>CP139508.1:498115968-498852579 GCA_021014915.2 Artemisia tridentata subsp. tridentata | reverse complement strand
AGGTATATACATGCTTTTTGTATATCAAAAGATTTATGTATATATTCATGTGATGGTGGGCCGAATGTGGATTTTATCCTTAATAGAGTTCAGCGTGTTATGTTAGAGTTGTAGATAAATATTAATACGTATATGTCTATAATCGAACTCGAGACCGAGGGATTGCACACTTTACGTATGATGATCAAGTAAATAATTAATATGTATAATTATTGTATATATTAATTATTTGGACACGAAATAATGCATAACTAACGTTATGTTAACTAACGGTGTTGGCTAACGACCGTTAAATTAAAGTGGAAGGACTATTAGTGTAATTGGGATGGAAGGATCTAGAAGTCTTGGAGCCCAAGACTTGCACCGATCGGCATAAGGGATAACAACCCTTAATCGCATGCCTTATCTTCCAAGAATACTTTCACTATAAAAAGACAAACAATATTGGCCTTTATTTTGGACGTGATGTACAATACTATAACCAAAGTTGCTTGTCTTTTCTTCCTATCAAATCCGGTCGACTTTATCCCAAAGGGTGGATCGATTGTTTTTATTAAACAATAGAATTGATTGTTTTATTAAACAAATGGAAGTCGAATTTTTTTATTAAACAATTAGATTAATTGTTTTCTTTATTAAACAATTGTATATTGGTTTAATAACGTGTCTAATCACTAGCATCATTGCTTGATCGGTTATAGTACGTGTGTACATGAGTTCGGTAACAACTTACTTTAGTTGTTCATCTTGGATCGATTAACAAAACGGTAAGGGGTTAATCAATAGATCCCTAATTCACATAAACCCTTATTAGGGTTCATCTTTATTGAAGATTTAAAGATTGGTTATTGTTCTTGCTAGAACCTAAAGGTACGTTCCTATTTATGTTTTAGTTAATTATTATGTGTTATACTTGTTTACACGCTTCCGCATACTTGTGTACTTTGTTTTATGGAGTTTATATGATTGTCATGGTTTTCAAATTCCAACAGTGGCATCAAGAGCCATGTATAACATGTAATTAATTACTTAAACAATAATAAACGTATCTTTAAATTGTTTAGAACATACATGTTTTATTTTCTAGGGTTTTGTTTATTAAAAATTTGTTTTTTTTTATAAAATTCGAAACCCTAACCCTAATTTAGGGGGGGTGTCGATTTGTTCCATAATCCCTAATTAGGGTTTGTGGTTTTCATAATTAATTGTGATTAATTAGAAACCCTAGGTCTTTAACAAGTTGTTGTGTATGTATCTTGTGACCTAATTGCTATGTGATATGCATGAATCCGTGACAAAACATGCATGTTAGTCACGGATAATTACTTGAATTAAATTGTTTAGATGTTTGCTACATGTTTAGATAAATCTAAAAATTAGGGAAGACCTAATATATTAAGTTAATGAATCGGTTATGTGCAACGTGGTATATTATTATTGAAACTTACGCGGCCAATTGTTGGCGACTGTGGTCCATTGGGTACAATGAGCTCGAAAACCAATGGGAGTTTTATTGATTCTATACATAATAATTCACATATAGATTATTAATAGGATTTGTTTAAAAGGTTGCATGTGGCTAGATGTTTCACTAACAATTATTTGTTTTTATTATTAGTTGATTGTTGTTTTTTTTTTCTTTTAAATTACTTGTTTATTATTGTTTTTATATATGATATGTTAAAGTAAGCAATAAAAAGGGTAATTTTCAAAGAAAAATTAAATTGGACTAATAATGGTGAAACATAAAGTGATAAAGTAAGGATCTTGCAGAGTCTTATGTGCCGACAGTGGTTCGCTTCGCACGGTAATTTGCTCCCAGGCGAGACTAGCAAGATCTAAACCTTGTCACTTAATTTCCTTTAAGACTAAGATCATAAACTTTTGCTTGATTGATGTTTTTGTACAATAGTGTGTGAAAGGCGGACCAAAGTTGACAAACTGTGTGGTGGGTTTATCTGGAGAGGGGTTTTTTAAGAGATTCGCTCCTACCGGCTCTCCGGGCCCGCTTGTGCGTCAACTGCGACTTACCTATATCACTATTTATGTACACTATCATCTTAAGGGTGATTTACCTCAATTCCACGCGCCACTTTTGTGGCAAATATCCGAATAACATGTAAGAGTAGGATATGTGGGCGATAATTGTTGGTACTTCTTTAATTGGTGAACCCAATACCTCAAGTACATAGTTTTTGGTTTACTCTTAACTAATTGGTAAATTAAAATTGTTTTGAAAACTAATGATACAAAGATGAGTGCATGCATCTTTGTACATGTTTTTGTCACATCAAAAACTAAATACCCTAAAATTTAAGTTACATGCCATCTAACTATAAGGAACACTTGGAGTTAATTTTGGGTATGCGTGAGACCTGGACCAAAATTAATGACAAGGTAAATTTCCGAGTGTGCGTGAGACCACACATGGATGAATTTACTGTTTCTAAGTTAGACAACTTAATTAAGCTGATGCGTGAGACCTAGAGCTTAAGGCATGAGATGGGATGAAACATGCTTACATTGCAAATTGATGAATCAATTTGATGTAAATCCCATAATGATCTAGGAATTGGAAAATTGTTTGCCAATTATTGTTCGACAGATTACCTAGTTGAATACTATCATTACTAGCAGATCAACTGATGTAATGGTACTATGTCAATTAGGATCCTAGCTTTAAGAAAATACTATGGTTTATATGAATATTTACCAATGGGTATTTTATTTTCTTAAAGAGTTATTATCGAAAATACTAAAGTGAATTTTGTAAATTCTTTTAATTGTATTAATGCAACGATAAACCGTAAACATGGATTATTCTTTATTAGTAAATTGATCTACACTCGTAGGGTTTTTGGTTAGAGTCAATTTCATAAAAAGAATAAACCAAGTCTCCTTTCATATGAGAAGCGTGAGACTAAATCCTATTCCTTTTCATGAATGAGAAAGGTATGATGGGAAAATTAGAATTGTCTAAATTCTAAATACATAACTCATAGCAAGTTTTAATCGTTAAGGTTATTGCGAATTTATGAGTTATTAAATTAGAAGCTAGACTAATTACCTCATAATGGTAAAAGACAAGCTAGTATATCTGTTTGTTTTGTTTTAACCATTTACAGGTACTACATACAATTGTTGGAATTGTAGACCTATTAAGGAAGAAATTGCATGCCAATTTTCAAGTTAATAGTAAGAAATGTGATGAATCACATTTGATGTAAATGTGGATAGTCCATCAATTACATAGTAGAATACAATCTGTTTTAAACCTAAGTAATTGTTACGAATAGGTTTTGTCAAAGATGTAGGAAAGTAACAAGGACACTCTTTCCTTTCACTGGTTTATGAAACACTTATTATGGTGTCGAATTCAGTGGGAGTTTTGTGTCCTCATTACTGAATAAGGGATTATTGTAATGTTCTCTAATTCAGTGGGAGTTACAAGACTTATTGTCTTGAAAGTGACTCGGGTTATCTTTTGAATGTCTCAAGATAATTGCTTTCCAAATATAGATACTAATATTTTCAAGGTTAGTCATGTGCGTTTCCTTGATTGATTGAGTAACTCTATATCTACTAGTTATGCTAATGACGCAAATCATATTGATCACATTAAACAAACGAGTGTAGTGTTGTCTATGTGGTACATGATGTTGTTCCATGCACAAGTGGGAGAAATCTTTATTGTGTGCAAGGTACAACATATATAGATTATGATTTTGTAGATTCTCTTAACTGCAAGGTAAGAGATTCTTGTTCTAATATGATTGTACATATCTATTCTTAAAAACACTTGGAGTTAATTTTGGGTATGCGTGAGACCTGGACCAAAATTAATGACAAGGTAAATTTCCAAGTGTGCGTGAGACCACACATGGAAAATTTACAGTTTCTAAATTAGATACTTATTAGAACTTGTGTCAATGTGATAACAAGATTACTTCAACTTTAATATTTATGTATTATTGGAATGACATAAATGCATGAAGTAATGTAATACTACTTCAATAATTATGTATTCTTTGAATGACATAAATAAATGAAGTAATAAGTTAACTTGAAAATACTATTGAAACCAAATAATGGTGTTCATGATTACTTTAGTTATAAATATTTATACTTTATTGTAAAGTTATAAATATGAAGTCTTTAAGACTTAGTATAATCTAAAGTAAGACGTTAACTTGTTATGTCTTCTTTATTAAAGACATATACAAGAAGTCATTGAGTTGATCAATGATTTATAACATGTAGTGAGATTATAACGGTTTATGTCTTCTTGATTGAGACATGAACATGAAGTGACTTATTTAATAAGTACTTGAGTTATAATGCATGCAAAAGGCTTGAAATTCTATTTCACCATTAAGATGACTTAGTTGGGAAATAGGTAAGCCAAAAGGAATACAAAGTTATCTTTCATATTGTTAGATTATCTCACAATATGAGTTCTAATGAAATACCACATATTTGTGGTGTGTTCAGTTAGGAAAATCAAACTTTATTTGTATTGTTTGATTAAAGATAACTATAACTTCTTTTCTTCCAAAAGTTATCAAGGTTAGGAAATTGAGTATGGATTGAATATACTCAATTAGACTCCTAGAAGATTTATAAGACATTATTTATTATGGAATGTGATGAATCACATTAAGTCTTAAAATGAAGTTCTGAATTTGTTAAACTTCTGATGAAGCTGGATTTTAACAAACGAATGTCAGGAACTATCATGTGCGTTTGTAATATCCCAAAAGAGAACAATATGGTGTTGCTTTGATTGCTAATTATTTATAGATAGTCTATAAATTACAAAAAGCAAGTGGGAGTTTTATCTTATAGAGATAAAGTTACAAGATACATAATCTTCTAAAATACACTAGCAGATATCATGATGAGATTAGACATGTAAATGTTGGATCTCAAATGATGGAATTCTCATTCATAGATCCACTTGGATATCTTAGATATTTGATTAATATGCTGAGGATTATATGATGAAGTATTACCAAATAATGAATTGGGTAAATTACTCATACTATGAATGTTATAGATGCTGTTCATAAAGATATTCAAATTTTACAAATTTGGTTTATCTTAATTCTTAATAGTTAGAGAATGATGATGAGTTTATTTAAAGATAGAAAACCCTAGTGGTTTAAATCTTTATGTAGAAATCATATGGACAATATTGTACACATATTTAATGTATGTCTTGTGACAAGATTATTAATCATACTTAAGTAATTAACTATGATTGAATACTCTTTCATAAGCACATTAAATATATAAAGATAATAATTGTCATATCTATTTTCATTTATATGAAGGATGACAATGGAATATCAAAACTCTTTCTTGAGTGATTACTTGAGCGAGGACGGTAAGTAATCGAAAGGTTTTTTGAATTCATAATTATTTTGGAAGTGTACAAAGTGTAATAATCCATGAATGGATTAATGCATGCATCTATGAAATATTCTTATGTTTAAATTATTAAATCCATTGTTTGATTTATAATTGAAATAAGACAATTTCTAAGTATTCCTAAAAGCTAGTGGGAGTATTATGTTTAATTTCTTAAATAATGTATGTTGTATAACATATGGGAAGTAACATTCCATGTAAGTTAAAATGTTAAGTCTTAACTTGGAATGAAACTTTACTTGAAGAATTTAAGAAGTAAAACATACAACCTTGAGATATATGTTTATTATTATAAACATATGTGGTAATTAAACCTAATAAGACATGACATATCATTTAGAAAGTCTAAATGAGAATATATCTTTTGATAAGTTAGAACATGAATGAAGTCTAAGTATGATTCTAGGATTTTCATGTATATCATTGTTGTATCATGTTTGAATGTAAAATGATTTGACAACATTTGATATCTAATAAAAGATATTTAATAAATTGTGTAATGGATATTCTAATCGAATATGTTTGGACTTAGAATAATGATCCTCAACCTGGAATTGCTCCTAAATTCTAAGTATAAACAACATGGCAAGTTGTTGCGTAATTGTTATAGCCAACAAATCTTGAAAGATTATATGGCATCCAAATTACACAATTGATATTAAGTTTACGGAATAGTTAAAAGGCATATTGTAGTTTTATACAATAATGTTTGTTTGATTGAGATGACACTCAATACTAGTCATGGTAGGATTTTATCCTTGATAATGGCCATGTGAACTAGTTATGCTTAACTAAGAAGCATAGTTGCATTATACATTAAAGAGTTAGAATACTATAAACTTTAAAGTGTTTGAAAGTTTGAATATTATAAATTGGTGATTGAGGATGTCACACAATTTATGAAATAATATGTGGCAGTATCAATATAGTTGATTGCACACATACAAGAATTTCAATAATTCTTGAAATAAGTATTCTCAAAATTTTATAGATCAAAGTTAGTTGATTTATGCCTTGTCAACAAGTATGATAGACATGACTTGAGGCATAATTTATTAACAAGTAATATCATGCATTGATCTATTTAGTGTTTGGATAAAGGACATTAAGCAATTATTATTTATAATGAATTAAAGTACTAGGTACGTTTGTTTTCATTAATAATAAATTGTGTCCTATATTTGCATGTTTAAATCCGTGAATAACTTATGTTATTCTAAATGTCCATTGTCAATTAATGATGTGGGAATATTATTGAACTAAGACAAATCTGAGTATTGGTTAGAATATACTTGAAAGTATATTGATGCGTTGACATACCAATTTCACATGATATTCAATGAATTGAATATAGGACTTATCCCAACTACATGATTTTACTTTGTGGATCTTGTCAGTAAGTAAATCATGAATTTAGTTATCCTCAGACTTGAGATACCAGATAAGTGTCATGGATGAAGTGCATTTCTGTAAAGCAATTTACCGCTTACCGTAACTGGGAGTCATAAGGATTGTTTTCAGAAATGTTGCAAAGTCTATGGGTTATTCTTGTAGTCAAGAGAGAATTTGTTCCTTCAAATTTGTTTTGAAGTTTAATACTACTGGGCCCCTCGTAGGGTTGACAAGGTGTTTGCGTGCGCACGCCCAAAGTCTATCTGGAATACGTTCAGATATTTTGGTAATCTTGCTCAATCATAAACAACGAGAAACAGAATTGTTAATTAAAGAATGACTAAGATCCATATCTTTATTAACGTGGTATTAGTAACAAAAGGATAATAATAATGATGAATCATTAAAGGTTTTTCCAGGAAACCTAACTCGAGTTGGTGTAGGGGCATTGGCGTGTTGCTAGACGCTAACCAATGTCATTATACTATTAATAGATATCCAAGTGGGAGCTGTTAGAGTTGTGGATAAATATTAATACGTATATGTCTATAATCGAACTCGAGACCGAGGGATTGCACACTTTACGTATGATGATCAAGTAAATAATTAATATGTATAATTATTGTATATATTAATTATTTGGACACGAAATAATGCATAACTAACGTTATGTAAACTAACGGTGTTGACTAACGACCGTTAAGTTAAAGTGGAAGGACTATTAGTGTAATTGGGATGGAAGGATCTAGAAGTCTTGGAGCCCAAGACTTGCACCGATCGGCATAAGGGATAACAACCCTTAATTGCATGCCTTATCTTCCAAGAATACTTTCACTATAAAAAGACAAACAATATTGGCCTTTATTTTGGACGTGATGTACAATACTATAACCAAAGTTGCTTGTCTTTTCTTCCTATCAAATCCGGTCGACTTTATCCCAAAGGGTGGATCGATTGTTTTTTATTAAACAATAGAATTGATTGTTTTATTAAACAAATGGAAGTCGAATTTTTTTATTAAACAATTAGATTAATTGTTTTCTTTATTAAACAATTGTATATTGGTTTAATAACGTGTCTAATCACTGGCATCATTGCTTGATCGGTTATAGTACGTGTGTACATGAGTTCGGTAACAACTTACTTTAGTTGTTCATCTTGGATCGATTAACAAAACGGTAAGGGGTTAATCAATAGATCCCTAATTCACATAAACCCTTATTAGGGTTCATCTTTATTGAAGATTTAAAGATTGGTTATTGTTCTTGCTAGAACCTAAAGGTACGTTCCTATTTATGTTTTAGTTAATTATTATGTGTTATACTTGTTTACACGCTTCCGCATACTTGTGTACTTTGTTTTATGGAGTTTATATGATTGTCATGGTTTTCAAATTCCAACATGTTATGCATAGTAATGTTATGACACCTAGATCCACAGATGTTGTTTTTAAGAGAATTGGTTTTGCAATTCAAAAAGGGCTAGCGGCGCAGCTTGTTGCCCGTTTGCCTTCTACCCCTATGTAAATCCAAATATTTATAAAATAAATGCATATGTCTGACATTCAAAAAAAAATAAAAAATTATGGTCAAGTCAGTTAATAAAAGGGCTATTATGGTCTGGGTATGTGACAGGTGAAAGGCTGAAAAAGAGAACTAATTTTTGAGGAAGATGATGAAAGCATGTCAGAAATCATAATGTTGATTGTATAAGGGTCAGGTTAGTTAACGGATTAACTCTAAAAAATACTAAACATCCACACGCATCTCTAATCTCCTATAATATTTTGTATTCACATTGTAGTTTCAGAAGGATTTTGGGGGGCTGTTAGAATATCGTAACAAAGCAATGTGTAATCTTATTGTCATAACCAATACCATCCATCACTTTTGATCAAAATCATGTAATTTCATTTCTTCACGTGAATTTTTTGTTATATATTGTATATAGTTCCAAGAAAAAGCTATGAACTGTATGGTGTTAATAACTTAATACACACGGTTTTGACTGGATGTGATCCCTAAAACTGGAGGTTAATATGAATTTAGAAAGAGATATTGAAGAAGATACTTGAGTTATGTTAGAGAAAAAAATTAGTGGTCCATCTAAAACTCAATAAAACATAGTGATAGCTAGGGTACTTTTGACATTTTTCGAATAAAGGCATACATACACTTGAAAGAGATATAACATCATTGAACATCATTTATCTAATTTCCCATTTAAATCCCTCACTACAAGAAAAGTGTCTTTTAGTGACACTCATAAAAAATGTAAGTATGCAGCTTTTTGGATTATAGATCCATGTATTGTGTTTTAAGTTCATAGATAAGATTTATGATCAAGATTCTATGTCTTTTTAGGCAACTAAATCCTAAAGTGAACATATAACTAGAATCACTCCCAATATGATCTATTTACTAAAGAAAGGAAATAGTTTATTAGAAATCATGAAACATAAACAAAAGCAGTAAAACGTTGAGAAATGTACCAGTTTAAAGTGCTCCAAATTTATCATCCATGCATGTAACTCGATAGATGTTCATTCTTTTTGGTGTGACGGGTATCAAGTGTACCTAATGGAGTGATGACCAGTTGTAGGTGCATGCATTAGCTGATTAAGGTTTTGATGTCATAGGGTTAATAGCTTATAGTTGTTTGTTTGTGTTGTATGTGATTGCTTAGTACTATGTAACTTGCTTATCCCTATTAGTAGTTTAAATAATCAATCCCAGACAGGCCCAATAAGCAGTTGCAATGAGTAATCCCAAACAATCCATATATAGGGGTTGCTTGCGGTTTCTTTTTGAAAATGCTTATATAGCGTGTTTGGGAGTGCTGATACAAATGTTTTTCTTCATGTGTATATGATAACAAGCAAGGTTGCAAAAATCATGAATCGGTAGTGAGGCGGTGGACCACCTTGTAGCTTGTAATCGGTCTAGGCGGGATTAATCGGATTAGCATTTTTGGCAAATTTTGGGTATTTTCGGCAAGTTTTGGGTATTTTCGACGAGTTTTAGGTATTTCCGGCAAGATTTTCTCTAAAAAACAGCATGTAATAGATTTAAACAGTTACTATAAGTGATCAAAATAAGTTTACGGTGAGTTTTGGGTATTTCCGGCAAGATTTGTTGGTTTCCGGCAAGTTTAGCCACCATTGACCGTCGTTGATCGCCGTTGACCATGGTTGACCTATTTGTTAGACCCAGTTACATTAATCGGCAAGGTTGGTGGCCTTGTAGCGCCTAGGTGGTGATTAATCGACCTTGTAGACCTTTTTTTGCAACACTGCTAACAAGACAAACCAATTGGCAATCACCGGCTCATGTCATCTAATTAGGCCTTCTACACTTCAAATTAAACAATCTCGCATTTGATAAGAAACCAATTAACAATGAGCAATCTTTATATACCATTTGATAAATGTTTCATTGGACCAGGCTATGCAACAAATAACGACAGAATAGTTCATCCCGTTTTTAGCCGCACACAACCACCAAATAGTGTCAAAAACATGTTTATGAACAAATCGATAACACTAAAACAAGTACATGTTAAGGAAACCATTACTACTATTATGATTATACTTTTTACTATTAAAATCATAACTTGAGCATTTTAAAGAATCATTAAGCTATTTTAATGTCAAAATCTTTGTATTTTTGTTTGCTTTGTTTTAAGTATCAGTTTGTTGACAATGAGACTGATTACAGTGTCAAAAATGGCTAAAAGGAAATCTAGACAGCAAGCCTTAAGTGCAGTTTCTGAGATTTTGACTATTTTTACAAATATTATTGTATCTAGAGTTATACAAGGTATTGCGATGTGGTATTCATATCCCAATGCTCAACTTATTGTTGGGAACCTTTAGCAACCATTTTTGCATTAGTTGTGATATTGAAGCTTTTGGTATCGGTTAATGTTCATAGAGTAATTGTCTGTAAGTTTGACAAAAAAAGCAAGTTACAATTTCATGAGGATCTTTAGGATGAAATAAAAAAACATAGATGCCACCTTTACCTTTTTTTCATTAGAGGGAGTTTGGGATTGCTTATTACTTTTTTTTTTGCTTAACTATAGTTTATTTATTTTGAGGCAAATGTGCAGTTTCAGTTAGCAGGTTGGGACATGAATATTTTCAAAGTGCTTATTTTGAGAAGATATTAAAGTTACATTTGTTGTTGCACCTCCTGTCGTGGATAATGAAGGCATAAAATTACCTAAGCTTGATGAATATGTGAATATGTTTGTTGTAAAGCTGCAAATGGGATCTGCAGAGGGGAATCGATTATTGAGCGACCAGAGGAGAGCGTTTATGGTTCAGTATTGGCGAAAAGAAGTATGTTTTCTCCGAGCAGAATAGGTGTTACCAAATTTATTTTGCTTAAAATCACGTAATTTAAATTTCAAGTTTTAGATAACCTAATTGTGCATCTGATTATCTTTCTTTTCTTACAGGTGATCATGTATTTGATACCGAGAGTTAAACTTTTTACGGGATGGAATCAAGGTACAAAAAGTATATTGCTTCATTTCTATTTAAATCGTTGCGTTTTGAGACTACAAACAAGCATTAAACATGTTTTAGCCAAATTGCCTACCTTTATCGGCTTAACCATGGGGTGTTTTGCTAAACTAATGGTTTTAGCATAAAGCCATTTCTAAGAAACGTTAAAAAAGTTTTTTTTACCCTATTACTGAATTGATGTTAGATTTTTCACAATATCCAGACCATCATCTTAAACAACGCATTCAGTGAAATGCAAGTTAATTTGCTTTTATTTGTTGTTATTTGTGTTGCACTTTTTTAGTTGTAAATATATATGGAGCAAGAATATATGGTTAATATTTATAGCTGGAAAATTTGACCCATTTACTTAAATGAGTCTATTTAAGTTACGCAGGCAAAAGGTAAATCAGAAAATCAGCTTTCAAGGACCTGGGTTATGTGTCAAAGTGTCGAAAGTCGACCATATTTAATATCCATGCATAAGACATCTTTGGTCATTTTTTTAGATATTATATTACTACTGAATCAATATACTTTAGTGATACGACATCTGGTAGTAATTAGAATGCAAGGATTGATCTTAATTGTAATAATATTTTTTAGTATAATAAGAACATATGCCTATGTTATAAATCAAGACATCCATAGGTTGGGTTTGCATCACTAATTTCTGCATTATAATGATGGTTACATGTGATTTTGACCTTACAATGAACCAATCTTATCTGAGTGTCTCACTTTAAATTCTTAAGATTGGTGTTTATAAAGATTGGTATCATGTGATTTTGACCTTACCAAGAAACAAACTACCTAATCACGTGGTTTGTCTCTTTATTCTTCAAATAACTCCCTCAGTTACACATTAACTTTTGGAGTCGTTAACATTAGCGCAGACATGAATAATATTTAGGTAGTTGGTTTATCATAGAACTTGGTTATAAAAAATAATCAATTATGTCTATCCGTAAAGTTTATGTCTATAATCATTATCCTTTGTGTTGTTATTCGTTACAGCTTCAAGATGTATACGATGACCACACTAAAATTTAATATTCATTGTCTATTTGTCTAACACAAATTATATCTAGCGGTGGACTTGGGAGGAATGGTGTGAATATCAATGATGCATCTTCTTTTGTATTGAAGGTGCGCCTTCCATTAAAAAGATAAGATTAGGATTATATGCGTGTTTGGATAAACTTATTTGGGAGCTTATTGGCATATTTTGGTTTCACAACACAATAAACCCAAAATATGGATTCATTTGATAGCTAATAGGCTTATTTGTGCAAAATTATCTATGAGGCTTTAAGTATCTAATATATCATTTGATTACCTTTTACCAGATCCAGTGGCAATGGCCAAGTCGTGAAAGATGAAGTAATGTAGACCATTAACATTGTAGTCGCATGGTGGCTATCTTCATGCAGGTATTACTCAACAAAGTTGTTCTTTTAAGTTATGCCTTCAATGCCGAAAAATCGTTGATGTTTTATTAGGTAACTATGGCCTATTTAGATTTATGCCATCTATGAACATATATCAGTGATGTTTGGGATTGCGTATTTAAATTGTGTATGCTTATTAGCAGAAGCTATCATTTGTAGAAGCATGTAGGAGATAGTGATTGAATTTACTTATGCTATATGAAAATGAAATAAATAACCAGTGGTTTTTGTCTACATGTTTAGCAAATTCTGAAAAAAAAACATCTTATTTCTTCTTAAAATTAACAAATAAGCATAACCAGGTTGAAATAAGCAATTCCAATTTGTTTTATAAGAACAACTTATTTCATCCTATAATAAGCAGACACGCAACCGTTTTTTCTAACTTTTCACTTAAAAGTTCTTATTTGTTCTTTAAAAAAAATGCTATAAGCAGATAATCAAAAAAAAAATATATATATATATATAAGCAATTGTACAGCACCCTTTAGTATATATTCATATTCATATTTAGATGTTTGAACTCTTCAAGCCTCAATCTCCGTCTCAAGGTATATACATGCTTTTTGTATATCAAAAGATTTATGTATATATTCATGTGATGTTGGGCCGAATGCGGATTTTATCCATTTGGTTGCAATGATGATTGTATTATGGTCAAGTCAGTTAATAAAAGGGCTATTATGGTCTGGGTATGTGACAGGTGAAAGGCTGAAAAAGAGAACTAATTTTTGAGGAAGATGATGAAAGCATGTCAGAAATCATAATGTTGATTGTATAAGGGTCAGGTTAGTTAACGGATTAACTCTAAAAAATACTAAACATCCACACGCATCTCTAATCTCCTATAATATTTTGTATTCACATTGTAGTTTCAGAAGGATTTTGGGGGGCTGTTAGAATATCGTAACAAAGCAATGTGTAATCTTATTGTCATAACCAATACCATCCATCACTTTTGATCAAAATCATGTAATTTCATTTCTTCACGTGAATTTTTTGTTATATATTGTATATAGTTCCAAGAAAAAGCTATGAACTGTATGGTGTTAATAACTTAATACACACGGTTTTGACTGGATGTGATCCCTAAAACTGGAGGTTAATATGAATTTAGAAAGAGATATTGAAGAAGATACTTGAGTTATGTTAGAGAAAAAAATTAGTGGTCCATCTAAAACTCAATAAAACATAGTGATAGCTAGGGTACTTTTGACATTTTTTGAATAAAGGCATACATACACTTGAAAGAGATATAACATCATTGAACATCATTTATCTAATTTCCCATTTAAATCCCTCACTACAAGAAAAGTGTCTTTTAGTGACACTCATAAAAAATGTAAGTATGCAGCTTTTTGGATTATAGATCCATGTATTGTGTTTTAAGTTCATAGATAAGATTTATGATCAAGATTCTATGTCTTTTTAGGCAACTAAATCCTAAAGTGAACCTATAACTAGAATCACTCCCAATATGATCTATATACTAAAGAAAGGAAATAGTTTATTAGAAATCATGAAACATAAACAAAAGCAGTAAAACGTTGAGAAATGTACCAGTTTAAAGTGCTCCAAATTTATCATCCATGCATGTAACTCGATAGATGTTCATTCTTTTTGGTGTGACGGGTATTAAGTTTACCTAATGGAGTGAAGACCAGTTGTAGGTGCATGTGATGACGTATAGTCCATACCCGGGTCATGAACCCGATTAGTAAACAATACTAACAATTAAGCCCACCACGTGTGGGCCGCAACTGGACTACCAGTTATGCGACTTGGGTCGACAAGGCCCAAGCCCAAAATTATTTCCGGATAATATATGGAGTATCTTCTAAATAAAGAGGATATATACCAAATATCCGATGTCGGCTAACAGGCCGAGGAGTAGGGAACACGAAACCTACTAGGGTTTCGTGCATATATAAAGGGCATTCCAGCCCTCGGTAGAGGTACGATCTTCAATAAACCCTAACCCTTTACTAAACCCTACATTCGATTACTTACTCTCACGCCGGAGGATAATCGGGGGAGACAATCCCTCGATAAGCCTAACGGTGTTTGTTCTCTTTTCTTAGTGCGCAGGTTCCATCGAGCATTAAGATTCAATTGGTACGAGAATAGAAGTCCTATCCAGGAACGCCCAACTTTTGTATCAACAAGTGGCGCCATCCGTGGGACCCTACACTAGGAATTTTACCAAGAACTAGAATGACGAAACACGGAAGTCACAAGAGTCCGCATGGGAAGAAAGCGCATGATGACTCACTAGGGAAGAAGCATCAAACGGATGCGCCCCCTAAGCAGGCCACTGGGACAACCAGCACGCCTAGAAGCTTAGGAGCGTATTCAGATCTGGTCTTTCCTGCGGTAGAATCACTTACCAAAACTACCCCCGCTATTGCGACAAGTACTAGCGCGGTAGAACTGGAGCGCACTCCTCTTGCCATGCCAGAGGTGAACTTCACTGAACCTCCCAACGCGCCTATCCGAAACAAGGATCCTGCCTTGGAGACAGACTCCATCGCGCTAGAGGGAGTCACTTCCGAATTGGCGCCAAGCGACTTTGTATCTCAAAACTACGAAGCCTTGACTGCGCTCATGCGAGAAGAGACAAAGAAGAGGTCAAGCCAAAGTCTGCACGGCAGACTCAACTTCGACCCCGAGCACGAAGTATCCCCACCGCGCTACCAAAAGGAGAGACGCGAAAAGGATAGCCGCAAACAACCAGTGTTTGCCAGGATTGGAAGGAAGGTTGTGGACGATGAAGCAGCCGACCTTCAACATCTGGAAGAGCCTGAAGAGGGGGAGCGGCGCGCCAATGTCCACGCTAGGCTTGGCAGACGCAGGATCCAAGATAGGCTTGGGCGACGATGTTCCCCAAGTGAAAGCCCCTCAAGCTCTGACTCTGAGGATAGTCGGCGCAAGCGCCGCAGAGGAGCAAGCTCAGACTCTGATGATAGTCGACGCAAGCGTCACAAAAGAGTCCGCTCATCTTCAAGAGATTCCTCGGACAGCGAGACTGGACACTGGAAATCAAGAGGGAAATACCGCGACCAGGATGATGAAGACATGTCTCTTCCCTGGCGTCGCCAAAAGGTTGATGCGTTTACTAGGCGCATCAGTGACTTTTCTGAGAATAAGAAAAGGCGCATGCCTGCTAATGTCAAAACATATGATGGGACAGGTGATCCTGATGATCACCTAAAAATTTTCGAATCAGCAGCTACTATCGAAAATTGGCCACAGCCTGTGTGGTGCCATATGTTCAACTCCACATTAGTAGGGAATGCGCGCAACTGGTTTAGTAAGCTTCCACGCAGAAGCATTGGTGGGTTTGAAGAGTTGCGCAGAGCGTTTCGCTTAAACTTCACTCAAAGGAAGAAGTGCGCCAAAAACCCTGTCGAACTCGCTAGGGTTAAACAGCGACAAGGGGAATCCACAAGCGCTTTCATGGAACGCTTCAAGGACGAGTGCATGAAAGTCAAGGCGTGTCCAGAGATACTAAAAATATCGGGTTTTATGAATGCAATCAATAACCCAGATTTGATAAAAAAGCTAAACGATAAGGTTCCCCTAACCTTTGACGAACTCATGAAGCGCACGAGGTCTTTCGTCCAAGGAGAAGAAGCCGATGCGGATAGCAAAAAAGGCTATTCGAACCATAGACCACACGAAGAGTCAAGGAGACAATCCAATGACCAGGGTGGCAATCGTAACAGCCGCAGCAGAGGCTATCGCAACCAAGGGAGTGGAAGAGACAATGATAGATACACACCCCTCACAAAAACCCCAAGGGAGATATTTGTGACGGAGGGTGCGAACTTCCCGAAACCACCACCAATCCGCACCCCAGAGGATAAGCGCATAGGGAATGGTTATTGCGAATACCATGGACAGAAGGGCCACACAACTAACGATTGCGTCCAACTGCGCCAATTGATTGACAAATTGGTAAAGGAAGGAAAGATGGACCACCTCGTAAAAAACATCAGAGAAGGGAAAGACAAATCAAAACAAGTGGCCAAGAAAGAGACGCCAAGGGAAAAGGCAGACATTATCTACATGATACAGCCATGGCCGCGCGCGATAAGACAGAAAGTTAGTCAGCGTTTTTCTAAGGGAAACGAAATTTCTTTCCCCTCCCTGACTGCGAACAACGCAGTAATGGATCCACTCACCATTGAAATACATACGGGGGGTCACGACATCCGTCGCATGTATATAGATGGAGGTGCATCCGCCGATATTATATATGAACACTGCTTCAAGAAGCTGCGACCTGAGATACAGAGTCAGATGATCCCAGCCACAACGTCGCTCACTGGCTTCACAGGGGAGAAGATATGGCCCATGGGGCAATTACGTCTATTTGTAGAAGTTGGTGACAAACCACATTCTACAGTCACCTGGATGAACTTTATGGTAATCAGATCCCCCTCTCCATACAATGGCATCATCGGGAGACCTGGAATATCATCCATCCGCGCTGTGCCATCCACAGCGCACGGGATGCTAAAGTTCCCAGTGGAAGGAGGTATTGTTACTCTTTACAATACCACCATACCACCAAAAGAATGCAACGCAGTGACAAACGACGTAGGCGATGCTCCAGAACAACGCGCAATCAAAGTCCCAAATTTAAAGGTCGCCATCCACCCTGACTACTTGGATCAACAAGTATCTATTGGCGGGTCTCTGTCTGACAAAGGCAAATCAGCTATATGCGCACTCTTGCAAAATAACCTAGATATTTTTGCATGGGAGCCAAAGCATATGACAGGAGTACCACGCTCCATCACGGAACACAAGCTACAAATCCGACAAGGATATTCTCCAATACGACAGAAAAAGCGCGGACAAGCCCCAGACCGCGCAAAAGCCATCCTGGAAGAAGTACACAAACTAGTAGACGCAGGCATCATGCGGGAAGTGTACTACCATGACTGGCTCTCCAACCCAGTAATGGTAAAGAAGAGCGATGGCAGTTGGAGAATGTGCGTAGACTTCACAGACCTGAATAAAGCATGTCCACAGGACTGCTACCCGCTTCCAGAGATAGACTGGAAGATCGAGTCTCTGTGTGGATATCCCTTCAAATGCTTCCTGGACGCATACAAGGGATACCACCAAATTCAAATGGCGGAGGAAGACGAAGAAAAGACGGCCTTCCACACAAGTCAAGGGGTCTACTGCTACACAAAGATGCCCTTCGGCCTAAAGAACGCAGGAGCAACATACCAAAGATTGGTGGACACTGCGTTCGAGAAGCAAGTGGGACGCAACTTGGAAGTCTACGTCGATGATCTCGTCATCAAAAGCCATACAGAGGAAGAGCTAGTGCGCGACATGGAGGAAACGTTCAAAACACTCAGGAGAATCAACATGAAATTGAACCCCAAGAAGTGTACGTTTGGCGCTACGGAAGGCATGTTTCTCGGGTATTTGATAGAACCCGATGGGATCAAGCCTTGCCCAGAGAAGACTCAAGCAGTCATTGACCTCCCCTCACCGCGCACACTGAAAGAAGTTCAGTCACTAAACGGCAAGCTAGCCGGACTGAACCGATTTTTATCCAAATCAGCAGACAAGTCACTTCCCCTATTCAAGACACTCAAGAAGTGCACCAAAAAGGGAGACTTCAGGTGGACTGCGGAAGCAGAAGAAGCCTTCCAACAGCTCAAACAACACATAGCAGCACTCCCAAAACTTGTCGCACCCAGACCAGGGGAAGAGCTGATCATGTATCTATCTGCGACCCAAGGAGCAGTCAGCGCAGTGCTATTGACAGACAGGAACTCCGTCCAAACACCCATCTATTTTGTTAGTAAGGCGCTGAAGAAAACGGAGATTAACTACACTGCAATGGAGAAATTGGTCCTAGCCTTAGTGTTTGCAGCGAAAAGACTGCGCAGGTACTTCCAGGCGCATCCAATCGCTGTTATCACAGACCAACCCATCAAACAGGTTATATCGAAACCCGACGCATCGGGACGTCTACAAAAATGGAGTGTGTTACTGGGTGAGCATAGCATATCATACAGACCGCGCACTGCAATTAAAGGGCAGATATTGGCCGACTTCATCATTGAGAAGCCGGATACAGACACCCCACCTGCGACAAGCAAGGAGGAACTTCAAGAACCATGGATTCTATTTATTGATGGATCCTCATGCGTAGATGGATCAGGAGGTGGCCTTATTCTCACCAACCCAGAAGGAGTTGAATTCACCTACGCACTGCGTTTTGAATTTACAGCCACGAACAACGAGGCAGAATACGAGGCACTCCTAGCTGGGTTACGCATCACAACTCAAATGGGTGCACGCAACCTAGAAGTAAACATCGATTCGCGGCTAGTGGCTAACCACGTGTCAGGAGAATATATAGCAAAGGAGGAACACATGATCCAATACCTCGAAAAGACCAAATCTCTGATCCAAAACTTCGATAGATTTATCATCAAGCAGGTTCCCAGGAGTGAAAATAGGAAAGCAGATGCGCTGAGCAAGATTGCATCCACCAGTTTTGCGCATCTATCAAAACAAGTTTTGGTGGAAACCTTGAAAAACAAGTCAATCACAGAGATGGAAATATCCACGGTGATAGAAGAGGAAAATCCTACGTGGATGACACCGATCATTGACTTCATCAGCAAAGGCATACTTCCCCAAGAGCAGAAGGAAGCTCGAAGAATCCGACGCACAGCGCAGCGATTCGAGCTCAGAGACGACGTCTTATATAGACGCTCATTCCTACAACCATGGCTTAGGTGTGTTGGACCTCTCCAGGCAGACTATGTACTTCGAGAGATCCACGCAGGCTCATGCAGCATGCACTCAGGACCACGGTCCATTGTAGCGCGCGCCCTAAGGTCTGGATACTATTGGCCAACTATGCACCGTGACGCACGTGACCTGGTACGGAAGTGCAATGATTGCCAAGTTCACAGACCTATTCCGCGCCGACCACAACATGAACTAACACCTATTACATCGCCATGGCCCTTCTACAAATGGGGTATCGACATCGCTGGACCTTTCCCCATTGCCGCAGGAGGATTGAAATTCCTCATTGTGGCAATAGATTACTTTACCAAGTGGATCGAAGCAAAGGCAGTAGCGACTATAACAGGTAACCAGGTGAAACGATTCATGTGGGACAACATAGTATGTCGCTTTGGATTACCTGGAGAAATTATCTCTGATAACGGAAAACAATTCTGTGATAACCCGTTCAAAGATTGGTGCGAACAGCTGAACATCACGCAACACTTTGCATCAGTAACTCATCCACAAACCAATGGTCTGGTTGAGCGCGCAAATAGAAGTCTAGGCGAAGGAATCAAAGCGCGCCTGGACAGACACAAAGGTAGATGGGTAGAAGAACTATCACATGTTCTCTGGGCGCACCGAACAACCATCAAGGTTAGCAACGGGGACACCCCCTTCTCTTTGGTCTATGGGACAGAAGCCGTTATACCGGCTGAAATTGGAATGCCAACCATCCGTACTGCGGAAGTTAACGTGGCAACCAATGACGATGAGCGGCGCATAGACTTAGATCTATTAGAAGAGCGACGTGAACGCGCAGCAATACGCGAAGAGAAAGCTAAGTCGAGAATGAAAAAATACTATGATACCAAAGTACGCAGCACTTCATTCAGACCAGGCGACTTCGTATACCGCGACAATGACTCAAGCCGCGCAGAAGACACTGGTAAGCTAGGACCAAAGTGGGAAGGACCTTACGAGGTCATAGAAGCACTTGGCAATGGAGCGTACAAGCTACGCGACAAGGACGGACGTGAGCTACAGCGAACATGGAACGTCCGCAACCTTAAACGGTGCTATCTTTGAAGAAGGCTACGGCCCAACATGGACACTCATGCGCTTTAGAAAGTGCCCCCAATAAAGATCCATGTAATTTTATTTTTTAAGTATTATCTAGATAAGTATTCTTTTTCAAAACTTGCAAGTATTAATAAAACGTTATGGTTTCTAGCTAACTCCATAACACATTTAACTTTATTGTTTGCATCTTTTATCATCGTGTTTCAATATTGTTATAATCTTGCCTACATGGCGTGCATGCACACACTAAGACCCACGATGGCAGAAAGGATGAGTTAACCTAATAAACAACTCGTTGAGTAAGAGGGTTGCAAACCCATCAACATTGGATCACGAATCCTTGTTAAACACCTTGCGCTCAAGACGTTGACGCAAGTTCCTTACGCACCCCACGACAGATGCGCAAAAGGGCACACTGTGCGCGTTTAACAACTCAGGAAGTCAAGACTCTTGACTCCTTAAAGTAAAATACGACAAGTAAAATTACAAAAATACATAGACGACTATGATTTCTTTCTTTACAATAAGTTAGACAAATTCAATACACGACTACGGTCATTATTTAAGGAAATTCATACACGATTATGATTCTTCTCTTTCTAAATACGCTCAGACACTTAAAGATATCTTCACGCAAAGATACATAAGTTATACAAGATCTACGAGGTCAAAAGCATAAGTATTTAGAAGTTACAAAAACACTAAGTACAAAAAGCAACTTTTTATTTATAGAATACGTTTCTACAAAAAGACTTGTACAAAAAAGTTAAATACTATATGTACGCCTTAACTGGCTGGAGCCCCCACTCAAAGCCGCTTCCTTTGCATCCACGAGCCTCTTCAACAACTCTGCATCATCAAGGGAAACAGTGGCCACGCAGACAGGCACACCATCGGATCTAGGCTGATGCGCAGCGCCTATGCCGCACAGAATGGCCTTTCCTTTCTCGCCTTTCTTTCGTGCGACCCTGGAAACATGCGCATTTAGCGATCTTTGCAAAGAAATCTCTTTCTCAATACGGAAAGGATTCAGAATGTCACGAGGCTGAGCAAAAATGGGTACCTTCAACTGCGCTACATCAGGCTTCAAGTAGAAGTCCACCTGCTGATCTGCATCATCCTGCAGATGCCTAGGAAGAGTGAGCCCCGCCATGATCACGCTGATAGGCTGATCCTGATCACGCTCCAAGAGAGCGATATGCGGAAGCTCAAGCTTTTTCAAATCCTCCATAGCAGCAACAAGCTCAGCTCGGGCATTCGCCTTATACCCAGGCACCTCCGCAAGTGGCACAGTCAACAACTTGGCCTCATCAAGCTTGTCTGCGGCTAAAGTTTCCCCATGCGCAATAGCGCAATCCACAACCTTTCCGAAGGACGTGGTGACATCGGGATGCTCCAAAGTACACATGGCAGCCAGGCGAAGACCATGACTGATCAACCACCTACCAAAATAACACAAGTGTTAATACGAAAGAGGATATAAATATATACAAGTTATAAGGAAATACAACAGCATGTACCTGCGCTCAGCCACAGACTGAACCAAATGAGGATATAGCTCCTCATCATACTCGATGCTAAGCTTACGGAGCTTCTCCTCCTGCATCTTCAGCGCAAGCTCCACTTTGCTACGGAACTCTTCAATATTGGCAAAGTGCTTGCTCCTATTCTGTTGCAAGTACTTCAGCGCCCATAAAGAATTTCGCCTCTGAAGATCCGCAGCAGCACGCTCCTTCCCCAGCTCAGCCATCACCATGACCTTCTCCTCACCCATTTTTCGCGCAGACGCCTCTGCGCGCTCCAGTTTAGCCTTGGAGCTCAGCTGCTCAGCTTTAGAGCTTGCTAATTCAGCCTGCACAGACGACAATTGCGCCTGCAGTCTGGAAATTTCCTCAGACTTGTGCACCCTTGCTTGCGCCACCAGCTCAGACTGGCGCACAGCGATAGAGGCAAGCTCCTCCATCGTAGAGTCAAATGGACTTGACTCCACTTCAACATCCCTCGGTGAACGCGCCCCGTCCAGAGCATGACTCACCTCGGGTGGCGCACTCCGATCTAGGACGCCAGCGTCCTCTACAGGCTGGTCACTGCACAAAACATCAAGAAACAAGGTTAGCGCACGGTCAAGCATACGCAAAATCCTAAGGAATTGCTAAAAAATACTTACATGGGGGGAGGAATCGAGGACACGTCCTTCTCCTTCTCAGTCTCAGTCGTGGACACACCTCCACCAGACTTCTCAACATCCACACTGAGGACACGAAGTAACAAAGTTAGCACAAAATATAACTTGACAAAAGTTTATAACTAATAACTAAGGTACTTACTTCATCTGCACCTCAGTAAAAGACGAGCTTCCCCCAGCCTCAGTCCGCGGCCTCTTGGAAGGCCCTTCACCATCACTGCCAAGCGCTCTCTTGCGCGTCAGTGGGGAGCTCTCCTCCATCTCACTGTCAGTCTCCTCTAGATGGATCACCGTTTCAGGAAGAGGAGGCTGCGCAGCGTCAGGACCTGGCTGCACAGGAGGAGCCACCTCCTGTATTGGCTCAGCTACTATCACATCAGGGGAGCCTTCGGGATCTGGGATAACCAAATCCACGACGCGCCCTGCCGTCGCCTGCAGAATAGTCTGCTCACCATCCCCCAAAGGACGCACTCCCACTGCCATGGAACGCGGATTCTCCAGACGTACAACCGAAAAAAGATCCATCTCTGCGCATAAAATAGACAAAAAGAAGCAAGTTACATAAAGTACGAAAGACGAAGAAACACTTACACTAAATAACGACAGTAAGGCGATAGAAGGAGCACCCACCCGTGCCATCCGCATTCAAGAATGTGGGAACTTCTGTCTCATGCTCAAAATAGTTGCGACTGATGCCCATGTGCACCAGGAACGCTTCCGGATACGGTTTGATCGGAAGGCGATTCTCATCTATTATCGCCGCATGATCCACGTTATACCACGTCTCAGGGGGGCGCTCATCCTTGGGCAGATTGGCACGGGTGTAGAATTGAAAATTGGAAGGGAAGACAGCATCATCAACCCAAAAGAACTTCTCCTCCAATCCTTGAGCTTATCTACCTTCTGCACATAGCACTGTAACCTTCCTACGCGCTTCGAGAAAGTAACCCACCCATTTGACCACGTTGCGTGATAAAACGCGCGAAATAAGTGGAGGGATGGGTGAACCGCTAACAAGCGACAGTTCACCTCAAAATTAGCAATCTTCCCAGCACCAATACAATGCAACTGGGAGATGTGGAGGTCGTAATAATGGAGTATGTCACTCAATAACACGGAGATGGGGACGCGCTGATTCGCCCACTCGAAAAAGCGCGTATATACCCCCACCTTCCCGGCAGGGAAATCCGCGATGGTGTCATTCGGACCTGGTACCTCTGGGCGCAGGCCCAAAGGGATAAAATAATCCGAAGTGAACTGCACTAGTTCATCCTCGGTTATGTTAGAATGGAAATCACGAAGTTGCGCTACCATTTTGTGATTCAGACTATGTGCGAACGCGCTATTACCTATGAATTATCGTTCTTGAAAGCAGATTCGAAGATGTAAAAATGGTGGAATTGCGATTTTTTAACTGTGGACGTCACAGTGAATGAGAGGCGGTAGTTTATATACTTTTCCTATCCACCACCGATGAGTGACACGTGTATCCCACTATCTCAAATCGTGTGGCTAGGATAAAGGACGGTACAAGACAAGTGGGCAACCTCTCCATTTCCCAAGGTACCCAAATTGCACTTTTTTGGACTAGATACATGATACGTGTATTTTTTAGGCGGTATATTTTTGAAAGCTTCCCGCGCACGCGTGAGGAATTAATTCGACACGACTTTAGTCTAGCATCCGCAGGTTTTACCCTGCGCATACTAGACTGGGGGGACATGATGACGTATAGTCCATACCCGGGTCACGAACCCGATTAGTAAACAATACTAACAATTAAGCCCACCACGTATGGGCCGCAACTGGACTACCAGTTATGCGACTTGGGTCGACAAGGCCCAAGCCCAAAATTATTTCCGGATAATATATGGAGTATCTTCTAAATAAAGAGGATATATACCAAATATCCGATGTCGGCTAACAGGCCGAGGAGTAGGGAACACGAAACCTACTAGGGTTTCGTGCATATATAAAGGGCATTCCAGCCCTCGGTAGAGGTACGATCTTCAATAAACCCTAACCCTTTACTAAACCCTACATTCGATTACTTACTCTCACGCCGGAGGATAATCGGGGGAGACAATCCCTCGATAAGCCTAACGGTGTTTGTTCTCTTTTCTTAGTGCGCAGGTTCCATCGAGCATTAAGATTCAATTGGTACGAGAATAGAAGTCCTATCCAGGAACGCCCAACTTTTGTATCAACAGCATGCATGAGCTGATTAAGGATTTGATGTCATAGGGTTAATAGCTTATAGTTGTTTGTTTGTGTTGTATGTGATTGCTTAGTACTATGTAACTTGCTTATCCCTATTAATAGTTTAAATAATCAATCCCAGATAGGCCCAATAAGCAGTTGCAATGAGTAATCCCAAACAATCCATATATAGGGGTTGCTTGCGGTTTCTTATTGAAAATGCTTATATAGCGTGTTTGGGAGTGCTGATACAAATGCTTTTCTTCATATGTATATGATAACAAGACAAACCAATTGGCAATCACTGGCACATGTAATCTAATTAGGCCTTCTACACTTCGAATTAAACAATCTCGCATTTGATAAGAAATCAATTAACTATGAGCAATCTTTATATACCATTTGATAAATGTTTCATTGGACCAGGCTATGCAACAAATAACGATGGAATAGTCATCCCGTTTTTAGCAGCACACAGCCACCAAATAGTGTCAAAAACATGTTTAGGAACAAATCAATAACACTAAAACAAGTACATGTTAAGGACACCATTACTACTGTGATGATTATATTTTTTTTACTATTAAAATCATAACTTGAGCATTTTAAAGAATCAGTAAGCTATTTTAATGTTAAAATCTTCGTATTTTTGTTTGCTTTGTTTTAGGTATCAGTTTGTTGACAATGAGACTGATTACAGTGTCAAAAATGGCTAAAAGGAAATCTAGACAGCAAGCCTTAAGTGCAGTTTATGAGATTTTGACTATTTTTACAAATATTATTGTATCTAGAGTTATACAAGGTATTGCGATGTGGTATTCATATCCCAATGCTCAACTTTTGGTATCGGTTAATGTTCATAGAGTAATTGTCTGTAAGTTTGACAAAAAAAGCAAGTTACAATTTCATGAGGATCTTTAGGTTGAAATAAAAAAAGATATATGCCACCTTTACCTTTTTTTCATTAGAGGGAGTTTGGGATTGCTTATTACCTCTTTTTTTTTGCTCAACTACAGTTTATTTATTTTGAGGCAAATGTGCAGTTTCAGTTAGCGGGTTGGGACATGAATATTTTCAAAGTGCTTATTTTAAGATATTAAAGTTACATTTGTTGTTGCACCTCCTGTCGTGGATAATGAAGGCATAAAATTACCTAAGCTTGAGAATATGTTTGTTATAAAGCTGCAAATGGGATCTGCAGAGGGGAATCGAATATTGAGCAACCAGAGGAGAGCGTTTATGGTTCAGTATTGGCGAAAAGAAGTATGTTTTCTCCGAGCAGAATAGGTGTTACCAAATTTATTTTGGTTAAAATCACGTAATTTAAATTTCCAGTTTTAGATAACCTAATTGTGCATCTGATTATCTTTCTTTTCTTACAGGTGATCAAGTATTTGATACCGAGAGTTAAAATTTTTACGGGATGGAATCAAGGTACAAAAAGTATATTGCTTCATTTCTATTTAAATCGTTGCGTTTTGAGACTACAAACAAGCATTAAACATGTTTTTGCCAAATTGCATACCTTTATCGGCTTAACCATGGGGTGTTTGGCTAAACTAATAATGGTTTTAGCATAAAGCCATTTCTAAGAAACGTTAAAAAAGTTTTTTTTTCCCCTATTACTGAATTGATGTTAGATTTTTCACAATATCCAGACCATCATCTTAAACAACGCATTCAATGAAATGCAAGTTAATTTACTTTTATTTGTTGTTATTTGTGTTGCACTTTTTTAGTTGTAAATATATATGGAGCAAGAATATATGGTTAATATTTATAGCTGGAAAATTTGACCCATTTACTTAAATGAGTCTATTTAAGTTACGCAGGAAAAAAGGTAAATCAGAAAATCAGCTTTCAAGGACGTGGGTTATGTGTCAAAGTGTCGAAAGTCGACCAGATTTAATATCCATGCATAAGACATCTTTGGTCATTTTTTTAGATATTATATTACTACTGAATCAATATACTTTAGTAATACGACACTAATTATTTTTAAAAAACAAACTTTTTAAAGAAAAGTGGTCCAACCCAACCCGACATGTTTCGACGTACAAAAACGACTTTGACTCACACATGTCTACACACAGTACATACTTCCTTCAATTATATATTCTTGCTGATATAACTTTAGTTATTTAAGATTCATGTTTTGATCTTCTTGGCCCATATCTAATTTTTAAGTATTCTCGCCAAACAACGATATGTTCTAATGACTTAGTATTTTATTACATTAGACAAACACCCTCTAAACAAATAGTGTCAAAAAACATGTTTAGGAACAAATCGATAACACTAAAACACGTACATGTTAAGGACACCATTATTACTGTGATGATTATATTTGTTTTACTATTAAAATCATAACTTGAGCATTTTAAAGAATCAAGAAGCTATTTTTACGTCAAAATCTTCGTATTTGGTGACAATGAGACTGATTACAATGTCAAAAATGGCTAAAAGGAAATCTGGACAGCAAGCCTTAAGTGCAGTTGCTGGGATTTTGACTATTTTAATAAATATTATTGTATCTAGAGTTATATAAGGTATTACGATGTGGTATTCATATCCCAATGTTCAACTTATTGTTGGGAACATATTAAAAGTAGTTTTGTGTCCAATATGATAGAAACAGAAGCTGATAAACTTACGGGTCATAATGGGTCAAAAGTGACAGTTTTGAGAAAAAGCATAAGATTGATAGAAAGTCATTAACGTTGAGATCCTTATGATAAATAATGACTAATTCGACCATTCTAATGTGTATAGGTTCTGGACAAGAGTTATACTTCTCTTTTATGGAGAAATAATGTTAAGTAGAAAGATGTCGCATGGCTTCAGAGTGCTAAGGAACATGTCACGAAGCTACTATATTACATGTGAAGTTCCACAACTTTTTTTCGTTGCTTTTGATTTTATGATCTTTTGACATATTAAGTTTGTTATATGTTGTGATTTATAAGGGGATGTTTGGGATTGCTTACAAAAACTATTCCTTTATTTATTGTGTTTTGATATAATAGATCAACAATTTTTACATGGTTTGAAATTGTTTATCCATGTGGTAACATGGCAATGGTGGCACATGTTGGAAAAATGGTTCAACATTCATCCTTAAGTTATCATGTGTTACTTTTTGTTCACACTTTACGCATTTAAAGTGTATACACGTACTAGAAAACAAAATTATCAAAATGTAGATGTGATATGGTAGGCCAGAAGTCTTCACACACTTATGATAGGCTGCAAGGTTTTTGGTAGTTTCTCACGGAAGCACTTTTGTGAAAATACTGCTTTTAAGTTAAGGGTTTTGCTAACAGCAGCCCTTAGGGTTGTGGTTAAGAGGATGTTTTTTCTTACAATTTGATGTAATAGACTATTTCAACCAATCAGAATTAAGTGTTAGTTATGCATCCACTTTTTTCGGAATTATTTCCGCAATTTTAGTAATTTTCACCAATCATGATAATTCATTAATAACATTGTAATAATAATCACTTGCTTAAACACATGATACCTTATTCAACTTTACGAAAGAAATACTCATTTAATCAATTTGTTCAAAACTAAAAACAAAATAGAGAGTATATAATACCTTCTTTCCATTAATTTATCCGTCCAAACATTAGGACATGATAATGTGTCTATAAATGTATCTTCCGAACCAAGCATAATGAAAGAATAAAATTGACTGATACATAATAATGTCAAAAAACAATCTCTGTTAATTTGTCTAATCATATTGACAAACTAGAGAATCAATAATCCTTTGTTTCTTTCTAACAAATTTAGTGGTCAGTTTGACGTCAATAAGTTAATGCCGTCTAAGATACAATATCATGAACTTAAACAATAGAAGCTAATAAACAATGCAACTACAAAATTAACTAAGATGGAACCATGAGTGCATCAATATATACGAGATATAAACCACCAAATACTGTTTAGCAAAGATTAAAAAAAACACCGAATTATCATAAAAGGTGTATGATAAATAATAAATAAATACGCAAGACTTAAAAAAATATATTTAGTTACCATGTATAAACTATTTGTGTGGAAACTAAATCAGCACACTATTTAAAGTTTCAACTTTACATATAGGAATTATAGTGTTTTTATTTTATTAATTAATATTTTAAATATTATAGACACTAGACATATAGGCTATGGTTGGCAAAAATAGTTGTGAGCAGTAGCAGTGAGCTGTAGCCACAGCTCACTGGTCACCGCTCACAACTTAAATATCACTATAATGAATTTGTTTTTCCCTACAATGTTTTGTTAAATTTTTTTGCTGAAAATATGACAGCTCGGTTAGGTTTCGAGGCTGCCTATGGCGTCTCATTAGGAGTCTTCCCAATTGATGGTATGTTTTTTATTCAAATCTTATTTGGTGTTGGCATCTCATTCATTAACTCCATTTTTTTTTTGTTACTAGGCACAATAGTAGTTGCTCTAAGAATCATGGTTCATGGTTAGAAAAGACAATGCACAATAATACCTAGAAACTAGAAGGGGGTTTAATAGTTTCATCATTATTATTTACGTTTTTAAAATTTACTTTGCAAGTTGTGTTTATGAAAATGATTCGATTCGATATTTATGTGAATTCAACTTAACAACAAATATAATCAATAACAAATAAATAAGTAAAGGTAAAGCAAGGAAAGATCAAACCGTGATACGCGGATTTATAGTGGTTCGGCCACGAAGCTCACTCCTTCGCCCCTACTCCACTCCTCGAGTCTCACACTCGAAAGTTTCACAAACACTATATCAACACGCTCCTTTATGGCGGAACAAACCTTACACAAGCTTACAGCAAGTTTAACGACACTAAGCGGAATGTCGAGTCCTAATCCTAGCTAGAACCAATCTACCTAAGCCCACGTGGCTTCACACCTCGTACCAACACGATGGCACGATACAACACAATACACAATATAAGACTTGCACTCAAGTCCTATTACATACACCAAACAATGAATATAAATGATGATAGATCCGCAACAATGGGATTAGATGAGAAAGACTCTTCTTCAACACTTCGTCTCTTAACTACAACGAATGTTCTTCTCTTGCACTTTAGAGGAATGATGAGTATGATCACTTGTATACAACTAGAACCCGATAGTGTGATCAAATACTATGTTTTGGAAAGGATTTGGGAATACATAAAGTTTCAGTGCATAAGAGGTGGTTTTTCTGAAAGGTAACAGTTCTGTATTTATAGACGCCAGGAAAGAGAGGGACGGTCCCTTAAATACCAGACGGTCCTTTATCGCTAAGGGACCGCCGAACCCTTTAAGGGACCGTCCCGACAGACGCTCCTATTTTTGTCCTGATGTGGTGAAAATTTATCTGGTGAAAAATTCTTGTCGGTTTTGAGCGGGAAATATGGCTGTCATGAATTTGAAATTTGAAAACATTTTCTTAATAAAACATTTCTTTAGTTTTTACAAAAATACATTTGTAAAAATGTTTTGTGACATGAAAATGTAAAGTTTAGATGAAAAATAAGTCCTTTGATCACATACACAAGTTGGTAGATGTTTGTACATACCTTAAGTGATGTTGAAGAGAAAAACGAATTTTCTCGATCAAAAACTTATTAAACGTAGTTTTACGTAACGTGTGTTTGTATTTTGTGATTATCAAAACTAGAAGAGACCGAATAATGCAAATGACGTTTTTGACATTATTTGTATTAACAATCTCCCCCTTTTTGATGATTACAAAATATAAACTCATTTTAGGTAAAACTAGGCATTAATGAGTTTTTAAAACGAGTTTCGTTTTCTTCTCCCCCTTTTTGTAGAATCAAAAAGGCTTCGTCAAGAATGCGACGGCATCATGATGACTCCCCCTAGCTTGATGCTCCCCCTTGATGAGGACATCGGGAATCGATCGATGGAATTTTGCTGCAAAAAGTTAGAAGAAACATGCAAGCAAACAAAGAAATCCTGCAAACAAAACAAGAAAAGGCAGGAGTATATAAGCTGCAGACGGTCCTTTAAAGTGGTGGACGGTCCTTTATCACTTGGGGACCGCCGCCGAGATATGGGACCGCCGGCAGAAAGATAACCTGGAACAAGAAAGCAAAAATGCATGCATAAACTAGTTCATTCATTAGAAAACTATTAAAGTCATTCATGTGACTTTTACAACATGAGTCTACATTCATAATCCTAGTCTAATCTTTTAGGATAGCTCATGACAAGTTCGGTTTTATTAATGAGCATGCATGCTTCTCTAGTACTTGCGAGGGTGTGGTGGAGAGGAGCTTTTGGGTAAGGGTTGTAAAAACCCGGGTGACAAGAGAATGAAAATGATGTAGTCAAGATCATTCTTCATCTTTTGAAAGTGGTTGTGGTTGTAAATGCAACAAGCACAATAACCCCCATGGGCATCCACTTGGGCACGAGTGGGATGAGACATTGTTGGAGGATGAAGTTTTTGAGATAGGATGATGTTTAGGAGGCTCAAGTCAACAAGATTTGAGAACTCTTGAGCCTTGATGGAGTGTAGGGAATTGATATTTGGCATTGGAGTTGGTAACAAGGGTGGTAATGGATGATCTTGATGAGTCGGGTTTGGATGCTCAACGTGAGTGGATGGAGGCCCATTTTGTGGTTGGGTGGCAAAGAACGAAAATGATGAAGATGATGCCTCATGTTGTGATGTGGGATTGGAGGTAGCATGGTTATTGTTTGAGTTGTTTTAGTGGTTCATGAAATTGCCAAGGCTTTGTTTCTTCCTCCATATGGGTTTGACCGAGATTCTTGGTTTTCTAGGGGATGACATTTTGTTGGATGACATTGAGTAGAAGGAAGTTTATGCCATGGCAATGGATGGAGGAGGCAATGGTTTAAATAGTGGAGGAGGATTGCAAGAAATAGCAAAGCATGCATGCTTAGTTAAATTATTTCAAATGATGTTTATGCAAATAGGGAAGGTGTATAAGACCTAAAGGTAGGTTAGTCAAACATGCAGGAACAGAAAAGTAAGCTACAAAAGTCACGACACAAAAACAAAGGGACGGTCCTGTAATTTGGTGGACGGTCCTTTATCATTTGGGGAACCGTCGGTCGATAAGGGACCGCCACCAGGAGAGTTGCCAGATTTCAGAAAATGTTCCTAGTGTGTGCCTACATGAAACATATTTGGAGATGCGATTACCTCGACTCTAAAGGAAGAAAATGCCTAAGAGATAATCCAAATTCTCCTAAGTTCAATTTTGCTCATCTTTCCATGTCGGATAAAATATTTGTTACATGATCCGATAAAGGATTTGAGCGCATTGTGCATGCATGGAAAAACGTTTTTGAATTGTATTAACAATGCAAGAAAATTTGATTTTCCTATTTGTGAGAGATTTTGAACATATGAATTGGGGTTTTTATGCACAAAATTAAGTTTTTCTTATTATCATGCAATAATGGTTGTTAAAGAAATAATTACTTCCCCAATTTTAATTTTTGTGCGCAAAAGAATCCTAGACTCAGATTAGAAGAAATAAACTTATTATGATATCTAAGAGGATATATGTTCCATCATTCCTAATCCTAAACGAAGATAAAAGAATGGTTCACGTTTAAGGGGTTTAGTAAGAATGTCAGCTATGTTTTCCTCCGTTGTCACTTTTTCAATAGATATATTACCCTTTTGCACGTTATCCCTAAGAAAATGGTGACGAATTTCTATGTGTTTGGTACGAGAGTGTTGCACGGGGTTTTTACTTAAATCTATTGCACCTTTGTTATCACACATGATTGGAATATCATCAAGAGTAATGCCATAATCTACGAGAGCTTGTTTCATCCATAGTGCTTGTTGACATGCCTTTCCGGCGCTTACATATTCGGCTTCGGTTGTGGAGATAGCTAGTGCCATTTGTTTCTTGGAGAACTAAGAAGTTAAGCAACAACCCATGAAGGTACAAATGCAACTAGTACTTTTTCGATCCACATAATCTCCCGCATGATCAGAGTCGGCATAGACTATAGTCTTTATGCCGGTCCCCTTAGGATACCATAATCCTAAGTGCATAGTGCTTTTAATGTATCGGAAGATACGCTTAACCGCTTCTAAGTGAGAAGATTTGGGATCTTCTTGAAAGCGAGCACAAAGGCAAACACTAAACATGATATCGGGCCTACTTGCCGTTAGGTACAATAAACTTCCTATCATACCTCTATACTTAGTACTATCTACGGATTCACCCTCTTCATCCTTGGTGAGCTTAGTGTCCGTAGCCATTGGGGTTTTCATAGGCTTAGCATCTTCTAATCCAAATTTCTTAAGCATTTCCTTAATATACTTAGATTGATTAAAGAATATTCCATCATCTAATTGTTTTATTTGGAGTCCAAGGAAGAAGTTAAGCTCGCCCATCATACTCATTTCAAACTCGTTATGCATAATTTTTGAGAATTCATCACACATATCTTGACAAGTTGAACCGAATATAATGTCATCGACATATATTTGGACGATTATGATGTTTGAATCTTTCTTCTTGGTGAAAAGAGTGTTGTCTACCATTCCCATCGAGTATTCAAGCTTAAGAGTAAAGGGAGTGGTAACGCCGGATCGGCGTTATCGTCTACCTGGCACCCATTCAACGGCGTTACCACGTTAATGCTATTTCCCACTTCTCCACGTTGGTGTTGCGTTGGTTTGAACGTTAACACCATAACGTGCGTTGGTTGGCATGTTTTCAGATTTTGAAAATAACAAATCAAACCCCTCACACTCTTTAAAGGTAACGGCTAGTTTTTTTTTTTTTTTTTAAATTATGTTACCGTTAAGGTAACGGCTATTTTCAAAGAAAAAAAAATTACCTTATAAATTAACAACAACAACAAGTGTATACACTATCTTTTCACAAGGAAAAAAAATAATAACTCATACACTCATATTCTCACAAAATCTAAACCATGTCGGGACGAGACGATTCAAGTTTTTTAAATTTGATGGGTCTTGTAAATGCTAATGCTAACACTAACCCGAACGTCGGTTCTTCTTCAAATCCTAACCCATTCGCTGACTTGACACCCGAACAACAACAACAATTGATGTTTATGTGGCAACAAAATAACGCGGAGCAATCCACACCCCCAACACCACAAACCCAATCCTCACAAGCGGCTAGTGTCGAAGTGGAACCCGAAGCTACGTCTCCACGGAAAACCAAACGTGGAGGTAAACGTGCGGCAAAAAAAGGCAAAAAACAACTAGTCGACGAGGTGGTTGATATTGAAAAAAATCCCGACGTGAGCGAGACTACGTTACGTTGGACACCGGAAGAGGAAGTTTTACTTGCCGTGTGTTGGGTGGCCGTTTCCGAGGATATGAATGTTGGAGTTTCTCAAAAGGGCATCACTTTTTGGTATAAGGTTATGCACGAGTTCAACCGGCAAAATTTTTAAGTTCGTAACAAAGATATGATATCAAGCAAGTGGCATACGTTGAATGGAAATTGCCAAAAGTTTCTAGCGTGTTACAAACGTGCCGTACGCACGAGAAAGAGTGGTGAAAATGAAGTGGATGATATGAGGAACGCTAGACAAATGTATCGTGACGAGCATAAAGGTTTGGCGTTTACTCAAGAGGACGCGTGGTTAATTTTGAAGAAATGTCCAAAATGGGACGCGCCGGCACCGATTGACTTAACCGGAGACATCCCCGGTCAAAGCAACCAAGAGCTATTTGGTGATGATGTACGTCCACGTCCTGCCGGGAAACCAAGGAATTCCAAAAAACAAAAGTCCGATACATCGACTAGCACCGGTGGAAGTGCGTCAAGCAACTTAGAATCTATGAAATTCGAGCTTCGACTTAGACGGGAAGCGGCCCAAGCGGCGTACGACGCGGCTAGAATGAATTCCGAGACGAATACGCGTTTGGAGGAATTTAGATTTCTCAGTATGAAAATGAGTGACGTAGATCTGGAAGAGGCGTATTTTATCAAAATGGAAAAACACAGAATCAAAGAGAAATATAAGTTGCAACAACTTCCAACCGATCCAAGTGATAGCGACTAGTTTAAATTATCTACTTATCGTATTTTATTTCGTATGTTTCATTTCGTAATTTCTATTTAGTATTGTAATGTTTAGTTTAAATTAATATTGTAATGTTTTTTAAAATGTAATGTTTTTATTTAGTATTGTAATGTTTAGTTTTTATTAATAAAATGTTTGAATGTTTAATAAATGAATTTGTTGAGGGTAGAATTTGTAAATTTGTAAAAAGTGGTGTTATTTGGTGTTATGATTTCCTGGTGTTTTTTGGTGTTATGTTATTTGGTGCTGAGATGATGTGGCGCTGACGTGGCGTGGTGTTATTTCATAACTTAAGTTATGTCTCCCTCTACTCTAAGAAGAAAAGCTTTCAACCTATCATACCAAGCCTTAGGGGCTTGTTTGAGACCATATAAAGCTTTCTTAAGTCTATAAACATGCTCGGGGTACTCGAAATCAATGAATCCTGGAGGTTGTGCTACATATACCTCCTCATTGATGAGACCGTTTAGGAATGCACTTTTCACATCCATTTGGAACAACTTAAAGTCTAATGCACAAGCGTATGCAAGTAATATCCTAATGGACTCTAGTCTAGCTACGGGTGCATAGGTTTCATCATAATCAATTCCCTCTTGTTGATTATAGCCTTGTGCGACTAACCTAGCTTTGTTCCTAGATACAATACCATTTTCATCTAGTTTGTTTCTAAATACCCATTTAGTTCCTATTATTGTCACATTCTTAGGTCTTGGTACTAACATCCAAACATCATTAGACTTAAATTGGTTTAGTTCTTCTTGCATTGCGATGATCCAACTTTCATCCTTCAATGCTTTATTGACATTTTTGGGTTCTATTATTGAGACAAAACAAAAGAGGTTGCTTTTGTTTTGAGCTTGTGATCTAAGGGTTCTTTGGTTTAGACTTCCTATGACGTTTTCTAAGGGATGAATTCTAGATTCCTTAATGTTGGTGGTTTCCCCTATTTGGATGGTTTCTCTTTCTTGAGATATGTCTAGGTTTTTCATGTTTTCAACTACGGCGTTTTCTTCATCTAAATCATCATCTACCAAAGGTGATGTTCTAGGTTGAGGGGGACTCTCATCGAAAGTCACGTTGAGTGATTCTTCGACGACCATTGTTTCCTTGTTGAGAACAACGTAGGCTTTACTAGTTTGAGAATAACCTAGAAATACACCTTCGTAGGACTTTGGGTCGAACTTGGTGAGATAATCCTTGGTGTTTAAAATATAGCATTTACTACCAAATACTCTAAAGTAATCTAGAGAAGGTTTCCTTCCTTTCAAGATTTCATATGGGGTTTTTCCTATGATGGATCTAATGAGAATTCTATTAAGGATATAAGTGGATGTATCTATGGCGTTACACCAAAATTTTTTAGGAATAGATTGCTCGTTGAGCATTGTTCTACTCATTTCTTGTAAGGTTCTATTTTTCCTTTCAACTACTCCATTTGATTGTGGAGTTCGTGGAGCCGAAAAATTGTGAGTAATACCATTAGCATCACAATAAGCTCCAAATTGAACTTCATTATCAAATTCTCTACCATGGTCAGTCCTAATGGAACCTACTTTACTTTTAATTGATTTTGAATTTTCTTGCTAAAGATTTTAAATTGTTCAAAAGTTTCGGTCTTGTTTTTAAGAAACCTAGTCCAAGTGTACCTAGAGTAATCATCTACGGTAACTAAGGTGTAGAGATTACCTCCATAACTCCGTATGGCGGAAGGACCGACGAGATCCATGTGAAGAATCTATAGACATCTAGATGTTGAGATCATATTCTTAGGCTTATGACTCGAGTGAGCTTGTTTTCCAACTTTGCAAGCATCACAAAAATGTTGGTCGAACCTAAGTTTAGGAAGATTTCTAACTAAATCCTTAGAGGCCAATGATTGTAATAAACGCATATTTGCGTGTCCTAATCTTCTATGCCATAGAGTAGAATTATCATTAACGGTGGCTAAACATATATTGTCGCTAGGTTTGTTACTAATTAATCTTCATGACATATAAGTTACCTTTTCTAATTCCTTTGGCAATTACTTTTCTGTCCTTTATGATTTCACTATTGTCTTTGGAAAAGATTACTTTGCAATCATTATCACATATTTGACTAATACTAAGTAAATTAAAACCTAGGTTATCTACATGTTCCACATTAGTTATAGTAAGAGAGTTATGAGTGATAGTACCTTTGCCGATGATATTACCCTTGAGTTTACTACCGAATGTAACGTTACCTCCACTACTTGCATTATATGATGAGAATAGCTTGCGGTTACCCGTCATGTGATTTGTGCATCCGCTATCTTTAACCCATTCGTCGGGCTCCAAGTCAATTCCCAAGCATATCTAATGATGACATAGACAAACTCAAACATATTGTCCCCAATATCTCATGGGTCCAAAATTGTTAGCACCGAGCATCCTATACATGTGTTGCATTTGTCTAGGATGTTGGAATGGTGAGTGGAACCCTATCGGAAGAAAATCATTTCTCCAACTCATTGAATTATTCTTATGATAATTTTGATTTCTAGTTACTCTTGGTTTAGTTTGTCCATTCGTTTTTCTAGGAGGTGAAGATTTAGATCCTATAGTTGGTTTGTTGTATCCTAATCCGGGCTTTGGTGTTAGTTTATAGAATTGTTTTACCTCCTTTACACTAGCAATGGGTATTTATGAATTCATTACGGTTAATTGTTTCAGATCAGAATCAGGGATTGGTTTAGGCAAGAACACAGTTTTACGTACTGGGGACGGTCCTTTATCTATGGGACGGTCCTTTATAATTAAGGGACCGTCTGGTGGATTTGAGGAACCGTCACCAGTGGACCTTTCCGACTGAGACTTCACAAATTTTATTTCTTTTGATATGTTTGGTGATGCTTCAAAGAAATTGTAACCTATACCGGTTTTATTGTCGGAGGCCTTTTGAGCTCCTATTAATTGTCTAAGAGTATGAGTGCTCTTTTCAAATTTATTTAATTTTGAGGCTTCCTCTTTGAGTCCCTCATTTTCGATTTTAAGGTGTTGACATGATTTGCACTCCGGGACAATTTCCTTTCCTTTTTCAAGCCTAGATAGTTTGTCTTTTAATTCCGATATTTCTTTTTCTAATTTAGACTTGGTGGATTTTAAAGATTTGTTTTTCAGGATGATATTTTGACTTACTTCGCAAATTTTATCATATTCATTATCTAAGTCGAGAGAATCTAGTGAGCAAATATCACAATTATGGAGATCGGTTTCGATACGTACCTCTGTTGAAGATCCGGCCATGAGACAAGTTTCATTCTTACCATCTTCATCGCTATCACTCCAAGCACCACTTACATATGCCCTTTGGTTCTTGTCCTTTGCTTGGTGTGGACAATCTCCAACTAAGTGTCTTGTGTCACCACATCCAAAACATCTTTTCTCGCCCTTGCCATATCTATCTTCACGAGCTTTTAGAGGCGCTTTCTTTTCATCTCGTGGTTGTCTTACGAATCTTCCTATTCGCTTGAATAATTTCTTGAAATCCCTAACCGCCAAAGCATACTCTTCGTCTTCACTTTCCGAACTTGAATCCTCGTCATCACTTAACTCCTTTTTAGCTTTCAAAGCAATTGATCTTCTTTCCACCTTGCTTTTGACAATCTCGGAATCATTTTTGATGATTAACTCATGGACCTTTAAGTTACCAATGAGCTCATCTAATGATAGAGATGTCAAGTCCTTGGATTCTTCAATTGCCGTAACCTTTGCTCTCCACTTTGGATGTAAAGCCCTGAGAAATTTCCTAACACAACTTTTGACAGAATTACCTTCATCGAGTGCTTTTAAACTCGTGATAATGGTGTTAAATCTAGCAAATGCACTATCAATAGATTCATCTTCAGGAATGGCGAATTGTTCATATTGTTGAACCAAAAGATCGATCTTGTTATCTTTGACTTTATTATTACCTTGATGAGTGACCAACAAAGTTTTCCAAATATCTTTTGCCGTATTACACATAAAAATTCTTTGAAATTCCTTTTTGGGTAAAGCATTGTAAATTACCATTTTTGCTTCTTCATTTTTAGCCAATTTCTTTTTAAGACTTTCACTTTGTTTATCATAAGGAAAGATTTCATTTTGTTTGATTTCCGGGTTATATTCAATAGGTTCAAAGTCACCCATGGTAATAACATGCCAAAGATCAAGATCTTTTGATTTCACATACGTTTCGAATCGAGTTTTCCAATAAATAAAACTATCAGTTTCAAAGAGTGGTGGTCTTTGCATAGATTGCCCTTCTTGATATTTTTCAAATTCCATTGATCGTTTCAAGTTTTAAAATACTGTATATTTTAAAAAGTCTTGAGTACCCTGGCTCTGGTACCAATTGTAGAAACTAGAAGGGGGGGGGGGTTAAATAGTTTCACCGTTATTATTTACGTTTTTAAAATTTACTTAGCAAGTTGTGTTTATGAAAATGATTCGATTCGATATTTATGTGAATTCAACTTAACAACAAATATAATCAATAAGAAATAAATAAGTAAAGGTAAAGCAAGGAAAGATCAAGCCGTGACACGCGGATTTATAGTGGTTCGGTTACGAAGCTCACTCCTTCGCCCCTACTCCACTCCTCGAGTCTCACACTCGAGAGTTTCACAAACACTATATCAACACGCTCCTTTATGGCGGAACAAACCTTACACAAGCTTACAGCAAGTTTTACGACACTAAGCGGAATGTCGAGTCCTAATCCTAGCTAGAACCAATCTACCTAAGCCCACGTGGCTTCACACCTCGTACCAGCACGATGGCACGATACAACACAATATAAGACTTGCACTCAAGTCCTATTACATACACCAAACAATGAATATAAATGATGATAGATCCGCAACAATGGGATGAGATGAGAAAGACTCTTCTTCAACACTTCGTCTCTTAACTACAACGAATGTTCTTCTCTTGCACTTTAGAGGAATAATGAGTGTGATCACTTGTAAACAACTAGAACCCGATAATGTGATCAAAGACTATGTTTTGGAAAGGATTTAGGAATACAGAAAGTTTCAGTGCATAAGAGGTGGTTTTTCTGAAAGGTAACAGTTCTATATTTATAGACGCCATGAAAGAGAGGGACGGTCCCTTAAATACCAGACGGTCCTTTATCTTTAAGGGACCGCCGACCCTTTAAGGGACCGTCTCGACAGACGCTCCCATTTTTGTCCTGACGTGGTGAAAATTTATCTGGTGAAAAATTCTTGTCGGTTTTGAGCGGGAAATATGGCTGTTATGAATTTGAAATTTGAAAACATTTTCTTAATAAAACATTTCTTTAGTTTTTACACAAATACATTTGTAAAAATATTTTGTGAAATGAAAATGTAAAGTTTAGATGAAAAATAAGTTCTTTGATCACATGCACAAGTTGGTAGATGTTTGTACATACCTTAAGTGATGTTGAAGAGAAAAACGAATTTTCTCGATCAAAAACTTATTAGACGTAGTTTTACGTAACGTGTGTTTGTATTTTTTGCTCATCAAAACTAGTAGAGACCGAATAATGCAAATGACGTTTTTGACATTATTTGTATTAACAGGCCTGTTTGGCACGCAGCTTTTATGGAGCTGTAAGCTTTTTGTTACAAAAATAATCTCCTGCAAAACAAGTAGCTCTGTTTGGATAAATCAACTTCAAGCTTTTATTTCAAACAAGTAGCTCCAAAATGAAAAGCTGATTCATGAAGCTTTTAAAATATTTCAGAGGTGTTAAAACGTTAAATTACTGTTAACAGCTTATAATTACATTTAACAGCTAATTTACCAAACACTTTTATTGAAAAAAAAGATACAGCTTGTAGATCATGTTAACAGCTTTGCAGCTTACAGCTTACAGCATACAGCTTACAGCATACAGCTAACAGCTAGTTTTGCCAAACATACCCTAAAATTCTATCAAACAACATTAATGCTATTAAAAACACCCCTTCACCAAAAATTACAATCATTTAAGCACAATGTACAATAGCTGCAACCAATTTTCAGATTTACAACAAAATAAGCATAGTGTACAACAAAATAAGCATGATGTAATTGTCAGACTTACAACATTAATGCTATTAAAGTGGTCAATGTTATTAATGACTATAATGACTACTAGTTACAAGAAAAGAAACTTAGTGTACAACACTTTAATGCACATAATTTTCAGACGTAAAAGACAAGAAGCATAGTGTACAATAAAACACCACATTAATGCTATTTAAATATTTAATGTAGTCAATTATTTAACTGGTCAATTAATACAGTTATTAAAACACCCCCTACATAAGAAATACAAATTATCAAGCATATTGTACAACCAAATTAAACACAATTCATGCATTAAATATCACTACTACAAATAATAAAGCATATTATACAAATATTGAAGCCCGAACGGGCAACGGGCCAAATGAGCTTGAGCCCGAACGGGCGCGGACCAAACGGGCTCGAGCCCGAACATGCACGGGCCAACGGGTTCGAGCCCGGACGGGCACGGGCTATACGAAATTCTTGATATCCGTAAATTTATTGTTAAAAAGAACATAATAAACTAAAATACATTATTCATCGAAAATTTTTATTTCAGAGTACCCGTCGCTGCAAGGCGCGGATACCCTGCTAGTTACAATTATTCAGAAATATAACCGAATACCGTTCTAATGGTAATTATTCAGAAATATAAGCGAATACCGTTCTAATGGTAAGTTTTGGAGGTAATAAATACAAGTTCATTACTAGCAATCCTGTTGTGTAATTAAATAAGAGCTACAATTAACTGTTTTCTCCATTATGATTCATAAATTCATGTGAGTGTAGGAGATGATTAATTATATATCTCTATAGAATGTTGAACTACAAATCAACAAAATAAAATACGTGGAGACTTTGTCTACATAACACTTTGCTTAAATAATGAAAGATAATGGTCAATCAAAAATCATTATCTGGAAACAATAAATAAATAAAAACATATATACATATGGTTACTAATTTTGAATCCAGCAAGCAAAATCATAAAATCATTCGGAACACGTTAAATTGTTTGTTTTTTTTATTGATTCTTATACATAAGTTTTAGAAAAAATCACATGCGTGCACGGGTATTATAACTAGTATTAATAACAACATTACAGTTCTAGCTACTATTAGGACTCGACATTTAGCTTAGTGTCGTAAATTGGTGTAAGCAAAAGTTGTGTAAGGTTTTCTCCGCCATAAAGGAGCTTGTTGACATAGTGAAGAAAACTCTCGAGTAGGTGACTCGGGGAGTGGAGTAGGCCAAGGAAGGTGTCCTTGTAGCCGAACCACTATAAATCCTTTGTGTCGCGGTTAGATCTTTCCATCTCTTTACTTTCATTACTTTATTTGCATTGTCATTATTTACTTACATATAATTGTTTATATTGTTCAAGAGTTGAATTCACATAAAGATCAAATCTAAGTTTTTAAAAGTAAACAAGGTTTTAAAACTCAACTAAGTTTTCATAATAAAATTAAAAAGACGTAAAACTATGCAACCCCCCCTTCTAGTTTTTCACAATTGGTATCAGGAGCCAGGTTAAACAAGATTTTTAAAATATATTGTATTTTAAAACTTGTAACGATCTATGGAATCTGAAAAATATTTAGAAGGGCAATCTATGCAAAGACCACCACTATTCGAAAGTGATGGATTTTTATATTGGAAAAATAGATTCGAAACTTATGTGAAATCTAAAGATCTTGATCTTTGGCATGTTATTACCTTTGGTGATTTTCCCCCTATTCAATATAATTTTGAAACTAAAAAGAATGAAATTGTATCTTTTGAAAAAGAAAATGATGATTTGAAAAAGAAACTAGCAAAAAATAATGAGGCTAAAATGGTTATTTATAATGTGTTACCACGCAAAGAATATGAAAGAATTTTATATATAAAACCGCAAAAGAAATTTGGGATTCTTTACTAATCACTCACCAAGGTAATAGTCAAGTTAAAGATAACAAAATAGATCTTCTTGTTCAACAATATGAACAATTTACGATTCCGGAAGAGGAATCAATAGATAATGCTTTTGCTAGGTTTAACACTATCATCACAAGTTTAAAGCACTTGATGAGAATTTTTCTAGTAAGAATTTTGTTAGGAAATTTCTTAGGGCTCTTCATACAAAATGGCGAGCTAAAGTTACGGCGATTGAAGAATCGAAGAACTTGTCAACTCGACGAGTTGATTGGCAACTTGAAAGTCTACGAAGCAATAATAAAGAAAGACTCCGAGATGCTCAAAGGAAAAAGAGAGCAAAGCAAGTCAATTGCGTTGAAAGCTAGGAAGGAATCTAGTGACGAGGATAGCTCAACCTCCGAAAGTGATGACGAAGAATATGCCATGGCCGTAAGAGACTTCAAGAAATTCTTTAAAAGGCGAGGAAGATTTGTTAGACAACCACATGATGAAAGGAAAGCTTCTCAAAGAAATAAAAATGACAAAAATAGCAAGAGTGAAAGGAAGTGCTTCAAATGTGGTGATCCAAATTATCTCATCGGAAAATGTCCAATGATGTCAAAAGATCAAAATCAAAAGGCGTTCGTTGGAGGAGCATGGAGTGATAGCGATGAATATGAGAAAGAAATAACGAAGGATGAAAAATGTCTTATAGCCAAGGCATCCAATGAGGTACGTTCCAAAACCGAAATACTTTAGTGACAAAAGTCAATCATTAGACGAAAAAGACCTAGATTATGAATACAATAGGTTATGCAAATTAGGTCAAAAGGTTATAGCTAAAAATAAGTCATAAGGCGGTCCCCTTAATATTTAAGGGGACCGGCCCCTATTTAAGGGGACCGGCCATCTGATGGGAGGGATTTCAGAAACTATTCATTTTTTTTGCCCATTTCATCCTACACTTCCCAAAATTCACAAACCTATTCTATCCTAAACCTTCCATCAAAGTTTATCCATCCTTGATCCCATCAATCCTACACTATAAACACTCCCATTCCTCACAATCTCCACTCATCTCATCATCATGTCCTCTCCTATTAAACCAAAACCAAAAACCTCATAACCTTTACACACTCAAACCTCATAACCTTTAATCATTTCAACCTCAAATTTCTTCTCCTAGTGCACCTAATGCACCATCTAAAACACCCTCCTACCAAGAAATTCCTTTCATAAACATCGCTCTTTTACTCTCACCAATCACACCACTTGATACTCATTTCCCATCTTCACCAACAAATCCACATAGTCATCCTCATAAAAAGATTCAACCATGTAATCATTCCCTACACTCTACAAAGTGTGTCATCACCACTACAACTTAACCCATCAAAATTTACCTTCCTAAAACACATTATCCTTACACTATAAATATCTTTCCTCCATCATAAATGCTCATCACCCAAACTTCATCTCCAAACTACCCAAGATCCAAGCCTTCAAGAGTTGCCAAGATCTCCGTAAGACCCGTTTGGAGGAGAAAGATTGACTCTTGTCATAACTCAAGTGATGTTGTTCCTAACCAACCAACACCTAAACCCCATACTCACACAAATGAGCCCTCTCACAAAAATAACCAATCATCCATCCTTGCTCCCAAAAATACACTTTCATCTCACCCATTTAATTCATATGAAGAGCATGCTCAACCTCAAAACAACAATCCCAATCTCATTCCCAACACCTCACATTTTGTTCAACCTACCAATCCACCATCCAAAACATCCTCCACTCATGAAACATCCTCTTCTTTCATACCTTCATCCTCATCCATTCATGATTACCCAAACTCACAAATATCTCCATCACCAAGAGTATCACCACCACCTCCTACCAACACACATGCTATTCCTATGTTGCATGTCCAATCATCCATCCCTAATAACAACCACACTCCACCATCATCACCTTCCTCCGAACACTTGAAGTTCATTGAAGAACTCAAGGAAGCCCATGAGCTTTGTGCTCTTCTTGCCTTACACCTTGCTCGATGCAACTTGGAACAACCTTCCTCTAGCTCTCCTTCATCACCCCACAACTTGAATCAAGTTGCAAAACATGTCAACAATTATTCTTGTTGCATCTTTCTCCAAAAACAAACCATCTCATTGAATGAACACTTCATTTGGATTGAGTATCTTCTCACTAGACCTCATCCAATACCCTCACTTGAACAACATCCAAAAACCCTCAATCGACCTCTTCCTCTACAAAATCTCCACCTCCAAACTCTCCAACATTCATACACCCAAACATATACCTCCATTAATCAACCAACCTTTTGTTGTAAGAAAGTCCGATGGCTCTCTTTGGCAAATTAGGATCTTTTACTTATTAAGCATAATAAATGAATGTTTAGTTATGTGTTCATAATATTTGTTTGCCATGTGTTAGACCCGTTTCCCGAAATACAAATAGGCCCCACCTTAGATGGAATGGACTAAGGGCTTAACGGGATTGGCCAGTCAAACCCGATAGTCAAACTAATAGTCAATGAATGAGTTATAAGTTATGGAAAGCATAATAGGGCATATTTAGAATGGAAGTAAACCCAAGGGGCTTATGTTGTCACATATGTAAGTGTTATAAGTATATTGGTGGCTAAAGTAGGAAGAATATGACTAGAAGGACCAATTGTGCCTAAGGGCCAAAGTTGTGTTAATTAAATAATAGAAGATAGAGTATTCTGGATAAGTTATGTGTGTGTATGTGGTGTCGGCAAGAGAGAAAGAGAGGGAAAGAGCATGATGGTCTTGGAAGTAAATTGGTGAAGGATTGAAGCTCTAACTCTAGTGATATGTACCTAGCTATGATCCTCCCTACAAGTAATTAATCCCTTGTATTGATTCTAGTAAGGTTATAATCTTGAGGAAAGTGGGATATCATCATATGATCAAGATATGATCATATGATGTATAAGATGGAAGGTTAGTATGTTTTAAAGGTTATGTAAACCCTTGTTTATGGTGTTGGGTTATTATGTTAGGTTTTGGTTAATTGAAGATTGTTGATGATGATGGAAGATAATGATGATGATGATGATGATGTTCTTGTTAGCTTAGCTTAGATGCTATGGTAAGTAACTTGATTGATATGTATTTAATATGGTTAATTGCATATTATGTGGTTATGAGTATGATTGTTATATTGATAGACTTGTATTAGTGAGTATGGCCTTGATAGGTGAATTGCTTAGTTTAGCCAACTCAAGTGATAGATTATGAGTATGGAATGGCTAAGGTATGTTGTGTTGTTATGTGTTGTTGTGATGATGACCATATGTGTTTGATGGTGGAAGTATTCGTATTTGCATATATGTGGATTAACGTATTGCTCATATGTTAATCTAGTTACTTACTAAGCGAAAGCTTATTGTTTAGTTGTTAACCTTTTTGTAGGTTCTTCTGATTGTGGATGGCTTGTAATGAGGAGTAAGGTTAATTATGCGGAAGGTAGGAGGTTTGTATATGATAGGGCTTAGGTAGATACCGAGCTCTATGTTGATGTTGTACCCCCGTGATTCTTTTATCGAGCTGTATACGCGTACTCATGTGTCGAAGTTATGTTGTGGTATGTTAAAGTCGAGTATGTCTAATGGTTCATGTTGTAAATGGATTTTAGTGTTTATGGGAAAAGTTAAGAGGCGTTTGGATTAATGTGTAATCTTACCCATTTTGGGATGTAAACGGGTCATGTGTCTATGGAACAAGTTTAGTATGTTATATTAATGATTTCTTGAAGTTTTGATGTAATATGGAAGTGGTATAAGCGATATATTGTAAAAACGGGTCGAAAATAAAAGTGAAGTGAAAAGTGCAGGTCAGAGACCATACAGCCGTATGGTATAAATGCATACGGCCGTATGCTCTAAATGACAGAAAGGGGGTAATCTGTTTACATGGCCATACGGCCGTATGGTATTTTCCATACAGCCGTATGGTCTAAAACACAGAAAGGGTGTAGTCTGTTGGTTTGGCCATACAGCCGTATGGGATTTTTCCATACAGCCGTATGGTGCTTTCCCAGATTTTGTCGGTATTGTTTATTTTGTAGAAAATGAACCGTAAGTCGTTAGAAGTCGTGCCACCCGTCATTTTAAAGGTAATTGAGTCTAGTTCCATATAAAAATAGTCTCAAGGTCTGAATGTTTATAGATTTTTTGTAAATGGTCAAAAGGTTAACGAAGGGTCCGTTAAAGTGAAGTCGTTTCCGCGTTAAAGTTTAATTTTTGGTCAAAGCGGGCACGGGGCGTAACAAATTGGTATCAGAGCTTCGGTTTAAGTGAATTAGGTTTCCACTATAGGTAGCCTAGTCTTAAACCACTATTAGATGCGTTGGACGTAAGTGTTAGTGATGCGGAAGGTAATTGTTAAGTGTGAGACGAATTATGTTTTATGCTAGTTGAGCTTTATGATGATAAGTTATCGATGCGTGTATAGTATTGATGAGTATAAGATATAAGTCAGTGGAGGATTTGAAGTATTTGAATGATTAGTTAGCCGTGTACTGCGGTTGGTTCCGGCGATTGTATTGTAATTATGAGAATAGATTATAGGTTATAGTAATGGAATGCGAGTAAAAATGCTAAGTGGTATTAGAGATGGGCTATTAAATGAATTAAAAGTTGTATGATGCCTTAGTTATAAGGTAGACTAGTGCTTGCGGCTAGTTAGAATGTTGATGCTTAGACATAGTTTGATTGTGCAATGTGATGTGTGAGCCATAGACTATATGATTTGATTATGGTTATAAATGTTTTCATACTTGTTGGATAAGTGTTAAGTGTTGTTGTTTATGTGATGTTAAGTCTATGGTAGTAGTTTATTATATGTCTAAGTTTTATGTGGTATGTTTGAGAGCGTGAGGTATAGAAGTATATGAGTTGAGATAGATGCATTGGAATGCATATTATGTAAGACTTAATCGATATGCGCGAGTAATGCTTATTGAGCGAATATGATTGATGGTAAAAGTTGCCTAAAGCACGGATTAAGTCTAACATAATTTAGAATTGCCATATACATAGTGATGAAGGAAAGTTGAAGGAACACGTTGAAATGTGAAATAAGTTAAGAAGCATGATAAGTGTTTGATAAGCCTAGATGTCTAGAAGGCTTGAAATTAAAGTATGATAATGGTTAGATGCTTGAAAGCATAAATTCTTATAATTTAAGTTAACTGAGAAATTTAAAGTGTATAGTTAAGGGTGATAAGATCATGTATATATAAAACATGATAAGTAAAATGTGTTAGTAAGTAAATGGTTAAGCGTGATGAGTAGAAGTGATGAATGAGATATAGATTGAGATAAAAGTCATAAGTAATATGAAGCGCACTAGAAAGAATTGTAAAACATGAATCGAATCTTGTTAAAATATTGAAATATGTATGATGATAAGATGTACAATCTATGTGCATGAAAGAGTTGAATATGCCAGTGTGATAAAAAGGTATATAGTGAAAGTGTAAGTCAACTTGGGGTTGACGGATAAATGATAGATTGCATTGTGGAATACAAGTATAATAAAATCGGCAAGTGTTATATAGAACTTGTTTAGATGAAAGTAAACGTGGTAGCGAATGTTAAGATTGCTTAAGGCAATGGGAAGTGTTGAAATGATAGTATGTACTTAATGATAAAAGTACATGAAATATAAAACGAATAAAGATGTTAAAGTAAGCATAGCTTGGATCCAATGCTCTAGTTTTGGCATCCTTCGGGATGGCCTAGCTTGCCTTTTATGGCATGGTTGTTAGCTTGCCTTCACCGGCATGGTTTGCCTATATCCTTGGCATGTATGGAAGTATCCTTCGAGATAGCTTAGCTTGCCTTTCATGGCATGGTTGTACAGCTTGCCTTATGGCATGGATGATAGTTTTGGCATCCTTCGGGGTGGCCCAGCTTGCCGCGAGGGCATGGATATTTTGGCATCCTTTGGGATGGCCCAGCTTGCCGCGAGGGCATGGATATTTTGGCATCCTTCGGGATGGCCCAGCTTGCCGCGAGGGCATGGATACTTTGGCATCCTTCGGGATGGCCCAGCTTGCCGCGAGGGCATGGATATTTTGGCATCCTTCGGGGTGGCCCAGCTTGCCGCGAGGGCATGGATATTACGGTATCCTTCGGGATAGCCAGCTTGTCTTTGTGACATGGATGGAAAGTTAGAGAGATTGGATCCAGGGCTAGAAAATATGGAAAGTAAAGTAAGTATGATTGTTGTGTCGGAAGTACGTGAGTAGGATGATTTATAATCTCCTTATTTAAATGGATTGGGACGCCTCTTCATTTAAATAAAGAAATTGTAAATTGCCGAACCATAAGTTTATAATTCCTTACTTACATAAATTGGGACGCCTTTCTATGTAAATAAAGAATTATAAATGAGTGGGCTTATGTGTAGCCGATATGACATGAGTACGGGTAGAGAAATGAGAAAGTGAAAAACTAAAACAAGTTAGCCGTCATAAGAAATGAGATTAGACGTGACTAAAAAAATATAGCGGCATTAAGGTCATGTGTGAACCTTAAGATAGACGTCTAGAATGAGTTTGTGCAATAAGTTGATAAGATGATGGGTAAGCATTCCCGAAATTAACAAGAAGATTGATTTAGTAATGCGTAGAGTTGGTTTTTGGAAGTGCCGTTTATATGGTATCGTGTATATATTGTGAGATAAGTTACCGGTTTGTGGAAGTAGATACATGTTGGCCTTATGTAAAGTGTGAATTGGCCGGTATATGATTTTATATCATGTTAGTGCATGGGCTTATGACGCGGAATAGTGTCAAAGTTTGACTTATATAAAGTCAAATAGTAGATGTTTCCGGATGACAAGTCGTCATTGTTGGGAAGTTTAGATAAGCTCGAGATGAGAAGTATTGTTTATAGTGGATTTTGAGTAGTGTTTATGTATAGAAAGTTTAGAATTTGCAAGATCATTTAGATCGATGCAAAGTAATGGCTTAGAAGCATGAGGATGATGACATGTATATGTTGTGATTAGTTTTGGATAGTAATGGACGAGAGATTTCGAGGACGAAATCTAAATATGGGGGGTAGAATTGTTAGACCCGTTTCCCGAAATACAAATAGGCCCCACCTTAGATGGAATGGACTAAGGGCTTAACGGGATTGGCCAGTCAAACCCGATAGTCAAACTAATAGTCAATGAATGAGTTATAAGTTATGGAAAGCATAATAGGGCATATTTAGAATGGAAGTAAACTCAAGGGGCTTATGTTGTCACATATGTAAGTGTTATAAGTATATTGGTGGCTAAAGTAGGAAGAATATGACTAGAAGGACCAATTGTGCCTAAGGGCCAAAGTTGTGTTAATTAAATAATAGAAGATAGAGTATTCTGGATAAGTTATGTGTGTGTATGTGGTGTCGGCAAGAGAGAAAGAGAAGGAAAGAGCATGATGGTCTTGGAAGTAAATTGGTGAAGGATTGAAGCTCTAACTCTAGTGATATGTACCTAGCTATGATCCTCCCTACAAGTAAGTAATCCCTTGTATTGAATCTAGTAAGGTTATAATCTTGAGGAAAGTGGGATATCATCATATGATCAAGATATGATCATATGATGTATAAGATGGAAGGTTAGTATGTTTTAAAGGTTATGTAAACCCTTGTTTATGGTGTTGGGTTATTATGTTAGGTTTTGGTTAATTGAAGATTGTTGATGATGATGGAAGATAATGATGATGATGATGATGATGATGATGATGTTCTTGTTAGCTTAGCTTGGATGCTAAGGTAAGTAACTTGATTGATATGTGTTTAATATGGTTAATTGCATATTATGTGGTTATGAGTATGATTGTTATATTGATAGACTTGTATTAGTGAGTATGGCCTTGATAGGTGAATTGCTTAGTTTAGCCAACTCAAGTGATAGATTATGAGTATGGAATGGCTAAGGTATGTTGTGTTGTTATGTGTTGTTGTGATGATGACCATATGTGTTTGATGGTGGAAGTATTCGTATTTGCATATATGTGGATTAACGTATTGCTCATATGTTAATCTAGTTACTTACTAAGCGAAAGCTTATTGTTTAGTTGTTAACCTTTTTGTAGGTTCTTCTGATTGTGGATGGCTTGTAATGAGGAGTAAGGTTAATTATGCGGAAGGTAGAAGGTTTATATATGATAGGGCTTAGGTAGATACCGAGCTCTATGTTGATGTTGTACCCCCGTGAGTCTTTTATCGAGCTGTATACGCGTACTCATGTGTCGAAGTTATGTTGTGGTATGTTAAAGTCGAGTATGTCTAATGGTTCATGTTGTAAATGGATTTTAGTGTTTATGGGAAAAGTTAAGAGGCGTTTGGATTAATGTGTAATCTTACCCATTTTGGGATGTAAACGGGTCATGTGTCTATGGAACAAGTTTAGTATGTTATATTAATGATTTCTTGAAGTTTTGATGTAATATGGAAGTGGTATAAGCGATATATTGTAAAAACGGGTCGAAAATAAAAGTGAAGTGAAAAGTGCAGGTCAGAGACCATACAGCCGTATGGTATAAATGCATACGGCCGTATGCTCTAAATGACAGAAAGGGGGTAATCTGTTTACATGGCCATACGGCCGTATGGTATTTTCCATACAGCCGTATGGTCTAAAACACAGAAAGGGTGTAGTCTGTTGGTTTGGCCATACAGCCGTATGGGATTTTTCCATACAGCCGTATAGTGCTTTCCCAGATTTTGTCGGTATTGTTTATTTTGTAGAAAATGAACTGTAAGTCGTTAGAAGTCGTGCCACCCGTCATTTTAAAGGTAATTGAGTATAGTTCCATATAAAAATAGTCTCAAGGTCTGAATGTTTATAGATTTTTTGTAAATGGTCAAAATGTTGACGAAGGGTCCGTTAAAGTGAAGTCGTTTCCGCGTTAAAGTTTAATTTTTGGTCAAAGCGGGCACGGGGCGTAACACCATGCTTGTTGTTTTTATTCCATATTTTTCTATGTATGCTTGTGCTTCTAACATTTTTGTAGCCAAGATTCCCATAGCTCGATTCCTTGGTGCCCTCGAATGAGTGGGAGCACACATCAACGGGGAGCTTTCTACCCGTCTAATTTCATATATGAAAGTACTCGGCATAACCTTTTTGATTCTACAAAAGGGGGAGAAGTGAAATAAAACTCAATAAATACTTGTATAAAAATTAATTTTTGGATTTAATGAGTTTAGGTTTTGTAATCATCAAAAAGGGGGAGATTGTTGATATAAATAATGCCTAAAAACGTTATTAACATTTATCGATATCTCTATGTTTTGATAATCACAAAACGTAAACTCATTGAACTATAAATTATGACGTAAACAAGTATTCAGTGATAAATATGTAGAAACTAGAAGGGGGGGGGGGTTGAATAGTTTCACCGTTTCGTTTTAGTTGTTAAAATGTTTCGCCGTTTTTAGGTCCGGTTTATATTCTTTTGCAAACTCGTTGAATTCTACTTGTTATGTGATATTAAACTAGCTACTAACAAATGTAAATAGACAAGTAAAGTAAAGAGTAAGGAAAGAACACAACCAAAGAGACGCGGCGATTTATAGTGGTTCGGCACGAAGCTCACTCTTCGTCCTACTCCACTCCCCGAGTACCACACTCGAGATTTATCAATCACTATATCAACACACTCCTTCAGGTGGAGCAAACCGTACTCATGCTTACACAAGGTTTAACGACACTAAGCATAATTTCGAGTTCTAATCATAGCTAGAACCAATCTAATCCAAAGCCCACGTGGCCGCACGAACAAGCACTCTTGTCCATCTTGAATCTTCACCCGATCCAAGTCTTCACATATTTGACACACTTGGTTCTTCACCCAAACCAAGCCTTCACTCTTAGACACACTTGGTTCTTCACCCGAACCAAGACTACATACATGACTCACTTGGATCTTCACCCAATCCAAGTCTTTACATAATACATCAACAAGATTCTATCCTATACACTAGGACATCATTCTCCTCACACCAATACATGAACTAATCTAGTTACAACACTTCTTGGATCTACATCACCATCCAAGTTCACACAAATATCCCCTCCTCGACTCACACACAAGTCGGATAACAATGACAATATTTTACATAACCTATCACCGTAACACTTGTTACGTTTGTGTGTGGACACCTATAACATCTCGAGGCTTCATTGTTGTCGAGAGTTCTTCTCTTGCACTTGACGGAAGAGGAAATCACTTATAAACATATACCGACATGTTATAGTGATCAAAGACTAAAGAAAAACAAACCAGAATGTTTTTGTGTGTGTGAAAAGTTTTTTTTTTTTTTTTTTTTTTTTTTCTGAAATGAAATAGTTCAGTATTTATACATGACAGGAGAGAGCCAGACGGTCCCTTAAATAGGCGATGGTCCTTTATCGCTAAGGGACCGCCACCCACTTTAACGGACCGTCCCGACAAGACGCTCCCTCTTTGTCCTGACGTGGTGAAAACATATCTGGTGCAGGTTGAACTGCATTGGAGGGAAATTTAGCTGTTGTGTATTTGAATTTTGAATATATTTTCTTAATAAAACATTTCTTTAAAAATACAAAAATACTTTTATGAAAATGTTTTGTCAAATTTAAAAATGTAAGTTTATAAGAAAATAAAAAGCTTCTTTGATCACTTAAACTAATGACGGTATAAAGTTTGTTCATACCTGAAGTGACGTTGTAGAAGCTACGTAGAAGTAACGAGTATCCTCGGTTAAAAACTTATTAACCGTAACTTTACGTAACATGTCTTTATATTTTGTGATTATCAAAACACAAGAAGATGGAATAATGTGTATAACGTTTTTGACATTATTTGTATTAACAATCTCCCCCTTTTTGATGATTACAAAATATAAACTCATTTTAGGTAAAATTATGCGTTGATAAATTTTTAATGAGTTTTCCCGTTACTTCTCCCCCTTTTTGTAGAATCAAAAAGGTATCGTTGATGTTGAGGAGAGTAGACACGAGCATCCTTGAAAGGGCATCATCGTTGTTGACGGAATATAAGCTCCCCCTAGCTAAGTGCTCCCCCTTAATGAGGGCACCTGGGAATCGAGCTATGGTGATGTGCTACAAAAAAAGTTAGAGCAAAGCACATGCATGTATACATATATATGAAAGTATGTGGAAAGTATAATATGAATATTGAGCATACATCAGATAAAAGTAAAATCAGAATCTGAATTGTAGCACTACTGGGGACGGTCCCGTAAACAGGGGGACGGTCCCTTATTGATATCCTTTAAAGGACCGCCACCAGTAGGTTTCCTGGTTGGCAGATATGTTGTGATTCAATTAACTTCCCATTTTTGAGGTTAAATAGTTTTAGTCCCTTTTTATGTTAGACTATGACTAATATCACAACAAGTTATCATAACTTAAAGCATAAAGATTCATTCATTTCACCCAAGAGGCATACTACATCATTCATGCAAGAACAACCATAAGCAATACACAACAAAAAGCAACATTAAACAACAATACTAATCATTAACTAGTACAACTAATAATCTCCCATTGCATGCTTGGTCCAAAACATAACATCCACTTGATTATTCTTCAACTAAACATTTGAAAATGTCTAGTTGGATGGTGGAGTGGATGATGGTGAGGATGAAGGTGGAACCGAAGGTTGTGTCGATGGTGGCATGGAAGCAAGGGGAGTTGGTTGCACATTTTGTTGAGCAATGAGAAACTCAATGTGACCAAACATGATGTGAAGTTCATCTAGAAGAGAGTGGATGAGATGAAAGTTATGGTGACAACAAGCACATCCCATGGTGTGGTTGTTAGCAAAGTAGTAAGGAAGTGAATTTCCAAAAGATGGAGATGGAGGTGGTGTGGAAGGGATGTTTTCCAATGGCCCATTTGGTGATGTTGTGGTATGATTAGGTGAGTTTGCTTGAGATGGAAGTGGTTTCTTGGTGATAAAATTGAGTGAGTAGGAAGTGATGGTTGATTGCCTACAAATGGAGTGTAGGCACCCGAACTTGATTCGGTAAGCAAATGTGACAAATTCTTGATGAATGAGGAGAAAGGTGATGTGGTTGGCTTTGAGCTAGAGGATGTCTTTGATGTGGAGTAGGATGTTCCATTTGTGGATGGTGTTTTGAGTGGTGCACTTGGTGCTTGAGGTGAGGTTGGTGGTGATTTAGGAGATGGAGTGGTGTCTTCTAGAGTGAGATCAATGAAATTTGCTTGAGGTGGTATGATGTTGAGCTTAGGCCTTTTGTTTGAGCTTGATTGTGATAGTGTAAGGATAGTATTGATCCTTTTTTTTGTGGTTGATAAGGAGGTGGAGGATGAGGCCATTGTAGGTGATGAAGGTAAGTTGAGAGGTGATAGTGATGAGGTTGAAAATGATGAGAGGGGGTTAAATAATCAAGCATGATTATAATTTGGGCAAAGCATGCATTAGGAGTTTTCAAGCATATAAATATGTTTAACTAAACAAGGTAAGGTGATGATAATCATGCAATAGGTTAGGATTGCAGGAAAGAAGAAAACAGTGCAAAATCCGTGATCCCACAGGGACGGTCCGTTAAATCACCAGACGGTCCCTTATCACTGGGGGACCGTCGGGTCGATAAAGGACCGCCGGCAGTGGGTTTGCAGGATTTTCCCAGTTTTTCAATTATGTAATCCTGTACATGTAAATCTATACTACTCTTCATAGAATAGTACAAGCATACTTTTAACAATAAAAGATGTCTCAAATCAACTAAACATTTCATAATTTCATTCAAATCCAAACATAATCAAACATTTAACATGTCTAAAGAGTTAGTAAAAACACAAATAAACTTAGTTGTTTCAAGTACATTACACATAATCATAAAGTTGCTTCAAATGGCATTCATTTCTTCTTCTTTTTCTTAAGGAGGTTCTTGATCGACTTCAAACCTTTCCTTTGCTCGTCTCGAATTTGTGTGAGAAGAGTGATCACAGATTGATCTTGAGACTCAAGATTTTGAGGAATTTGAGGAAGGGTACTTATGAAGTTTTGGATTGGAGAAGAAGCACTAGCATTTGAACTACCAATATGTCCATCATCATCTATGTGATGAGAGGATGAATCACTAGAAGATGACTCGGGAAACAAGGTCCTTTTTTACCCCGAATCAGACCTTGTTTTACGCTCGATATGGATGGTGAGTGGGAACATGACACGATCATGAATGTGATACTTTTCCGATTGAAGTTCCGGAAACTCATTCATGATATGGTTTAATAGACGGGTCAAGAGCATACCATATGGCATGTTTAATTTGTTCCTTTTAGTAACAAATTCCATTCTCCTGACCATGTAGAATGCTAGATTGTAGGGCGTCGATGAGGCAATACAATAAAGCATGTGACCGAGACACGCGGGAAGATGATCCCTATTGCCACCTAGGCAAAAGGCATTATCACGTACGACTTCCTCAATGGTTTGTAGATGACTTTCGACTTCTTTTGTGAGGATTTGGTTTTCCTCAACAGGAATTTTCTTACCCCTGTAGGTACGAGTAAGAGGTGAGGTTCGAGACTTTAGAATGATAGTTTTGATATCATTTAGAGTGGGAGGAATAGTGGCATACTTCCCACGTGTGGGGGTACTTCTGACAAGAGCATCAAGGCTCCATTCGTTAGTGAAAGAGCATTGCCCCGAGGTGGGAATACCAAGGATGTGACCAAAGTTTGGGAGAGAGTATGAAAAGACTTTTTCTTGAATGACAAACTCGATGTAAAGTTCATTCACAGACTCGGCTCTCAACCTAAATTGACTATAAAATTCTAGAACAAAGCGTGGGACAATAGACTCATTAATTTTGTAAAGACATTCAAGTTTAGCCGAACTCAACATGGCTTCGAGGTAACCAAAATCCTCAAAGTCGGGATAGACAACACGACCTTCATGTATAGCTCGTTTTTCAAAACGTTGGAAATTACGTGATAGAGGTGGAGTGTACTCAGTTGAAACAATGGGTATGTAATGGCGAGTCTTTTTGTGATCCACCCAGTTTGGTTTAGGCATGTTTTTCCTATAACACAAAATTAAGTAAAGTAAATTTCAAGTTGGCTAGCCTATAGTTTTTTTATGCTTACACTTTTATATCAAAATTTTATTTTAATTTTCAAATTCTTTATCCATTTTGTTGCATGGTTATGAAAACGTTTCTGACATGTATTAACAATGCATAACTACGTTTTTGTTACGTGATTGAACATGATTAACAATATAGGGCTCGAATTGGGGATGATTTCATTTTTGACCCATTTTTAAAATTTGCAAAATAAGTTAATTGGTTTGTTAATTCAAGTGTTGTTAATGTTACATTGTTCAATTTTTCTTTTAATTGTTGTTAATTTTACAAAGAAATGAGAATCCCCAATTTTTAATTTAATGTTCTTATAAACCCTAATTATTTAATTCGAATTAAATAAGAACAATTGAACAAATTGACTTACAATAGAGTGATTAGTGATTGTTGGTGATTGATGATCTTGAATGAGTAAGCCTTGAATTAATTTGATTATGAGTGAGTTAGATTTTGGGTGTTGGGTCGAGTTTTCGCCACTTCTGCAGTAAGGGATGTGTTTGTTTTGGTTTTACATATTCTGTAGTGAGAAAACGGGGTGTTGTCCAAAAGTGCTAGACGGTCCTTTATCGATATGGGACCACCGGGAGATAAAGGACCGTCGGCAGAAGGTTGTGAGGTTTTGTCGATTTTTGATGTTTCAGTTATTGTGATAAGTCTTAGGTTCTAAAATGTTTTGTAGAAACGTAGAGGGGGGGGGGGTGAATACGTTCCTCTTTTAAAACTTAAAATGTTTCGTATCAAATTTCCGATCAAGCGTGACTAGATATGAAGAGTGGTTAAGTCACTCATAACAAACATATAAGTCAAGTATACAAGCAATCACATAAGCATAAACGCAATACAGGGTTTAAACATTTTTAAGCTAGATTGATTACACTGTGGACGGTCCTTTAAATACACCGACGGTCCTTTATCATTTGAGGGACCGTCCCTGTATAAGGGACCGTCCCTGTATAAGGGACCGCCACCAGTGGGAAAGTCTGTTTCGTCTGGTTAAGTTTTCTTATGTTTTGTGTTTGTAAGTTAGCTATTTGACATCAAAAGCTCATACACACCAAGCCACACAAACATAAATGTAATGCAAGTATAGAAAGTAAAGAGCAAGGAAGAGAAAACGCAAACCGGACACGATGATTTATAGTGGTTCGGCACGAAGCACCTCTTCGTCCTACTCCACTCCCCGAGTACCACACTCGAGAGTTACTTCACTAATCAACACGCTCCTTTATGGCGGAACAAACCGTACACAAGCTTACACCAAGATTAACGACACTAAGCGGAATGTCGAGTCCTAATCCTAGCTAGAACCAATCTACACCAAGGCCCACGTGGCCACACGAACAAGCACTCTTGTCCCACTTGGATCGACACACGATCCAAGCCTTCACATGAACGAGCACTCCCGTTCACTTGAATCTTCACACTAAGACACACTTGGATCTTCACCCAATCCAAGCCTTCACTCTTGACAAACTTGGTTCTTCACCCAAACCAAGCCTTCACCCAATGAATCAACTAAGTCCTATCCTACACACTTGGACATCACTCTCCTCACAACAAATACATGAGCTAATCTAGTTACAAGACTTCTTGGATCTACATCACCATCCAAGTTCACACAAATATCCCCATCCTCGACTCACACACAAGTCGGATACATTGACAATATTTATAGAACCTATAACCGTAACACTTGTTACGTTTGTGTGTGGATGATTTCTCCCGAACGGTCAAACAATATATCAGTCAACCACTTGTGAACGGTCAACCATACAAGTCAGACAGCCCGGGAGAAAATGCAATTTAAATCCAAGGAGTATAGAATATCCCCGGGTCGTTATGTCCCAACGAGGTGTGTAAACTGTAATACAACGACTGTGTGTGTTGAAATGATATTGAATATACAAAAACAGGAATCTGATTGACTAACACTAGGAATGTGAATAGTAATAGCTCTGTCACAGCTATATCGTTAAAAACGTGCAATCAGAAACCTAAAAACGTAAAAGGATATACAAACGTACGTTTAAATTAAATTAAACGTAAACGTACGAAATAAAACGTGGATTCTGTCCAATATAAATCCCACAAATGTGAAAATCATATTTTTGGAATCCTAAAAAGATAAGAAAATTATTAGAAAATTAAAATAAAATTTTACACTATTTACTTAATTATTATAAATTAAAAATGAATTAAATGTATTTAAAAATGAATTAAATAATAAGAAAATCTAAAATAAGCTTAGAAAAATGAAATAATGAATTGGAAAAATCTTAAATATTATAAAATGAATTTTGAAACTGAAAATATATTTTTTACACAATTATTCTATTTATTATTAATTATTTACTATTATTAATTACTAAAAACTATTATTGATTTATTAAAAGTATTAAATGAATAAGGAAAAATCTGAAACTTTTTACATAATTCTAAAATAAATATAAGAAGCTAAGAAAAATCTAAAAACTATATGTTCTTAACAAATAAGCTATAAGCAATAAGCTTCTCTAAATAGAAGCTATCACTTATTTGAAAAAGCTCTTTTTTGGTTTTTTCTTTTTCTGAACTAACTAAATACTGATATTAAACAAGTTTAATGAAAACAAAACTTTACAAACTAAGAAAATAAGCAATTCGTGGGCTTATGAGTAAGACAGTTAAGCTTTTGCTTAACTGTTGGAACTCAAGCTTAGAATAAGCTTAGAAAAAGCTTTATACATGAAACAAAAGGGCAAAATAAGATGTACACAAGTCCAATGCACAAGTATGAACAAGCATATGGACTGTGGAAGTGCACAAGTGTGAGCTTATGGTTTAGTCAGTTAAGCTTTTGGCTTAACTTGGATTGAGTGAAGGCTTGAATAAGCCTGGAATAAGCTCCACACAGGAAAACAAAAGAAAAATAATATGTGTACAAATGATATGAACAAGTATAAACAAGCTGGTGCACTGGCATTCACCCATAAGCTAGTAATAAGCTAATAAGCAATTCCAATTCACACACAGTTCCAAACACAGGCCTGCAACTTTTTTGAATGGCAAATTAAGCTAAGAGAATAAGCTGAAAAAGCCAAAGTAAGAGTTGAAGTTGCAAGATGGTCTGGTTGGCTTTCCAAAAAGCCAAAGCTCCACCTATGGGGTCCACAGATGAGCTTTTGAGAAGCTTATGAAGTTGGTGTGATTTAACTGATTCTCAGTGTATACTGAGAACATGGGACAAACAAAAAGCTAGTTGCAGCCCTAGCAAATAAGCTACAACATGGAATTAAAGCATTGGAACTTATAATCTAGTGGATTAGCTTCTAAAAGAAACCAAAATCACTAGCTAAGTCCCAGGAATGAGCTTTTTGTGAGCTTATGAAAAAGCTAGTGTTTACTGAGTCTCATTGTACTCAGAAAAGTGGGATAAGTTAAAAGCTAGTTGCAGCCCTAGTAAATGGGCTACAAGGGGAAAATTAAGCATAAGATCCTTGAGTTGGGTGGATGAGCTTCACAAAAAGCCAAACCACACAAGCTATGGATCACTTGGGAGCTTTTTAGGAGCTTATGGAAATGGTGTAAATTCATAGATTTCTGAATGAATTGTTATGAGTTGGCAAACAACAAGCTCCTATTTAACTTATCAAATAAGCTTATACAAGCTACACAAGCACTGAGACATTGAGTGTGTTAGGTTAGCTTCACATGAAACCAAAAATCACAAGCTCAAGCTTCAATGAGGGCTTAATATGAACTTAGGAAAATTCACTCACTTCACTGTTTGCTTCAGTGAAGTGAGTTAGGATGGAACAAAATAAGGAAAGTGATTAAGTGATCTAATTAAGCTACAAATGGAAATTAAAATGCAAACATGAAAAATAAGCCACATGGGCTACACAAATATGCCCAGTCCACAAGCTAGGGTCAATTCCACAAGCTTCTGCAAGCTTATAGTTTTAACTGCTAACCCTTGGTGCAGGGCAAAAACAGGCAAGAAAAAGCACTAAAATAAGCAGTTGAACATTGGAACTAAAAATTAACAAAAATACACTAATCAAGATAAGCAACAAAACTACAATATCCTAAAAGCATTTAAACAGAAACTTAAAAACAAAAGCACAATGAAATTATCTAGTTTATTCAAAAAACAGAAAAATGAAAATTTGACTTTTTACTAAGAACTAAAAAGTTGACTAAAGTGAATTTAGAACTTAATCTAATGATTTAATATGTTATATTAAGCAACAAAAACATGAAATAAACAAAGATTAACAACTTTTTAACAGATATGTAGGATTGTTAGATCTAACAACCTCACAGTGCTCATTTAGAGATCATCAAGTGTCAATTTGACTTTCTCCAATGCTACACCCTTTGGTTAGTATTCCTCTGAGTCAAATAGGCTCCATATAGTGTACATCAAACAAGAACAACACCATTCACAACCTATAACACAGTTTCATTATTAAATCCAAACAAACCTTAAATTGGACCAAACTGAGGTTTTCAAAGCATAGGACTGTGTAAACCAATTCCATCAAATCCAGGGGTCACAATGTGTCAAAATGGACCCTTTTAAGCATAAACAAGTAGTCACACGGGTTCAAGCCTAGGAATGTCAAAAACATGCTCATAGACAGTCAAGATGCAATTTCCAACCACAGTCAAATCCAAAACATAACCAACCTAGATTAAGCTATAATATGATAAACTAACAACAAAGAAACATGAAAACATGAAGATCAAAGCATTTAAAAGACTAAAACAGTAAAGTGCATAAAATGGTAAAAAAAAAAATGGCTTACAAGTGAATCCGGCTGAAAACCAATGAACCAAGGGATTACTCACTACCTAAGGCTTTCCACAAAGCTTCTAAACCAAAGGCATTCCAAGATTTACCTTGCTCCAAGCAGTTTCATCATTCTTCACTTTATTTTTTGGTTTTTCATTGATTTTCTTGATTTCTTTTGGTGTTTTCTGAATTTTAAAGACTAAAGCATGTTTTAAGGTTTCTACAAGCTTTAAAGCTTTGTCAGGAGCTTATGTGAGCTTAAAGAGTCCATTAAACAACTATAACTAACATGAAATTGAAATGACTTGAAAAGTAAAGTTAATTAAGCAAAACATGAAATTTAAAAGGAACTTGAAATTAAACTGCAAATAAAGTTCTATTACACTAATTTAAGGAAAATTACAACATTTAAACATTAAAAGACATTTAAATTTAAAGAAAGCGTTTAAAGTTTACACTACGTGACCATTGGCTAGCCCAAGGTGCCTTCTTCTCTTGCCTCCTCTTGATCTTTATAGTCATTTGAGTTCCCACTAGCATCCTGGTCAAATCCCACTTTAATTTGTGTCCATTGGATAAGCAGAGATCATCCTAGCCGTTTAAACTACTTTTGGCGCCAAAAGTGTTATAGGCTGCTTGGGGCAGTTTTAGAGCAATTAATGCTTCTTTTTCACATGTAGAGGTGGAGGGGACATGTTTGGTAGGTTTAGAGGCCAAGTGGTGATATGGTAAAGAAAAGCAGGGGAAGGGATGGTACAGGGGAAGGTTTAGTTGTGGGAAAGCATTAAATGCGGTTATGGGCTAGGTTGTAGGGTTGTAGGGATGAGCTGGGGGGAGTAGGTAGTGAGCTGGGGGGTGGAGGACAGGTGGTGGTGATGAAACCAGGGATGTGGAAGGTGGTATGGTTTTGGCGGGGTTGTGAGGAAGGAAAAGATAAGGGTGGGTTTGACCGGGGTTTGACCCGGTATTATATAAAAGGGAAATGGGCTGGGTTGGTTGTGTTGGGCTGGATATGGATTTGGTTTATTAATAAAAGGGTATGGTTTGGTTAGTATTGTACAAGGACCATTTTTGTAATTTCTGAATTGTTGAAGGGTGTGATTTGTCAACTTTCCAAACTTCCTTCAAGGGACTAAACCTGCCAATAAACAATAACACAAGGACTAAAGTTGATAATTTTAACATTTTAAAACTTTAAGGACCATTTGTGTCAATTTTGGATTTTGAGGGGTAAAAGTTGCCATTTGTAGAAAACTTTCATCCAGGGACTATTTTGAACAAGTTTGATTGTCCAAGGACTAAAGTTGACTTTTCATTCATTTTAAACCTTCAGGGACTAGTTTTGCCAATTTGTGAAACTCCAGGGACTGAAAATGACAGTTTTGTGAACTTTGATCATTTTTCACTTGTTTTCAATCTTTTTGTACCTGAATCACATAAAAACACATGTCAATGATATTTGTAACATTTATGTGGTCATTTGTGTGTTTTTGGTCGTTTTTGTGGGTTTAAATAATATAAAATATATGTGTATTTAGACACATATCAGTGGACACCTATAACACTTCGATTCTTGACGACTTCGAGTGTTCTTCTCTTGCACATGATGTAGTGGATGACGGGATCACTTATAAACACATACCAAAGAGTTGTAGTGGCTTTCTGTTGTATACATGACTTTCACCTTGACTATAAAAAACTTTAATCTAAAAAACAACCCCTATTGGAATCAAATTAGCCCACCACAACTATATATATCAGTGATATGGTTGAGGATGTTTCTCAAGGGTACAATCAGCGATATGGTTGAAGATTTTTCTCAAGGAATAGCGTTTGTTGGCAAAAAAACTGCCAAATAGGATTTGTCTTATGGGACAATCTGCAGCAGGCCAGGAAGGAATCCAAAGGAGAGAACACATCTTGGAGTGTGTCACCGAGAAAAGCTTTATATGGTTTATCTGGAGGGTAAAAAGCTTAATTTAGTTTATCACATGTTTAAATTTCAAATTTGTTATTTGCTCTTTACAACGTCTAATTTTGGGAGCAGGTTTAGTGTGGGCCATTTGTGAACATTTGGTTGAAGTGATAAAAGCACCTACTTTGTTTGCTACTCACTTTCATGAGTTGACGGCATTAGCTCACGAGAATGCTGCCTAACCTTCTGGTTTAGCAAATTATCATGTCAGTGCACACATCGACTCTCTTAGCTTAAAGCTAACAGTGGTTTACAAGGTTTGTCGATTTATTAATAGAATATATTATAATAATACTATAACATAAACAAAGTTTGTTACACATTTAAATCTTTACTGATATATGTCTATAGCTGATTTTGCCATTATTCTTTGTGATATTGATTATATAGGTTGAACCAGGGGCGTTTGATTAGAGTTTTGGCATTCATGTTGAAAAGTTTGCAAACTTTCCCGAAAGTGTCGTTTCCGAAACTCTCTTGGCAGGTATAGTTTTAAATTTGTTTTGTAACTTTGTTCAGTTGTTGACATGACATCTGTCTACATATTTGTTGATTAACAAGAAATCATATGATTGATGACATCAAATAAGTACATTTTATTATCATCATTTATCCTATTTAATTGACTTGTTTTATTATATTATGTATGAGACTTGGTGCTTAATTGTTTACTTTATTAATTCTTAGGTAAAAACAAGCAATTGGTGAAACTTGGCGATTTTGGACTAAAAATGGAGCAAATTAATCAAGATGGAAATGTCTGCTGAAATCAAGGAGATACGCCGCATCATTCTAGACAGATGCACCGTACAATCACACACAGATGAATTCGAAGACCATTGCCTGACTTTGAAGAATGCGCCGCATGTGATTTTATCATGCGCCGCATATGAAACTTTGGTCAACGAAGAAGATCCATCTTGTTATACTCCAGATACGCCGCATTACAATATTGACATACGGCGTATTATTATCAAGACTTCACCAAATACAATCCAAGACACTGAAGGACATGCGTCGCATTAAGATTCAGGATACGCCGCATCTGAAGACGGTGTACGAATATTCCAGAATATAATAACCTTGGACCCCATGCGAAGTTAAGTACATGCGCCGCATCTACTTAGTTGATGCGCCGCATCGAACCCTCAGACAGAAGCTATAAATACCCCAAGAGTCAGACGAATTTTGTGTGCAACCAAACCCTAAGGAGACGAATTCAGACGAAAAGGCAACACAAGACACACCACAAACGAAGATCTTAGAGTAGTAAGAAGGTCCTGCATGTATATAATTCATTAAGTAGTTTTGTTTTATTGTATTAGTAAACTTTAATCCATCAGGATTGATGGGCTTGTGGCTACCATACTGCTCCCCTTAAAATTGCTTTCCCATCGATTAAAGTTTATATGTTGATGTTTTTGGTTCTTTTTATATGTGGATTGATAACCTCTGTGTCTAGCTGTGTTTTGCTTGGGCTGTCATACCCCCTCCACGCTTACTTATCTAGTGTCTAGAAAGTGATATAGGCATAAGTGATCATTAAGGGTTTACTCGCCTATAATTAAGATCCGACGAGACAGATAAGATTACGATACTCATCATATAAAACTAACAATAAAACAAGTTACAAGCTACTTAACCATAGGACAGGCCTTCTATCTGTATCTATTATCTATCCGTGTACGTGTTTGCCATTCGCTGATTTGTTCTCATTAGTTTTATTTACTGTTTATCTACACAAACCGTGCTAGTCTCTCAGGCTAAACCCCCTTGCGTTAGATTAGGTTGTAAAACTAACTTAGAATATTAAAATACTGATTAGGTTAACTAGATATTACGTTCCACTCTTAGTGATCGACACTCTGCTTACCACTATCTACATATTCATCGGGTACACTGCCCGTTAGTGTGTGTGTGTCATAGGATAAGTTGGCTAAATATAAATGTAAAACTTGAAAAGGCATAAAACCCCTATACTACAATGTGAGCACTTTTCCTTTTTTTCTTTTTTTATATATACAGCGCATTTAATAATTCGAGTACGGCACATCTATCCCCTAGATCCGACGTATTATGTTTTTAATCGGAAAATTTTAAAACCCTAACCGACATACGGCGCATCTGTTTTACAGATGCGACGTATCTAATTATTTATTAAAAATAGTTTTCGAATTAATTAAATAGAAGCGACGCATCGATTTTTATCGATACGACGCATTTTAATCTGAATCAAAAATCTTGTATTTGGAAACGTAACGAAGATACGGTGTATTAGCTTATGTTGATACGGCTCATTTAATTTTATAAATATAATTAATTTTTGATAATTTAAACATACGACGCATTCGATTTAATAAAGCGGCGTATTATTTTTCTGAATAAAAGTCTGATTTGTTTTTAATGTTATAAGATACGGCGCATCCTATTTTTAGGATACGGCGCATCATCTGCAGATATCGGCAACTTTTATTTTCCGTATATTCCGTTTTCGTTGTTAGTTTTCTGATATTTTACTTAATTAAACATATCCTACTTATGCTTTTGTGATTGATTTCTGGAAGTGCATGACCAGGAGTTCCACTAAGAACTTAACCAAACCTTTTGAAGATCCTGAACGAGATTTTCATTCGCTGAAAAGGCTTTTCAACGCAAAAGACTTTGATCTCTCAAGTTCTTTAGAACTTGATTATTTTTCTGAACAGGAAGAAGAAAAAGAAGTACCAGAAACAATGGTGGAAACAACGATGTAGGAGTACATGAACACGACCCGAGCGGACTATGGTTTCGGAGTTGCTAGGCCAAAGTTTGATGATAAGGCCAAGTTTGAGTTGAAGGGTCAATTTCTCAAGGAGCTACGAGATAATGCATTCAGTGGATCGGAGAATGAAGATGCTAATGAACACGTGGAAAAGATCCTTGAAATTGCTGATTTATTTACTACTGAGAAAGTTAACATTGACCAACTTATGCTTCGCGTCTTCCATATCTCTCTTACAGGTGCTGCTAACAGGTGGCTAAGGAATGAACCAGCTGGTTCAATTGGAAAGTAGGATGACTTGAAGAGCAAATTCCTCAAAAGATATTGTCCACCTGCTAGGACCGCTAAAAAGATGGAGGCAATCAACAATTTCAAGCAAGAGCCCGATGAAACTCTTTATCAGGCTTGGTAACGTTTCAAAAAATTATTGTTGAAATGCCCTCAACATTATCTAACCGCTATGCAGGAGATAATATTATTTTATCAGGGATTGGACGTGCCTACTAGACAGATCTTGGATTCTAAAGGAGCTGTACCTCAGATAAGTGCAGTAAATGCTAGGAAAGCCATCCAAGAAGCTGCCGATCATTCTCAGAAGTGGCACGATGGAACCTCTACTAGGTCCAAGAGCAGTAATAATTTTGACGGGTTTGCTGCTATTCAAGCTCAATTGGACAAACTTAGTAGGGAGATGAATAAAAGAGACGAAAAAGTCTATGCTGCCCAAGTTGGTTGTGAAAGATGCGAAGGACCTCACTACACTAAAGATTGTCCATCAAAGAATGAAAGTGAGACTCTTGAAGTAGTCTACTACACACAATTTGGTCAACCATTTCAACCTTCAGGAAGATTTAGGGAAGCTGCTCCAGGTTACTATCAAAGGAACAACGCTAACCCTTCATATCAAGAGAGGAGGCAGACTTTAGATGACACTTTAAAGCAGATTATGGCTGATGCTGCTAAATGACATGAAGAGAACACTGCTATGATCAAAGAAATCCGAGCTTCAACAGATACTACTACAAGAAATCAAGGAGCTTCGATCAAAGCATTGGAACAACAAATTGGTCAAATGAGTAAGGTACTTCAAGAAAGGGGAATTGGAGGTCTACCTGGCTCAACTGAAACAAATCCAAGGGATCATGTCAAAGCAATCACCACAACTGAAGAAGTCATGCCTAATGTACCATTTCCTAGAAGATTGATGAATGGTGATGATGCTGCAAAGCCCAAGTTTTTCTTTAACTCTTCAATCAGTTTAAGAAGATTGCTTAAGGAAAAGGTAAAGATTGAATAAGAGATCAAGGCTACAATGAAGGAAGAGTACTCTGCAACCGATCACAAAGCCTTGCCTAACAAAGAAAAAGATCCAGGAAGTTTTACCTTACCTTGCTCAATTAATAATATGTTTTTCAATAATGCTTTAGCTGACTTAGGAGCTAGTGTTAGTATAATGCCCTTTAAGACATTTACTACTCTAGGCTTAGGAAAATTAGTACCAACTAAGCTACTTATTGAATTGGCGGATAAAACTATAAAACGACCTGAGGGTATAGCATAAAATGTGCTAGTTAAGATCGAGAAGTTTGTATTCCCCGTAGACTTTGTTATACTAGATATTGTAACACCCCCAAAATATAACCGTGACAGCGGAAGACTTAAAAATGACAGCGGAAGACTTTTTGGGTGTTACTTCGAGGATCTTTGTCACAATCACAGAAAACGACACAAAAGTGACGCTTTAAAGTTTAATTTATTCAAAATACCAAATATAAAGATGTTTCATGATTTAACAACAAGTTTATCAAAACATTTATTTTAGCCCATGCCGGGTTACAAGCCCACTCCGTGCCTTCATGGTCCTTCTTGCTTAACTCCTGAGATAAACATGCTAAAAGTCAACAAAAGTTGAGTGATATTCATAGGTTTGAAAATTAACAGTTGAACACAAGATATAGTCATTTATTGAAAATGTATGCAATTAAACAAGTTGAAAACAATTCATATCCGTTATTGCATTAAGCTCATGACACACAACGATTTAACAGCCAATCATATTTAATAATATGATGCAACATAATAATATGCCCCCAAGATAGGTTTTTGCCAGTAACCTATGTCATCAAAATAATGTGCTTTTGGTAGTTTTCTCCAACGACCAAACGGGGATTGTCAGTCTCTAATAGATCTATCCACAGTTATTTACGTTCACACTACAGTGATTAAGGTTCATGATCGAGGGACTTTTGGCAATAGCTACTTAAGCAATAATAACGGTCAGCCGGTATAACAATACCAATAAAAGACTTTTGTTCGGTTTTAAGCATGTATCTCCCCACAAAAACAGTTAAAAGTGGGCTATGAACTCACCTTAGTAGTACAGTAGTGGTATCGTAATCTCAACGATGCAAGGCAACGGCTTCACACACAACCTAAAAGATATGTCAAGTTTTAGTTTGATAGTCTAAGTCCAGTTTTATCGCGAATACTAGTCATAAATCAAGAGTGAGTCGTAACGTGTAGACGATGTGTTACGATGAAAGAAAATGAATAACGTAACGTCGTTATCGTTAAGTATTAATAACAACGTGAGTTTATATAACGTATGCACGGTTTTTATACAAGTTTTATATTAAATATATTTATATATTTATATAAAACACAATTTTAATTTATAAAAGAATTGTCACAGAAAAGTCCTTCAAGTTTCCAAAAGTTACATTTTTAACCCTAACGGTCTAACTTTAACGCTGTTAGTCCAAAGTTAACGATTGTTTCATTTTAAGTCCAAACAATATCATTATTTACATTTTACAATTCCAAGATTCATTATTAACAGTTTATAACTCATAAATTCAATTTTGATAGTTTCTACCCTAAGTTTGCAGTTTTGACAGTTTTAGTCCTCCGTTAGTGAAATTTTACAAAGTTAGTCCAAAAGTTACCAAACTTAAAACTTAACATTTTAACTTTTCAAATAATCTCAGAATAGCTTATTTAACTTATTTCAACAGCTTGTTATCTTATAAAACTTACTTTTCATTAATTGGGCCTTAACGAGTTTAAAACTAGGCCCATTAAGAAATATCGATCCATTGGGTTTGCGAAAAGTTTGGGCCTGGTCTTGGGCTCATTTTTATGTTATAAAAATGTTACAATTTAGCTTGTGACACCAGCTTATTAAATAAGCTTATAAACTGCTTATTGGGCTTATGAGCCCATTCGTTAACTTATATCAAGTTTTCAAAATGGATTTCGTTCAATCAATTTGGCTTTAGAAAATAGCTTATAAGAGTTTATAAGGTCGAATCAAATATGTGTCTCGTTAGTTAGTCATGTCAACAATGAGGTCGAACCTTAAAAACAATATGTTATGTATCTAGATTTCGAATTAACGAGGCCAAGTAAATGGTCAAGAGTTATATCGAAACTGTTTTAAAGACTTAGAAAATATTCTAAGTGTTTTATATATTGCTCGAATGGGTCAAGGCAGTTTATAACGTGTCATTTTATTCAGTATACGTTATTATTATGTTCGAATTCTTATTGATCTCATTAGATAGCATACCAAGCATCATATATGTCGAATAAGATATATGTGTTATGTTTTTATATTTCGAGATAAAAGTGCAAAGTAAACGTGCAAAAACAAAATAACGGAAGTGAAAATATAACAAAGGGACTCCAAGTTCTCACCTCACCTCTTGGGGTGGGGTAAACTTGTACGTAGGAATCGAGCTGAGGCAAAGGATGATTGTGGTTCGATTCACGACCCACCAATGGTTCAGGTAAGAGTGATACGAGACCTTGAGCTTGCTTCGACACTTCGTATGCTTGTCCAAATGTTCGTCCCAATCTCGACACTATAACTTCACGAAATTTGAAATATGGTACGTTTGTGTGTGTGTCTTGCAACTGAGCTTGCATGGGTAAGTTTATAGTGAGTTTTTGGAGGGTGATGACAAACGAAAGGTCACAAGAGTTTGTGTGTTGGCTTGAAACTATGCGTGGCACCTATTTTGTACCCAATCGAGCTAGAACAAGCAAAGAATGTGTAAGTGAGATCTACTGTACATTCCTGACACTTACTATACGTTCAGAGTAGGGTTTGTAGCCATTGGGGAGGCATGGGTGGTTAATAGTGAGTTGTGACACGTTTTTACTCTTTTACTCAAAATAGTTTTGGTGAGTTTACTTGGGTCATATTTAAGGCAGTAAACGAGTGAGGGAGGTCACAAAGTTTATCATTCTCCATTCTTTGCTACATGGTCATTCGAGTGGTGCAAAGATATGTACATGTTACATGTCGAATTCGTACGAAAAAGGGGTGCGTTTGGTGTTGTGTAGCGACAGGAAAAAGAAAAGAAAACAAAATAAAACAAACACCCCCGTTGGGCTTTAAGCCTGGTGGGCTTTGTTTTGTGTGGTCTCGGCCCAAAAGAAGAAAAGAAAAGGAATAAGGGTCCGTTTGGCTTGCTGTTGGGTTAAACGTGGCCCATTGGGTCACGTGGGCCCAATTTGTGAGTTTCGAGAGTCGGGTTACGGTCCAATAATATTAGTGAGCAATCTCGGGAATTTTCGTAGGCTCCGGAATTATATAAATAGTGTACGGTAAATATACGAAACGTATATTTATAAAAATATAAACGTTTAAAATATATTCGCGATATTAGACTATCATGGTTTGTGTGTAAGCATCGTTCCTAGGCAAATGGTCAATCACAAATATCGTAATGATTCACGTAATATGTCATGCATAACAAAAAAAATTTGTCACTCGTAAAAACGGTATTTAAATAACGCAATACCTTTTATTCATGTTTATTTATTTACTAATCGTATGGGAAAATTACGAGATGCTACAGTACCTACCCCTTACAGTGAATTCCGTCCCGGAATTCTAGTCTAAGATAGTTGCCAAGGGTGTCTATGAAAAGAGATGTGGGTACTTGGTGCGAATCTGGTCTTCGCGTTCCCAAGTATACTCCGGTCCTCGTTTGGAGTCCCAACGAACTTTGACGATAGGAATACGGTTGATAACGCTTAAATCTAACATGTTTTTAGGTGCGTTATTGCTAGTTTTGTGCATTATATTTGGTTATATTTGCATGTATTTGTTGCTAAATGATGAAAAAGTGTGTATGCAAGTAAATATAGCCAAGTACAGGAAAAATGGAGGAAAACACGAAGAAATGAAGAGATTATGCACATAAGGAGAATTACGAGAAAGAAACCACTTGATACTTCAAAGAATTGATTAGACCAAGACTTCTATGCTTAATGTATCAAGAAAAGATCAAGTTTTATGAAGGAAATCAATGGTACAGCGAAGGATCAAGCAAGTAACGAGAAATGAATAAAAGAAAACAAAAGTGCACGGCAGGAACATCCATCCGATCGGACGCCGCCCGCATCCGATTTGGATGGAGTGAAGTTAGAAACACCGAGAGCTCCAACCGATCGGATGGAGCCAAATACCGATCGGTTGGCCAAAACTGAAGTTACAAAGTTGCATTAAATGGTGAATTTAAGCCCCATAATCATTGAGGCTTATCATTTCTCAGCTGATTAATTCATATGGGACGTTTTTACTTGGATAAGAAGGGTTTCCTCACTTATTTAAGGAACCCTTGGTTAGTTTGCAAAGAGAGTTCTTTTGGGGAAGTGACATAACCTAAGAAAGCTACACCACTATTATTATTATTGCCCAAAAGCTTGGAGTTGCTGTGAAAACGTCCAGGAGATCTTGAGTTCGAGTCTCAAGAGTTGCGTCCGTGTGTGGAGTTGTTTACTTGTGATAATAGGCGATTGGAGGAGTGTGGATTGCTATAGTTCCACAATTCTAGTTCTTGTAATTCCTTGATAGGTATTTCTTGTTGAGTTATCATGAACTATTTTTACTTTTACTATATGATGAATGAAAGTTTGGTTAATTATGTGTGTTTGGTTATGATTGTTATGGAGTAATTTAGTTATACTTGTGTGTGGATGATGTGACAATTGTTGGAGTAATCTTATCATAGTGATGCATGAAAACATATCTTGTTTTATGAGTTTGTTGAGATAAAATCTAGTCTTGCTTAATTGGTTGGTAAAAACATTTTCAAAGATTCAAAAGGCCGAAAGGAGTTTTCTTTATGTTTTTATTCCAAAAAGTTAGTGCACGAATTAGTATGGATTGTGGTGTGTGACAAGCAACACCTTTACTCATTAAAATGGATTTGGAAACGATTTCATCACGAAAAAGGCCGAAAGGATTCGTAGGAATTCTTGAGATAAGACATGCTTTCAAACAACACAAAGGACTTAATAGAATTATCGTAATAGTTAATAATGGCCGAAAGGAGTTAACTAGGAGATTGAATTCTTAGATATGATTTCTCATGATAAAAACCATTGATTGTGAATCATTCATTTTAAGTTGTGCATCATTACAAGTAACACCCAACTTGATTGGTTACTCTAAACAATTGTCATGGAACCTACACACAAGTATATTTGTTTTTGATTGATTGAACCTTGCTTGTTTATTTTTAATTTGCTTCAAATTGGATTGACACTCCATTTTGCTAAAACTTATTTACTAAACCTAAACCCCAATTCCCTTGGGACGATCTCGACTTACCCACCTTTACTACCACGGACGAGTATACTTGCTCGTATGTGTGATTAGAGAATTGGATAAATCGTGTTTATAAATTTTAAAACTTGAACACAACGACACGCACATCAAGTTTTTGGCGCCGCTGCCGGGGAATTGTTAAGATTTTCTTGGTAGTTGGGCTTAGTAGTCTTAAGTTTTTTTAGAAAGCTAAAACAGGTTAAAGAGTAAAAAAAAAAAAAAAAGTTTGGTTCGGACCAACCGAATCGGATGGATTTCCATCCGATCGGTTGGTGGTCTCGTTAATATTTTTTGTTTAGTAATTTTTGTTATTTTTCAGTTTTTATGAGTTATTAATGTTATGTTTAATTAGTATAGTAATTAGATTAATTAATTAGGGTATTAGAAAGTTTTTATATTTAATGTTAGTTAATTTATTTAATTTTAATGTTTGGTAGTTTTAAAGTTTTTATTGAATGAGTAATAAGTAGTTTTTATGGTCATTAGTTCATTAGTTAAAAGTTAATCACATAGTTTAATGCTTAATAAGTAATTGTAGGATTATGTTAATTAGTTTTAGTTTTTAGTTATTTCTTCTTTTTAGTTCTCCTTAATATAAAAAAAAAAAGCACAAAAACAAATTAGAAATAGGTTGTCATTAGTTAGTTTTATTATTATTTAAAAAAAAAAAAAAAAAAAAAAAAAAAAAAAATTCGATCTAACCGATCGGAGGCCGCCCGCATCCGATTCGGTTGGTGAGATTTCGTCTTTTGCAGTTTACCCATCCGATCGGATGGAAGGTGATACGATCGGATGGTTGCCTCGGTAAAAGTTTTTATGATTTTTTATTTTTAGTTGTTTTCATGTTTTGATGATTTGAGGTTGTTTGTTAGCTTATGTTTGATTGATATTTTGATAAGGTTCGATTATAACTAACCCTCACGCTAATAGTTTGGAATTTTTGTTTTGTGGTTATGTTATGATAGTGTTTAAGTAGAATGGAGAGTTTGAGCAATGTTTCGGAGTACTTGAGAAATTTGGAAGAGATGTTGAGAGATTCAGGAAATTCGTTGGAGAAATTGGAAAGCATTTTGGATGAAGCTAAGATTGGTTTAGAAAGGAAAGAAGAAGTTGGCGAAAGCAGTGTTTGTTTACCTAAGGAGAAGAGAGTAGTTGTGTTTACACAAGCACCACCTAAAGAGTTTGATGTACCATGTATGAGGTATGCTACACCATGTGGTGTGGAAGGAGTTAAAGCTTGGGATGCTCAACTTAATATGGAATATGGTGAAAATTACATTACGGAAGAAATGCTTGGTAAGCTTGGCTTTGTTAGGCTTGATTATGAAAGTTATGGTAGGAAGATAGTGAGAGATGTGAAAGTTAATATTCATGGTCATGTTTTCAAGATTGATTTTGTTGTGTTGGAATATGGAAATGTGGATGAACCGGAAGTTATGTTTGGTAGAAATTTCATGGTGAAAACTAAATGTAGGGTTGATTTTGCTATGGGAGAGATGAGAATTGATGTTGATGATGATATGGTAGAGAAGAAGGAAGGAAAAGGAGAGATTGTTAAAATGGGAAAGGCTAATCGCAAGAAAACACCACTTAACAAACTTACCCAACCCTCCACCCCTAAAAATGAGGCTAGTTCATCTAGTTCATCGCCCAAATCACCTCAAGAAGTTAAACCATTGACTCAAGAACAAAAGGAAGCTGTTTTGGAGAACTTGGAAATGAAATTTAAGGAGCTTATGGAAGAGAAGCCGGTTATAGAAGTGTTGAACAATTACATGGTTTATCGTAAGAAGTTAGATGCGGTTATGATGGCAACAGCTAGGCTAGAAGATAAGAATTTTGATGAGTTTGCAAGGGAAAGGATAGTTGAAAATGGATTGCCTAAGAAAGAGAGTGATCCGGGAAATTTTGTGTTACCAGTTAAGGTGAATGGAACCGATGCAATGTATGCATTGGCTGATACAGGAGCAAGTGTGAATGTGATGCCATACCCGTTGTACAAAAGATTAGGACTTGGTAATCCTCAACCAAATCAATATAATCTTACAATGGCGGACAATTCAAGAGCAAAAGCAATGGGAGAAGTGAAGAATGTTAGAGTGCAAGTAGGATATCAAGCTTTCTTAGCCGATTTTCTTGTACTTAATATCCCGGAAGATAAGGAGTTACCTTTGTTGTTAGGGAGAACGTTTTTGAGAACTTGCGGAGCTATTATAGATATGGGTAGAGGTACTATGACTATTAGTGATGGGATCTTGAAGCATACCTATTATCCAAAACCTAGAGGCAAGATTATTAAGGAAGTGCATGATGAAGAAGAAGAAGAAGACCATTTAGGTTGTTTTGAAGTTGGTAGAGATGAAGAGGGAAGACCTAAATATGGGCCGATTGTCCCTAGTTACTTTGGTATTGAAGATGAGTTGGAAAGAGCATTAGCTATGGAGGTTTTCTATAATCCATTCAAGAATATTTTTGTGTTCCATAAATTGACAGATTTTCTTGGATCTTTACCGGTTCAATTGAAGAATTTGGAATGGGTACCCGAAGGAGCTAGTGTTTACAAGAAAGAAGAAGGTGATGGAGAATGGCATGTGAAGTTTGATGTAGTTTGTCCGGATGGAAGAAATTTTGCAAGGAAGTTTAAAACTCAAGTGACTAATCGAAAGTTATCCGGTAAATTTCAAAGTGAAGACATCTTGAAGCATGAATATTTTGAAGGTTGAAGGTTGAAGAGCAAGAGTTGAAGAATAAAGCACAAGGCTTGTGCTAATGTTTGTTTTGTTTATTTTTAATGCATTTTTTTTTAATGGTAGTTTAATGTTTTGCATTTAAGTTTAAGACCTTTTGGTTATCTTATGGTTTTATTAAGTTTTTAATCTATGGAGTTAAGTTTTGTTTTTAGAAGTTGTAGAGATAGTTTGGATAACAAGTTGGGAGAATAAGTGTGTTGGTGGTATTTTTACTTAAAGAGAAGTCTTAAAGGGAGTCAAATACTTTTTATTTGTTCTTACAAAAGTCAAGGTATTGAAGAGAGAAAGAAAAAGTGAAGCTTTGCAAAAATTCAATCCGAATCGGTTGGATGAAATACTGATCGGATGGATTGAAGTATATATACCCAAGATTTCAAAAATCATAAGAACACACACACACTCATTCCACCATACTTGGGGTTCATTAATTCGACCATTAGGAGAATTTTAAGAGTTGCAGAAGAGTTGAAGGATCATCAATGGCACCAAAACAAGTAAGTAACATCATTAATTTGTGTCAATTAGGTTTTAATTCGAGTTGATTGAATTAGGTCAAAATTTAGGCGTTTTTGATATAGTTCGAATTAAGGCATGATTTTTCTGGAATAGATGGGTAAATGATTGAGGAAATCAAAGTAAAAAGAATTAGATGGATTGATTAAGTTTTGAGGAAGAATGAATTAATTGATTTTTTTTTGGATCAAAAGAGTCAAAACTTTGAATCGATTCTGGGTAGAAATTAGTGATTTCCAGATGTTGTTTGGATGTTGATTATTGTTCCTAGGATGATGCATTGTGGATTAGAACATCAATAAGGTTTGATTTTGAATATGTTCATAGTTCCTAAGATTGATTATGCGAGTATGTTATGAATATTATTCGGAGATAAGTGGGATGTGTAGAGACCATAATGATTGATGAAATGCAGGATAAGGAAGAGTGGAATTAGATAGGATTGAGTTTGGAGTCGGAAAATTTTTGTTTTGAATACAGTGAGTACAACCGATTCGGTTGCGAATTGCTACCGATCGGCTGGACAAGGTCACAACTCCATCCGATCGGATGGAGAGAGATACCGATCGGATGGAGCTCTCGATAAAACTTTTTGAAGATTTTCAAATCGAATATTTTGGACTTCTTAATCATCTAACTTTGTTTCTTATACTCTTATACTAACAAATAATCATGATTTCTACAGAGTTATCTTGCAGGTGGATCAGGAATCGCGAAAAGAACGAGAGAAGGAATTAGAAAGAGAGAAAATATGCCGATACCGGAATGTCACCCCAATCTAGTATGGAAAGGGGAGGATGCAAGTGTTCGAAAAGCTTTTAGTGCTCTACTTCTTAAGATTGGAGGATGGGAGATTCATTCACCAAGGATTATGAACTGGAATGACATGAAAGAGCTTGGTTGTGATGAATTTCTGGAGGACATGTTTCTTATTAGGATTCTTTGGGATGGACGAATTTTGACTTCCAACATGTGGATGAAAGCATTGAGCATAAGGGAACCGATATACAAGGAATGGTGCTTAGAATTTTTGTGTTCAATGAGGATGAAAGAAAAAAATCACTGATATCGGTGTTACCACCGATAAATTCCTCGAATTCAGACTAGGGGGACAAAAACACGAGGTTACACTATTTGAATTTGGAAACCTATTAGGTTTATATTCGGACGAAGATTTATGTAATAGGGATTTCAAATTTTTGGTAATGAGTGGAGAAAGGAATAAGAATAATTTTGATGCTAACGGATACTGGAAGAGGATTAGTACGGAAAGCAAGTTAGTGTTTGGAGAAAGTGAAGTGTCAACAATCAAGAAACCAATGTTACGTGTGCTTCATAGGATAATAGTGCAGTCATTGTTACATAGGACGTCTGGTGTGGAAGTGATCTATGAAGATGATTTATGGGTACTACACGCACTAGATGAGAAGAATCCCTATAGGCATTTGAACGTAGCATGGGTAATAGTGCAACATTTACACAAGCGTGCAGCAGATGGGATAAGAAATTACTTATGTGCGGGGCATTTTATTTCTAGAATTGCTAGGAATCTTGGGTTGTTTAATGAAGAAGAAATGAGCGATTTTGGAGAACCAGTTGTTCCATGGAGTGTTGATATAAGAAAGTTCACAAACCTTAGAGAGAGCAGGAATGGAAAGTTAAGAGGGCTTCCAGAAGTCTTGGATATTCAGCCAAAAACCACTTGGGATGGTTTATGATTATGGTTTCAAAACGATGATGGTTGAACTATTTCTATTTTCTATTTTCTTCTATTTTAAACTTTAACTCTTGTAGGATTTATTTGTTTTGATTTTGGTTTGTTTGGATTATGTTTATTTTTATGTTTGTTTGGTTTATTGTTTTTGGTATTTTGTTTGTTTGTTTCGAGCATAGTATGCAGTATTTGCAGGGGGAGAATTGACGGAAGCTTAGTGTTGATCAATTTTGGAAGTTGGAAGAATTCACGAGATTACTTGTGATCAACTAGGCTAATGCTAATTTTTTTCCGGGTAGTTTTTTTTTTTCTATTTTTCTTTCCATTTCCTTTACTTTGAAGTTCGTTTTATTACATTGAGGACAATGCAAAACTTAAGTGTGGGGGAGGGAAGTAAATAGGAAAGTTTTTTTTTAAATTTTGTTAAAATTTTTTGTTTTTGGATTTCAAGGACTAGAATTTGTGAATTTATTCGCCTTTGATTTTTCTAGTTGATAGACAAAATTGATTCAATGGTAAATAATAAGGTTATTTTGAAATTTTTTTGGAATGTAGTCAAGTTTTGAGAGTTTTTGGTAGCTATTGCTAAGTACATTTTACCACCACTTTAAATTGTGAGGATTCATGCCTTATATTTCGTATGAGTGTGCCGGTGATTATGTCAATTCTAGAACTTGTACTTGTTATGCATTACGGTTAAAATTACTTTCAAGTAATAAAATATATTCAAATGATAAGAGGCAAATTAGGATTTTCACCAAATGGCCTTCCGTTTACAATACATTTTTGCTAACCACATCGGTTAGTTGTCCTTAGTAATTGGAACCCATTTGTTAGCATTATATGCTAGATACCCTTAGTTACACCCTTTTGAGCCTATCTTTTCTTTTGATTTAACCAGAAAATTATTACACCATATACCTTAGACTTTCCCGAATCAAGTCCAAATGAAGTTCGAAACGATTTATTTTTGATGATTGCATGATTGACCACACCTTGTATGTGTATATGTTGTTCCAATGAAGAAGGAGGTCGCTACTCTTATTTATATTTTTTGTAGCGTGTGCTCATCCAAAGTGTGGGGGTGAAAAAAAAAAAAAAAAAAAAAAAAAAAAAGAAAAGCCAATGAGCTATGTATGTGTGGAAATAAGATATTCAAAGAGTTATTATGGAAGATGAAGTTTATATGAAGTGCGGAATAATGATCGAAGAAGTTTGGTGAGTAATCATTTGTGATGTAAAGAGTTAGGATTGAATTTGGGCTTGATTTTTTGTTTCTTTTAGAACCAAATCAAATTCCCATGTCTTATCCCTTTCCCTTACCAATTACTTTATTCGAGCATTCGGATTTAGTGATGGCTTTGTTTAGATATGTAGCACATGTATGTTTTAGTGACCATCCGAGTTTTTGGATAGTTGAAAAGCGTTGTTAGCGATCTGGTGAGTAAATTGGTGACCATCCGTTATGCAAGTAACGTCGTTAGCGAACCAAGGCACGATCTGGTGACCATCCGTTGCTTGACTATACAAGGATTCGTTGTTAGCGAATTATGATGTACTTGTATGAGATATCTATACATTAGCTAGGTAATCAAAACCCTTTTTGAAGCCTAAACCCAAAGAAAAGACCTCTTTGATGTTTTATTTTGTTGTTTTGATACAAGTACAAGCTTATGGTAAGAGACATGAATCGCGCCTGGGCAATTGAGTGATATACAATCAAATCTACTATCGAGAGTTGTGTGAATTTAAAATTTCCTTTGTGAGGTACTTGGTGATGTTAACTAAACTCAATTTAATTTGCTTACATTTCAAGGATTTTTTATGAACATAATGAAAATGCCATTGAGTTCAGTTTTTCTAAAAATTAGACTTGCTCGAGGGCGAGCAAAACTCAAGTGTGGGGGATTTGATAACGCTTAAATCTAACATGTTTTTAGGTGCGTTATTGCTAGTTTTGTGCATTATATTTGGTTATATTTGCATGTATTTGTTGCTAAATGATGAAAAAGTGTGTATGCAAGTAAATATAGCCAAGTACAGGAAAAATGGAGGAAAACACGAAGAAATGAAGAGATTATGCACATAAGGAGAATTACGAGAAAGAAACCACTTGATACTTCAAAGAATTGATTAGACCAAGACTTCTATGCTTAATGTATCAAGAAAAGATCAAGTTTTATGAAGGAAATCAATGGCACAGCGAAGGATCAAGCAAGTAACGAGAAATGAATAAAAGAAAACAAAAGTGCACGGCAGGAACATCCATCCGATCGGACGCCGCCCGCATCCGATTCGGATGGAGTGAAGTTAGAAACACCGAGAGCTCCAACCGATCGGATGGAGCCAAATACCGATCGGTTGGCCAAAACTGAAGTTACAAAGTTGCATTAAATGGTGAATTTAAGCCCCATAATCATTGAGGCTTATCATTTCTCAGCTGATTAATTCATATGGGACGTTTTTACTTGGATAAGAAGGGTTTCCTCACTTATTTAAGGAACCCTTGGTTAGTTTGCAAAGAGAGTTCTTTTGGGGAAGTGACATAACCTAAGAAAGCTACACCACTATTATTATTATTGCCCAAAAGCTTGGAGTTGCTGTGAAAACGTCCAGGAGATCTTGAGTTCGAGTCTCAAGAGTTGCGTCCGTGTGTGGAGTTGTTTACTTGTGATAATAGGCGATTGGAGGAGTGTGGATTGCTATAGTTCCACAATTCTAGTTCTTGTAATTCCTTGATAGGTATTTCTTGTTGAGTTATCATGAACTATTTTTACTTTTACTATATGATGAATGAAAGTTTGGTTAATTATGTGTGTTTGGTTATGATTGTTATGGAGTAATTTAGTTATACTTGTGTGTGGATGATGTGACAATTGTTGGAGTAATCTTATCATAGTGATGCATGAAAACATATCTTGTTTTATGAGTTTGTTGAGATAAAATCTAGTCTTGCTTAATTGGTTGGTAAAAACATTTTCAAAGATTCAAAAGGCCGAAAGGAGTTTTCTTTATGTTTTTATTCCAAAAAGTTAGTGCACGAATTAGTATGGATTGGGGTGTGTGACAAGCAACACCTTTACTCATTAAAATGGATTTGGAAACGATTTCATCACGAAAAAGGCCGAAAGGATTCGTAGGAATTCTTGAGATAAGACATGCTTTCAAACAACACAAAGGACTTAATAGAATTATCGTAATAGTTAATAATGGCCGAAAGGAGTTAACTAGGAGATTGAATTCTTAGATATGATTTCTCATGATAAAAACCATTGATTGTGAATCATTCATTTTAAGTTGTGCATCATTACAAGTAACACCCAACTTGATTGGTTACTCTAAACAATTGTCATGGAACCTACACACAAGTATATTTGTTTTTGATTGATTGAACCTTGCTTGTTTATTTTTAATTTGCTTCAAATTGGATTGACACTCCATTTTGCTAAAACTTATTTACTAAACCTAAACCCCAATTCCCTTGGGACGATCTCGACTTACCCACCTTTACTACCACGGACGAGTATACTTGCTCGTATGTGTGATTAGAGAATTGGATAAATCGTGTTTATAAATTTTAAAACTTGAACACAACGACACGCACATCAACGGTTATGCTTCAGTTGTTTGATTTCCCTATCCATGATTTTCACTGGTTCCTCGGTGAAAATAAGTTTATCATCGAGTCGTATCTCTTTCAACGGAATGACAAGAGATTCATCTGATAAGCACTTCTTAAGATTTGACACATGAAAATGTGTTATGAATTCGACTTAGTTCTTCTGGTAGTTCGAGTTTATATGCAACGGGTCCTATCCTTTCCAGGATCTTAAATGGACCGATATATCGTGGGTTTAACTTTCCACGTTTTCCGAAACGTATCATTCCCTTCCAAGGGGATACTTTTAACAAAACTCTATCTCCAACTTGAAATTCCATTGGTTTCCGCCTTACGTCGGCGTAACTTTTCTGTCGGTCTCTGGCAGCTTGTAAACGTTGCTTGATTTGGACAATCCTTTCTGTGGTTTCATGTACGAGATCTGGTCCGGTGAGTTGTACTTCTCCAACTTCTCCCCAAAAAACGGGCGATCTGCACTTTCGACCATAAAGTGCTTCGAACGGTGCTGCCTTTATGCTGGCATGATAACTGTTGTTATATGAGAATTCAACTAGCGGCAAGTGTCTGTCCCAACCTTTTCCGAAGTCAATAACGCATGCTCGGAGCATATCTTCCAAGGTTTGGATAGTTCTTTCACTTTGCCCATCGGTCTGTGGGTGATACGCTGTGCTCATATCTAGCTTTCTTCCTAAAGCTTTTTGCAAGGATTCCCAAAAATGGGATGTGAAACGACTATCATGATCTGATATGATCGAAATCGGCACTCCATGCCGTGAGACTATTTCTTTCAAGTACAACTGAGCGAGTGTGTTCATCTCGTCAGTTTCCTTGATTGGTAGAAAATGAACGGATTTGGTGAGACGATCAACGATAACCCAAATCGTGTCGTAACCAGTTGAGGTTCTGGGTAGTTTGGTGATAAATTCCATAGCGTGTTCTGAATGCAGTTTTGGGAATATCTTCCTCCTGAACTCTTAGTTGGTGATATCCTGACCTTAAGTCAATTTTCGAGTATACGCTCGATCCTTGTAACTGATCAAATAGGCCGTCGATTCTGGGTAGTGGGTATCGATTCTTTACCGTAAGTTTGTTCAACTCTCGGTAATCGATGCACATTCGGAAGGATCCATCCTTCTTCTTGACGAATAGAACCGGAGCTCCCCAAGGTGATGAGCTTGGTCGAATAAAACCTTTATCAGACAATTCTTTCAATTGTTCCGATAATTCTTTCATTTCAGATGGCGCTAACCTATAAGGTGCTTTAGCCACTGGTGCCGCTCCAGGCACTAGTTCGATCTGAAATTCTACTTGACGGGTTGGTGGAAGACCGGGCAAATCTTCAGGAAATACTTCCGGAAAATCTCTAACGATAGGAACATCTTCAAGTCGCTTTTCTGTCGACTTATCTTCCGTAACATGAACCATGAATGCTTGACATCCTACATTCACATGTTTCACCGCTCTAAGGTATGAAATGATTCCATAACGAGGTTTACCTTTGTCCCCTTGGACAATGAGAGTTTCATCCTTAAGTGGGATGTGAACAGCTTTTTCGTCACAGTGAATCCTAGCATGATGTGTGGATAGCCAATCCATACCAATGATAGCGTCAAAACTCCCAAGTTGAACAGGCATAAGGTCAATGGGAAAAGGTTTTTCTAGTAGAGTTAGGGTACAATCTTTCATAACGGTATTGGTGCCGATCAGATTTCCGTTAGCCATTTCGATTTCATAGGTGGTGTTTAGGTTAGAGGGAGTAATATCAAGTAAAGGTGCAAACGTATCTGACACAAAACTCTTATCTGCTCCTGAATCAAATAGTACTCTAGCATTATGATGGTTGAGTAAGAACGTACCGGTGACAACGTCAGGTGCATTGTCGTCTCCCATTACATATGCTCTAGCTCGAGCGTTGTTCTGTCCAAACATCGTCACGACATGTACATGGGGATACGAATGATTTGACCTACATGAACCAATATATCACGAGACAATATAAATATCACAACGCATCTTCATCCATGGATTTCATAAATCAATGTCAATGTATTACAACATTTATTAATACTTGTTTGATTGTTTACAAAACATCAATGACAAGTTTTTTATTAATAAGACATTGATACGCTAGGTTGACAAGTCTCTGATCTATGGTTTTCCTGATGCTTCATCCATACGACGTTGGAGTTCTCGGATCATAGCGGACATTGTCTCAATAGTCTGGTCCCTAGCCCTTTCTCTGGCCTGGGATTCCTGGACTGCACGCCTAAGAGCGAAATTCTGAGCGCTAATATTTTCAAGTTCACGATCCATAGCTCCCAACACAGTCCCCGTTGCAGTCTCTTGTTTTCTATTCTGTTGTTGATTAGTGTTACGGTTTTGGTTATTATAACCTTCCTGGTTATTCTCTTTTGGGTATTGGCTCCTGATGTGTCTTACTTCTCCACATCTATAGCAAGTGGGAGTCACATTCTGCAAGTTGCTACCCGTAGCAGGGCTTCTACAACTCTTAGCCACATGACCAACCTTCTGACATTTGTGGCATTTGATGGTGCAAGGACCATTGTGGAGAACTTTGCATCGATTGCACTGCGGTTTTGGACCGTGGTATCCCTTGCCTTTAGTAGGAGCATATGCCCTCTGGTGGGGTGGCATAGGAGCACTGCGAGTAGCCGAGGGTGGAGACGCTGGTGGTGGGGTAGTGGATGGTAATGACACAGGTGATGCAGTCCTGGGATGTTCAGGAGATGCAGGTGGTGATGGCACAACTGATTCTGGTGGTGGTATAACAGGAGTTGATGGTGGAGTACGTACCTTTTTCCGAGAGACATACATATAAATTTTCTTTCCCCCAGGATAACGGAAAGCTTTTCCAACAGGGGCTGGTTCATAAGGCTGGAGTGGTCGAACTCGCCTTCTTCGGCGAATTGGACCAGGTGATGCTGGAGGAAAAGCCTTTGAGTCAGATGCAGGTAGCCACTGCTGGCTCTGCATGTACCTATTAGTAGTAGGTGACATAGGCATGACAGTTGGAGCAAAGGCTGAAGTGAGAGGTGCGGTATCCTCAGCCTCTGAGTCCGATGACAAGACAATAGGGTGGGAATACGAAGACATGGTACTGTAATAATTTCCCGATTAGTAAATATAAGTCATTAGCAAAATCATAACATGATAACATTTATAAGAAGTCATATGAAAAGTAATATCTCTACCAGATGTTGGAAACGTGTAGGCACGGAGGGCATAAAGTGGAATTTTGTAAAAATGGTCCGTTTTAAAATTTGTAGTTATAGTCCAATGTTCGAAAACACTTGGTTCTCTATAACCGTAGCTCTGATGCCAATCTGTAACACCCCCAAAATTTAACCGTGACAGCGGAAGACTTAAAAATGACAGCGGAAGACTTTTTGGGTGTTACTTCGAGGATCTTTGTCACAATCACAGAAAACGACACAAAAGTGACGCTTTAAAGTTTAATTTATTCAAAATACCAAATATAAAGATGTTTCATGATTTAACAACAAGTTTATCAAAACATTTATTTTAGCCCATGCCGGGTTACAAGCCCACTCCGTGCCTTCATGGTCCTTCTTGCTTAACTCCTGAGATAAACAGGCTAAAAGTCAACAAAAGTTGAGTGATATTCATAGGTTTGAAAATTAACAGTTGAACACAAGATATAGTCATTTATTGCAAATGTATGCAATTAAACAAGTTGAAAATAAATCATATCCGTTATTGCATTAAGCTCATGACACACAACGATTTAACAGCCAATCATATTTAATAATATGACGCAAAATAATAGTATGCCCCCAAGATAGGTTTTTGCCAGTAACCTATGTCATCAAAATAATGTGCATTTTGTAGTTTTCTCCAACGACCAAACGGGGATTGTCAGTCCCTAATAGATCTATCCACAGTTATTTACGTTCACACTACAGTGATTAAGGTTCATGATCGAGGGACTTTTGGCAATAGCTACTTAAGCAATAATAACGGTCAGCCGGTATAACAATACCAATAAAAGACTTGTGTTCGGTTTTAAGCATGTATCTCCCCACAAAAACAGTTAAAAGTGGGCTATGAACTCACCTTAGTAGTACAGTAGTAGTATCGTAATCTCAACGATGCAAGGCAACGGCTTCACACACAACCTAAAAGATATGTCAAGTTTTAGTTTGATAGTCTAAGTCCAGTTTTATCGCGAATACTAGTCATAAATCAAGAGTGAGTCGTAACGTGTAGACGATGTGTTACGATGAAAGAAAATGAATAACGTAACGTCGTTATCGTTAAGTATTAATAACAACGTGAGTTTATATAACGTATGCACGGTTTTTATACAAGTTTTATATTAAATATATTTATATATTTATATAAAACACAATTTTAATTTATAAAAGAATTGTCACAGAAAAGTCCTTCAAGTTTCCAAAAGTTACATTTTTAACCCTAACGGTCTAACTTTAACGCTGTTAGTCCAAAGTTAACGATTGTTTCATTTTAAGTCCAAACAATATCATTATTTACATTTTACAATTCGAAGATTCATTATTAACAGTTTATAACTCATAAATTCAATTTTGATAGTTTCTACCCTAAGTTTGCAGTTTTGACAGTTTTAGTCCTCCGTTAGTGAAATTTTACAAAGTTAGTCCAAAAGTTACCAAACTTAAAACTTAACATTTTAACTTTTCAAATAAGCTCAGAATAGATTATTTAACTTATTTCAACAGCTTGTTATCTTATAAAACTTACTTTTCATTAATTGGGCCTTAACGAGTTTAAAACTAGGCCCATTAAGAAATGTCGATCCATTGGGTTTGCGAAAAGTTTAGGCCTGGTCTTGGGCTCATTTTTATGTTATAAAAATGTTACAATTTAGCTTGTGACACCAGCTTATTAAATAAGCTTATAAACTGCTTATTGGGCTTATGAGCCCATTCGTTAACTTATATCAAGTTTTCAAAATGGATTTCGTTCAATCAATTTGGCTTTAGAAAATAGCTTATAAGAGTTTATAAGGTCGAATCAAATATGTGTCTCGTTAGTTAGTCATGTCAACAATGAGGTCGAACCTTAAAAACAATATGTTATGTATCTAGATTTCGAATTAACGAGGCCAAGTAAATGGTCAAGAGTTATATCGAAACTGTTTTAAAGACTTAGAAAATATTCTAAGTGTTTTATATATTGCTCGAATGGGTCAAGGCAGTTTATAACGTGTCATTTTTATTAAGTATACGTTATTATTATGTTCGAATTCTTATTGATCTCATTAGATAGCATACCAAGCATCATATATGTCGAATAAGATATATGTGTTATGTTTTTATATTTCGAGATAAAAGTGCAAAGTAAACGTGCAAAAACAAAATAACGGAAGTGAAAATATAACAAAGGGACTCCAAGTTCTCACCTCACCTCTTGGGGTGGGGTAAACTTGTACGTAGGAATCGAGCTGAGGCAAAGGATGATTGTGGTTCGATTCACGACCCACCAATGGTTCAGGAAAGAGTGATACGAGACCTTGAGCTTGCTTCGACACTTCGTATGCTTGTCCAAATGTTTGTCCCAATCTCGACACTATAACTTCACGAAGTTTGAAATATGGTATGTTTGTGTGTGTGTCTTGCAACTGAGCTTGCATGGGTAAGTTTATAGTGAGTTTTTGGAGGGTGATGACAAACGAAAGGTGACAAGAGTTTGTGTGTTGGCTTGAAACTATGCGTGGCACCTATTTTGTACCCAATCGAGCTAGAACAAGCAAAGAATGTGTAAGTGAGATCTACTGTACATTCCTGACACTTACTATACGTTCAGAGTAGGGTTTGTAGCCATTGGGGAGGCATGGGTGGTTAATAGTGAGTTGTGACACATTTTTACTCTTTTACTCAAAATAGTTTTGGTGAGTTTACTTGGGTCATATTTAAGGCAGTAAACGAGTGAGGGAGGTCACAAAGTTTATCATTCTCCATTCTTTGCTACATGGTCATTCGAGTGGTGCAAAGATATGTACATGTTACATGTCGAATTCGTACGAAAAAGGGGTGCGTTTGGTGTTGTGTCGCGACAGGAAAAAGAAAAGAAAACAAAATAAACAAACACCCCCGCTGGGCTTTAAGCCTGGTGGGCTTTGTTTTGTGTGGTCTCGGCCCAAAAGAAGAAAAGAAAAGGAATAAGGGTCCGTTTGGCTTGCTGTTGGGTTTAAACGTGGCCCATTGGGTCACGTGGGCCCAATTTGTGAGTTTCGAGAGTCGGGTTACGGTCCAATAATATTAGTGAGCAATCTTGGGAATTTTCGTAGGCTCCGGAATTATATAAATAGTGTACGGTAAATATACAAAACGTATATTTATAAAAATATAAACGTTTAAAATATATTCGCGATATTAGACTATCATGGTTTGTGTGTAAGCATCGTTCCTAGGCAAATCGTCAATCACAAATATCGTAATGATTCACGTAATATGTCATGCATAACAAAAAAAAAAAAAAAAAAAATTGTCACTCGTAAAAACGGTATTTAAATAACGCAATACCTTTTATTCGTGTTTATTTATTTACTAATCGTATGGGAAAATTACGAGATGCTACAGATATGCCTGAGGATATTAAGATTCCCTTAATCCTTGGACGACATTTCTTGTCTACTGCTCATGCTAAAATAGATGTTTTCAAAAGAAAAATCTCATTAAGAGTAGGAAATTATAAACTATTCTATAACTGCGAAAATCCTATTAAGAGCATAATTAGAAGTGTATATGTGCTAGGATTAAGAGAGCGAATGGACCTCGACCTAGAAGCTAGGTTAATGGGAGAGACACTTATCCAAAACAACTCGAATAACCCGTGGAAGACGGTATTGGGAGTTACTTTACTTTTTGGTATATAACCGTCTTATTTAGTTGGTTAAATTGGTTATACTTCTCTCCTTACAGGCCATGCGAAAATTGGTTATACTTCTCTCCTTACTTTACTTTTTGGTATATAACCGTCTTATTTACAGGCCATGCGAAAATTAGTTTGTTCGATCTGTTAAATTTAAGATTTAAGATCATTTGAGGACCAAACTTTTTTTACATACCAAGGGACTAATCTCCACCCTCCATCTTTATTTGATCTAATGGATGAGATTAATCCCAACAATTTAAAAAACCCACTTTCATCCTTTTTTTTCAAATATTAATATCTTTCAAACCGTTAATCGTTAAGCGAAAAAAAATATGCCGTTACGACGAGCATTTAATTATCTTTCTATAGATAGGCAATTTGATATATTTTCGACATTTTTTTTTTTCATTTTTTTACGTTTTTTTTCGTGGCCGAAAAAATCATATATGATATGTAATACTCCGATCATATATGATATATATATATCATATATGATATTACATATCATATATGATATTACATATCATATATGATTTTTTCGGCTACGAAAAAAAACGTGAAAAAAACGTGAAAAAAACGAAAAAAATTTTTTTGTCGAAAGTATATCAAAATGCCCGTCTATAGAAAGATAATTAAATGCTCGTCGCGATGGTGTAATTATTTTCGCTTAACGATTAACGGTTTAAGAGATATTTAAATTATAAAAAATGGGTGTGAAATATTAAATGTTTTTAATCTCAACCATTGATTTCTTTTTAGATGGATGGTGGGGATGAGTCCCTTGGTATGTGAGGAATGTTTGGTTTCTAAAATAACTCGACTCTTAAATTTTTTAGGTATACATAGCATACATTATTTGAGACGGGGCCAAAGTTTCTTATGATTTATCAGTTAAATAATTCAAATAAAACTTGATTACAATTTACAAGTTTAAAATAATGGACATTGTATTTTTATTTTTTTCTTATTTTCTTCTAACTCTAAAGATTATGTTTCATGCATACGTGTAAAGTACCAAAGTTTAGTAAACATAGACAATATGTCATCCATATTCCGTATTACTAAAAATTCCTTGTGGTCGAAGAGAAAATTTTTCGAAATCGACCATGACATAGATTTGTGTGTGTTTGGAATTTCAAATGTTAAATGATTTGTGCGTGTTTGAAAAAATGGGGAGATTTAATCGGGTGTAGGTGTAAACTATAATCGCGGCAAGAATAAGTAGAGGGAAAAGCAAAAATGACGATTGTACCCATCACGTTTTTCTCACGTGGTGGTGTTTAATGGGCGTTTAAACGTCGTTGCGGAAACTGGATAGGATCGGTAAAAAGGACGAACGACAAGGATAGGACCCGCTGAAAAAAAGTACAGGGACCAAACGTTTAAAACCGGGCAAACCACATGGACGATTATGTAATTCACTCTAGTTTTTATATAATTCGACCAACCACCTCTTCATTCAACATAATCATACCACAAGAATTGGTATATAGATTGTTATCATAGACTCAGATACAATCAAAAGTGATAACTACCGTTTAGATCGAAAATCATTGATCAAACCCTAAGAAACAATTTTAGAAGAAACAGTAAATTGTTATTCGTATACATGAGGAAGACTAGTAGGAAAGATGAGACAACGAAGACCTGAACTACACTCATAATCTGTGTGTATATATAATACATTTAATTCCAATGCTTAATAAAAGCTTAACAAAGCATTACCAAAACACACTTACCAATTAACTTTTACTTGTACCCTAGCTTTTAGCTTTAAATAATTACATGTAAACCTATGCACTTGTAAAATGAGATATATACCAAGATTGGACATTATCTCTTTACTTATAACAGTCATCATGCATACTTCCTTTATGTATATTAGAATCGAAAAAATATGTGGTTTCGTGTCCCACTTTACTCATATTCATAGTAGCTTAATATGATAAGCCTTTTAGCAAATTTTATCTACCTCGACTGAATTGGTCCTTGACCCACAGGTGCGAAGACGTACATGATAAAAACCACTGACTTGTTATGTTCCATCTTCAAGACATTTAAAATAACAAGCAGCCATTTGAATTACTTTGACATTACTAAAACTATTGGACCAAAAACAAATATATAATTCCTTATAACAGGATGTTATCAATAATATTATTTTATTTCAGCTTTCCATTAATACCAAGTATATATGTTTATAGAGAAACTAAATTAACAACTTGAACAAAATCTCTAAAAAAATTTCAAAATCATTCAATTTCATCTCCATTCCAACTTGGAATCATCTTAGGGCCCGGAGGCCCTTCTTGCGCTAATAGCTCATCAGGCAGCTTACTCACGATTCCGTTGACAATCATTTTTTTATAGAATGGAAGTGGCAAGAACTTTATAGCCATCTTGGCCTCTTCTTTCCAGTAAGTATTTACTGTAGGACCCCATCTTCCTGTATAATCCAACCATGGTGGTGGGACTATGTTATCAGCTCCATAATCAAGAGAAACAATCTCATAGCTCGATGGTGACGCAAGAATATCAAACAAGTTGTCACTTGCGGCAGCTTCATCCACAAGTCCAACCATGGGCGGAGCTATGTGAGGACCGGGGAGGGGCCAGGCCCCCCTAGGTCCAAGCCCGTTAGTGTATTTATTTGCTGATTTTCTTGGATAAACACTTTTGAATTCACGGATTAGCATTTGTTTCTCACTTGCATCAAGAAGGTCTTTTGCATTATAATTTACTCGTATGGTTTTAACTGGAGCATTATAGAGTGCATGACCATGCAAAGATGCATACACTACTGGCCTTCCATGTATATACTCAAATTCATTAGCTTGCAACCATTTTCCCTTTGCGTGTTGAGATAGATAGACTGATGTTAAATTCCCACTAACGTTATCGATCCTTAACCTCATATGTTCCCAATCACTAACATGTTCTCCTGCCTTTCCTATTGGGACGGTGAAAGGTCCAACTTGCAACTTTGCTGCACCATTAAAAGGGTAATACAACCATATAATTATATCAGTGTAACGACCGTTTACTCCTGGTTTGGCGTGTATATAAGCCACTGCATCGGTCAAAGAACCTTTTTTCACCTTATCTTGTAAAGGTTGATCTGAAGGGAGGTCTAAGAAGGCACCATCTAATTGGCCATTGCGTGGAAGGTTATCACCGTCGTTGGTGATCATATGAGGTTTCGGGTCAACTATTTGAGCCCCATTTTTAAAAAACCATGAATTGAAACAGATGACGGATAGTATTCTTCATTAGGGTGAAAGTAGATCAAAGGAGCATAAGCACTGATCATAGATTTAATTTGTTCGATAGTTGGACGACCAGAATAAACATCTTTCTTAAAATACTTAGCAGCTTTAAACCCTTCCAAATCTCCAAAATCAGTTGTCTCATGTGCAAAGTATCCACCTGCGCCTGATCGAAAAATGTTTCTTAAAATCTATATATTTTCTATAAGTTAATTTATTAAAGCATAAAATATCTTAATAGCATGCACATTATATCATAAATCTTACTTATTCAAACAAATTATATATTGACAACAAAGAAAATATTGTGTATGATTAAAATCCGTATACAAGTATCTTTTTATCTCAAACCAGATATCATTAGATTCTAAGTCTTAAAATCTAATATGATACTTACTAGATTGTAGATACTGTAACTACTAAAATGTACATACCAATTATGGAATTTTTTTACTGCAGAATTTTATTAGAACATAAAGATCTACCAATAATGGAATTATATGAAAATTTAAATTACATGCATGGTCACTAACTTTAATGTATATGAAAATGAAACTAGTTAAGCATCATATCAAAAAGTTTATTGCATGCATGCATGCATGCCATGAAATTGCACGCTCTAGCCATAAGCCCATAATGTTGGAAACTTATTAAAAAAGGATGTTTAACCAAGATCTTGTTGAATCTGACATTTTAGTATACACGAGAAATCGCAAATTCGCAGAAAAATTAATAACAATAAACTTTGTAATGTAACTAGATTAAATAGCAAACTAAACCTAATGACATCAATAACAAAAGTAAATAAATCTATTATTAGTTAATGGATCATAATTAACTAGAGATAACCAAATGTAAGTACCTTCGAGATAATCAAATGATATGGCCTTCTCTTCCGCGTAGTTGAAATCATTATACGGGCGATATGCATTACAAGCAATCTGAAACATCAGAATTGCACTCAGCATATGAACTGCAAGCCTACATAGACGAAGAGAAGACATTTTTTGATTGATTGATCCTAGAACACAAAATTCTTAAAGGAGTTGTGATGCAATGAAAGTGGTAGCAAGGGTCGGTATTTATATAGGTGAGTATCGCATAGGTGGTTACACTTGCCATGTATGAGTGCTCACTGATTTTAGTAGAGATTGTCATATACTCCGTATTAGAAACGATCTTATATACAGTATGTAAGGAAACTAGATATACTTGTCATAACATATGTGAAATATATACGCATATAATTTAAAAGATTTCATCTATTATATTTAAAAGAAAATAAGATTCTTTTTGTCATTTAAGCAAGCTTCATTTCATTTATGACTAAATAATGCCACAAAAATAACGGTATTTGGTATATAACCGTCTTATTTTAGTTGGTTATACTTGCAATTAGTTTTGTTACATATTTTATGTATACATTTCTAATGAGCCTATATTTATAGGCCAAAGTTTCTTATAATTTATTACTTAAATAATCCATTAATTACAAGTTTAAAATAACGGACAGTTTATTTTTTTCTTATTTTCTTGTAGCCCAAGAGGCTATGTTTAACAAACTTTATCATGCAAGCTTGAAATGATACTGATCACTAATCACTATGGTCTACAAAAGTCTTTAAAGCTATTCATCTTTATAATAAACTTTTTCATAAACTATAATAGTTGACATTAATTGATATGCTAAATTAATTTAATTAATACTATTTTAACAATTTGTGCATGCACGAGGTTTGCGCAGATAATATAACGGGTAATAATATTTTCATAACTAAATTTCGAGCAGATGGTATAACGGGTGGTAAAGTTTCAATAGCTTTGTTTTCAAGTTAAATATTGTAACAATTCATAAATTAATGGTTTTGTAAAATTCAAGATTTTTCTAAAAAATTATATTAAATATTTATACTTATATAGATATAATACTTGTGCACGTGCGGGTTTTTACATAAGTTTCTCATTATGTATTAATATCGATTAATATTTTGTATAGATTTTTGTTGCACGAAAGATTTAACTGCGTCTAACTAACATAGCGTTTATGTTGGTGTTGTTTAAATTTAATTATTAAGTTTAACTAACATAGCACGTAATGACCCCTGAAAATATATGTGTTGTTCTTATATGTACAATCTCGTGTATTTATTTTCATCCCACAGTACCATGTGGAGTCGTGCCTTCATTTTGATATGTATATTCTTGTTAATGATAATTATGAATAGCATGAGTGGTTATTGAATGCGTATAAAAATAAAAAAAAAAAAAAAAAAAAAAAAAAAAAAAAAAAAAAAACCTTTTCCAGATATCCTTACTTAATCTCATAAAGAGGAATGACATGAGTCATTCGTACATTTAGAATATCGTATATTCATTTACATATCACAGTAACTCGTTCTTTTATTTTTATATGTATAATTCCGAGCATACATTAATTTAATATATATTGATAATAATATTTATAATAACAACAACATATATGTTTTATTTTTTTTTTTCATAAAATATAACGTATAGCCGTATAGGGGGTAAAAGTTTATGGGGTATTTATTAAATTTACAAAGTTATTAAAAAACATGGTAACTCATAAGTTCACTTAAATTCATATAATTTACTTTAAATTTGACAACTAAAGTTTTCTTAATTACCCCCTCATTCTTTTACAAAATTGACACATGTGTTTTTATATACATTTATATTGTTAGATGAAATTTATATTAGTTTGACCAAATTGTAGCTAATTTTGACTTTTATTTGCTAATAGAAAGGCTCTATTTCACCTACGTGACAAAATCAAGCACTCTCATTGATTCAATTTCAACTCAACATACATTTTCCACTTTTTGAATATCACTTATCATATAAGAGATTTGAAAGTAACGCTTATGTAAATATCTCTTATAGAAGAAATACAAAATGGAAAAACTAATTTTCTTTATTTACCATTGAGAGAGTTCAATTTTAAAATTAAGCTTTTTGATTGGTCGATAAAAGTCAAAATTGGCTTTAATTTTATCAACTCATCTAAATTTCATCAAACAAAATAAATATTTATAAAAACACATGCGTTGATTTTATAAAGAGAAAAAAAATATGGGTAATTAATAATATGTTAGTTGTTAAATTTTAAATAAATTATAAGGACTTAAGTAAACTTATCAGTTTTCATGTTTTTTAATAACTTTATAATTTTAATAAATACCCCCTAAACTTTATAGTAAAAAAGCATGAAAATTGGACAACCCTAGCATATGAGGAGAACTCTCTATTTATAGCCTCCCACTGAACCTTCCAGGCCTGCCACCTTGGCAATACGCGTGCATCCTGAGCCCTCTACCACCCTTAGATCAATCCCTATTCATCCACAGCCATTAGATCAAATATTGTGAGGTGTTCGGTCCAATAGGGATGTGCCATGTGTACATTCGTGCATTCTCTGCCCTTCCTGACATCCCTGACAGCTTCTAGAAGTCCCATGATTGGACTTAATTGCCCTTAATTGCTGTGAAAATTCGTACGGTTAAATTAGGGTTCTAGCGGGAACAGTAAAAACTGGGTTTGTTGGATTTTGGGGCGCGGGTAAAGATTGTGAAATAATATATACTTAATTTGACTTTGGGGGATAGTATACGTTGACCGGATTAGGACTGGGTCGGGTCATGAGCCTATGATTGGGCTGGGTTGGTTTATTTGTGGGCTGGGTAGGGATGTTTGGTGGGTTGGGTTTATTTATGATAGGTGTGGGTTGGATTATTTAAGTAAATCCGGGTATATGTTGTGGATTTAATGGTTTAAGGATTAGAAATTTATAAGGGCTATTTGTGTACAATCTGAAAATTTAGGGACTGATCTTGTTAAAATGCCAAAGTTGATCTAAGGGTGATTTTTGTGAAACTCTAAGGGCTAACTTTGACTTTTGACCAAGTATGACTTTCCCGGATTCGGTTCTGAGCCTTTTCCGTATCCCATGCTCGTTTTCCTGATTTCTTGTGTCTTTTGTCGTTTTTCACGATATCCGTTGCCTGCACAAATATAAACACAAAAACACAATATCTTTTGTCATTTTTGGTTAGTTTTTGGTCTATTTGGGTCTGATTTTGGTCGAGAAAAGGTATGTGTTTAAGCACATACCAAAATTCCCCCAGACTAAGATATTGCAATGTCCTCATGCAATGTTATAAAAACACGTTTTTGGAACCAAAAATTTCTAATCTCTTTTTACTAACTTTGAGAAGTAGCAAAATTTTCAAAAGAGATTAAGAAATCTTAAGTTCTAAAAACTCCCCGATTTTCCTTTTTATTCTATTTTTGTATTTTTCTCATTATTCATGTGACGGCTTTTGCTGAAAATCATTATCTATCAATAACTTTTAGGGTCTTCGAGTAGGAAACACGACTCAAAGGAGGTGACCATACGGATAAAATTCGTCGTCCCTGATTTTTCACAAGTCCCCAAACTAAGCTTAAAAACGAAATCATTGTTATTTACAAGTTAGATTGCTATCACTACCCATAAAAGTTAATTGTGTGTTACTTCTCGTTCCCAAATTCCTATTTTCCTCTATTTATTTTATTTTTGGTGAGAATGAATTTCTTCAAGTTCTCGTTTCGATAATTTTTAATCCGATAAAGATACCTAGTTTAGACGCTAAGTAGTTTCCAAATCTTCCCTCGAAAATCGTTGCATACAAAAATGAGGTCCACATCAAGGTCTCTGATTTAACACGATTTTGAGGATATCCCTTTTATATACGACCGAAACAACTCATCTACGAGTCCAGAGACAGAAGCTTTTATTAGGATACCCCCGGAGTCGAAATTTGGCATTTTTAACATTATTAAGCACATATATTGATCCTTGGCCTTTTAAACAACCTAGACAACGGCAGCGAACCGTCAAGAATCGGGAGTCTTATTTTGACCTTGGATATTTTTCCTCTGCCTTTTTGAAGTCTGAGTCAACAGGAGCGAACCGTCAGGAAACAGAAAACTTTTATCGGCTTTGGATTATTATTATTATTATTCATTATTCATTATATATTTTGCCAAATCCCAAGTCCTACGGCTTTTATAGCAATAGAGACAATAGCACGTACTATCAGGACTCAGTTGCCTATTACACCGTAACACTGGCAGTACCTTGATGTGTACCCAACTTTCATAAGCAAGGATTCTCTAAGGAAGAAATAAAACTAATTATCGCCAAAACCAAAATACCTTTAATTATTCCTAGATTACTATTATTGGGTGAAACAAGCTGATGGGAACAAAAAGCCACAAATAACTTTGATGTGCTCTAAAGAGAACCAACTACTCCACGTTTAGCAATCTAACTTATAAACAACTCTATCATTTCTCGTTCTTCGCAAATTTAAAATCTTAAGTAATAAGATCCGCGAATGCTTAGCCAAATAATCAAGCCATGCATATATAAAGTCAATTATGGGAACTTGCAAACTCTTAAAAAGAATTCGCGTTTTATAGCTCCTTGTATAAAAGACTAGCACAAGCTTATAGATTATGTAAGTTAAGGAGACAAGCTAGGGCTCAACACGCCCGGTCAAGTCAGAATTTTATTCCTACTCTCACCAGCGGAAAGTCAAACAAAATATCAAAATTTATTATATTTTTTTACAAAAATTTTTAAAATTTTCTCATTTTTTTGGATTTTTTCAATTTTGGAGGAAAAACGGGGTTGCATGAGTAAACGGCAAAAATGCAAGGCAAAAATCGAATCGAAAGATCACCCCTCCCCCCCCAGATTAAAACGAGACATTGTCCTCAATGTCTTAAAGGTACGGGTATCCCTACAAAAATCTAAGGCCGTTTATTAATTATGCCAAAGATAAACGTAAAACGATAAGATTTAGGATATCGGATGAGCAACGAATGATGAAACTCGAGTGGAGAGAAGCAAACCACGAGCACGAGAGTCTTCATCATCGGGCAAATCCTGGACATACACAAACAACCATGAAACACAAGAAATGGAAGAGGTAGCCCTCCTCACGTCACTTTATTAGAAAAGAGATAAGAAGATAGAAGGATAAGCATGGGGTGCCTCCCACGAAGCGCTTGTTTTTTATCGAGTCGGAAAGCTTAGACTCGCCCCGAATTTATTTGTTCTTGGGGGAGCAAGTGGAAGAGATAATCTCAATCGGACTTTCGTTCAAGAGGTTTGGATAAACATTGAAACAAGTGAAAGTTCCACTCCGATGAGAAACCCACGGTATTTTTAGAAAGAATAACCATAAAGGGTAATACCGGGGTCAAAGATGGTGTCCTCACTCCCGATGGAGTGAAGAAGAGGAGAAGTCACATCAAATGTGATGAATGGAAGAAAACTTTTTATAACTATTAAGATCAATTCTTCATCCTCAAAAGCAGATTTTTCAAAAGTCTCGGGAGGGAGGGTCGGGATGAAATCTGCAATAGGTAAATACTTATGAGAAAGTACACCTCCCCCCAGACTAGAATCTTCCTCAAGATTAAAATAGAAATGATCTGATGCGTGGTTTTGCAACCTTACAACAGGTTTTACCTCTCGAGGGATCTCAAGAGGCTTACAACCCCACCAGGCAGTGTACCTGACCGATGTAGTATAGTGTAGTGGTAAGTACGGGGATTGATCGTTCTCCACAGGGAATAGTGTTCGTTAGGTATGAAAAACTACTCTAATAGGTCTAAGGGTGAGAGAAGATTCTTTTTTGTATTTTTATAATTTTATGAAAGCAAGTAAAATCTCGGGTTTGGAAGAGTGGGCAGAATTAGTTGCTAGTCAACTAACCCAGGTTACTACGAATGCAAATAAAATAAAATAACAGAAAATGAAAATGTGGTAAAACTTATGTGGAGAGAAATGTGTTTACTTAGATTTCCTTACTCCCTAACTATCTTTTACCGATTGATTAGTGTGTATTAGTTGCGTGGATGACGGGTGTATTCCTTAATACCAATCGTGGGGTGGCGTACGTACTTCCCCAACTCTATGAACTCCTACTTCACTCCAATGTCGAGCCGGCTAAGAAGCTCCTAACATGGGATCACTAGAATTCGCTCATGCATTAAATACAACCATAAAAACCTTTAGTACGCATTGGTTCATGTTTCTTAAGACGTTCAAGCAAGTTACCGAATAGGAAGTTAGCCAGTTTTCTTAAGCCTAACATAGATGAACAATCATCCAATACAACTAATAACACACTAATAACCAATAATCAATAGCTAGGTTTCATTAGATCTAAGCAAACACAAAGAAAACCTAGCCTAGCATGTTAAACAAAAGACAAGAACAAGATAGAATCAAACAACACATAGACATATTGAATGATTAATTGATAACTTATCTTCAATGTAACATGGAAGATCTCAAGGCAAAAAGCCTTGAAAAAGCTGCTAAAATCGTCTTAGGGTTTTTCACACACAAAGTTCCACACTAATGACAAAAAATTGCAAAACTATATATAGAGATTAAGGGCTGACGGCGTCACGTTGTATATTCTGACGCCGTCACCTCGCCGCTTTTAGGGTTCCCGGATGGCCTTCCTGACGCCGTCCCTCTTTAGACCTCCAAAATTCGTTCTGGCTTATCAAGGCTTGACGCCGTCAGAAATAAGCTTGACGTCGTCCCTATTTAAATTAAGCCGTGACGACCTTGATCACTTCAAAGGGTGACGCCGTCAGATTTTCCATGCAAAATTCTCTGGCTTATCATGAGTAAATTTCATATCCACCACTTTTGCCAAGCCATGACGCCGTCTGGGGAAATTTCTGACGCCGTCAAAGGTACTTTCCAGCATAATTTTGAGACTTTGTCGTTTTCTTCACTTTTATGCTCCAAAAACGTCCAAAATGCTTCCTTTTCCAGATTTCTTCTCAAAAGTACCTAAAATGACAAAAGGAACGATTTAGGGCAATATTTGATCAAATAAATACGATTTAGGGCTTAAATGACCCCCTAAAAGCGGTACACTTTTCGCTTCATCAAATACCCTTACACTTGAGATTTGCTTGTCCTCAAGCAAATGCGCTTTTATTCTAATCAAAATACAAGTTAGGGGTCATTTAACGCTAATATAAAAGTAATTGCAACATATAGTCGTTCCACTTTAATCATAATAAGCACGGAGATTACAAACTAGCACCTCACAAGTAGTGTTTAGATACTCACATCTCTCAAGTGTCATCAAAATAAATCTCATAAATGAAAACGGATAATATCTCTCACTACCTGTCATAGCAAATAGATTACCATAGGCTTGGGAAATGATCAAAAACCTCCTCCACTAGGCGTAAGTACCTAAGATAAACTATCAAAGAGGGCTTTTACATGGGTTATAACGTTAGGTGTAGGGAAAAGGAAAACACGGTTTTGTTGGATAAAGGATATTTTACTGGTGGCGAGTTAAAGATCTTGATCAATTACATGTACTATACAATGTTGCTAAGCCAAGACTCGACTCAATCTTAAGCTAAAAACAAAATAACAAAAACATAAAAAAAATGAAACGGGATGGTAGTCCGTATGTTTTTTCTATTTTTCTTTTTCTATTTTTTTTTCTTGATTTTTTCGATTTTTTTTTTTTTTTTTTTTTTTTCATACACTCTTGCCCTACCATCCAAAATAATACATCATAGGGGCATTGCATTCCCCTTACACTTGAACTTTTACATAACTTTACAAATAACTATTCTAATGACTCGAATTAAGATAATCAAAACACTTGGAGTACTTTTAAAATATTTAGCACATATGGAGGTAATAAATGATGTTCTTCCCCATTACTCCATTACACTAGTACTTTACCCATGAGTCCCAATCGTCCCAAAACAATATGTACAAGGATATGACTCGACTTAGCAACCATGTAATCAATTAGATAATTAACTTGGGTTTTAAACAAATGTTGTCACAGTAATGCACTAAAAATGAGTGCATACAAGGTAGGCTAAGGCGATTTGGGTGTACAATTAAGTGGGGTGTGACAAATTCTTCCTTTAAGTAAAATGCTTAAAGGTCGAAACGAAAAGATAGGCTCTGAGGGGTGTACTAGGGGTATCGTGTACTAAAAATGAGTACAACGCAAAGGGTGTGGGAGAATTACTTGACCAATGTAGCCAAAGTAATTATAACAAAAACACAGGTGTAAAACAATGGGTTAATCCTAATGCCTCTTATCATGTAGTAAATCTAACTACACGAATGTAGTCTCACTTGTGGCCTCGGAATGGTCCTAACGCAAGTTCTAGAATCTAAGTGCTACCGGTACACACATCATAGCATAAATGCTTTTCCTACCAATTCTAGGGGCGAACCTCACATATTTGGGGGTGAAAATTTTTTTAGTGGTACGGTTTTTGTGCTAGTCATATAACTCCTATCCATGTGACGCTCATTAGATCAAAGTTTCACTCCTAAGTGTTGTAAAAATTTTTAAATTTGGCACTAAAATTGCCCTAACAGGTATTTATCTCAGTTTTATTACACATTTACTATTAAACAAACAAAAATCAAGTGCAATTGTATTCTCTAAAGTATCGTATTTTACCCCCCCCCCCCTTACACTTAAGATGAACATTGTCCCCAATGTTCAAATAACAAGATGTAAAAGAAAAAAAAGTAAAAGAATGAAATCAAATACTCCCCTGATTCGCTCGGTGGATAATGTGGTAACACGGTTAGATCTTCTTCCAAAGTAATGTTGAAGCTCCATGACTAATGCATCGCCAAAAGCTTGATCCAACAAACATTTCCTTGTCCAAAATAACCTGTTAAACCTGAGAAAACAAACACGAAAACCTGCATAACATCGGCGGGATAAACTCTATATATAAGGATATAATGCTTGTAGAATGATAATTTTGCAGATTCTTGGAGATTATAAGTTAGAGATTTAATAAAAACTCTTTATGAAAACAAAACTTTCAAAAATTTTCAGAAAATTAAACCTGACGCCGTCAGGTTGTAAATCCTGACGCCGTCAGAAATGATCTGACAGAATTCTCATGTTAAGTTTCCGGAAAAATTTTGGAAAAAACTATACCTTACTTCCTGGAAATCCTGCAAAACATCATTATGACTCGATACAAGCATTTGACTCAAACAAATACTAATATGTATGTTAATTTATTATTATTACGATTCATGTTCATTTGTGTTCTAATAAACCGATTTGGATTTCCCTTACACTTATCTTTTGCAAAATACCTTTATATGTAGTTAAGACGAAGTTAAAAACAAGATAAAGCATTTTCACAAATTAGTTTTTGAACATGAATCAATAATAATAAAAATTAAACATACATACGGAAACAAATAAAATCAAACAAACAAATAAACACACAAAGCAAATAAAGCTTGGGTTGCCTCCCAAGAAGCGCTTTTCTTTATTAACGAGTCTTGTAGCTAGACTCAAAGTCACGTACATTACGTGACTCCATCATTGGTCACGGTTCCTAGGCCATTCTCATTTCCGGTTTTATATTCCGGTCCTAATTTCAAACAATCCTTGTAGAAACCGGATATCCTTTCCATAACATAGTCTACTCCTTTATTTCTATCCTCATCATTCCTATAGTAGACCGCTTGCTTAAGCTCCTTCTCAACATTTGACAAGTGTTGGAATTGCTCTATCTTAAATGGCATTTGGTAGTTTACCTCATCGGTCTCATCCTTAAATCTGACTATCCCTAAGGACGGTTCATAAGTCATTCTAGAGACCTCAACAAATGGTTTTCCAAAAACCACTTGAGTTAAGGATGCATCAACTATTGGGCGGATATCTTCTACAATTACAAAGTCGGTGACATAGGTGAAGTTTCCTACATAAACCGGTAATCCCTTAACTCTTCCCGTGAAGTTACTCATCCAACCCTTGTCAGGGAACATCCTATACCCAAGTTGATTTTTCACTATCAAGTTGTAGTGGGCTCTAGTCATGATGTTTATGGGTGATCTAGGGTCGATGTAGGCTTTCCACACATGCAAATGTCCGATGTTGCATGGTATGTTGAGATTACAAGGGTCGCCTATTTCTATGATTGGTCTACCTAGGAAGTATGGTGTCTCGGGGTCATCGAATAAGTTTGTATGATATGCGCGCTCTTCCTTAGTGGGTAACCTATTGAAGTAGTCCTCATCATCATCTACTTCTTCAATCTCACTTGTCCTAACTTCCTTGTCAACCTCGACTTTCTTAACCTCATCCTCAGGTTCACTATTATCCTCATTCCTATCAATTGGTTTGATAGTGACAATGTTGACGAAGTGGACGTGTTTGGATGAAGAGGGGTCTTTTACTTGGGGTCTGCTATTTGTGTTCCTAGCGTCCTTATGTGGAGGTGATAGCACTTGGTTATTGAGGGCTTTCAATAAGTTGTCAATTTTATTGGTCATCTCCATTTGTTGTTGATTGAATTCGGATTCAAACTTAGCTATCCGAGCTTCTTGAGATGCCATAAATTGGGACATCAATCCTTCAAAGTTATTGGTACTACCATTGCCGGAAGGATTGTCGTTGAAAGTACGGTTCGAGTTGGAACCGCTTGATTGGAAACGATTAGGTGGATTGGAAAAATTGGTTTGTTGTGCGTTTTGGTTTTGCTTCCACCTAAGGTTTGGGTGATTTTTCCATGAGGGGTTGTATGTATCACCGTAGGGGTTTGGCTCGGGTTTGAAAGTGTACCACTTGTCTCCCGCTCCGTCGGTACGCGAGGATGCGTAGTCCGCAAAAGCTTGTTCGGGGAGTTCCATGCAATCACGAGTGTCGTGAGGACCACTACATAATTCACATGAAGAAGTGATTTTGTTCACTTGGCTTGAAGGTTTAGGAGCCTCGTAGGATTTCATGAGAAACTTGACTTGGTCTTCAAGTTCTATGATCCTACGGTCGGAAGTGCTTGAATTGTTCGAAGGCAAAGATATTGCCTTGACCGTTTTATTCAAATCACGGGGATCACTCCAACTTTCGTTGTCATAAAGAGCAAGATCCTCTAGGAGAGCCCATGATTGTTCCGCACTTAGATCACGTAGCTTACCACCGGCCGATTGGTCAATGGTTTGCCTCGTGTAGAGATTGATATGGTCATAAAAGATTTGGACTTGGAGCCAAAGTTCTATGCCATGGTGAGGGACTTTTTGGAGTAAGTCCTTGAATCGAGTCCATGCCTCGTAGAGGGTTTCGCCTTGACGTTGTTGGAACATCAAGATATCATTCCTTAGCTTGGTAGTTCTTCCCGGTGGGAAAAACTGAGCAAGGAAACGAGTGGTGAGATCATCCCAAGAGGTGATGGATCCTGCGGGTTGACGCTCTAGCCATTGACTAGCTTGGTCCCGCAAAGAGAATTGAAAGAGACGCAGTCGGGTCGTCTCTCGAGTGGCAACATCAAGGTCTATAGAATCAACAATTTTGAGAAAGTCCTTGAGATGTTGATTAGGATCTTCAGAACGAAGTCCATGGAATGCGCATCCGCTTTGCACCAACCGGATGGTGTCGGATCGCAAGGGAGTGACATTGGCTCCTTGAGTGAGCTCAATGGTGTTTCGATAGCCATGGTGGCAAGGACGGGAGTACTCTCCAAAAGTACGGGCTCTAGGAGGTGGTGGTTGTTGTGGTGGGTTGTTGGGATCGAGGATATTACCACCTTCCATGATGTCGGATGGTAATGGTTACGAACAAAGAAACGAAGAAAAAAGATAGACTAAAGAAAACCTAGAAAAATAAAATTAAAATCTCACTAGAAAGGAATCTAGTGAGTAGACCTATAAAATAAAAATTCAACCTAAACAATAACTATTCCCCGGCAGCGGCGCCAAAAACTTGATGCGTGGTTTTGCAACCTTACAACAGGTTTTACCTCTCGAGGGATCTCAAGAGGCTTACAACCCCACCAGGCAGTGTACCTGACCGATGTAGTATAGTGTAGTTGTAAGTACGGGGGATTGATCGTTCTCCACAGGGAATAGTGTTCGTTAGGTATGAAAAACTACTCTAATAGGTCTAAGGGTGAGAGAAAATTCTTTTTTGTATTTTTATAATTTTATGAAAGCAAGTAAAATCTCGGGTTTGGAAGAGTGGGCGGAATTAGTTGCTAGTCAACTAACCCAGGTTACTACGAATGCAAATAAAATAAAACAACAGAAAATGAAAATGTGGTAAAACTTATGTGGAGATAAATGTGTTTACTTAGATTTCCTTACTCCCTAACTATCTTTTACCGATTGATTAGTGTGTATTAGTTGCGTGGATGACGGGTGTATTCCTTAATACCAATCGTGGGGTGGCGTACGTACTTCCCCAACTCTATGAACTCCTACTTCACTCCTATGTCGAGCCAGCTAAGAAGCTCCTAACATGGGATCACTAGAATTCGCTCATGCATTAAATACAACCATAAAAACCTTTAGTACGCATTGGTTCATGTTTCTTAAGACGTTCAAGCAAGTTACCGAATAGGAAGTTAGCCAGTTTTCTTAAGCCTAACATAGATGAACAATCATCCAATACAACTAATAACACACTAATAACCAATAATCAATAGCTAGGTTTCATTAGATCTAAGCAAACACAAAGAAAACCTAGCCTAGCATGTTAAACAAAAGACAAGAACAAGATAGAATCAAACAACACATAGACATATTGAATGATTAATTGATAACTTATCTTCAATGTAACATGGAAGATCTCAAGGCAAAAAGCCTTGAAAAAGCTGCTAAAATCGTCTTAGGGTTTTTCACACACAAAGTTCCACACTAATGACAAAAAATTGCAAAACTATATATAGAGATTAAGGGCTGACGGCGTCACGTTGTATATTCTGACGCCGTCACCTCGCCGCTTTTAGGGTTCCCGGATGGCCTTCCTGACGCCGTCCCTCTTTAGACCTCCAAAATCCGTTCTGGCTTATCAAGGCTTGACGCCGTCAGAAATAAGCTTGACGCCGTCCCTCTTTAAATTAAGCCGTGACGACCTTGATCACTTCAAAGGGTGACGCCGTCAGATTTTCCATGCAAAATTCTCTGGCTTATCATGAGTAAATTTCATATCCACCACTTTTGCCAAGCCATGACGCCGTCTGGGGAAATTTCTGACGCCGTCAAAGGTACTTTCCAGCATAATTTTGAGACTTTGTCGTTTTCTTCACTTTTATGCTCCAAAAACGTCCAAAATGCTTCCTTTTCCAGATTTCTTCTCAAAAGTACCTAAAATGACAAAAGGAACGATTTAGGGCAATATTTGATCAAATAAATACGATTTAGGGCTTAAATGACCCCCTAAAAGCGGTACACTTTTCGCTTCATCATGATCATATTCCGGAGAAGATAAAATATGAGAGAGTTCACCGGAGAACTCCTCAAAGATAAACGAATCATACTCGGGAAGAGAGATATGAGAATGAGAAGTGGTACTGCCACTACTCCTCTCTTCAGTATGATCGATATCAACGCAAAACGACTCATAAGTCGAGAGAGAAAGATCGGATGAGAAGTGGGATTGCCACTACTCTCCTCTGCCGTATGAAAGATAACATTCTTAACATCGGGTAAAGCATCCTTGAGCTCAAGCTCCAAAGGATCTGACGGCTTAATTTCTTTAACTTCCTCCGGGGAAGAGAAAGTGAGGTTCATCGTTCAACATTCTTTCAAGTAATAGAATATCTCCCCCCGGATCAATTTCCGATAATCATTCTCAATAAAAACCTCGATCTCTTTGTAGGATCGAGTACTTCGAGCTTGATTGAGCTTGGTATAAACAAGAACCTCTGCAATACAAGTGTTTATGCGGAAACTAAACAGCAAGTATTATAAAGAAGAAAACTCTAAAAGAACAATGATCCTCTATGGATCAAACTATTGAACTAAGAATCGTTTATTTAATGTTAAAAGATGTTCAAGGCGTACATAAACTCATAGATGGGTTTATCTTTTATACTAACAAGATCACCTAACCCTAACCCGTTCTACAAGAAAACGTGTAAAGAGATTAACAACAATCTCTTCTAAAAATAAATCATAACAAACATTCTAAATATACGGATAACAAATAATACTATCCGCAGCAACAATACTATCGGCAGGAACAAGATAACACTGTCGGCAGCAATGAGCTTTCAGCAGGAACCAAGCTATCGGCAGGAACCAACTTTACACTATCGGCAGCAACAATGAACTCTTATTTCCCAGAGATCCTAACAATCCTCCCCTAATCTTGAGGTTGACTAGGTTAACCTGCAAGATTCCAATGTGATATAGCTTTGAACTTCTCAGGCTTGAGGACTGCGACTTAGCAGCAACAATATTGAGTAACCAGCAGCAACATCCATAACTTGCAAGATTTCAACTTCTATAGCATCCAGCAGCAACCTCAATAGTGTAGCAGGAATTAGAAATCTTCTCCAAAACATGTATACTGGTCACCATTACTTCACTTGAACTTGGCTGCTACTATGACAATATGTACATCAAATCACTTAAAGTTTCATACTATTCTCATCACATCCAGGTGTGTTAACTCCTGTGAGAGGTGAATCATTGAAAATTAATGGATTTGATGTCTCTTTACCAATAGCCATCACTACTGGAGTAGCCAATGTTTAGGTGTGTGAGACCATGGTACACTGATAACCATCTGATTTATTAGCAAATCAGCAACTAAGAACGGATTTGACTTGTCTTTACCTGTAGCCATTTGCTCAGGACTAGCCAATTCTTTGGTTTCAACTGAACCTTGGTGAATTGAATACCAAATATGGATACCAAATGTCTTTACCACAAACCATACTTTTGTGGACTAGCCAATCCTTTGGATCCCATAAAGGGTTACATCCATGGTGAATTGAGAACCATTTTCAACTCTCAGAACTGAATCATGGGTGAGTTGAAGTACCCTATAGCTTTGAGCAAGCTATTACAGCTATCAACGGATTTGATTATCACACCAGAGCCGTACCCTCATGGTGAGTCAACTCTTTCTTGTCTGCAAGACATGGTGAGTTGAGCACCATTTATTGTGTAGGTGTAAACACCAACACTGTACCTGCAAGGTGTTGCTCAAAACCAACTTATTAGTACACAAAGTATACAAAATTTTTTTTTTTTTTTTTTTTTTTTTTTTTTTTTTTTTTAAACTAAGAAACACAAACAAAAACACACCAAAAGAAAAATAAGAAAGAAAAAAAAATAAGAAAGAAAGATAGAAACTTTACAACAACAACAAGAATAATCCTCCCCTTAAGCTTTATCCTCCCCTTAAGCTGCAATCCTCCCCTTAAGCTCTGTAGCTAGGGATTGACCATCCCAATATGAACCACCAAATACTTAAACCTTGGTCCATCAAAAGCCTTAGTAAGCAAATCAGCCACATTATCATCTGTGTGAATCTTTTCCACCTGAATAAGATGCTTCTCATAAGCATCTCTTATGAAATGGTGTCGAATTTCAATATGCTTTGTCCTTTGATGATAAACAGGATTCTTAACAATACACATAGTACTTTGATTATCAATAAAGATCTTAGTGTTCATGAAGTTGAATCCATAATCCAACAGCTGATTTTGCATCCAAAGAACCTGTCCACAGCAACTAGCAGCAGCAACATATTCTGCCTCAGTAGAAGATGTAGCCACTATAGTCTGCTTCTTGCACTGCCAAGAAACTAACCTTCTACCCAGAAACTGACAACCTCCAGTTGTAGACTTCCTATCAAAGTTAGCCCCAGCATAATCACTGTCACTATAGGCTTCTAACACAAAAGGAGAGTCTTTGGGATACCAAAGTCCCAATTTTGGCTGTCCTTTCAAATACTTAAAGATTCTCTTGACTGCATTAAGGTTAGAAGTCAATGGTGTAACCTGATGTCTAGCACATGCACCAACAGCAAACATGATATCAGGGCGTGAAGCTGTTAAATACATGAGGGAGCCAATCATGGATCGATATAAATGAACATTAACAGCAGCATCAGGTTCATTATTGGACTTAGGCTTTGGAGGTTCAAACGGAGTTACAGCAATCTTCCCATTCTCCATATCAAACTTTTTAAGCATGTCATAAACATACTTCTCCTGAGAAATAAAGATCCCATCTGATGTCTGCTTAACCTGAAGACCCAAGAAGAAAGTCATTTCACCCATAGCACTCATTTCAAATTCACTCTTCATCAATTCTTCAAATTCCCTGCACCAAGCTTCATTAGTGGAGCCAAAGATGATATCATCTACATACACTTGTACCAGAATGATATCTTTGAAGTCCTTTCTGATAAAAAGAGTTTTATCAATAGCCCCTCTTCTGTACCCATGTTTTAGCAAGAAGGCTGATAATCGTGCATACCAAGCCCTTGGTGCTTGATGAAGACCATAAAGTGCTTTAACCACTTTGTAAACCAAATTAGGATTCTGAGGATCTACAAATCCCTGTGGTTGAGTAACATAAACCTCTTCCTCAATCCTTCCATACAAAAATGCACTCTTCACATCCATTTGATAGACAACAAATCCCATAAATGAAGCAAAAGCCAAAAACAACCGAATGGCTTCAACTCTTGCCACAGGTGCAAACACCTCATCATAATCAATCCCCTCCTCTTGTCTATGACCTTGAGCAACCAGTCTAGCTTTATTTCGAACCACAATTCCCCTAGCATCTCTTTTATTCTTTAGAATCCATTTAGTTCCAATAGCATGTTTGCCAGCAGGCAAAGGTACCAACATCCATACTTTCTGATTCTGGAACTGCTGCATCTCTTCTTGCATAGCCTCAACCCAATCATCATTAGCAAGTGCCTGAGCTATGCTAGTTGGTTCAACTTGAGATAAGAAACAAGCATACAGACAATGTAAGTAATCAGTATGATTGCTCCTTAATTGATCCTGTATATAACTGAGAAAAGCAGATTCTCCAAATTTAGATGGATGCATTTTACTCCTTGTTTGAACAGGGGAATTAAGATCTCCAAGAATCAAAGACTGAGGATGAACTGTATTGATCCTCTTGGTAGCAATGGGATTAACATCAATGGAGGATGCCTGATTAGTAATTGAAGGGTTGAAGTCATCATCATATGAGGAAGAAGTGAAAATGCCAGATCTGGACTGATGATGAGGATCATTAAGCTTATCTCTTGAAGAGACCGAATTTCCAAGATCAGAAGGGATTGGAAACCTTTCAGGGGAGTTATCAATTCCCAACTTGTCAACAGATGGAGAAGACACAGGAACATCAGCAGAAACATTAGAAGGATCGGCAGGAACCGATCCACTATCAGCAGGAACAGCATCAGCAGGAACAGGAATACTACTAGGTGTATTGAGTTCCCTTCGAACTTCAGCTTCAGCCTTTCTCAGGATCTTCTCTGTCTCTTTAGAAAATCCAGAACCAAACATCTCAGCAGCTCTTTTGGCATTAAACTCTTGTCTTTGAAGCCTAGCAAGATCTTCTGCAAAACTAGAATCACTTCCAGCCATATCAGAAGAATCTTTGACCTTTGAACCTGAAATGTTGTTAGAGGGAAAAGAAGGAACAACTATAGGTCGTTCATCACTCTCTGCATCAGAATCATCATCTGAGGTACCTGCATTGTTAGTTTGAGAAACATTTGTACCACCAGACAGATTTGATTTGAATCTAGTATACCCTAAGGTGTCAGATAGATAATCCAGATCAAAGTACCACTCTGGACCAGCACCCTGCAAATTAGGTTTATCTTCAAGATATCTTAAGTTGAGAGTCTCTTCTATTCTCTTAGAGGACAGATTATAAACCCTATAGGCTTTACCATGAGCAGAATATCCAACAATAAACCCTTCATCAGCCTTTCCATCAAACTTGCCTAGATAATCACTAGTGTTCAAAATAGTGACCTGACATCCAAAAGGCTTAAGGTAACTAATGTTTGGAACCTTCCCAGACAAAAGTTCATAAGGTGTTTTATTATGAGGACTAGTAATAGATACCCTATTCAACACATAACAAGCAGTGCAAACTGCTTCAGTCCAAAACATAGTGGGCATCTTAGATTCAGCTAACATAGTCCTAGCTGCTTCTATCAAGGTCCTATTTTTTCTTTCTGCAACCCCATTTTGTTGTGGAGTTCTAGCATTACTATAGTCCCTTTTTATCCCCTTAGACCTACAGAGTTCAATAAGATTAAAATTCTTAAACTCTGTGCCATTATCACACCTTATAGACTTAACCTTTTTATTTAGCTGATTTTCTATTAAAGCAATAAAATCCCTAAGTACTGGATAAGTTTCATCTTTAGTACTCAAAAAGAAAGTCCAAGAAAACCTGCTAAAATCATCTGTAATCACCAGGCAATAATTCTTATGGTCAATACTTCTGATAGAAGTAGGACCAAAAAGATCCATATGAAGAAGCTGCAAAGGCTCAGAGATGGTGCTCACAGCAGTTATGGCCTTGTATGAAGCTTTGTGCTGCTTTCCTTTGTTGCAGGCAACACAATTGTGCTCATTAGAGAAGATCTTCAAAGGAAGCCCTTTCACCAGACCATTCTTAGCCAGCTTGTTAATGGTCTTGAAATTTACATGTGCCATTCTTCTGTGCCATTTATTGGATTCATCCACAGAAGCTTTTGCAACCAGACAAGCAAGTGACCCCTCAGGCTGAACATCACTAAGATTGAAGCTATAAAGATTGTAAGTCCTAGGAACTTTAAGTTCAACCTGACTTTCATCAGGCAACTTGAAGTCTTTGGACAACACAAAGCACTCATTCTCAGTGAATAGAACACTGTTCTTCTTGTCACAGATTTGAGAGACAGAGAACAAATTGAAGTCTTGGAGTTCCTTCACATACAGCACATCTTCAAAGTCTAGCTTGGCAGTCTTGATAGTTCCTTTCCCTGAGATCATTCCATCTCCTCCTCCAAATGTCACAGTACCTCCATTCAAAGGAATAAAATCATGTAACCTTTCCAAATTCCCTGTCATACTCCTGGAACATCCACTGTCAACAATTCCAACATCTTTGCTTCTAAAAGGAAAATCCTGAGATAAAGAATACATATACAACATTAGATACAAGAGAGACTCAAGCCATTGCTGACTTGAGCCTGCCTAGTGGATCAATAAGAATTAGACCCTGGAGATTGATAAGATCCACCATTGATCTTGGATCCCATTTTCATATGTTGGTTATTGATTTTCCAAGACCAACCTGCTGAGGACTTAACAGCAGTGTTCCATCTTGCCCCTCCCTTGTGCATTGTGTCAAAATAAACAGGTCTCAAAGCATTTTGAAAGTAAGTACTAGAAGGTCTGAAAGATCTAATATTATTGTTTTTCCAACCAGCAGGATTGCTCCTGTCGGCAGGAACAGGATAAGCAGCAGGAATAGGCTGATCGGCAGGAATGAACTTTTCAGCAGCAACAGGCTTACCAGCAGAAACTGGTTTGCCATAAGCAACTGAAGTTTTCCTAGGTGCTTGAGGAATATAAGGGGGAATATCATTTACATTTTTCCATACAGACCTATTTTTACAAGCATGTAATCCCATCTGTTTTTCATAGTAGTCACAGTCTTTAATAAGATGATCATAACTACGACACACAAAGCAAGATTTCTTTCTAGGGGACTTTTTCTTAACAATAACATTCTCATTGCAAACAAAATTATTCAAACCAACACATGAAACAGAATTATCCTTAACAGAAACAAAACCACAACCAAAATTGTTTGAAACAAAACCACAACTAGAAACATTATTGTTCTTAAAATTATCAAAAGAAACATCTTCAAATGCAGCTTTCTTTGATTGAGATTCATCAGTAGCTGCTTCTGAGGAGAGGTCTTCTGACTTTATTGATGCTGACTTGTCACTTGATCCACATGTGGCATAGTCATCAGTCTTGATTTCTGAAGATTTGTCACTGTAAGAACAAGAGACAAATTCATTAGAGTCACAATCAAGATTAGGCAATTCATTTGCCTTTTTGCCATAGCACATTTGTGAATCATCAAAGTCAACAAAAGGATCAGCAGGTTTAAATGTTCCAGTTATGGGTGGAGGAACATTATTCATTCCTCCCTCCTTTACATACTTAACAGGTTTTCTATAATCTACAGGTTCCGGATTAAAAACACTATACTCATTAGGGTCATAATACTGATTTGTCCCTATTAGGTTACCGAATCCTAAACCTCTTTTAGTTTTAGTAGACATAGAACTATCAATAAGCATGTTAAGATTTTTGGATGAGTCTTTCCACTTAGCAAATCTAGCCAATGAGTTATCTAGCTTAGACTGAAGATCCTGATTTTGCAATTCTATCTTAGCTTTTTCTCTTTCAGAATGTTTAAACTCATTAGTGGCATTTTTTAAATCTCTTTCCAAAACCTTTACTTTTACTTCATATGCAGACAGTTGTTGTTGATACCAGACCTTTTGTTGTTCTAATGTCTTAACAGCCTTTTTATGAGCCTTAAGTTGAACAAGGTTATCCTTATTTTCACTTTCAATATCATCAAATTCCTGTTTTAATTTAGCATATATAGATTTACAACCAAACGGACAGTTTTGTACCTGAGATGGATGACCCATCATTCCAAACTGACCAGCCACTTGTTTCTTTTCACCATATCCAGCTACCATCCCAAAGACTTTATCTGATCCACTCCCAGCAGCCTTCTCATGATGCTCCCAGTCCACCATCGAATCCAAAGATACCAAAGCCTTGGGGTCGTCTGACTCCAACTCTTGAATTCTGAAAGCAGAATACCGTGCTTTATCATCCACCTTCTTGTCTGGGCATTCCCTGGCAAAATGTCCTGTTAGAGAACATTTATAGCACCTCACCTTCCTTCTGTCAAACCTAGCAGGCTCTTGTCCATCAAAATTGACCCTTCTTCCTGCCTTCTTTTCAAACCTATCCAACTTCAACGATATCATAGCCACCTGCCATCTTAAGTCCATCTCTTCCAGATCCAATTCATCAACCTGCTTAAAATCATCATACACAATCTTCTGCTGTGGTGTACTTTCAGCAACAAAAGAGTGAAGCACATCCACTACAAGATTATCAGATCTGGGCTGAGTTTTTGGTGTAGGAGATGAGTAGGAGATTGATGATGTTGATGGTGTTGGACTGTTTCCATATAATGCAGTGTGGGTTGGAGTATGAGGTGAATAGGTGGAATACCCTTTGATATCAAGTTCAAGGGTTTTCAATTTGTTGTACAGATCATCAAAGCTCATAAAATCCAGTCCTCCTTTGGCCTTGAGGGTTATGGAAACCTGCGACCAGGATGGTGGCAAGGCCCTCAGGAACTTGGTATTACAATCTTCATCGTCCGGCCTAGCTTTCAACTGGTTAAGTTGGCTCAAGATCTTGTGGAATCTGTCATATCCTTTGTGAATTCCCTCAGCCTCAGAAATCTTGAATTCTTGAAACTCTTGCTTGAGCATAGACTTTCGCATCTTCCTGGATTCATCATTCCCTCCAAATCTGGTCTTTACAGCATGCCAGATCTTTCTAGCATCATCCAAGTGATGAAAATCACTCATATGATCCTCTGGAATAGCTTGAAGTAGAAGAGTTCTTGCCTTTGTTTCCCTTTGAACAGCAAGGTGTTCCTCTGCTGTAACAGGTGGCTCTATATAAATATTGCCATCATCATCCCTTCCAATATTTCTCTTGCTATTTCCCTTAAGAATCACATTCCACAGATTGTAATCAGTGTTTGTGATCCAATACTCCATTCTCATAGCCCAGACTTCATACTCATCTTTCTTCAGATACGGGAATTTAGCATTGTTGGTGGACATGGTGGTGACGATTTGTGTTTGGACTTGAGTGGTTTCTGGTTTGGGTTGTTGATCTTCCGGGTTAATGACATTGGTTTCAGGGTTATCGTCTGCCATTGAGAGAGGGTTAAGAGATATGAGATCGACCTTTTTCTTCTTTATCAGAGATCCTTACCAGGCTCTGATACCACTTGTAGGATCGAGTACTTCGAGCTTGATTGAGCTTGGTATAAACAAGAACCTCTGCAATACAAGTGTTTATGCGGAAACTAAACAGCAAGTATTATAAAGAAGAAAACTCTAAAAGAACAATGATCCTCTATGGATCAAACTATTGAACTAAGAATCGTTTATTTAATGTTAAAAGATGTTCAAGGCGTACATAAACTCATAGATGGGTTTATCTTTTATACTAACAAGATCACCTAACCCTAACCCGTTCTACAAGAAAACGTGTAAAGAGATTAACAACAATCTCTTCTAAAAATAAATCATAACAAACATTCTAAATATACGGATAACAAATAATACTATCCGCAGCAACAATACTATCGGCAGGAACAAGATAACACTGTCGGCAGCAATGAGCTTTCAGCAGGAACCAAGCTATCGGCAGGAACCAACTTTACACTATCGGCAGCAACAATGAACTCTTATTTCCCAGAGATCCTAACACTCTTCCAAAGTGAAATCACTTCCCTCAACCGGTGTGAGAGAAGGGGAAGAGTCGGAAATGATTGGATCAGAAGTGGGAGTGGGATTGCCACTCGAAAATTTAACCGAGAAAAAGTTACTATCCTCAACGGGGATAGGAGATAAGGAAGGAGAATTGAGCACAGAATCAGTAGATGGAGTTGGATTGTCATTCAATGATTCGATCTTAGAAATTAGAAGATTGATATTCAATAATTTTTCACGAAGTATATCATCCTTGATCGTCAGAAGAATATCAGTGTCAATCTCTCCATCAACGAGCTCAAAATGGGGAGGTGATGCCTCAACATAATCGATGTCTCCATAAGAATCGTCATCACTCGAAGTACAATCATCGAAAGAAGTCTCAAAAGTATCGAGAGGAAGCAAATCACATATTTTTTCGGAAATACCCTCGGACTCACTTTGGATTGGGACAAGGTCCTCAACACTAGACTTTATTACTTTGTCCGATTCTGTTTCCGGAATAGTGCTGAGATGCTCGTCCCCCATTATGAGAGAGTCCTCTGGGTCCATCGTCGGTAAGACGGGCGGGATTGCAGCTGACGAATTCTCATAATACTCCTTCATTTGGATAGAATCCTCATCATTATCGTCAATGTGAACGAAAGTCTTGCAAAATTGGGCACTCACTTTAGCTGCTTGCTCTTTGGCTAGGAATTCTCCAATTGATTCTTCATTGCGAAATTGGGAACTTACTACCGGTTTGTTTTGTGCAGTGCGAACTTTCGATTTATTTTCGATAATCGTCATGAGGTCCTTCGGAGTTCGACAATAGATATTGCCACCGGCGGCTGTATTAAACGAATCTTGATCCGATTGAGTTAAAGCATTATAGAATATATCAACTTGTTGCAATTCCGAAAAACCGTGATGTGGGCATTTCCATTTTAAATCTTTGAATCTCTCCCAAGCCTCGGCAAAAGTCTCATCAAAACATTGTTGAAAATTCATGATTTCTTTTATGAGCTCAATTGTTTTAGAATGAGGATAAAATCTATTCAAGAACTTTGATGCTAAATCATCCCAAGTGGTGATGGAGTTAGGAGGTTCATAATCAAGCCATTTCCTGGCTGCTCCTTTAAGTGTTAACGAAAACAAGATTAACTTCACCGCATCATCAGGCACTTGATGTATTTTGAAAGTTTCAGTTATTAGAAGAAATCTGCTGATGTGTGAATAAGGATCATCATTTTCAAAACCATAGAAAGGATTTATGAAATTAAGTAACTCGACGTTTATTTCATATTCATCCGCAGGAATTGGTGGAATAACGATGGCCTTTTCAAAACGTACGATAGGTATGCGTAGTAATTCCTCCATAGAACGCGTGTCCGCCATAAGAATTAAACAATATAGAGGGATAAGAGGGGTAGAATTAAACAGATAAGAGGATAAAGAAGATTATTTTTGGGTTTTTAAATTTTTGAATAAAAAATCACAAAAGAAAAAGGAAAATAAATTGGAGAAGAAAATCTTTTTTGGTGATCGTTCGATCAACCGTACTCGTTTCTTTCAAAACTACGCGCAGCGTGGCGGGAGAGAAGAATGGATCTCTTTTCGGTCTGCAATTTAATGTCAAGACCTCCTTAAACCCCGTGTATAGGTTGTAGTAAAGAAATAATCCGAGTAACGTTTAACTTCACGATCTCTTTTGTTGTTTATTCGGAATGGTTTACAACACCCTTTCAATAAAGTGAGGATGTTTATTATTTTTGTATTTTTGAAAACACTTTAGGAAAAGTGTTTTATTTTTTTTTTTATTTATTTTTTTTTTATTATTTTTTTTATTTTTAATAAAAACAAGGAACTTCCGAGGGAAGGGTCTTCAAAACACGATCCGACGAACGAAATTCAAACTCTTCTCAAGCCTTCCCTGGCAGCGGCGCCATTTTTTTTGATTTGTCGTTTTTATTCCAAAGAAAATACAACGGATGTATTTCCCGGGGTCGTGGTCCCAACGAAGGTTGAATTTGAGTTTTCGTAACGGTGTCGAATATGTGTGGTGAATGTGTGAAAAGAGTGATGATTGGTGATTTTATACTACGAACAATGAAATAATAAATGAAAACAACTAATTAAGCTACGAGTACAATTATACTAAGCATGTAATCTAAAAAACGAAAATCGAAATTAAAAACGTTACGCGACGAATTTAAAAACGTAACTAAAAAGTGATTTTCTAAAATTTAAGTCCTAAAATTTTGAAAATAATTTTCCTATATTCTAAATAATAAAAGAAAATTTTGGGAAAAAGAAAAATATTTTTTTGATTTTTAAATTATTTTTTATGAATTAAAAACCAATTTAAACTATTTAAATGATTTAAAAATATTAAAACAACTAGGAAAAATCTGGAAAAATCTGAGTAAATCTAAAATTCAATTTCTAATCTAGGAAAAATAAAATCAGAACCTCATTCAGCCTGAATAAGCTGAACAGCCAAATAAGCTATTAGGGAATAAGCTAAAAATAAGCTAAAGAGGGCCAAAAATTACAAAAAGCTCAGGAACTGATAAGCACACTACTATAAACTAGAAACAACTTAATTAGCTAAGAAAAAATCACAAAATAAGCCCAGAAGTACTGATGTGCAGTTGACAGTTAAAACAAAGACAATGGTTAATCAGCAGATTAGCAGTTGATCTAGAAGCTAATAGAAAGCAAATCAAGAAAAACTAAAAGCATATCTTAAAAGCTGATACTATGAACTACCTATAAGCTGAATACGCCTAATTTCTAACATGAATAACTACTTGAAAAGTGCCTAAGAACAGGTGATCATAGGAAATTAAATAAAGCAGGTATGAGAACAGTTCAATGGGGGTTTTTGCAAGCTGAAATTAAGCTACTTGATAAGCTAAAAAGTGAGATCCCAGATAATGCACCTCAATTTTACTGTATAAACTACTTATAAAAAAAAATGAGGTCCTCAGCTTAAGTGATTAAGCTGCAATCCATCCTAGATCAGCAGCTAAAAACCATGTATGCATAAGAGTGTTCTGTAACAGCAGAGTTGGACTTTTGGCGTTTTTCCTATGAAATCTATGACCAATTGAAACCAGCTATTTCAAACTTACTTTGACTAACTCAAATAACCTAGAAACACAAAAATAAAGTTCCAAATAAGCTCAGCTTTTGCTGAGCTTATTGAGTGCAGATTTTTCCTTAAAAATCTCCTATAAGCCAAAAGCTTCTATATGAACTATAAACCTCAATCTTCCTACTGATTTATGCTAAAAATAACTTATCTAAGCTATATTGATTCTTAGAAAGTGCTAATGAATAGTGCAAATGGCTGAATACCTTAGACAGATATTAATCCAAACACACCTTATTAAAACTGATTTTGCAAGTTACCCTTAAACTAAACTGACCTGGATTAATTAATTCTAAACTATGATATTCTAATGCTACTTTTAATATAAAAAACAGAAAACAGAAACAAATAAGCTACCAATTAAGCTAATCTATATTAGGCATAAAATAAGCTACATATGGAATAGAAAACTCACAATTGATTCCTGTTGGTTACTGAATGATCTCAGAGTCTATAAACTACCCAGGCTTATCAATAAGCAAGAAAACATACCCAGAACAGCTTATAATTCAGCTGATCTCCACAGCTTATTCAACAGTTGACTTTTTGACTTTTTGTGAAAATTGAGATTAAAACCAAACTGACCTAATTAATCTTTTTTCAAAAGCTTTAACAAGCTCATATGAGCTTGTGAGAACAGTAATGAAAGATTGAGACAGACTTGTAACAAAGTAAATGCTTAAAATGTAAATGAGACAAGGAATTTAAATGAAAAAAAAAAACTTAAATTGCATTAATGAAGGTAAAATTACAATACTAAAATGTAAATACAACTGAAATAGAAAAGTTTACACTACGAAAGCTTTTAAAAATGACAAGAATAAAATTGGCAACAATTTTCTAAAAGCGTGAAAATTGGACAACCCTAGCATATGAGGAGAACTCTCTATTTATAGCCTCCCACTGAACCTTCCAGGCCTGCCACCTTGGCAATCCGCGTGCCTCCTGAGCCCTCTACCACCCTTAGATCAATCCCTATTCATCCATAGCCATTAGATCAAATATTGTGAGGTGTTCGGTCCAATAGGGATGTGCCATGTGTACATTCGTGCATTCTCTGCCCTTCCTGACATCCCTAACAGCTTCTAGAAGTCCCATGATTGGACTTAATTGCCCTTAATTGCTGTGAAAATTTGTACGGTTAAATTAGGGTTCTAGCGGGAACAGTAAAAACTGGGTTTGTTGGATTTTGGGGCGCGGGTAAAGATTGTGAAATAATATATACTTAATTTGACTTTGGGGGATAGTATACGTTGACCGGATTAGGACTGGGTCGGGTCATGAGCCTATGACTGGGCTGGGTTGGTTTATTTGTGGGCTGGGTAGGGATGTTTGGTGGGTTGGGTTTATTTATGATAGGTGTGGGTTGGATTATTTAAGTAAATCCGGGTATATGTTGTGGATTTAATGGTTTAAGGATTAGAAATTTATAAGGGCTATTTGTGTACAATCTGAAAATTTAGGGACTGATCTTGTTAAAATGCCAAAGTTGATCTAAGGGTGATTTTTGTGAAACTCTAAGGGCTAACTTTGACTTTTGACCAAGTATGACTTTCCCGGATTCGGTTCTGAGCCTTTTCCGTATCCCGTGCTCGTTTTCCCGATTTCTTGTGTCTTTTGTCGTTTTTCACGATATCCGTTGCCTGCACAAATATAAACACAAAAACACAATATTTTTTGGCATTTTTTGTTAGTTTTTGGTCTATTTGGGTCTGATTTTGGTCGAGAAAAGGTATGTGTTTAAGCACATACCAAAATTCCCCCAGACTAAGTCATTGAAAAGTAGCCAAACTAAGCTTAAAAATGAAATCATTGTTATTTAAAAGAGATTAAGAAATCTTAAGTTCTAAAAACTTTGAAAAGTAGCAAAATTTTCAAAAGAGATTAAGAAATCTTAAGTTCTAAAAACTCCCCGATTTTCCTTTTTATTCTATTTTTGTATTTTTCTCATTATTCATGTGACGGCTTTTGTTGACAATCATTATCTATCAATAACTTTTAGGGTCTTCGAGTAGGAAACACGACTCAAAGGAGGTGACCATACGGATAAAATTCGTCGTCCCTGATTTTTCACAAGTCCCCAAACTAAGCTTAAAAACGAAATCATTGTTATTTACAAGTTAGATTGCTATCACTACCCATAAAAGTTAATTGTGTATTACTTCTCGTTCCCAAATTCCTATTTTCCTCTATTTATTTTATTTTTGGTGAGAATGAATTTCTTCAAGTTCTCGTTTCGATAATTTTTAATCCGATAAAGATACCTAGTTTAGACGCTAAGTAGTTTCCAAATCTTCCCTCGAAAACCGTTGCATACAAAAATGAGGTCCACATCAAGGTCTCTGATTTTATGCGATTTTGAGGATATCCCTTTTATAAACGACCGAAACAACTCATCTACGAGTCCAGAGACAGAAGCTTTTATTAGGATACCCCCGGAGTCGAAATTTGGCATTTTTAACATTATTAAGAAAAGGTATGTGTTTAAGCACATACCAACTATACACAAAGTCAAGGCACAAACTACACATAACGTTACATACTTACTGATGCGTTATGCCACATTTCACCACAGTATATCGTAAGATCATCCACCTATTTATTAGACAATAAAACGATTTAGTCATAATTCATATTGTACCAAAAACATAAACCCACAACTCAATTAAAAAAAAAATGCAGGTATCATCCGAAACTTTAAACCAAAATTGGTCATATAGCTTGTGATTTGACCAAGTTTATAGAACATTGAACTTGACAAAAAGTTCATTCGAGCATTTCATCAAACACCTTACCTAAATTCAAATTAAGAAAACGAAAAAGTCAATGTTTTGGTCTTTACTTCTTTTCTTTATTTATAATGTACTTCATATCACCATTCAAACTCTTGTATAAACCTGTACAACACTTTCTGTTTATAAATATAAAACAAAGTTTCTTACTATTATATGTACAAAGATGGATGTGGATTAACCTTTGAGCCTGTCAAATTGTTATCGCCATGTTTGAATTCTTCTGTTAAGGCTACCATGGATGGTTGAAACATGTGGGTGAAAATAAATGAGGGATGCATCAGCTTTTCGGATTTTCATTTCTTTTTACTGGATCTAATATTGATTTTGTGTTTTGAGAAGGCGATCGTTGAGAGGATTTTCGGGTGAGGGTTTGATGGAGAGGATTAGTTGGTAGGGATAAAATGAAATTGGTATGTGTTTATTTTTTTGGGGTATGTGTTTAGAGGATATGAGAAGAATCGAGATTATGGAAAAAGAAGAAGGTTTTGTTAATACTGTTTTTTTTTTTTTTTTTTTTGCAAATGACAAATCTCTTTGTTAATCACTTTAACAGTTGATGAATAGGAGAATACAGTTGTTTTTACAGTTCCAACCCATATAAATGGGCCTCATCAACCACGCATTGGTGCACTAATGCCCTTCATAATGACTCTTGAAGATTTTTTTGTGCCACTTGCAAAACCGATGATTATGGATAACGAGCATGGAAGCCCGCGCGTTGCAGCGGGTTGTTCAGATAGTTTTTTTTGTTGTACGATGTTTGTTTTACGTTTTGTAGGTTCACAATTATTTTGTGATATATTTAGTAGAATTTTTTATTTTATTTTATTTTATTTTATTTTTTAATTTTTTTGTTATTTCTATTTTTAATTATGTTTTGCGGCGGGGTGCTTAAGATAGTTATTTTTTGTTGTACGATGTGGTTGGTCATTGAATTCATATAATCATTACATGTTAGGTTCTTGAAAATTTAAATATATATATATATATATATATATATATATATATATATATATATATATATATATATATATATAATATATATATTTTTGTATTTTGTTTTCTATAACTTTTTTTCGAAATTTTTTTTATAAGTTTTTTTTTTTTTTTTTTTTTTTTTTTTTTTTTTTTTTTTTTTTTTTTGGAAAATGTTTTTTTTGAAAATATTTTTTCAAAAACTTTTTTTTTTCAAAATTTTATTTTTTCGAAATTATTTTTTCCGGAAAAAAAAGTTAAATATTGAAAAAGATTTTTTTTTTAATTTTTTTAGAATTTTTTTTTAAATTAATTTTTTTTTTCGAAATTAATTAATTTTAAAGTTTTTTGAAAATTTTTTTTCATAAAATTTTTTTTTTCAATGGAAATATTTTTTTTCCCAAAATTTTATTTTTTCGAAATTATTTTTTCCGAAAAAAAAAAGTTACTGTTTATCACCCAAACATTTATTTATTTATTTTTTTTGCAATCATCACAGATTGTAAAAATTTGCATGAGTAATTTTAAATCAACCTTTACTTTTCTTCATTCTCGTTCGATCATTGCTATATCCTCCTATATAATTTCCTACTAATACTTCTATCCACATAGTTATATAACATGTGTCATGCACTAACTCTCACTTTTAATTTAGTTTATTGATCATTTCATTTGTCACAATTAGAGTAAATTGCAAAAATCGTCCTTGTGGTTTGCTCAGATTGCAAAAAATCTCCCTGTGGTTCGCTAATTGCATGCGGCATCCCTGTGGAGGAAACCTTTCATCATTTTGGTCCCTCGTTTTTGCAAAAATCGTCCCTGTGGTTTCCAATCTGAGCAAACCACAGGGACGATTTTTGCAAAAAAGAGGGACCAAAATGATGAAAGGTTTCCTCCATAGGGAGGCCGCCTGCAATTAGCGAACCATAGGAGGTTTTTTGCAATCTGAGCAAACCACATGGACGATTTTTGCAATTTACTCTCACAATTAGGAACGAAACCATGACCAAATATGATCGGGTGCACAAATTTTTTTGAACCGTAATATAATAGAGTTAAAAAGTGAATGAAAACGAAGAATTCATTAAAATGATAAATTATTTCAAAAAAAAATAAAAATTAAAATGATAGTCAGGGATCCTACGATCTGCCATAGTGAAAAAAAATGCTTACGTACATCCTCATCTTTAACATTAATAAGTTCTTCTTTGTCTATAGCACAAGTTAAAGCGATCTTAAAATAATCATCGCCCATGCGATTAAGCAAATCAGTTTTAATGAGCTTCATTATAGAAAATATCTTTCAACTGTAGCGGTAGCAACAGTTAAGAATAAAGCCAACTTCAACAATGGATAAACCAAAGGATGAGATGTATGCTTTTTCTTATCCACCATCTTCTTAGCAAGTTTGGCAGTGCTATCCAAGTTAGCAAAATCATTATCATTACGTATAATCTGATAATAGATTCTAAGTTCCATAGGAAGACTTAACCTTTCCTTGAAAGTAAAATCACGTGGATAAATCTCACTAAGTTTCACTAACTTTGATACACTAAATTATGAAAATGAATCATGTGGACTCAAACGCCACCATACAGTCTAAATCGGTGAGTGAGGGGTATTTTGATTTGAGAGTGTTGTAGTGAGGTGTCATCCGTTGGAGCCCAAATGAGTAGTTTTACCTGCTCACCATACCTTTCACTCTTATACTACTATTTTGTAAGCTTTGGGTCTATAATATATCAGTATGAATAAGAACGCATCTCAGTTTAACAATTTAAGGTTTAATACTTTAGAAAAAAGGTATTTCTTTTTTAGGATTAAATACAACATTTTATTGTGGTTTGTAAGCTAAACAAGTGAAAGTTTTTCATAAAATTTTCATCTCAAAGTTTAGTCATTCGTCTTTAATATAAGTGTAATCTATAAAAGTTTAGACAAGTAAAAAATTAAGGGATAATGTTTTATAAAGGTATCATACTTGCCATCATTTTTTTTCGGGGTATCGAACAAATTTTTTTCCTTATACGGGTATTAATCTTTCAAATTCGGCTTTCTTGGGGTATTTTGTGACGTTTTTGCCCCTCTCAACTAATAGGAGTTTTAATAATTTGAAGGGCAAAAATGTCACAAAGTACCTCAAGAAGGCCGAATTTGAAAGATAAGTACTTGTATAAGAAAAAAAATTTGTTCGATACTCAATAAAAGAAATGGTGGCAATTATGATAAATTTATAAAACATTTGCACAAAAATTAATCTATTAGATTAATTTGAGTCTTTTATAAAAGTTTGTTTCAAAGTGGGTATTTACTGAGTGTGGTCGATTATAAGGTTATTAATCTAAAATTCAAGTACTATGATATGTTCAATTTAGAAACCAATTTAAGGTGTTCATTGGTCAATTTCTTATTCTTTTTATTTTCGAATTTAGGGTTTATGTAAACCCGAATCTATAAACTTGTAACATCATTTCAAAAATAATTATTGCTCATTACATGTCGATTTTCTTTACTTATATATACACAATCTATCCTTATTTACTTGTCTTTGTTACAAGAGTTGTGATAGCTTGTTTGGTTAAGGTTTAAAAGTAAAATAACAAGACTTCATGAAAACGAAAATGCCATTCAATTCAAAGTAAAATAACAAGCAGCCATTGGATTTACTTACACAATACCAAAGCTAATGGACCAAAACAAACATATAATTCATTATAACATGATACTATCAATAATATTATTTTTATTTCAGATTTCCATTAATACCAAGTATGTTTAAAGAGAAAATAAACAACTTGAACAAAATCTCTAAGAAAAGATAAAAAAATCATTCACTCTCATCTCCATTCCAACTTGATTTCATCTTAGGGCCTGCAGGCCCTTCTTGTGCAAATAGCTCATCGGGAAGCTTACTCACAATTCCTTTGGCAATCATTTTAACATAGAATGGAAGTGGCAAGAACTTTATAGCCATCTTGGCCTCTTCTTTCCAGTAAGCATTTACTGTAGGACCCCATCTTCCTGTATAATCCAACCATGGTGGTGGGACAATGTTATCAGCTCCATAATCAAGAGAAACAATCTCATAGCTCGATGGTGAAGAAAGAAGATCAAACACACGGTCACTTTTGGCAGTTTCGTCCACACCTCCAACGGCAATGGAGAATAGTGCTGATTTTCTTGGATAAACACTTTTGAATTCATGGATTAGCATTTGTTTCTCACTTGCGCCAAGAAGGTCTTTTGCATTATAATGTAATGTTTTAACTGGAGCATTATAGAATGCATGACCATGAAGAGATGCATACACCACTGGCCTTCCCTTTATATGCTCAAATTCATTAGCTTGTATCCATTTTCCCTTAGCATGTTGAGATAGATAGATTGACTTTAATTTCCCACTAACGTTATTGATCCTTAACCTCATATGTTCCCAATCACTAACATGTTCTCCTGCCTTCCCTATTGGGACGGTGAAAGGTCCAACTTGCAACTTTGCTGCACCATTAAAAGGGTAATACAACCATATAATTATATCAGTGTAACGACCGTTTACTCCTGGTTTGGCGTGTATATAAGCCACTGCATCGGTCAAAGAACCTTTTTTCACCTTATCTTGTAAAGGTTGATCTGAAGGGAGGTCTAAGAAGGCACCATCTAATTGGCCATTGCGTGGAAGGTTATCACCGTCGTTGGTGATCATATGAGGTTTCGGGTCAACTATTTGAGCCCCATTTTTAAAAAACCATGAAACAGATGACGGATAGTATTCTTCATTAGGGTGACGGGTCTAACAAGTAGATCAAAGGAGCATAAGCACTGATCATAGATTTAATTTGTTCGATAGTTGGACGACCAGAATAAACATCTTTCTTAAAATACTTAGCAGCTTTAAACCCTTCCAAATCTCCAAAATCAGTTGTCTCATGTGCAAAGTATCCACCTGCGCCTGATCGAAAAATGTTTCTTAAAATCTATATATTTTCTATAAGTTAATTTATTAAAGCATAAAATATCTTAATAGCATGCACATTATATCATAAATCTTACTTATTCAAACAAATTATATATTGACAACAAAGAAAATATTGTGTATGATTAAAATCCGTATACAAGTATCTTTTTATCTCAAACCAGATATCATTAGATTCTAAGTCTTAAAATCTAATATGATACTTACTAGATTGTAGATACTGTAACTACTAAAATGTACATACCAATTATGGAATTTTTTTACTGCAGAATTTTATTAGAACATAAAGATCTACCAATAATGGAATTATATGAAAAATTAAATTACATGCATGGTCACTTACTTTAATGTGTATGAAAATCTAATAGAATGTATCTTTTAGAACTAGAAATTGAAATTGTAAGTATCATAAAATATATACCGGTTTATGAATTCCGATCCTAAATACAGTACGTGATAACTACAAATTCATAATCGATCAATATCAAAATAAAATAAAAAAATTTAACTCTATCACTACACCAAAATGTGGGTTTGGGGACCAGGAAATTTTTTGGGTCGACAAGAGTTGAATGTGTAGTGGGTCCCAGGAAAAATGTCGTCCCATTTTGCTATAGCAATGTCGTCCCAAATTTTTTTAGGACAAAAAAATAGGTACTAGCAGAATGGGACGAGATGTCGTCCCATTCTGCGTTTGGGTCGACTGCCTTTGAAGATTTGGGACGAGATTATCGTCCCAGAGTGCTTTTTTTTTGTAGTGTCAATTCCTATCATCTTTTTAGTACAGTACATTATTAAAAATGAAACTAGTTAAGCATCATATCAAAAAGTTTATTGCATGCATGCATGCCATGAAATTGCACGCTCTAGCCATAATGTTGGAAACTTATAAAAAAAGGATGTTAACCAAGATCTTGTTTAATCTGACATTTTAGTATACACGAGAAATCGCAAATTCGCAGAAAAATTAATAACAATAAACTTTGTAATGTAACTAGATTAAATAGCAAACTAAACCTAATGACATCAATAACAAAAGTAAATAAAACTATTATTAGTTAATGGATCATAATTAACTAGAGATAACAAAATGTAAGTACCTTCGAGATAATCAAATGATATGGCCTTCTCTTCCTCGTAGTTGAAATCATTATACGGGCGATATGCATTACAAGCAATCAGAAACATCAGAATTGCACTCAGCATATGAACTGCGAGCCTACATAGACGAAGAGAAGACATTTTTTGATTGATTGATCCTAGAACACAAAATTCTTAAAGGAGTTGTGATGCAATGAAAGTGGTAGCAAGGGTCGGTATTTATATAGGTGAGTATCGCATAGGTGGTTACACTTGCCATGTATGAGTGCTCACTGATTTTAGTAGAGATTGTCATATACTCCGTATTAGAAACGATCTTATATACAGTATGTAAGGAAACTAGATATACTTGTCATAACATATGTGAAATATATACGCATATAATTTAAAAGATTTCATCTATTATATTTAAAAGAAAATAAGATTCTTTTTGTCATTTAAGCAAGCTTCATTTCATTTATGACTAAATAATGCCACAAAAATAACGGTATTTGGTATATAACCGTCTTATTTTAGTTGGTTATACTTGCAATTAGTTTTGTTACATATTTTATGTATACATTTCTAATGAGCCTATATTTTAGACTAGGCCAAAGTTTCTTATAATTTATTACTTAAATAATCCATTAATTACAAGTTTAAAATAACGGACAGTTTATTTTTTTCTTATTTTCTTGTAGCCCAAGAGGCTATGTTTAACAAACTTTATCATGCAAGCTTGAAATGATACTCACTAATCACTATGGTCTACAAAAGTCTTTAAAGCTATTCATCTTTATAATAAACTTTTTCATAAACTATAATAGTTGACATTAATTAATTGATATGCTAAATTAATTTAATTAATACTATTTTAACAATTTGTGCATGCACGAGGTTTGCGCAGATAATATAACGGGTAATAATATTTTCATAACTAAATTTCGAGCAGATAGTATAACGGGTGGTAAAGTTTCAATAGCTTTGTTTTCAATTTAAATATCGTAACAATTCATAAATTAATAGTTTTGTAAAATTCAAGATTTTTCTAAAAAATTACATTAAATCTTTATACTTATATAGTTATAACACTCGTGCACGTGCGGGTTTTTACATAAGTTTCTCATTATGTATTAATATCGATTAATATTTTGTATAAGTATTTGTTGCACGAAAGATTTAACTGCGTTTAACTAACACGGTGTTTATGTTGGTGTTGTTTAAATTTAATTATTAAGTTTAACTGGCATAGCACGTAATGACCCCTGAAAATATATGTGTTGTTGCTATATGTACAACCCCGTGTATTTATTTTCATCTCATAGTACCATGTGGAGTCGTGCTTTCATTTTGATATGTATATTCTTGTTAATGATAATTATGAATAGCACGAGTGGTTATTGAATGCGTATGGTTAAAAAAAAAGAAAAAAAAATTCCGGATATCCTTACATTATCTCATAAAGAGGAATGACATGAGTCATTCGTACATTTAGAATCTCGTATGTTCACTTACATATCACAGTAACTCGTTCTTTTATTTTGATATGTATAATTCCGAGCATACATTAATTTTATAATATTGATAACTCAAAATACATTTTCCACTTTTTGAAAATCTCTGATCATATAAGAGATTTGAAAGTAACGTTTATGTAAATATCTCTTATAGAAGAAGATACAAAATGGAAAAACTAATTTTATTTATTTACCATTGAGAGAGTTCAATTTGAAAATTAAGCTTTTTGATTGATTGATAAAAGTCAAAATTTGCTTCAATTTTATCAACTCATTCTAAATTTCATCAAACAAAATAAATATTTATAAAACACATGCGTTGATTTTATCAAGAGAAAAAAAAGATGGGTAATTAATAATATGTTAATTGTTGAATTTTAAATAGATTATAAGGACTTAAGTAAACTTATCAGTTTTCATGTTTTTTAATAACTTTATAATTTTAATAAATACCCCCTAAACTTTATATTAAAAAAACATATACGTTGTTGTTATTAGTTTAATATTATTATCATTATATATTAAATTAATGTATATGCACAAAATTATAAATATCAAAATAAAAGCACGAGTTACACTGATATGTAAATGAATCCACGAGATTGTACGTATATGAATCATGTTTTTCTTCTTTATTAGATTAAATAATTTAAAGAGATTCAAAAAAGTTTTTTTTTTTTTTTTTTTTTTTTTTTTTTTTTAACGACTCATGTTATTACCTTTTATAAGTTTAGATCACGCGTACACGAATTTAAAAATTAAATACGGCTGAAGTTATTATTAAGTTGAATCTAAATATCAAACTGAAGGCACGTCCACGGGTTAATGTGAGATGAAATAAATAAATGAGATTGTACATATAACAACGATACATGTAATCCTCTTTATAGTTTAAATAAAGATATCATGAAAATATTTTTTAAAGGTCATTACGTGCTATTAAACATGTACAATGTCTAGAACATGATATTAATAGTTAATTTTAAACAACATAAGACTCAACATTGTGTCAATTAAACAAAATCAAATACTTCGTTCAACATAAATATATATAGAATATTAATCGATATTAATACATAATGAAAAATATATGTACAAACCTGTGTGTGCTGGTACTGTAAAGATATAATTATAAAATATTTTACATAATTTTATATAAAAAAATCTTATTTAACAAACCCGTGTATAAATGGGATTAAAAGCTAGTTAATTGATATGCTAAATTACCTTTTAACTATTCTATAGAACAACACATCCAAACACCAAGTCAAGACTGCAAGGGCTTGAAGACTTGTAATGCAATGTAGTTGACTTGTAATCAAACAAGTGGCCAAAGTAGGGGTGAGCATCGGGCCGGTCCCGTCCCGTCCTGATACCGACAAATCCCGACTCCTGATTTCGCCGGAAAACCAAACTGACTCCCGACCCGAATACAGTCGGTTCGGTATCGGGACAGTCCCGACAGGTCGGGATCGGTCAGATTTCTCGGTTTTATTTGTTGTTTTTCGGTTTCCATCCCGTCCCGACCCGATACTGACAAATCCCGAAACCGATTTCGCCGGAAAACCAAACCGACTCTCGACCCGAGTGTGCTCGGTTCGGTATCGGGACGGTCAGGACTGGTCGGAAACGGGACGGTTATCGGGTGTCGGTCGGGATTGCTCAGCCTTAGGCCAAAGTGTCTGACCCATCAAAGTTTTACATTGTGCTCAACAGGCCTATTTTTCAACACTAGACCCATGTTTATTACTACGAGGATGTTACCCACACGAGTAAAGTTACAATGAGATCTCAGCAAAACATACTGTAAGATTGCCAACAAAAGTTGAGTTCAAATACCGTTCTGGGAGCAAACGTTTCTACTATCACTTATTTATACAGCAACTGCCAAGTCTTAATGCAGACTTTTGGATGTATAAATTACCAAAAAACACACCACGGCGCCAACAATGAGTTATAGAAGTAACTTTATAGTCTGTGCAGTAATGCAGGTTCAATTTTTTAGACCAAAAAAAAATTACAAATCGATAACCACGTCAATTACTTAAACGAAATACTTGACCATCTGAATTTCTTTCTCTTTAAACCCACATTTCTCATAAAAAGCCTTATTACCAGCACTACAATCAAGAATCACCTTGTAACAACCCATTGAACGAGCATGATCCGCAAGATAACCAATAACTTTTTTCCCAAACTGCATCCCTCTAGCGCTCGAGTCAACCACTACATCTTCAATATGTCCTGCTTTCCCACAACTCCTCACAAATTTCTTCTCGATAAACACACTACCAGTTGCAACAATCTTTGATGAACTCACGTCTTCAATCACACATATGATATGATCATCACCGTATGATTTGAGTTCTTCAAAACGTTTTTGGAATACTTCGTCTGATACAGGATCACATACTGTAAGTTGTTGCAGTAGCTCCATGAAACCTTTGTTCTTGTCGGTTATTTCCAACTTTCTAACCTGGTATCTTTCTTCATTACTTGAGGCTGGTTCACTTTGCATATTGCTTACTTATAGTTTCTATATACTGCATATGAAAAGGAAACGAATCATCTAAGCACATTTTCTGTCTTTATCTTGAAGTTGCAATAAGTTTGCAATTTTTAAACTAAAAAAGGGTCATTTGCAGTACTTTTTTGTTTGTATTAGAGTCGTTTAAAGATGGGTTTTTGTCCCGTTTTAGTCTTAGCAGCAGTAGTTCATCTCGAGTTGCTGCTGATGGTCTAATTGGACTAAATTTTGGCCAATACATCTATTGACATGTGATAAATGAAATCTGTAAGTCTACCACTTTTTGGCGAAAAGGTGAATATATATTAACTTTAAAAAAAGAACCATAAAATATTTACAAAGCATAAGCAAAAGCACCGACACCAGCAGCAAATACACTCGATCTAAAGACATCAAACGCACTAGCAACTACAAAGCTACATTCACCTATATATCACCAACGGCCATTGTCAACAACTACATTTCCTTCACAATGATAGTAGACTAAGGTGTCGTTTGTTTTTTCAGAGCTTTTACCTCTTCATCTGCAAACCATGTCTGCAGAAGAAGAGGTACATCTAAAGCTCTTCATCTGCAAGAAGAAGACCATTTGTTTTTTGTGCTATTGAAGTACTTTTCTTTTCTTTTCTTTTTTTTTTTTTTTTTTTTTTGTCACTAGCATTTTTTGTGCTATTGAAGTACTTTTTTTCTTTTTTCATTTCCTTTTTCTTTTTCACTAGTTTTTTGTGCTATTGAGTGCAAATTGCAAAACAAGCAATCGCTTAAAATACGGAGTATTAAAGACAATAACATTTCTATGTTAATATTACCTGATTTTTTTGTTAAATCGTCTCAACACTAATTTGGATCAGCAAAATACTGAGTTAAGAAGTTCATTAAAATAAATGGCAATCTGAGAGTTCAAAAACCTTAAGCCTACGCATGACAGCTTCTTTTCATCATGCCTATGTGGCATGCATATACATAATACATCATATACAGACAAATTCTCTACATTGCACAAACTATAGCACCAGTCCAGCTTGTTCTAATTATACACTTTCTGACCATCTTTTCATAATCGCAAAAAACAGTTAATAAATGTACTTGAATCGTATCGATGTATAGAATGCATTAGCTACTTCATTCGAGTTCATGGACCTAGTGCCAGGTGTTATCATACATTGAATTCTCTTTCAACATCAGCCATTTCTCTCTAATCATGTTTCATGAGTATAAAGAGGCATAGCCAAGCTCTATCTACAGTTGCTGTACTTTCATATATAGCAGAGTACTATCCAATCAAAACGTATTCATTAACCATGCAGAACTACATCACGAAAACAGACACTCGCATAAGCTGACTCCCCCCATATTATTGAGCAGCTAATATGCGCTTGAACTACAGACTTTTGAGCACTTTACCCCTCTTAATTCGTCTCAACACTCATTCAGCACAAAATATAACATAAGAGTGGAATTATGTGCAATCCTATACTTAGCTACAAAACTAGATCTCGCGTATCTAATTTAAGCACAGTCATTAATTAAGAGAAAACAATAACATTTCTAGAATGCTTGACCACACATTCTCTCGCCTACGTCCGTCTTTAAACAAAAGGCCAAACCGAGGCTTAGCCCTCGTTTCATAACATATAAATTTCAACTTTAGAAATTCAAATACATAAACATAAGGTAAAGTTTAGTAACAAAACCATGTAACATCACAGAATAACATCACAAAACACAATTTTAACTGCATAACATTGATGATGTTGTGCTAAAGTGGCAGTAAATGAAGGTTTTGTGAATAAGGAGTACAACTAGTCTAATTCCACTAAAGGCCAAACAACAACTTGTAACAATTTCTTAATAAATGACATTAAAAAGGTACAAAGATCTAATTTCTAACATACCCACAACTTTAATGATGAAATGGGTACTCAAATATCATGGGTTAAAGTTCAAAACCTCATTTTTGACATATCCACAAACAAAAGAATGGAAGAAAACCCTTACCTTTTTTATGGTGGCTGAGATGGTGGCGGCGGCGGCTGGGATGATGGTGGCCGGCGGATGAGGTGGTGGTGGATGGCGGATGGGGTGGTGGTGGACGGCGGATGGGGTGGGGGTGGTGGTGGCGGCTGGGATGGGTTGGTGATGGGAGGTGTGTGTGATAAGGTTTGTGAAATGAAGAGGATAGAAGTGAAAGTAGATGTCTGAATTTGGGAAGAGGTTAGAAGAGGAATGAAGCTCTTTTCTCTGAAAAAAAAAAAACAACTTCCTCTGCGCGCCCGCAGAGGAAAGAAGTGAAAAGTGGAAAGAAGTGGATATTTGGGAAAAACAAACAAGGCCTAAGAGCCATTATGCAGCAATATCCTCAAATAAATGGCCAAGGAGAACTGATTAATGAAAGGCATCGTCATTGACAGAGCCAACAAAACAATCGAATACCCACCAACATGCAAAGAGACTACATTTCCTCCATCCATGATAACAATTACAAACCAATAGCCAAACACTCATAACTCACATTATAAGGCCATAGGAAGCAATCACAGAGAAGGCATCTTGTCTCTTGCATGGGCAACCAATACCATCCATACATATAGAAATTATCTAACCGGCAATGATATAACTTCCATCAATTTCATTTCTCTAGAAAGAACTGATCCATATAAAGAACAAGATGGAAAATTTTCACGACGCTGGTAGGATATGTTCTCCCATACAGGGACGGAGCTAATAGGGTGAGTAATGGGTGCTAAGCCACCCCTAATCAGCCTACTTTGTACATTAGTTATTCGGTCTAATAGCTAGTTTCTTAATAACTTTTGCAATCAGCTCTCCTAAATCATATAGTTATCTTGATTAAAGTTAAAAACTAACAACCTAAACAATCAAATACAAAACTAAAACGAATTTACTTGTCAAACTATGCACGTTAAATCATGGTTTAAAAAAAAATTATTGAGCATTTTTCACTATAATTTTTACATTAAGCTCGGCCTCCCTTAACTTAAAATTCTGGCTCCGCCCCTGCTCCCGTATATAACGAACTAGTATATTCTTCATTAACTACTACTGATTCATAGAACACGCTGAAATTACCATTTAGAGACTATAGGAAATTAGGACCAGCAGATTCATTTAAGTCTAATCATTCTAATTAGTATAGTAATAAGGGGTTGTTTGGGATTGCTTATTATCACACCTTATCTGCTTATTGCTTAACTACTACATCTTATTTCGACAACAAACAATCTGTTAAGTATTTTAGCTACATAAGCAATCATGAACACCCAAATGCTATCAGATTAAGAAAAGATAAAGATTTAAGAATAATGAACAACCAACCTTAAAATTTTAACAGTTGTAGCTTAGTACCAATAAAAAACAAACCTTGGAATCAAAGATGAAGTGGTGTTAGTGTGTGTGACTTTGAGCTAATTGAGGAACTGTTTTGGGTTTTTTTAACCATCTGCCCAAAATAAAAATAAAAATAAAAGGAACCATTAGCTACTTTTGTAAAAGATTTTTTCATATTTAGTCCCCTCTTTTTTATGAAATGGGGATCATTGAAAAGTTAAATCAGCACTAACGGGCACATATTTTCTCTCAATTGGAGAATATTATAATCGTTTTTGAAGAAAAACTTATACATATAATATATTAAATTTTTTAAATATAAATGAGGCATTACGTTTAAGGAATTTATTTCGTCATTTTGTACCTTCTATAAAGCGATTTGTATAACATGTGCCCGTTTGGCCCGTGCCCGTTTAGCCCGTGCCCGTTATAGCCCGTGCCCATTTTAGCGGGTGCTCGTGCCCGCCCGTTTTGCCACCTGAATAATGGCTTGTTTTAAACTAGCCCATTGGACTGTTAAATATATAAAACCTCGGCCCAATTTTGTAAATTATGGTACTTTATATGTGGCTAAAGTGATTAGGTGTTGTGTTTGTTTGGACCAGTGTAGTTGTAGTTAGTCAGAGGCATAGAGGAGAGGGCAATGTAGGCACGTGTTCTTTTAGAGAAAAAAAATTGTAGTGTATTTTTAAAAAAAAAAAATATTTGGCTACTTTTGTAATTTGTCTTTTCAACGAACCGATTTGTAATGTGGTTTCTAAAAGTTATCAAAGTTTAACCCTCGACCATAACTTTCTGGCTCTAACCATGTAGTTAGTGTCGTCGTTGTTGGTCAAAAGTATATTGTCATGGTTTTTTTATGCCGGAAATACGATGGTGAGGTTGTTTTAGTTTTAAAGGTCATGTTGATCGGAACTATCATTTTGAGTTAGTTGTATTTCTAGCCGCTTGCTAGCATTTCTTTATATATGTAATTGTATTTTCATAGAGACGTCTAACTCAGATGCTTAAACATAAGATTAATCCGCTTAGAACTTTGCACGCCGTATTTGACGTGTGTTTGATCTTGTAGTTAAGTATCCTTTTAGACATATGTTGGCACACTCATCATTTTCCTAATGAATATACGAAGTTGTTTGTATTAGAGTTGCAACCAAATTTTGACTTAAAAAGGTCAAAACACAAACTTCTATCGTTTTCAAATAACAAGATAAAACAAGAGTACCCAAATAGGCAAATGTGAACTCCAATAGCACAACTGAGATGATAAACATTTCGGTAGTGTTTGTTTAATGGATATGGGAATAAAGAATGAGTTTTAAACCCATAAAAGTATGCATATTTCAAACCATTAAGGAGGTTGGGTTTTCTCTCTTCCATAATACCTATTCCCACCACCAACCAAACACCCCCCGTAAGTGTTAGGAGGTTGAGCACGACATATAACGCATAACTTACACATATTATATCCCAATGTTACAGATTACAAGAGGATAAGGACCTCTATTGCTCTTAGTGAGTTGTACATGATTACACAATACTGAGTATTTTCATTTGTCTGCAAATACAAGTGTAGTTTATGCAAAGTTTGCATACTAAAAATGATACCAAGTTTATGGGTAACAACCATATCATTCCAACTAATAGTTAGAGAAGGAATTCAATTAGGCTTCAAGAGGATCGATAAGGCGAAGCAAAATCTTGTTGAGCTCTTCTCCATCACTCCATCCATGAACTTCTGCTTTAATAGGTACAGAAGATTTTAAGATGAGATTATGTAACCGGAAGTCTTTTCTGGGCATAACATGATCTTGTATTCCAAGCTTCAAGGTTGGGCAGAAGTCACCTTTACCATCTCCAATGTAGATTATGACCTGTTTCTTGACATCTTCAGAGGTTGAATCTTGCATTTGTTTTACCACAAGTCCCTGTTTAGAATGTAAAACAACATGGTAAAATCATGAGAAAATGAGAACAGTGATTTCTTGCAAACAAGTTGATGAAAATCTATAAGAATTTAGGGGCACTTTCTAATTCTAAGCAAATAAATAGTATGCCACCGATTCAATTTTAATTCAACAGAGGCAAACTACTACAAAGCATACTCCCGCAGTCCCGCCATATAAATCTGTAAAACTGCAGACTATCCTAACTCAGCTTGCTGACTCGAAACAGAAATAACCTTAATATGGGCATGCAAGTGTTTTAGACCTACTCCCAGATTCTGAATTCTAATTCACTATGCTTCTATTCGCGTTATATAAATAAGACCACAAATGATAACTGAAAGATACAAAATGAAGTAGGAATGAGTCTTCTAGCAACATCTTCACATGCAATACACATACTTATGCAAGCATAATATAATTTAGCAGATATAGTTATTTGGGTACCTTGCACAAGTTAAGAGAGCAAAGATCACAGCCATGTGGTGGCATCTCGGAACCATGATAAGGAAAGATCCTAAGCCTGCCTTCTTTATCAACAACAGACGGATTTGTGATAATCTCTGAAAAGCAATCATAAATTCCATGGTTTTTCAAGATTGTTTCAATGAAGAACTGATTAGCATCACTAAGAACCTTCAAATCACATCTGAAACAGTCACTTCTAATCAGCATAAAAACCTTCATCATTTAAATTGCAAACTATCAAAAATTATAAACCAAAGAGATGATAATGTAAACACGATAAGTGGATACCCTTGGCCATGAGATGATTTAATGGCTGAAACGATTTGTGGATGCAATGGAACACGATTTAAACAGTATACGATATCTTCGATTGTTTTTCCTTGTGAATGTGGCTCCTCCATCATTCTATCCTAAAGTCAATAACACAATAATAAGCATGTGACTATATCAGTATGTGTGTCTAACTCTAGTTACCTGATTAACTTTTTAAAATAAACTAACATATTGAAAATGCACGTTAGATTGCAACTGCAGCAAAACAGAATACAGTGGTTTCATATATGAGGGTGGCCAAGGAAGGGGTTAGAAACGGTCACGGGGATATCTCCTCGGGTAACCTGATAAGGGAAAACCTCATCCGTTTACACGTTTATCTCTTTAAGCTATGTCAAAACACAACACACTAATCTAATAATCTATTTCTGATCATTTAGATAATAATCTAAGGCAAAATATAACATTCACATTGTGTATCATAGTATCATACGCATATGGAGTAATTAAAAACTAGTGAACAAGTAATAGAAAAACTATATAATCGCGTTTAGTTTAAAATGTGAGATCACACACATTAGTACATTACGTCCAAACTAAGAATCATCATACACATTCATATACCGAAGAATGCCATAAAAAAAGTGATACTCCATTACAAGTCCTACTATGAAACATAACTTAGGCGATGCTTTTATTGCGTCATCCAACAAATCATTATTTCTTATTGTGTGCTTAATTTTAAGCCGTATATAAGTGCTTATTTATAAGCTAGAGGGAAGTAAGAAAATTCCGAGACACCCTCTTAAAGTAAACTAGTACTTATTTATTTTTATTATTTTGGACGGCAATCGTGGCTACGTGGCCCATAGCCCACAAGGCGTAGCGAGCCCACACAACCAGGTTGGGTCCAGCCCGGAAGACAATGACACCCTTCCCTTTACGCACGCGGGAGGAAACCCTGTCGCCCTAGACAAGACTCGAACTTGAGACCTTGCCTAAGAGGGTAAAACCTCTGTACCGCTAGACCAGAGGCCCGTTGGTGTAAACTAGTACTTACTGACCCATATGAATAACAACACAACACCCACCCCCCCCCCCCCCCCCCCCCCCCCCCCCAAGTATTAGTAAATAGTTACCATGAGGGAATTCCAAGGGAGTGTTTGGCGAAGGTGAGTGAATAACTGTGTCAAACCCATTTGAACAACAACCCATCTGTCACTATCATCATCCATTATTGTCCGATCAAAGTCCCATATTATTAAGAACGTCTTTTTCCTTCCAGACACTTGATCCGCCGGCGCCATTATTTAACTTCTTCGCGGTGGCTGGCGGGCGCCGGTGAACTACAAAGTAGTACGAGTATGATTTACGCTTTTTATGTTAAAACACAATTATGTTCAAGTTTTTTAATTTAAATATATCATCAACTTTTAATCATTAAAGCAAGTTAAAGTTTTAGTGAGCGACAGGTGAGCGTCAAATTAGCTTTAACATTTTAACCTTAACTAAAAAAAACACCCTTTTATCATAACTCAACCTTAACTCAATATTTTGAGCCCCATTTTTATCATACCTCAACTAAAAAAAACTTGAGTTAAAGCTTAACTCACCACACTGTGTGAAAGTTAAAGTTTAACTAAAAAAAAAACATCACCTTCACGCAGTGTTAAAGCTTTCAATCAAAACCGCTTCGATCAAAGACCGTGTGAAATTACTAATTTACCATTGTCTTCTTCCTCACTTTTACTTTTCTTTTTAATTTGCACCACCACACAAGCGGCACCACCACCATGCAACCGCCCTTTACCCTTCATCTTCATCTTCTCCGGTTACCTGGTCAACTTCTTTCTTCTTCTTTTTTTTTTTTTTTTTTTTTTTTTTTTTTTTTTTTTAATCTTTGTAATTATACTTTTTGTTTTTTATCTTTGTAATTAACTTTTTTTTTTTCTTTTTTTTTTTTTGTTAAGAACAAACCTCGAATTTTGGATAAATACTACTTTTAATAAGATAATGGATAAATATAAGAAGTAAAACAAACCTCGAATTTTGGTAAGAACAAAAGAGCATAGATTTATTCAAGAGAGTCAAAAAGATCTGTGAGCTTATGCTATGACTGTGTCCGTTAACACTCAGTTCTCGAGTTTTGAGTGAAGGAAAATGGAAAAGAATAGGAATGGAAAAATAAAGGGAAAAATAAAAGAAGTGTTAGTTGATATGTTCTTTAGATAGAAGAAAGGAAAAGATAAGTAATCATATATCATGTTCTTGAGTTGGAGGAAAAGAAAAATAACTTGTTCAAATTACATGTATGCCCTTTAGTTTTTAATGTCAAATGTTTTAAAGAGGGTATATTAGTCTTTACACAATAATCATTTCGTTTTCCTTTCCCTTTCCTTCCAAAAATAGGAGGAAGATTTTATTAAGAAAACTTCCTCTCATCTTTCTCTTCATTTCTCTTTCCTCTCTTTAAAAAAACTCAATAACACAAAAAACATTCCGTTTCCTTTTATTTCCTCTCAAATTTTAACTCGAGAACTAAGTGTAAGTGATGAACTGTTTGATTGGTTTTTCATCATCCCATCAGGCCAAATGACTTATTTTATACTCGCCCATTGGACTGTTAAACATTCAACACATAGGCCCAATTATGTAAATCAAGGTGGGTTATATACAGTCGAAATGAATATGGTAAAGCTCGTTATTGCTACATTCACACAAATGTCTTTGGCGAGACTCGTAACCTATTGATTGATGGACAACTCGCATACAACAGTACCATTTATGCCAAATCCTTGGGCATTTGCTTTTATGACATAAAATGAGCGAGCAATTATACAAATGTTTAACTCATGACTAAATATAATGGTGGAAGGTGTTGCTGAAGTTTTTCTTCCCCACATCAGCTCCACGTTATCAAAAAATATATTTTTTTTTCCCCCTCAATCATTGCAGCACATTCTCTCATTTCTCTTCAATTTCTTTGTATTTTTATCATTTAAAAATACTCACAAAAACACAAATACCCACACAAAATACCTAATAAATAATACTCACTTCTTTTAACTGCCTGCTCGGGAGCCTTTTTTTATCACCTTTTTTCCCGCGATGGTGGTGTCGCTTTACTGCAGGGAAAAGCTTTCCCCGCTTGTTTTCCCGCTCCGCACACAAAGAGCCGCAACCAAATTAATGTTATATTTGGACTTACAATGTCATAGGTTATACATAGAATATCATAACAAAAACTTTTCTTTATCTTATGCTAGTAATGAGATAAAATACACAGGAATGAACTCCAATACCACAACTGAGATGAAAAACATTCTAGTGCTTGTGATAATGAGATTCAAACGCACCAACGAGGTTCAGTTTTCTCTCATCCATAAATCGATAATCCCCATGGCCACCAGAAAACTAAACATCCCTTTACGCGCTTGAACTGTTATATGCCACATTACAGGGAGGAATAATCTATGGTAGTATTTGGTTTACAATCGGTTAATTTTATTCATCCGCAAATACAAGTGTACTTTGTGCAAATCTTGCATACTATAAATCATACCATGTTTTTCAGTAAAAACAATATCATATTCCAACTTATAGTTAGAGAAGGAATTCAATTAGGCCTCAAGAGGATCGATAAGGCGAAGCAAAATCTTGTTGAGTTCTTCTCCATCGCTCCATTCATGGACTTGTGGTTTAATAGGTACAGAAGATTTTAAAATGAGATTATGTAATGGGAAGTCTTTTCTGGGCATGACATGATCTTCTTTTCCGAGCTTCAAGGTTGGGCAGAAGTCGCCTCCACCATCTCCAATGTAGATTATGACATGTTTCTTGACATCTTCAGAGGTTGAATCTTGCATTTGTTTCACGACAAGTCCCTGTTCAGAATGTGAAACTACGTATTAAACTCATGAGAGAAGAAAAACCATCAATTCTTGCAAAAAAGATGATGACGGTTTATAGTAACTTTCGGAAACTTTATGATCCAACAAATAATGTGTCCACAGTGGTCCTCTAATTAAGGTACTGAAGTAACCTAAGATGTTTTTATCGAACATAGGCAAAGACCTACAATGCATACTCCTGCCATATCATCCCATGAAAATTGCAGCAATTCTCAATACAACTTGTTGACTCGAAATGTAAATAAACTAAAATAAGGGCATGATAGTGTTTTAGACCAATAACTAGATTCCATATTTCGATTGTTGATGCTTTTTCCCACGTTATGTAAATAGGAACACAAACTGAAAATGACTAATCAAATGAGACAAAAAGAAGTAGGCAGGAGTCGTCTAGCAACATCTTCACACGTAATACAACATACTTAAGCATAATTTAGCATATATAGTTATTTGGGTACCTTGCACAAGTTAGGAGGGCAAAGATCACAGCCATGAGGTGGCATCTTGGAACCATGATAAGGAAAGATCCTAAGCCTTCCTTCTTTATCAACAACAGTCGGATTTGTGATAATCTCCGAAAAGCAATCATAAACTCCATGGTTTTTCAAGATCGTTTCAATGAAGAACTGATTAGCATCACTAAGTACCTTCAAATCACATCTGAAACAGTCATAACAACCTTCTAATCAGCACAAAATCCTTCGACATTCAAAAGAAATATCATAAATTATGAACCAAGGAAATGTTAATGTTAATAAGATAAAGTAGATACCCCTGAGCATGAGCTGATTTAATGGCTGAAACGATCTGTGGATGCAATGGAACACGATTCAAACAATTTACGATATCTTCGATTGTTTTTCCTTGAGAATGTAGCTCCTCCATCATTCTATCCTAAAGACAATATCACAATAATAAGCATGTGACTATATCAGTATGTGTGCCCAACTTTAGTTACCTGATTAGCTTTTTAAAATAAAACAACATATTGAAAAATGCGCATCAGGGGACAGAGGCTGTTTGGATAAGACTGCTTATCTGCTCATAGCGTTTTGAAACAGCTGATAAACAGTTTTGAGGGCATTTGGGATTTGCTTATTCAAACGCTTATCAGAATATATCTTTACTAAGATAGGTAGTTTCAAGTTGCTTATTTACAAGAAATTATTGAAACTGCTTATACAGGGTGTTTAGGACCGTTTATCAAAACTGCTTATTGTGAATTTACACAAAAGATTAGTAGTATTTGGAAAGAAGCAAAATGCTTATTATTATCTAGCTTATACGTGGTTGAAATTAGCAGTTTGGGAGCTTCTTATTTACGCATACCTGTCTGATTCTGATTTATCTTACATCTTAATACTCAAATAGCTGTTTCTTATGCCCCCAACACTCAAACACACCCTAATTATGTTTGCCAAGTTGGATGACATTTTTTCGTTTTTCTTTTATATTTTTTCATCATCTTTCTAAATAGAGGTGACAATTTGTACCCAAAATGAAAAAAATTGTCTAATTTTGGCTACTTTGTAAAAGATTCGGGCATATTTAGCCCCATCCTTTTTTTGAAATAGACACATTTAGGCCACTGAAAAGTTAAATGGGCATTCTAGCCCGTGCCCATTTAAGCCCGTGCCCATTCTAGCCCGTGCCCAGCCGGCCGGCCCGTTTTGCCACCTCTATTTCTAATCCAAGACACGGCTATATCCGGCCAAGACCCGGGTATTCCGGCCAAGACCCGGTTATATCCGGTTATTCCGGCCAAAACCCGGGTAGACCCGGCTATATCCGGTTAAACCCGGCCAAGAACCGGGTATTCCGGCCAAAACCCGGGTATGTCCGGTTAAACCCATTTGAACAATGACCCAAACACCCCCGTTGATGAAAAGTAGTAGTACTGTAAAAAATATTAAGAGAAGTAGTAGCAAAGTAGTACCATGAGTGAATTCCAAGGGAGTGTTTGGAGGAGGTGATTAAAGAATTGGTCTAAACCCATTTCGACAACAACCCATCTGTCACTGTCATCATCCATTATCGTCCGATCAAAGTCCCATATTATAACAAATTTCTTTCCAATGGATGATACTTCATCCGCCGGCGCCATTATTTAACTTATATTCTTCACGTTGGGTGGCGCCGGTGAACTACAAAGTAGTACTATGATTTTTACGCTTTTTATGATAAAACACACACGTGTAGTATTATTGTAATGTTTAGTGGAGTACTTCAGCCACTCATTTCTTTTTCTTTAGAAAAAATGAAAAAATTAACTACTCCAAAGAGTAAATTCCGTCTCAAATTAATAGTCCGTCTTTTCATTTTGAGTTGTCCCAAAATTATCGTCCACTTCTAAATATATTTGTGAAAAATGTAGCAAGTTTACCATATTGCACCTAATATTACTAAAAATTACAAACATCATTCAAAAATTTAATTAATTCTATAAGGTTAAAAGTGACATTTTGCAAAAAAGTAATTGAGAGAATGCATTAATGATTATGTTTTCTTAAACTGTGTCTTTTTTGTCGGGGGACAATAATTTTGAGACGGAGGGAGTAATATTTTAAATTACAAATGCAATTATGTTCAAATTTTATAGGGATAATGACTTGAAAATATGTCTAACTTGTCATTTTTTGTTGTTCTGTGTAGCCTTCTTTTTTTTTATTATTATTAAAACACAAACGTTTTGAATTTTGTCTATTGTATGTATTTTGTGACTATTTTACCCTTATTTTTTTTCAAATTTCGATGGGTAAAATTGTCATTTTACATGAACAAATGGTCACAAAATACACACAATAGACGAAATTCAAAAAGTTTGTGTTTTAATAAGAAAAAAAAAGAAGACCACACAGAACAACAAAAATTGACAAGTTGAATATATTTTCAAGTCATTAGCCTAATTTTATACGTAGGAGATAATGGCCTATGAATGCATACCATATCTTTTTATATTGGTCGAATTAATTTTTTTTTAATCTATGTACCAAATTTAAAATTTTCGTTATTTGTGTATATTTTGTGACCTTTTTGTCCTTCAATTTATTAACGTTTCTATTACCCGTGAGGGGCAAAAAAATCACAACATACACACAAGTGGCGCAAAATGCAAATTGAGTATATGGAATAGCAAAAAAAAGAAAAAAAAAAATCGATACATATAAAGGATAGGGTAACAAGTATGATACGTTGTGTAACACCCCCAAATTACCGTAGCGGAACAGTAGTGTCAAGGGGGTATTACTTCATAATATAGATCAAGGTATAGAAAACGACCTCTAAATGAGACGTTTTGAAATGTTACCATTCGAATTATTAAAATCAGAGTTAAACAAGAGATCCAAAGTATAAGGTTACATAGATGTTTTCAAGATGTATCGAATGGTAAAGATAAAGATATAAGTCTCCAAGTATGCAAATGACTCTAGAATCCATGCATCCACTATCACCTTATTAACCTGAGATAAACATGCTAAAAAGTGTCAACCAACGGTTGGTGAGTTCATAGAGTGTAGTTTAATCGTAAAGCATTTGAATAAATATTTCACAACAAAGGCCTTGTAAATCCACTCAGTCCCAAGCCCCGCCCATACAAGACTTGCAACATGTGTGTTTACAATCCACTGCTAAAGTATGAGTAGAACAGATGTGTATATAAATACGTATCATGTCATAAGTGTTTTGAGTACTTGCATTCCACTGCAAAATGTATCTTGCATATCCATGCAAAATATATCTTACATACCAATGCGAACTGTGTTAGAATACTTGTATAACAATGCATAATGTATCTTGACTACTAATGCAAAATGTATTACAATACTTGTAAAAGTAATTGAAAATAGTTAAGCATGTATCTCCCCCAAAGAGTTAATAAACAATTAAACAATAGAAATTGTGGGGCTATGACTCATGGTAAACCGTGAAAGTTTTTAGAGTACTTGTGATAGTAAATAAATATAGTTGAGCATGTATCTCCCCCAAATAATAAATCAAAACGTATAAAAGTAGGGGTTATGAAATCTCACCTTAGCTGTAAAAGTCAAGGTATTGTTATGTCAAAAGTGTCACAGGAACGGCTCCAACACACGACCTGAATAATAGGGAAGTCTGAGATTTAAGATTGACAGGATGTGAATGATGATTGTGAAAAGATATCGGACAACGAACTGATTCGTGATGGAAATGGATGATATGCTTAAAATGCTTAAAGTTCAAAAATAATATTATATATAATATTATCATGTTTTTATGTTTATTGAATCCATAAAATAACGTCTCTTCAAAAGTTAGTGGATGATAAGTGCGAGGATCGATCGATACACTTTAAGGTGGTTAAACCTTTGATGCTTTGTGTATGTGATATATTGAGTTAATATGATCAAGTACGCAGAATTTACTTAATCACACTTAGAAGGTTATTTGTTGTATGGAAATGGAACAATGGTGGTTGTTTGAATTTGATAAAGAACAATTTAGAGTTAACACCAAATGATTAATATTATTGATAATGATACAAAGGTTTGATATTGTTCTTGTTGTATGTTTAAGAAAAGTTCTATCAAGTTCTAAGTAAGCACACTTGACTACTAAGCTAAGATCTTCTTTTATAGAACAAGAAGATCTTTACAATATTGTTTAAGTCACATCAAGTCTAATCGAACTACTTGCTAGCTTTATCTTATGTGTGTCAGTAACTAAGATACAACATGTATCTATGTTTACAACTTGTTCTGTGAGTATAAGATAAAGACTGAGCACATGGGGTAAGATATTATCTACCGTGTATAATTGACTTTAGTCAACCAGACTTAACGATAGAAGAGCAGACTTAATTCTGTATTCACCAGAATTAACACTAGCAGACTTAATCTTCAACAACCAGACTTAACCACCAGACTTAATCACTTAGAGAATTTCCCGATACTTAATCTTCAGAATATTTAATTCCCAACAATCCTCCCCTAAACATGTGAATCCATTTCAACATGTTTTCTGAATTAAATGAGGAATTGTGAAGATCTTTCAAACACTTCATAGTCAGACCCTTGGACTGAACTTTCTTCTATTCTGAAAGGTTAATATCTAACTCAGTAACTCATCTGCTTTCTGATCTTTGACTTCAACAATATCAATACACATCTTCAGGCTTCATTCATTGACCTAAAAGATGGTGCAATTTCCTTGGATGGAGGAATTATAAGAGGCAATGGTGCTGTGTATCTTGGATGCTTGTTTCAACAAGTGAAATCATCTATCAGCATGCCTTTGCAAGTGATGAACAAACGTAGTGAACTGAAATTGAAACTGAAAGCTCTCTTCCTTTGACCTAGATAGAACTTTCTCCTTTGGAATGCTTCATCCCTTCTGAATATATATAATACTCCAGAATCAGCTCTATTCTTGTCATTTTCAACTTCCATGTCATCATCTTGTATGCTCTTTTCTTTTCCTCCCTTTCACTGGTTAATCTTCCTTGGGATTTATTTCCTCCCCTGAGATGCAAATAACATTTCCTCCCCTGTTTGGAAGATCTCTCACAATGTACTAAAACATTTCTTTCCCCATCATTTGATCTACCAATGTGAACTTGTTTTCAGACAATGTTGTACATGTAGCCATCAATTCCTTAAGAGTTTAATTTGCTGCTCTCATCACTTCTAGGTGTGTTAAGTCCTATGAGAGGTAATTCATGGGGCAATAACTCATAATCCATCATTTGATGGTTTTCTGAGTCATTTTAATTCCAAAAATCCTTTTAAGAAAAAAAAATTGACTTTTAGTAGTATGCATATGATTTTATAATGAAAAATCATACTGCTTTCAACCATTTTGAAGGGATTAAGTGTATAACAGACACTTAATCAAAATTTCGGTCATATTCAATGATCATCTCTCGAATTGGTACATTCTACTCAGACAAGTCCTTTGCGAGACACGTTTACATCACTGGATAACCAGCTTGAAATTATTACCCGTCCCGGACAAGTCTTTTCGATAACGGACATTTAGTTTCGTCAATTCGAGGGTTCATACTGAGTCTATCTGGTGAGCTACTTTGAGATTCCACGAACTTTGAACACATTTTAATCATGCCTTCTCCCCCTTAAAAATAGCATGAATTGATATTTTTGATATCAATTTGATTAAAATGAAACTTTTTGGGGAGCAAGACGGATATTAGCATGAAAATGGAACATTATACTGTTTAATTTTTTATACTCCCCCTTAAATAAAGCATATTGTAAACCATTTGGGTTTAAGAGGGAGTTTTCTTTTGCTTTTGCCATTAACATTGCGAGTCCTGATCGGAAATAATCAGAAGTCATCAATGTAGCTCGGGTTTCGTACTGAAATATACGAAAGCTGTCTGATTAGAAATTTGAGAAACGACATGTTTTAGAAAAAATTTAAATGAACTCTCGCTCAAGCATCTGTACATGCCCGCATCATTGTTGAATGACATTTCTAGGTACGTACAGAATATCGATTATACGAGAGACATGTCGTGAGAAGAATATTTTTTGGATTTTATGTTTTATATTTTTTATGTCTTTTTAAAATTTTCTATTTTTATATTTTGTTTTTGTTGGTTTTTCAAATTTTGTATTTTGTTTTTTCAAAAATATTTACATGCGAAGCTTCATGAGATAAATTCAAGAAGATTCGAGAAGACTGGCTAACTCTTCGGGAGTTAGGCTTCGCATTCCAATTCGACGAACTAAGTTATCAAACCGCTCTTTTGGGAGGGCTTTAGTAAATAGATCGGCGAGTTGGTATTCAGTCCCCACGAAAAATAATTCAACAGTACCCTCTTCGACGTGTTCCTTTATGAAGTGATAGCGGACTCTAATATGCTTGGTCTTCGAGTGTTGCACGGGATTGCACGAGATGGCTATGGCACTTTTTGAGTCGCAATACATAGGTATGCGGTCGAAAGAGAAACCATAATCTGTGAGTTGTGTCCTCATCCAAAGAACTTGGGCACAACACGCAGATAGAGAAACATATTCGGCTTCAGCAGTTGATAAAGCCGTGCAGTCTTGTTTCCTTGATGACCAGCCTACTAGCTTTTCTCCCAGAAATTGTGCTCCTCCGGATGTACTTTTTGCGGTAACTTGGCAACCAGCATGATCGGCATCTGAAAAGGCTGTTAGTGTAAACTCCGAATCCTTCGGATGCCAAAGTCCCATGTTAATGGTTCTTCGTAGGTACCGAAAGATCCGTTTAACCTCTTGGAGGTGAAGTTCGGTAGGCCTTGCCTGAAACCGTGCTAATAAGCAAACAACAAAATGTATATCGGGTCGACTAGCAGTTAAATACATGAGGGACCCAATCATGCTCCGATATTTCTTCGGATCAATGGGTTTCCCATATAAGTCAGCACCTATTTTGGGTGAAGTGACCATTGGAGTACCAATAGAGTCACAATTTTCCATTCCATGTTTCTTTAAAATCTCAATTGTATATTTCGCCTGATTAATGAAAATACCATGATGGGATTGATGGATTTGAAGTCCAAGGAAGAATTTTAATTCGCCCATCATAGACATTTCAAATTTACTTTTCATGAGATTTGCAAAAAGTTTTGAATGTTTCGAATTAGTGGACCCAAAGATTATGTCGTCCACGTAAATCCGAACAATCAAAATGTCATCTTTAAACTTTTTGGTAAACAAGGTCGGGTCAATTATTCCTTTGGTGAAATGATTCAAAAGTAGGAAAGATGATAATTCGTCGTACCACGGCCTTGGGGCTTGTTTCAAACCATAGATAGCTTTCTTGAGCTTGTAGACGTAGTCAGGATGATCTTTGTCAACGAATCCATCTGGCTGACTCACGTACACCTCTTCCTTCAGAGTTTCATTCAAGAATGCAGTCTTGATATCCATCTGATAGACCGTGATGTTCTTGTGAGCAGCATATGCTAAGAAAATCCTGACTGCCTCAAGCCTAGCTACTGGCGCGAATGACTCTTCAAAATCTATTCCCTCTTCTTGTCTGAATCCCTTGGCCACTAGACGAGCTTTGTTGCGAATGACAGTCATCTCTTCATCCTTTTTGTTCTTCCATAACCACTTAAGATCAATGACGAGTTTGTCGATTGGTCTCGGCACTAAATCCCAAGTGTCATGTAATTGATATTGGAGAAGTTCTTCCTGCATTGCTTCAATCCATGAATTATCTGCCATCGCCTCCCGAATCTTCTTTGGTTCCTTTAAGCTTACTGAACACACATATATGCACATATTGGAATCGGTGGCAAGTTGTCTTCTCGTCTGAACTGGCCTTGAAGGTTCACCAATAACATGTTCTATTGGATGGTCTTTAGTCCACTTTAACGTTGAAGGGTATCTTGGATTTGACGAATGCGTGTTGGGTGGTTCATGTAACCTTGAAGAAGATTCAGCAGATTCCGTAGCAAATGGGTTTTCAAATGGTTCTTCTTCATCTAACACAACATCGTTTTGTTGGTTTTCTTCTTGAATTGGTGTTGTTTGGTTTTGCTCATCAACTCTTGGTAACACAATCTCAATTACTGGAGTTGCTGGAGTAGATGTAGATGATGTTGAGGGAGTTGGTGCGTCAGCTTCGATTGTTGTAGATGCATCTTGTGGTGGTGGTGGTGGTTGATGTTGTTGAGCGGGTGCAGCGGAACGTTGTTGTGATGCATTTGTCGAAGCTCCACCATAGTATTCATCATACATAAACTCAAAGAAATTATCCAGTTCTTGATTTGTCGGTTTATCAGTTGTAGTTGACTGAGCTCCTTGGGGTATGAGTCCTGAACTGATATGTCCAGAAGTTTGACTTTGTGGTGCGGGTCCTAATCCGATACGATTAGAAGCCATCGGGTTAAGAGCGGGTTCTAGAGCGAATCTCTCAGAAGCCATTTGTGAAATTTCATCAAACTTCACATTCATCGTCTCCATTACTCTTTTAGTCCTTCTATTATATACCCTGAATGCCCTCGAGTTATCTGAATAACCAATGAAGATTCCAATATCACCCTTAGCTTTCAGTTTCCCCAGATCTTCTCTGTCATTTGTGGGATAGCACAAAGCGCCAAATACATGAAGGTAAGAGATATCGGGTTTTCTGTTGTTCACCAATTCGTATGGGGTTTTATTGAATCTTGGATGGATAAGGGATCGGTTTTGAGTAAAACAAGCAGTGGAAACAGCATCAGCCCATAAAAACAACGGTGCACTGGAATAAATCAGCATTGTGCGAGCAGCTTCCACAAGAGTTCTATTTCTTCGTTCAACTACCCCGTTCTGCTGTGGAGTTCTAACAGCTGATGTCTGGTGAGTAATTCCAGTTTCTTCAAAATATGTTCTTAACTCCTGATTGGTAAATTCCGTGCCATTGTCTGTTCTTACTATCCTAACTGGAGCTTGAAGTAAGACTTGAATCCGCTTCAGAAAGGTGATGATGATTCCTGGTGCTTCGTCTTTTGATCTCAAAAACCTTACCCATGCATATCTTGAATAATCTATCGACAATCACAAGAATATACTTCTTCTCATTGATACTCTCAACTCTCATTGGGCCACATAAGTCCATGTGCAACAGATGTAACTTATCAACCGAACTGGGAACGGTTTTAGGTTTATAAGTTGCCCTTTTGCTTTTGCCTTGCTCACAGGATGGACATAAGTGTTCTTTGGTGTATTTGAATTTAGGGAGACCGGAGACGATGTTGTCTTTGGCAAGCTTTGTTATTGTGTCGAAGTTGAGATAGGATAGACGTCTGTGCCACAACCAGGACTTAGTGTCGTCAGCTCTTGTCATAAGACAAATTGGTGATGAAGAGGCCATTTGATTAATGTCGATAGCATAGAGATTGGTTCCACGATTTCCAGTTAAGAGATCATCTCCAATCAAATTCCTAACGAAACATGTATTCCTTCTAAATGCAACCTCTAAATCTGCATCACAAAACTGTCCGACTGAAAACAGGTTGTGTCCCAGTCCTTCGACATAGTAAACCCGAGTGATTAGAAAGTTCCCAAACTGTAGATCTCCATAACCCAGAATAGCTGCTACATGATCATTTCCAAACCGAACTGTTCCCATGAACTTCCAAACAAAGTTGATCAGCAGCTTCAGATTCCCGGTCATGTGCTTGGAGCAACCCGAGTCGACGATCCAAAGACAAATTTCAATGACCTGCGTAAAACAGATGATTTTGTATATGGAAACCATTTAACATTTGGTTCCAGGAGGTTAGATATAACAGGTATATCACACTTAGAGATGGTTTCAATTTGATCTTTTGAAGCAATTTCTAATGTGCCATCCTTAGGTGTAAACATTCTACCCGTTGGTTTCCATGTGCAAAACTTAAGATGGTCCTTAGGTAATAGGATACTAGTGGTTTTCCTAGATTTTGCAATAAGCCTTTTAATGTATCTAGACCTAGCACTAGTTCCTGAAGACACATCTTTCTGTTTAGGCACAACATTTACATTCATATCATTAGAAACAACATCATCACAAATATTTTCAGACAAAGATTTCTTTCTCATTAAACAAACAGATTCATTACAAGCACTTGAAATATTGTCCTTAACATTACATCTAGATGACATATGTTTCTTCTTGGAAAGCGATAAAATCCTAGGGTGTTCTTCTACTTCTTCCGTTTTATTCTTCATTTCACTCTTAGATGCAGACGGGACTCTATTGTTCCTTGTATTGCTCCTAGGCTTTAGTCCGCTGCTCCTAGAGGTACTTTCTACTCCTGTAGAAGGTAAGGCACACTCATTAGAATTTATCTTGTTGTCTTTTGATGTAGCATTCCTAGTCTCTTTTGGATTATCTTTAGTACGTTTGTCTATCGCCCTATATGTTTGAGATGTAGAGGTAGACGCAGTAGTGGGACTAATCCTATAAAGGCCATGTGCTATCACATTTGGGTTTTCGACAACCGCTTTCCCTTTGTCAACACTTGTTGACTTTACACTTTCCTTAGGCAAGGGTGTAGAAATAGACATTTTGGGTCTGGCTATCTTATTTTCCTCACTCTTCCTATTCAGACATTCAAGCTGAGACTTCAAAAGATCGATTTGATCTTGCATGTTTTTATAAGAGCGCTCATACGACAATTTGTCATACTTGCATTCTTCCTTTTTCTGATCAAGTTGTTTAAAATATGTGATGTTTTCCTTTTCAATCCTAGCAAAAGCATTTTCATATTTTTCAACAATTTCAGAAGTCTCAGCTCGAATTCTTTCATCATCTTCTACAGAATATATTTGGTAAATAATGGACATAATATCAGTCGAGAGAGCTTCTTCAGAGAGTGCGTCATTTTATTTTTCCAAAACTTTGATTCGTTCAATGTTTTCATTAGCTTCCTTCACCAAGGATTTGTGGTCCTTGACAAATTCGGCTGCTTCTTTCACAATTGCATTCTCAACATGGATTACTCTTGCATGTATTGCAGTTACAATGGGATTAATTTCTGTTTCGAACATCTTTTTCTGTTCAGTTTGAAAACTTGAAAACCAATCGTTGATTTTAGCGTTTGTTTTGGTTGCCACAACAGTTTGAAGCATTTCAACTCTCTTTTTAAGATCATCCAAAAGTATTCTAGCTTCACTTGTGTAGCAAGTGTTGTTAGAGTACATTTGTTTGATGTTAGAAAGATGTTTTGAAACAACTTTTCTTTTTGCGACAGCCACTGGTTTTTTGAAAAACAATGATGACTCTTTTTGAACAAGATGAACTCCAGAAAGTTTGTTAAGTTAATTATAGTCAATTGGTTGGATTTCTCTGTTCAATTGTCGCATTTTGTTTCTACTCTCTTTGGTAAGCTCAATCGTTTCATAAGAATCATAACCAGCGGGTGGATCATGTACATCATTTATAATATTACCATTATATAGCACATTCTGTTCTTTCTGAGCTTTCTTGAGATAACAAGGGTTTTCACAACCGAGAGCCATTTTCTTCATTGTATGTAAAATCGGGTTTGGATCGTTAATTAACAAATTAATTGTTTGTGTAGAATGACCCGTTTTTACAAGCAACTCTTCCAACTTTTTAATTGTTGCCTGTTTGTCAAGAATTTCATCAAGAAGTTCATCTTCTCGTTTTGAAAACTGTGCATGCAACTCTTTCTTCTCTTTTTCAAGATCAGAACAAGTTGATTTTTGTTTAGAAAGTTGGTTGGTTAATTCAGAAATTTCCGCTTTTAAGGATTTAATTTGCATGTTCAAGTTAACATCAAGAGTGTCGTATTTGATTTGCAAATGTTTTTCTCTTAAAACGGAATCTCTGTAACCAATTTCAAGTTCTGACTGACGTTTGTGGTTAAATTCAAAAGCTTTTTCGTTCACCTTGTATCTCTCAAGCTCAGTGGTCAATTTTTCATTAGCGGCCTTAACATCGCTATTGATCTTTTTGACCTTTTCAATTTCAATACCACAATTTTGCAATAATGATTCAAATAAAGCACGTGTTTCCTCTTCATTCGCAGTATGCTGTGACTCGAAGCCTCCATTAGGATCCATGTCTGGAGTAGCCAAATTTGTATTACTACAACTTGGGGAGTCCATATATGTATCATAAGTGAGATTAGGAGTCGCAGGATGCTGTTCATTCTGAGGTGACATATCAAACATTTCATTATTGTGACATGTAGCATATGGTGGTACCTCAGATATCACATTGACATCATAAGCAGGAGGTGCTTCAGAATCTGTGTCGTATTTAACCTCCTGAAGATTGGCCATGAAGATGCAATTGGCATCGATCTCTTCCATATCCTCCATGTCATCCATCAGTGCCATGAAATCATGTTCCTCGGCATTCAACTGAAACCCTGCCTTTGTCTTCTGAGCTAAGAGCAATGCTTTCTGCAGATACTCAACATCTTGCTTCTTTGGCTTTGTGGGACAGTTCCTTGCCATGTGACCAGTTCCTTGACAGTTAAAACACTTAATCACATTTCCCTGATTCATATTCCCAGCATTCCCAGCAACTGGAGCAGCAACATTCCCAAACTGATTCCCCATATTCTGACCCCTTCTGTTTCCAACAACTTGTCCCAACTGATTCCCTGCATACTGACCCATCTGATTTCCCATATACTGCCCTGCATTCTGATATCGAGGAGCATATCCCTGTTGATTCCCATAACCTCCAACCATTTGTCCTTGTTGTCCCATGTTGAAACTCGGCTGAGCAATCTGCCTGTTGCGAGTGTTCGATGAAATCCTAAGGTTGTTGTTAGTGGGTGTGGAATATCGTCCTTGTAATGCTTTTGACATTAGAGCAAATGCATGTGTCATGGCAGCAATAGCTTCATCTGGTTCATTGACTTCAGGTTCTTGGAATTGTGGGTATTGTTGTGGAATGACTTGTTGTTCTTGTGGGTAGAATGGTTGTTGTGGAATGACAGCAGTTTGTGGAGTGTATTGTTGTTGCATGATGGTTGTGTATTCACTGTTGAAGGTGTTGGTGCTTGAGCAATCAATGCTAAAGGATCATGTTGTTTGGCAAGCTTTTCTTTCCTAACTTCATCTGCCTCTTTCTGGTTTTGTTTCAAGAAATCATAGAGCTGATCATAGTTCACTTCATGAAGGTTCTTTGTTTGATTAACAATTGTAACATATCGTCCCCATTCCTCTGGAAGGTTGTTAAGAAATTTGATGTTCTGGACAATCTGTTTTGGTGTTAAGTTGGTCCTGATGAGCTCATTCATGAGAGTGCAAAACCTTGTGTAGTAAGATTCAATTGGTTCAGCTGGAGTGGATGTGAACTTCTCCCATTCAGTTAGAAGCTTGTTTTCAATGTCTTGTTGACCAATTTCTGTTCCATGACATAGCCTTCTAACTCGTTCCCACATATCATAAGCAGTTTCACAACTGTCAACAGCACAAAAGATCTCTTGTGGTAAACCAAGTTGAATTAGGTGCATGGCTAAGTCATCTGCTTCAATCTGTTTCCAATCCTCTTCTGTGTATTCTTCTTCTTTCTGATCACGAAAGGATGGTGGAATGGGAGGTGTTTGATTCAGATCACCAGCCACTTGAATCTGACGAGGCTTGAATGGACCATTCTTGATGGAGTTAATCAAGAGTTTTCCTTGTCCATGAGGTTTAGTTTTCATGTATCGAAGCATGTGGCTTGTCCATGGAAGATAACTACCTTTTTCTAGCATGGGAGGACGGTTTTCTGCACCGGCTGCATGTATGTCTTGTTGAGTTGTCATTGTTGATGTTGTTTTATGATAAGGTTGATTGATTCAGGATCGTTACAAAGAAATAGGTGCTGTGATTGTTGAAGGTTAAGCTTTGATGTTGTTGTGAAGTCTTGGTTTGTTGTTGGTGATCGTTGAAGTTACAATTTAGATAAACGAAACAAATTAAATAAAGTTACTAAATTTGACTAGACTATAATTTAGACAAAATCAAAAGTTTACAATTTCGACAAAAGTTATGTAAATTACAATTTAGATAAAATGACAATTTCTATAGAAATTTCAATTTGACCAAAATTTATACAAATTATGGCAAAATTTCAATTTAGATAGAAATATCTAATTTATATAAATTGGTAATTTATATAAAAAATCTAACACTCTTATACAAGAGGGTAGATATCCGATTGTCGAAGTATTTTACACACTTATACAAGCGCGAAAATACCGAGTCCACTTTTGTTGTTGAAGAAATCACGTTCGAATCAAATTTATAAAAGTTATTTAAGTTTGAAAACGTTTAGATAAATTGCGAGGGTTGAAACTGCCACTTCTGAAAAGTTCACAAAACTGCTACAAATGCGAGGGACCAAATCTGCCAAATAGCGAAAGTTCTTCACTGTCCGAGATCAATTGCGTTAACTTTGTCCGATATCAGTTTGCGATAGAGTTCTCGGATAGCACTAGTTTTTGATTTGCGATAAAAATGATAATCTTCAATTGCGATAACACCCCAAGATCTCAATTGCGATAAACTGACAGACTTCCAATTGCGAGAAACCCCTTTTTGTCGCAATTTGATTTGCGATAAACCCTTACTTATCGCAAATGGGACTATTATCTACTTTCTTATACAAGAAAGTGGATTTTTCACTAGATGGTGAGAAGCACTTTTTATCAATTTCTTATACAAGAAATGATAAAAAACAATCCGCAAAGATGAAGACTTGAACCTTGAACCTTTTTGCACTTTTCCACGATCAAAACTAACCAATAATCTCGTTAAAAACCAAAAAGTTACCAACTTTTTCTTTTAATCTCTTGTTAAACCAAAAAAGCTAGAACCTTTTCACAAAAACTTCACTTAAACAACAACAAGCTTGAACCTTTTTGCATATAACGCACATAAACTACTAAAGCTTGAAGCTTTTTCTGTCAATCTCACGTAAAACTCAAAAACAAATACAAGCTAACGACTTTTAATGAAAAAATACGCAACTTCTACTTGGATTTTGAATAAAAACGACACACAACTAGACCTAAATCTATGTTTGGCGATTGATACCACTTGTTATACTAGATAAATCAAACCTTAAACACAACTAATAACTATAAATGATACTACTACTCAACCTTAACGTGACACTCTTAAAGAAATAGTAAATTAAAGAAGAAGAATGATGCGTGTGAATCAATATTGGCCGAATGTTATTAGATAAAACAATGAGAGAACAATAAAGTAAAAAACACACACACACTCTCACACCTTTACTAGACTAAGAGGCACCCATGATATGTGAGGGTGTGTGTGTATATATAGTGGAGTGGGAAGCCTTTGTTGCCCTAAAAGGCTTTGGAGTGGGCTTGTGTTGGACTTGGGCTTTTGTTATCTTTCTTGAACTTTAATAATTAAAGTCCAACACAAGCCTTACAATAGGAAACTATCTACACGACACATTCTTTCTATCGAAACAAAATGACCATCACTTTTTCTAAAACTATAAATGCTAACAGTAACATATCTAATGATTTAAAGATGTGACATGTTCCCAGTTATGTGACTTGAACATTCATTATTTGAGTATCCCTGATATCCTTGTTTAGCATTTGAATGTTCCTGCACATGTATAAAGAAATTAGTTTTCTTTGTGGATCCAAGCCATTGGTGACTTGGATCTGCCTCTTGCATCAATGTAATCAATCCTTTTTAAAATGATTGATGCACCATTGGGTTTAACTGGTCTCCAAACCCAACATGCTGAGGTCTTAACAGCATTTGCCTTCTTTTTCCAAGCAGCAGTATTAACTAATTGCCAAGCAGAATTAACTGCTGACTTTGTAGTTGTACCCTTAATTTTCCAAACTTGTTTTTGGACCACTGCTTTTGATTGAATGGGCCTTCTAACAGTTTTTAATGCATATTTGCAAGTTGATTTTGCATCTTTAACTGCTGGTTTTGGGAAAACAGACTTAAATGGTCTAGCAGACTTAACATGTTTTAAGTCAGACTTAATGTAACACCCAGTTAAAAATTTAGATAGCAGCGGAAGACTTAAACGGGGTATTACCAATTAGATCACAGTCGTAAGCATAGATAATCGTTAAAAGTAGAATTTATATCATTCAATGAAAACTCAATATTCGAAGTTACACAATGTTTTCCAAAAGAGATAGCTTTTCACAAAAGTGATGATGAGTTTGAAAAGAATGATATAATTATTTGAAATAAAAAGGGGTAGGTTTCCAATGCCCATGCCAACTCCGTGCTTGAGATCTTTAGTTACCTGAGATAAGACATGCTAAAAGAGTCAACACAAAGGTTGAGTGAATCCATAGTGTTTAGTAGTAAAATAATTGATCACAAGATTTCGAGTTTAAGAGGTAATGGGTTCCGTTGTTACACCCATAAATCGAAAGTAGTTATTATTGCACTAAGCTCATAAAACCAAAGTGTTAACAGAGTACCAACAGTAATTGGTAGTATCGACAGAAATCGATATAATAGTAGCATCAACAGTAATTGATAGTATCGACAGTAATTGACATAATAGTAGTATCAACAGTAATTGATGGTATCGACAGTAATCGATATAATGATAGTTGTACTTAGGCAATAACACATTTAGATAGACATAGAGTTTTTAAGCAATTGTGATCATAAAAAGTAGTAGCATGTATCTCCCCACGGGTTTAAAATCGTATAGAAATGTGGGACTATGAACTCACCTTAGTAGTGTAGTAAGCGGGTAGTGAATCAAATAGCGAAATGAATAGCTCCCGACTTGCGACCTAGAATAATGTGATATATTTAGATTATTATTAACCCTTCGGTTTTAATATGTGGAATGATGGACGTGAAATCTACGAATGAGGTTGTGTCGAGTTCGTGTGATATAGATGTTTAAGGTCTAATAAGATAACGGCTTTATAGATTTTATTGGTTTAGGATCAAGTTATATTTAGTTAACCTACGAATAACAAGTTAAAATATTTAGTTTAAATATTTTTAAGAAATAAAAGTTAAGTTAAAAATGTTTACGTTTTCATTAATTATGATACGTTAATAATTCGTGTGGGAAAAACGTATTTAGTAACATTAAAATTTTTAAAGCACAAGTATAATATTACTTTTAAAAATAATACACAATTACACAATTTCCCTTTTTACTTTATAAAGTTTACATATTTAACCTTAAAGTTAAATCATTTACGAATCTAGTCCAAAATATATATTTACACATTAATCCCTATCTTTTTGTTAATTACGGATTTAGTCCCTCACTTTATTTTACTTTTTCGCATTTTCTGTTTTGTATTTCCTAATTTCAGAATTTACACTTTTAACCCTTATATCTCGCGACTTGTGCATCTTTAGTCCTAAGTTTAAAATTTACAAAACTTTTGATACCTTTTATTCATTATTTGACGCAAAGCTTATTTTTTTAGCTTATGACTTATGACTTATTCGAAAGGGGCTTTTGAGTGTCGTATGGGCTTTCAAAAGGGTGCGTCGAATGAGTTTTCAAAAGGGTGAGTCGAATGGGCCTTTAAGTCCATCATGGGTTTTATGGTGATATTAAATGGGTTGCTAACTCTTGGGCTTGAAAGTCCCATAGAATTTCTGTGTGGCTTTTAAACGAAGAAAAGGAGAAGCGAGCAGTGGGGTCAAAACAAAAGAAAATATATACTTCGAGTAACTCAACGAGGTTCGAACATGGTTTACGAGAGACGAATGCAAGTAGTGAAAAGAAAAGAGTTTGGGGCGCATGGTTTTCATTGTACGAAGTATGGGTATATATGTTTTCTAGTCGACATAGCTTCTACGAGGACTCATAGTTTTCGAACGGGTTTGTTATATATGTTTTTCTTTCGTCTTTGCAAGGCTTGTATGAATCTCATTATATACATATATGTTTCTTTGTTGTAAAAATATGAGACAGTGATCAAAAGAAAAGAAGAAAGGTTTTATACTCTCATTCGACACAGTAAAGGTGTGCGTGTGTTTTCTTGTTTTGTTATTCGACCTCGATCCTATTCTTTCGTTCATGTTCCACTTAGTTTATATGTTTGTTAAGTTTTTAATGTTTGCTTTGGGTTCATTCTCGTTAAGTATAGTAAGCTTTGCATGAGCCCTAGAGAGTGCATGCATGGGTCGCATGATGTGAATAAGTGCGAAAAGAATCGAAAAGGGGAATGAGACTTACAATACCATGAAAGTGGTGAAGAGGTTACGAAGAAATGGAGCGAATGAACGTAGAGTAACACGAACCAATGTCTTCTTCACGAACCACGGCCCATACGTTCACAATATAAGACCCGTTAGGATTTGAATTAACCCACTGTTCCTTGCTTGTGATTCGACAGTAACAAAAGGAGAGTTTTGTGGTGTTTTTGGTTTAGTGTTGTGTAATTTGGAGGTGTGATGAGAGGTGAGAAAGAGCTTGGAGTGATGTAGTTTAAATATACAAGTTTGTAGGGAGGATAGCACCTAGTCCATGTCCTTGCTCACTGTCATGTGTAGGTATGGTAACTTTGATAAAAGTTGACTTTCTCTCACAAGGATTTCTAACGTTGTGGTTAGTACTAAGAAAGTATGACAAGATGAGTATATTGTTAAAAACCATAATGGTTGACTTGGCACTCTCATCTCATCACAGAAACTCGGCTGTTTAGTTGCATGGAAGAAAGGAAAAGATGGTTTGATGAATACTATGCTAGTTGACCACATGATGGTCCATAGTTTTGTCCATTGGATAATAAAATTTAGAAGGGGAAAATGGTACTAAGGATGTGATTAGCATCTTTTACTTTGGTAAGTTTGTGTGTGTTTCGACTGACTTTGGAACCAAAAGAAACGTAAGAGTTTTGCATGGTAGTAATTTGGTTTTGGTTTTTGTGGAGTCTTTGTGTAATTCGATCCAGGAAAAGAGAAAAAGAATTATTGTGGGCTTGTGATGTTCTAGTTCGGCCCAAGTGAAGAAAAAGAAAATAAATTAGTATAAGTAGTTTAGGTATAAGATTTGTGAAATAAATAATGCCTTTCATTTTATACGTCCACACATAAGATCGGTGTAGTAATTCGTAGTGTCCATTTGACTTTCATGGTCGGTGCGCAAGCGAGCTATTCATGGTGAGTTTCAAAATCATTCGGGTGACTTGGTAATCGTTGCTTGATATATATATATATATATATATATATATTATATATATATATATATATATATATATATATATATATATATATATATATATATATATATATATATATATAACCCACACAAAAGGTTATTTAACATAAATTGGAATTATTCGGTGATTAACATTATTAATGACATGGGATTTTCACGAGGTATTACAGTACCCACCCGTTAGACTGGATTCGTCCCGAATCCTAAGATGTGTTAGTTATCGGAAGGCTTGATACTGAAATAACTCAGTAATTAGTAAATGGAAGTTATGGGAGTAAGGATTCTAGCATGATAAGTTGTTATGAAATCGTCTGTTGTGCAACACTCTAAACGAGGCGTTGGAAAGAGTGGAAGCATGATTAAAGATTTCAAGTGCTGGAGCCATATTAATTTCGTAGGAGATGAATTTTTTGTTTCATATATGAAGATCACTATCCCACATGGTCAACTTGACTTGAGGAAGAATTTCGTTTTGAATGAAGATTACTATTGTATCATGTTTTGAAAGTAAACATGGTTCACAATTTCTAGTTTCATGTAAATAAAAAATCTGTGGGGGTAACCTACCCGTTAAACAAAGGAGTTTGTTAGTAACAAATATTTAACAATGAGGGTTCCGGACGAGAACTTGGTGAATGTCGAGAAATTTGCTAATCTTTAGCTTTTGTAGATGATGAATCAGTTTGTTTGTGATAAGATTTATAAATAACTGCTCCCAGCATAACATGATCCCTCCTGAATTAGACATAGGTAGCTAGGCTGTGTATAATTTAGGAACAATGATGTGATGTTCGGTTTAGTCATTACAATTCTCAGTGTTAAAATAGATTCAACCCATGCCGTTTACAAAATGGCAATTTAAGGAAAGATGTTATGAGTGATAACAAATTTGTTGATAATATGGAAAATAGAAAGTACAATAGATGGGGAATTATCACAGCAAGTTGTTTATAGAACAGAAAGTAGTCTTAAAAAAATCGGGATACTAGGGATGTCGTAGACTTAGTACAACATAGTACATAAGGAAATAGGACTGCTAAATTCTAAACTTCATCAGTCCGTCGCGTTGTTGAGGTCCTGGTGAGCTTCTCCTCTCTCCAACATATATGCTCTCCCGCGAGCACCTTCGACTTTTTGTCCACGGTTCTGAGGGCAATCCTTCTTGTAGTGTCCACGCTCCCCACAGCCAAAACAAGTCACTACTCGTTGTAAGTCATTCCCAGCAACGGGGCCTTTGTCCTTGCAATTCTTGGTCTGATGGCCTATTCTGTGGCAGCTTCTACACTTAACAGTGCAAGGCCCTGAGTGATGCCAATTGCACTGGTCACACAGTGGGTGGTTCCCAGCATAAATTCTGCCTTCTGTTGGTGCAGCCACATAAGCCCTTGCGACTTTTTGCCCTTTGTTTTGTTGGTGGTGGTGGTTATTGTTGTGGCCTTGGTTGTTGTTGTGATGCGAGTTGTTGTTGTGATTGCCCTTGCGATCATCAAATTTTCATTTGTGATCGCTGCTTCCTTGAGTCTGACTACGTTTGATCTCCCTCTCCAATAACTTCTGAGCAGTTTCCATGGCCTCTTCTAGTGTCTGAGGTTTGGATACAGTGACATTTCCCTCTATGCTCCTAGGAAACCCTTCAACATACCTTTCTAATGCTTTCTCAAAGTCTGGCACTTTGGTTGGGCATAGCAGAGAGAGTTCTTGGAACCTTCTATCATAAGTCCTGATATCATTTCCTTTCACTACTAGACGATCAAACTCATCTTCCAGTTTTCGGATTTCAGTACGTGGGCAATACTTCTTCAACATTTTCTGCTTAAACTCGGCCCAAGGGAGTTGGTAAGCTCTTTCAGTACCCATTTTCTGAGCAGTGGAGTTCCACCATGACAGAGCGTCATCCGATAGTGTACCAGTAGCAAAGGTGACCTTACTGTCTTCTGCACAACCGCTCCTTGTGAAAATAGTTTCTGAGCTCTCAAACCATCGGGCTAACTCTGTTACTCCTTCGGTACCACTGAAGGTCGGTGGTTTGCAACTCATGAATTCTTTGTAGGTGCATTTGCGAGTCACAACTGTCTCGCTTTCCGCAGTGGGCCTTGTGGCACTGCCAGAGGGAGTCGTGGCTGCAGCTTGAGCCACTAATGCAGCGGTTACGCTCTCAGTGATCAACCGGCGGATCTCATCTGGGGTCATGATCGTTTCGGCGACTGCATCTGTTGTTCTGCTGCGGGTAGCCATGTTCCGATGCCCCATCCTAGCGGGGCTGTAGTGCTCGAACTGTCTCTGTCAACTCCTCAATCCTAGCATCCCTCTGTCTCTCCCCAGCCTCCAATCTCTGAATGCTCCTCCTGGTCATGTGGAGCTCCCCATCCTGAGTCTCAATAAGGTCCTGCATAATCCTAGATATGTCCCCCTGATCCTGGGCCTCCTATCTCATGCTCTCCTGCCTCTCTCCCATGTCTGTGATGAGGTCCCGCTGGTCTTGGACCTCCTGCTCCATCGCCTCTACCCTATCCCTAAGATCAGCAACAATCTCCTGCGCCTCCTGGAGGCTAGTACCCATCATATCGAAAACCTCCTCCATGGCTACTCTCCCTGCTACGAGGTTCTCTACCTCCTCCTCAATACACTCGATACGCTCGAGTGAAATATCCCCGATGAAACTGAGTATGGCATCAAGGCGGTCCTCATGTCTAGAGAGTCTAGCTGCTAACAGTGGAATAGTATGATGAATGGGCTCTCCCGTGACCGGAAGAACTCTAGCAGCAGCGGTAGATGAACTCTCTCCCAATTTCGCAGCACTCGGGGCACCCTCCTGTGCCCTCCAGCTACGGATCATGACCAACAGAAATGACCAGCGGTGTGCATCAACCCTCCTGCGGGGTTGAGCAGCGGCCTCAGCAACAACCTCGACATATGGATCTGATGATGAAGGGCCTAAGAAACGTGCCCTCTTGCGAAGAGGCAAGGGGTCACTAGGCTCGGTCGAGTGGGTGGGTGATGGGACTGGAGACGTCACCGGGACTGTAGTGGTCTGGCGATAAAAGACTGTAGGTGATGGTACATATGGGTATGATCTAGTAGCTGATTCGAAAAGAGAGTCAACTCTGACTGGTGGTGGTGATGGTGATGGTATCATATAAGGGTGTAGCTGAGGTGAGGGTGATGGTGATGGTGGTATAACAGCTGGTGGTGGTACCAATGGGGCTGAAGGTGCACGTGCTCGTTTCCGGGCAGTGTACTTCCTAGGTGGGCCTCCCTGGCAAGGCACATAAAGTTGCCCAAATGGTGCGGGCTCATAAGGCTGTAGAAATCTGACTACCCTACGCCGGCGAACCGGTGCAGGTGGGGGTGGTATGGGTGAAGCTAAGTCGGAAGAGTCGGAGTCAGACGACTCGTCATCCGCCGCTGACCCAGAGGAATGGTGAGAGGTCAAAGCTCGGGGTGGGGGTGGTGAAGGACAATCATCAGCAGCTAGGAACTGTTGTGACTCATAGTACTGGTCAAGAGTCAAAGGACCAAAGGCGAGAGAAGATGAAAGTGGGATAGTGGGTGAGATAACCGGTGTCGAGGCGACTTCACCCTCCTCAAAGGGCTCTGTCTCTCCAGATGCGTTCCCAGATGGAACAACAGATGGGATAATGGGTGAAACGGGTAAGGTGGTATTGGTGGCAGCGTCTGATAAAATGATAACAGTAGTGGGTGGAGTAGCTGATGGTACTGGTGTCACTTCGGTCTCAACATCAGACAGAATGATGACGGGGATCGGGGGAGACATGGTACTGTAATATCCCAATAATAATAAATATAAGTCATTAATAATATAAACATGCATTAGTCGTAATAACATTCGTAAGTGATAAAATTCATTCGTTATGCATAATCTGCCAAGCAAATCTCAATGCAAAAGTTCATGAGTGATGCATAATCAGCCAAGCAAATCTCAATGCAAGCGTTAGCAAAGTGTTGGCACGGAGGGCATAAGGTGGTAAGGTTTAAAATGGTCCTTTTAGAAATCGTGGTTATAGTCCAGTGTTTTGAAAATCACTTGGTTCTCTATAACCTAGGCTCTGATGCCAATCTGTAACACCCCGTTAAAAATTTAGATAGCAGCGGAAGACTTAAACGGGGTATTACCAATTAGATCACAGTCGTAAGCATAGATAATCGTTAAAAGTAGAATTTATATCATTCAATGAAAACTCAATATTCGAAGTTACACAATGTTTTCCAAAAGAGATAGCTTTTCACAAAAGTGATGATGAGTTTGAAAAGAATGATATAATTATTTGAAATAAAAAGGGGTAGGTTTCCAATGCCCATGCCAACTCCGTGCTTGAGATCTTTAGTTACTTGAGATAAGACATGCTAAAAGAGTCAACACAAAGGTTGAGTGAATCCATAGTGTTTAGTAGTAAAATAATTGATCACAAGATTTCAAGTTTAAGAGGTAATGGGTTCCGTTGTTACACCCATAAATCGAAAGTAGTTATTATTGCACTAAGCTCATAAAACCAAAGTGTTAACAGAGTACCAACAGTAATTGGTAGTATCGACAGAAATCGATATAATAGTAGCATCAACAGTAATTGATAGTATCGACAGTAATCGACATAATAGTAGTATCAACAGTAATTGATGGTATTGACAGTAATCGATATAATAATAGTTGTACTTAGGCAATAACACATTTAGATAGACATATAGTTTTCAAGCAATTGTGATCATAAAAAGTAGTAGCATGTATCTCCCCACGGGTTTAAAATCGTATAAAAATGTGGGACTATGAACTCACCTTAGTAGTGTAGTAAACGGGTAGTGAATCAAATAGTGAAATGAATAGCTCCCGACTTGCGACCTAGAATAATGTGATATATTTAGATTACTATTAACCCTTCGGTTTTAATATGATGGACGTGAAATCTACGAATGAGGTTGTGTCGAGTTCGTGTGATATAGATGTTTAAGGTCTAATAAGATAACGACTTTATAGATTTTATTGGGTTAGGATCAAGTTATATTTAGTTAACCTACGAATAACAAGTTAAAATATTTAGTTTAAATATTTTTAAGAAATAAAAGTTAAGTTAAAAATGTTTACGTTTTCATTAATTATGATACGTTAATAATTCGTGTGGGAAAAACGTATTTAGTAACATTAAAAATTTTAAAGCACAAGTATATATTACTTTTAAAAATAATACACAATTACACAATTTCCCTTTTTACTTTATAAAGTTTACATATTTAACCTTAAAGTTAAATCATTTACGAATCTAGTCCAAAATATATATTTACACATTAATCCCTATCTTTTTTTTTAATTACGGATTTGGTCCCTCACTTTATTTTACTTTTTCGCATTTTCTGTTTTGTATTTCCTAATTTCAGAATTTACACTTTTAACCCTTATATCTCGCGACTTGTGCATCTTTAGTCCTAAGTTTAAAATTTACAAAACTTTTGATACCTTTTATTCATTACTTGACTCAAAGCTTATTTTTTTAGCTTATGACTTATGACTTATTCGAAAGGGTCTTTTGAGTGTCGTATAGGCTTTCAAAAGGGTGTGTCGAATGAGTTTTCAAAAGGGTGAGTCGAATGGGCCTTTAAGTCCATCATGGGTTTTATGGTGACATTAAATGGGTTGCTAACTCTTGGGCTTGAAAGTCCCATAGAATTTCTGTGTGGCTTTTAAACGAAGAAAAGGAGAAGCGAGCAGTGGGGTCAAAACAAAAGAAAATATATACTTCGAGTAACTCAACGAGGTTCGAACATGGTTTACGAGAGACGAATGCAAGTAGTGAAAAGAAAAGAGTTTGGGCCGCATGGTTTTCATTGTACGAAGTATGGGTATATGTGTTTTCTAGTCGACATAGCTTCTACGAGGACTCATAGTTTTCGAACGGGTTTGTTATATATGTTTTTCTTTCGTCTTTGCAAGGCTTGTATGAATCTCATTATATACATATATGTTTCTTTGTTGTAAAAAAATGAGACAGTGATCAAAAGAAAAGAAGAAAGGTTTTATACTCTCATTCGACACAGTAAAGGTGTGCGTGTGTTTTCTTGTTTTGTTATTCGACCTCGATCCTATTCTTTCGTTCATGTTCCACTTAGTTTATATGTTTGTTAAGTTTTTAATGTTTGCTTTGGGTTCATTCTCGTTAAGTATAGTAAGCTTTGCATGAGCCCTAGAGAGTGCATGCATGGGTCGCATGATGTGAATAAGTGCGAAAAAAATCGAAAAGGGGAATGAGACTTATAATACAACGAAAGTGGTGAAGAGGTTACGAAGAAATGGAGCGAATGAACGTAGAGTAACACGAACCAATGTCTTCTTCACGAACCACGACCCACACGTTCACAATATAAGACCCGTTAGGATTTGAATTAACCCACTGTTCCTTGCTTGTGATTCGACAGTAACAAAAGGAGAGTTTTGTGGTGTTTTTGGTTTAGTGTTGTGTAATTTGGAGGTGTGATGAGAGGTGAGAAAGAGCTTGGAGTGATGTAGTTTAAATATTCAAGTTTGTAGGGAGGATAGCCCCTAGTCCATGTCCTTGCTCACTGTCATGTGTAGGTATGGTAACTTTGATAAAAGTTGACTTTCTCTCACAAGGATTTCTAAAAGAAAGTATGACAAGATGAGTATATTGTTAAAAACCATAATGGTTGACTTGGCACTCTCATCTCCTCACAGAAACTCGGCTGTTTAGTTGCATGGAAGAAAGGAAAAGATGGTTTGATGAATACTATGCTAGTTGACCACATGATGGTCCATAGTTTTGTCCATTGGATAATAAAATTTAGAAGGGGACAATGGTACTACGGATGTGATTAGCATCTTTTACTTTGGTAAGTTTGTGTGTGTTTCGACTGACTTTGGAACCAAAAGAAACGTAAGAGTTTTGCATGGTAGTAATTTGGTTTTGGTTTTTGTGGAGTCTTTGTGTAATTCGATCCAGGAAAAGAGAAAAAGAATTATTGTGGGCTTGTGATGTTCTAGTTCGGCCCAAGTGAAGAAAAAGAAAATAAATTAGTATAAGTAGTTTAGGTATAAGATTTGTGAAATAAATAATGCCTTTCGTTTTATACGTCCACACATAAGATCGGTGTAGTAATTCGTAGTGTTCATTTGACTTTCATGGTCGGTGCGCAAGCGAGCTATTCATGGTGAGTTTCAAAATCATTCGGGTGACTTGGTAATCGTTGCTTGATATATATATATATAATTATATATATATATATATATATATATATATATATATATATATATATATATATATATAACCCACACAAAAGGTTATTTAACATAAATTGGAATTATTCGGTGATTAACATTATTAATGACGTGGGATTTTCACGAGGTATTACACTTAATTAAAACTATTTTGGGTTTAGTTCTGTTAACATTAGAACTAGAGTGAAAGTGAGTTTGAGGAGTTTGCCTTTTGAAATTCACCCTATTGTTTTCATACCCAGATACCCATTGGTTGCAGAAAGCTGTAAGATGGTCAAAACTTTCACAAGTGAAACAAGCTTTGTTGTAAAATCCAAAGTCATCATTTTGGTGAGACTTAAAGGTATTCCATTTTCTATGGTCACCTTTGGGCTTGTTTGTGGACCTATATTGTTCACAATATCTTACTGGTTGCCTAACATGTTTTACATTGGACTTAGGCCTATCAGTATGATTTCTAACCAACTTAGGAACACTTGTTCCTACTTTCTTAACCACTTCAGGTTTAGACATAACCTGTTCATCTTCTTCATCATCAGATACCCAGTCTTCAACAACTATAGTATCTGGTTTCCTAATAGAAGACACCTTGTCTTCTTGAAGTGAAGTTTTACATAAACTCTCACTTAACTCCTTAGGCTCAACAACAACTACATTGGTCTTTGGTTGTACACCATATTGTAACTTTGGTAGTTGAAATTCAGGTAAGCCTGAGTGTTCTAGGTCAATCCCTGGGGGTTTAGGGATACCTCTGTATGGAGGTGGGACACTTTTATATCATAACCCTGACTTGGCTCTATTAATCACTTGACATTCTATCATGTTGGTGACACCTCTAGAAGCATGTTCTAGTGTCTGTGTAGTCAAGTGAATATTTCCATTTTCCTTTTTGACCCTATCAAAGGCCTCTCTCAAAAGCTTAATTTCAGCATCTTTAAAAAAAATATCCTGTTTAAGAGAACCTTTGTCATCAGAAAAAGCAAGCTCATTTTCTTTGTAATACAAGATTTGCTTTTCTACGGATTCTAATCCACACTTATAATTTACTAAGTCTTGATGAGTTCTGCTTAGCTCTTTCTTTTGGTCATCATAATGTTTGATTAAAGTTTGTAATTCTTTAAGAGCAGTACAAGCATTTGAACAAGCTTTATGAGATTGTACCTCAGTAGTAGAAAAAGCCATGAGTGCCATCTGTGAAGAATCTTCTTCTTCATCAGCCATGAAACTCCAATCAAAACCTAAGCCATCAATAGCTACCATAGCTTTTGAGTTTGGCTCAGAAACCTCCCTTGTTTTGGATGTGCTTCCAAAACCTTTGTTCTTGCTATCTTGCTGCCTTGGTCTTCTACAATCTCTTGAGAAATGACCCATCATGTGACAGTTATAGCACTCTATCTTTGACTTGTCAAAACCAGCAGTATCAGTATTGCTGATTAAGAGCTTCTTCCCGTCCTTTGATAGAACTTCTTGGCTCTCATGCTAAGAAGAGAAATTTGCCATTTTAGGTCCATTTCCTCCAGATCATCATCATTGATCTCTTAGAGGTCTTCATAAGTGAGCATGGACCCATTATTTTGACTTGTGAGAAATGTACAACAAGTGTTTTCATCCAAAATACCCATGGTACTGCTTGATGAACTAGCAGCACGAACATCATCAATAACTTTCACCTCTTCAACTGATTTTGAGGTACTAGGAGATGACATAAATGCCAAGTTCCCAGTACTTGAACTAGTACTTTCAGTTTTCTTCAAATCATGTTCCACAATCTTGAAGTTGCTATACAAGTTCATCAGTTCCATGGTGTCTAGGTCTGGCTTTAAATAGTCGTCAAAACCTTCTTCACTCGTTATATGAGTGATAGAACCGTAGAAATAAGTTAAAAACTTGAAATGGATTTAAAAAGTTACCATGCCCAAGCCCAGGTCCCCTATATTAGTAATTCGGTAATTCTAGCCCAAATACTAGTAAATCCTTTAAAAACTTCAAAATAAGGCGCCACGCCTCGCGCTAAGGCGCGCCTTACCCCGCCTTTTCGCGCCTCATCACGCGCCACGCCTTAAGAAGACGCCTTGGTCTGTTTCGTAACGTCGAGGCCACGCCTCGCGCCTTAGCGACGCTAAGGCGCGCCTTTTAGAACCCTGATTCGAACACATGTGTTTATTAAGTGAGTTAAGTTGAATATAATTTTAGTTTGTGTTTGGCGTGTGGCATTTTGAGGCTTATAAAGGCTTGAACTTTTAAAATAAGTTAGTTTAATTATAAAATAAGTTTTGTTTGTTATACAGGTTTATAGAAGCTTTTATAATTCATAATCCTCTATAAAGCCCAAGCCGATTAGAAACAGGCTTGTGGAGACTTATGGTTGGTCAAATTATTTAAGCATACTTCAAAAGTTCACTGAATTTGGTGTAATAAACTGCAAGCCCTTCAGAAAGAAAGACATAATTAAAAAATAAAAAAAAGAATAATAAGAAAAAGAAAGGTTTGGTTTAATCGATTAAAACGCAATGAATTGAAATATATCTGAATTTAATTTAATGTATTTTATGTGATTATACATTAATAAGCTTCAACTTCAACTAATTCACCAAACTGCTTTATTAAAATATAAACTCGAACTTCTAGCTTATAATATAAGCTCTAACTCTAGCTCTAGCTCCAGCTCATTTTAGCTATGATGCACCCCATCCGGTACCATGCCGACTAGGGGTGTAAACGAGATAAGACAACTCGCGAGTTATTCGAGATCGACTCGTAAACTACTAAAAATCAACTCGATTTAAACGAATCAAGCTCGACTTCTAACCACTCGAGTATATTTTTGAGTCGAGTTCGAGCTCCAAAATACTCAGCTTATGAAGCTCGCGAGCCTTATCAAGCTTCAATTCAATTACACTTTTACCCTTGTATATATACCAATTTACTTAATTTTCATACAAATCAAGTCGAGCCGAGCTTGATATGCCGAGTATTCATCGAGTTCGAGCATGAAATGTGGAAATAATCGAGCTCGATTCAAGTTTCGAGCTAGAGTTTTATATGAAAAGTCGAGCTCTAGCTCGAAATATAAATCTTGACTGAGCTCGAGTCGAGTTTCAAGCTCAAGTTTTAGTACTCAAGTCGAGCTCGAGCTTGGCAGTACTCGGCTCGACTCGGCTCGTTTACACCTCAAATGGCGACGCTATGGCGCTTAGATACATCGGATAGGGCCCGCCATACGCCAGGACACTTTAAGCTTTTAGCAATAATTTTAGAGCACGACAATTAAAAATTAATTTTTTCTCTCCGTGCACGATTTTCAAGACATCACATCTTTTCTTTTTATTTTTTTTCTAAGGTCTCGTGTCCAAAAGTCACTTAATTTTCATGGGCCAAATTTAGACTGGATGAGTTCTGCTTGGAAGTGTGCTGAATGTGTGGGTTCCTGTTTATCCTGTTGGTCTTGTTGGAGTACCCCAAGGGTAACGGTGTAGTATGTGCCACAAGTAGAGAACTTAATATGTCACTACACTAGTAAGGGGTTAGGGCCGCTCCATTGATGAGTCCAAGGCAGGACGAAAACAAAGAACCTCTATTATACGCGAGACGTATGGCTGGTCCTTATGGGGTTAAGGACGCCATGCGGGGTCGAAGGAATGACTCTGTGACAAGTGGTATCAGAGCTAGGTCGGACCGAGGCGGACCGAATCAGAATCGTTCATGCCGTTTTCCCAAAGTTCTTAAAAGTTTTGGTAGCACAATGGTGGCAAAAGAGGTCTCCCGGGATGTTGTTTAGAATAACATGATGTCGTGTTGAGTACACAATGTCGCATTCGATGGAAGACATAAGGAGTAATGGACTAATCCAAATGGGATGTCAATCGCTGCACGCTGGATCTTAAGTCACCAGAAAGAGTAATGGACTAATTCAAGAGGGAAGGTATTCGCTACACGCTGTGACCCAAAAGATTCGAAAGTCGAATATCAATTTAAGCCATGAAGCTGGAGTAAAGTCAAATCATTTCAGGGAAGTCTTTCGTCGAGGGAATGACCATGCACGAGGTCATGCATGAATTGGTGGTGGGAGAATGTCACAAGCCAAATTCTGAAGGGTGGGGTTCTGTTTGAAAAAATGTTGAATGTGTGGGTTTATGGTTTATCCTGTTAGTCTTGTTGGAGTACCCAAACGGTAAGGGTGTAGTACGTTCCACAAGTAATGGATTTGATATGGCACTACACTGGTATGGAATTGGGACCGCTCCCCTGATGAGACCAAGGCATGACGAAACTAGTGAACTTTTAACAGAACGAATGGCTGGTTCTTATTAGGTTAAGGATGTCACGTAAGGTTGAAGAAATGACCCGTGACATAATTCACACAACTCAATCTTCGAATATGATAGAAATTTCCTTATTAAATCGATTGAAAGATAGCCAAAGTTCTTTTTATTAGGCTTATTTTTAATTAAAATAATTCTAAAAATAGACCAAACACAAAAGGGCGGTTCCCTATCTACCCCGAAATCCGAAAATAATTTTGTTGCCCAGGGCAACCGGCAATTTTTTGGGCAACTGAAGGATTTTCAGTGTAATTTTTGGGCAACAATCGCCATTTTTTGGGTAACTGTGGACATTTTTTGGGCAACCGGGGTATGAGATAGACCATTTGGTGTTTGGTCTATTTTGTTAATTATCCCTTTTTAATAAAAATATATTATGTGATTGACCATGTCATTTACAAGAAAACATGCAACTTACAAATCTATATATTTTTCAAGTCCCAACAATTTTTTGTCTAACAAAATTAGACCCGTGTTAAGTGATCCAATAATTGTTTGAAACACAATGACATCATGTTGTCCTAAAACTAAGCCGATCAACCCTTTTGACTCGGTTTTATGTCCCAATTTATACTCACACCCCTCCTAAATTTATAAAAAAAATTTACCAAAAAAATAAAAATTTTGATGCCATTGGCCTTGCTAGTAAGATAACCAAACAAACATAAAATTTTCTCACATACAAAAATCATCATACATTTGGTTTTTTAGATCTCTAGATGTCTGAGTAATATGTGAGTGTTTCAATCATTCACAAGACGGAAAAGGGTAATTATTTGCTTTCGCTTACTATATAAACATCGATAAATTGTATACCCACAACGTACGACATAGATCTAGATCCATCAATGGCTCGTGTTTTAGGCTCATTTGCGCTTCTAGCTCTTGTTTTCTGTGTGGCCGTAGCGGCCGATGATAGCCCTCTACAAGATTTCTGTGTCGCGGACGTGAATGGTCATGGTACGTAGGTTATATATTATTCGTTTATCTTTCTAATATTTTTTGGTTTTGATGTAATAATGAGATTTGTTACAATTGTAACAGTTTTGGTGAATGGATACACATGCAAAAACCCGAGTTGGGTTCAAGCCGAGGACTTTTACTATGGCGGGCTACACATGATGGGGAATACCTCGAATCCACTTGGATCTAAAGTGACCCCAGTTTTCGTGACACAGTTGCCAGGACTCAACACATTAGGAATCTCATTAGCGCGTATTGATTATGCACCATGGGGGGTCAACCCACCTCACACGCATCCTCGTGCATCTGAAATCTTGACTCTCTTGGAAGGGAGTCTCGAGGTTGGATTTATCACATCTGGTCCTGAAAATCGTCATATTTCTAAAGTTTTGTACAAGGGTGACGTATTTGTTTTCCCGGAGAATCTAATACATTACCAAAGAAATAATGGGAACACAAATGCTATTGCAATCGCGGCTTTGAGTAGTCAGAACCCTGGATTAATAAGTATGGCTAGTGGGGTATTTGGTGCGAAACCAGAAATACCTACAGATATACTTGCCAAAGGCTACAAAATTAATGGCGACGCTGTGAGCAATATTCAACATAAGTTTTAGACCGAACACGATTGGAAAATCAGATAATACATATGTTACTATTTACAAATCAAAGACTGATTCAATTTATGTTTGCATTTTGTTTGTATCTTTTAGATTTGTAATACTTTCTTGTATTAGAAATGCGTTTACAGAGTTGGCTTTTCTTGTAACGTCTACTTTCAGATATGAATCGATAATTTGAACAGAAGGTAGCTAGAGTGTTGATTATGATTATTTGAGTACTCTAACTTATCTAGAACAATTAGTGATGAAAATGCTGGTTGGCTTATGATTCATAAATGATTTCTATACTCTAAACTGTTTATTATTGTCTAGATGGAGTTGAGCCACATGCCCGGCCACATGAACATGATCACAATGTACTTTGATTAATTAACACCATTCCTGTTTTAGGCAACTTAAAGTTTGTTATGCAGGATAATAAACACTCTTATAAGCATTCGTTTTACGCAAACTAATAATTACCTTTCTCATGATTAGTCGATTTGTGAATTTTAATGTACGTTATAATGCTCGATATAAACTATGTTCAAAGATAGTTTCGGGTTGGTTTCTCTCAACTCATACCATCAAACTTTTACAGCAGTGACAATCGCACCAAATTGACGTACTAGTAGTATTATACACTTGTGTTCGATCCTGAATCTAAGGTTTATAGAGGCAGTGCAAATTTTAGGAATTGTGTTTGCCAAGTTTGAAACGTTCAACTTAGAACTTGAAGCATAAATCCATGCAACAACATTTATATCATACAAATGATACTACAATGCATGCAGTGCTTAAAAGTTCCTAAAATATGTAATTTTTGAGATTTGAACTTCTACTATACCATCTTTTTATATGAAAACTAATTTGAAAGCTTAAAGAGTAAATCTAGCACTTGATTATTATTCTAAAAAACTATTAAGATTATTTACTGAAGAAATATAAAACCGTTGGATGTTGTTGTTAGACAGTGAAAACCCCGTAGGTTACCATGCATTATTCAACAACTATAAATAGAGTACGGACACCCTAATGGGCCTCCGTCCACCAACACAACTAAGCCGAGCCCTCAATATCTAAACATAATATTCTAATAGTGGTTTCTTAGCCATTTGCTTGCAGCTAGCTTATTGGCATCATTTGTGTAGTTGACTCTTTCATTTTGTTATCCACAGGACGGCATTGACATGGTGATAATCCATAGTGTCTATGCTTTCTTTCATTATATATAACATTCATAGCTAATATGTCCCACTATTTTCATCCATCAATTCGATCCATGATTCACGACCCAAATATCACTTTTTGATCAATCTAATGGCTCGTGTTTTTGGCTCATTCGCGCTTCTAGCTCTTATTTTTCTCCGTGGCCATGGCAGCGGACCATAGTCCTCTTCAGGATTTTTGTGTTGCGGACATGAATGGTCAAGGTTGGTTGATCGTTTTATTTATTTCTTTGATATATCTTTATTTGTTTGAAGTTTAGTGTACTAATAAGTTGTGTTATACAGTTCTAGTGATCGAACGGATACACTTGCAAAATCGCGAGTTTGGTTCAAGCCAATGACTTCTAGTTTGGTGGCTTGCACATTATGGGAAACACCTCAAATGCATTTTGGGTTGGGCGGGCCCCGGTTTTCGTGACACAGTTGCCAGGACTCAACACATTAGGAATATCAATGGCTCGTGTTGATTTTGCACCATGGGGGATCTTCTCGCCTCACACGCATCCTCGTGCCACTGAAATCTTGACCATTTTGGAAGGCAGCCTTAAGGTTGGATTTGTTACATCGAACCCTGAAAATCATCTAATTTCCAAAGTACTATATAAGGGTGACGTTTTTTTATTCCCGGTAGGCCTCATACATTACCAAAGAAACGTTGGAACACGAATGTAATTGGCATTTCGGCGTTTAGTAGCCAGAACCCTGGCTTCATCTCCATTCCGAATGTGGTATTTGGTTCAAAACCAGACATATCAACGGATATACTTGCTAAGGCCTTCCAAACTAGTGAAAATATTATCAATAGCATTCAACTGAAGTTTTAGAGACACAATATTTATGTAACAAGACAAAAATTATTTTTTATTGTAATTTGATTATATTTTTCATGTTGTGATACTTTATTTCTAAAAAGAATTCGGCTGCATAGTTGCTTAATTATCTTATTTGTATTGCCATCCGTCGACGATTACTCTTCTCCAATGTGGTCTGGTGGTAAGGTGTAACCAAGGCTCAGAAGAGACAAGGGTGACGGAAACATATTTGGATGGTTAGAGAAAAGTCTCTGAAATGAAAAGAGAACACCGGCTACACCACGTACATCTGAGCCAAAAGGCACGACTTCCAGTAATCTGAATTGGGATCCCCTTTGTTTACCGTTTCACATTCGCAGATGAATCATTAGTCTGAAGTGAAATTGTCGATTATAATGGATTTGGGAAAATTGAAGTTAAGTTTCATGTTTGATCACCAAATTAGGGTAGAGATCTGGCGAGAAGAAAACTTAAAATAAGAAGGTTTAAAAGTAACTATAACCACGTATTTGAAATACATTGACTTGAATTAGATGTATCTCTATTATTTTAGATGCATCCCAATTAGTTTCGAAAGTAATTTGAAATGAAAAAAATGCAAAGTAGTACTAGCAACAAATTTGACCCGTAGAGGACGAAAAATACATAGGATTTGACTAACTTGATGAAATACATCTAATATATGTCTATGCAGCTTATTTTGAGCTAGAAAATATAGTATGTTGCATCTAAAAGATTAAGGATATGTTTAATTTAAATCAATGCATCTCTAATATGAGATTATACTAATTTGACTTATTTATCCTTCTCATTTTAAAATTTGTTTACATTTGATAGTTAACTTATACAAACAATTCGCCCTATATGATTCTATTTGGACGCATATATCATTTTGGATTGGGCCTCAAATGGACATCTGACCCAGTGTGAAGAGAAAGGGGGCCCAACTACTATAAAAATATAATGCATAATAAGATAATCTAAAAGGCCTAATGAATCAAGTTCATAAAAAGTAACTCAAAACTCAAAAGTTGTCAAATGGGAACCAAATCTATAAAATTAAACCTTCTAAATCTGGCTATAGATAGAACAAAAATAATACTTAAATTTGTAGATCTTTATAGATTATAGATATAATGTTATTAAATGTGGTTTGTTAGCCATTTGTGGCTCATGTAACAACATGCTAAACACAAAAATCTAAAAACAAAAAGACTATTTCAACTTTTCAAGTATTAACCAGACGGCATTTTATGCATTTGTTTTTTTCACTATATAAGCACCTTTACATTCTTAACCATCACATCCAGAACTCATATAACCAATTTCTCATCCTTTTGGTCTATCAATGGCTCATGTTTTTGGCTCGTTTGTGGCTTTAGCTCTCGTTTTCTCACTGGCAATGGCAGCAGACCATAGTCCTCTACAAGACTTTTGTGTCGCGGATGCAAATGGCCAAGGTACATAACACATTATTATTATGCTCTTTTTTTTCCGTATGTACTTAATTTATGGTTTAGATATATAATCAGTTTACTGATTGCAGTTTTGGTGAATGGTGTAACTTGCAAGAACTCAAGTTTGGTTCAAGCTAGCGACTTCCACTTTAGCGGTCTCCACAAAAGAGCAAACATCTCAACCAGATTCGGGTTTGGGCTGACCCCAATTAACGTGGCACACTTGCCAGGACTCAACACTTTAGGAATCTCATTGGGTCGTATTGATTATGCACCATTTGGGATTAATCCACCTCACACACATCCTCGTGCTTCTGAAATCTTGACTGTATTGAAAGGAAGTCTTGAGGTTGGATTTGTCACATCAAACCCTGAAAACCGTCATATTTCTAAAGTATTGAATAAAGGTGATGTCTTCGTCTTCCCACAGAATCTTGTGCATTACCAAAGGAACCTTGGAAAGAAACGCGCAACTGTTATTGTGGCTTTGAGTAGCCAGAATCCAGGGGCGATCCCTATTGCAAATGTGGTTTTTGGTTCGAAACCAGATATAGCGACTGATGTTCTTGCTAAGGCGTTTCAAACTAGCAATGATGTTATTAATAACATCCAGTTCAAGTTTTAAAGCGAGTGAAATGGGAAAGTCACCTAAGGAAACCTCAACTTAAATATATCCGGACAAATGATATGTGTGTGCTCATCTTATGTTTGATCTATTATGTAACTTTTTAAAAAAAATTCTTGCATAGTTGCTTTTCTTTTTTAACGTCAATATTTGGAAAAGAATGCCTTTCTAAAAAAAATATTTGGAAGAGAATGGTTAATCTGAATCAGAATGTTGATGATAACGGACTTGAGTTACTGAAATTATCGAGTGTCTACTGATTCACAAACCACTATAGCTTCATTTCAGTCTTGTGTTATGTGTTCATTAGCGATTCACGTCCTAACAATTCAGTGTCATGGAAGTCTTACAAAGTGACTGCAAAGTTTAAAGAAAAACGCAACAAAAGCAACTTCACATACACAATCTTTGGTGTTATGGCCTTTCGGGTGGCTGTGTTGTAAGACATTTTGAGTGATCCAAACTTTCACAAGACGGCACTAGCATACAGAACCTTTAGTTTCACCCATAACTTATATGCTTTTCTTTCACTATATAAACAGCCCTACATTCTCAACAATTCTACCCACAACTCACACCATCAAATATCACATCCTTTTGATAATCAACAAAAGTGAAACTAAAGATAAAGTTTATTGAGTAATCAAGTATCGCTAAACGACAAAGTTCTCGCTGACCTGGCACACCATTAGTCTGACCGAGTAGGGAAAATTCAATTCAAACTTTTGTCCAGAAAATTTTGACCACAATTAAAACACTCCCTCGCTTGCTAATTGTTCCCGCTTTTTTTTCCACTGATGACATCAAATAAGGTCATATAATTAGCATCATTTATCCTATGTATATTGCTTGTTTTATATTGTTTTGTATAAGAATTGATACTTAATCGTTTAAATGTTTATATTTCAGTTATTTACAAGCAACTATAATCGTTGAAAGTTAGCTATTATGGACGTGTTTTGAAGCTAAATTATCCAATTCGAGAAAGTCCACAAAACAGACAAGAATACGCCGCATCATTTTAGACAGATACGCCGTATACCAAGACTTGGATGATTATGAAGACCATTGCCTGACTTTGAAGAATACGCCGTATCCAGTTATTGGATACGCCTTATATGAAACTTTGGTCAACATAAAGAACGAGCTTGTTTTAGTCCTGATACGCCGTATGAAGACAACTGAATACGCCGTATCCATCTCAAAGACTTCACCAAAATTTTATTTTTTTTTGGGTAAAGGGGAGTAATCCTGCACCCTGGTAAATAGATTAACCAAAAACGTTTAAGTACAAATAAAATATGGCTGAAGTACCATATTAACCTCAAGATAAAAAGCTTGATAACCACCTAACTCTAGTGCTTAAGACATGCCAAAAGCACTTACAAAACTAGAAACAAAAAATGCATCTAGAAAAAAACTGAAAGAACAGCTAGCCAGCAGAAAACGTGCGAGATGAATTTGCCCCAGTATTAGCAAAAAGATTGGCCGATTCATCAAACACATTTACCACAAGATCTTCACCATCTTCATCATCCATCACCAATGCAGCATACGGATTAGATGTAGTAACATTAACTTCCTTAGAAGTATTACCAGTAGACTTCACTTGAGACGACGATGTAGATGCATTACCCATAGTAGGAGCTCCCTTCTTAGGTATACTAGTAGCTGCCTTAGGAACAAATTTGAACTGTTTAACCGAAGTACCAACAGATTGATTCCCATTAGTAGCCTTGGCTTTACCCTTCTTCTTTTTTTTACCCACCTTTTGAAAACCATCAGTATCCAACTCCACAGTAAGAGTAGCAACATGAGAAGTAGAAACAGTAGAAGGACTAACCACCTGTGTAGGAGGCCTCACCACCTGTTTAGGACATTGATCATGGGAATGACCAAATATTTTGCATAAATTGCACATGGGGGGCCTCCATTCATACTCAACACGTATAATCTCTTTATTAAAACTCTCTCCAGTGAGAGAGGGGAACCCAATAGTCACAGCCTCCACAAGATCAGACTCAGACTTAACCTCAATAAGACATCTAGCAAAACTACTTCTACCCCACGAATCCTTACACATAGAGCTAGTGTAAGAATCAAGCATTACAAGCTTACCAATAAAAGAAGCAATCAAACTAATACCATCCTCTTCAAATACTTGAAGAGGGACATCATGCAATTTAACCCATAACGGTATGCTAGTCAATTCCTCCTTACGCAAACAAGTATCCATAGACCATTTCTTGAGAATAATAGGAGACTTGCGTATCATCCAAGGACCTTCTTCCAAAACAGCTTCTAAACCAGCCAATGAATCAAATTTGAAGAAAAAGAATCCTTTGGAATTCATCATGATCCTTTTAAGACCATGTTTCGCCCAGTTACTCCTAGCATAGTATTCAACAACAGGAAACACCATCCTTTTTCCAATAAAATAGCCATATAAAGTATGTTCCAAACGAGAACTAACCTTTTCAACCACTTTACGGGGAATGGAGATATTAACACCTTCAATTACAGGTTCAGGGTTAGGAGACTGATGAGTCGATGTATTAATCGAAAGTTGAGCAATAACATCATCCTTAATAGCATCCCACAAATGTAATATTATATCCTGTACCCTTGACCGAACTTCCCTATCCAAAGTAGACCACACTGGATACTTACCCTCTTCAAGCCCGTTAGTGAATTCGTCAATGTCTTCATGATTACCAAGTGTTACACCAAACAAATCATGAATGTACTCAGTACCCGAGATATTCTGATGAACCGACCCACCAATCAAATCATTCGCAGGGGATTCATTGATCTTAGTTTGTATTGAGCATAAGAGCTCAGTGAACGACTCTCCCAATTTTGCCATCACAACAGCCAAAACAAAACCCAAATCACAGAAGACTCAAAGATCCACGTCAATCTTCAACCGCGTAAAAACCCTAGTTAGGAAAACTAGGGTTTAATGTAAGCACTAACGACCAGTACTCAACCCATAGTAAAGTTGGTTCAATGAAGCAACGATGAGAATAATAGTATAGAACCAACTTAGGATCAGATCTGCTTATAAAAAACCCTTTAGCGATTGGAACAGAAAACCCTAAAAAACCCAAGATCGACATGCGCCTATAACAATCGGTGTAATATTAAAAGAAAAGGACAAATAAGCGCCTATAACCAATATACCACACCGACCCACGATCAGTATTCAATAGAAAAATATGGTCGGTTCACATGCAAGCAAAGACAAATTAAGCGAAATCAAACCCAGTAATATGTGTGAAAGTAAATAATTCCAATACCAACCGACCCACGATGTACCTTAATTAATTAAGAAAACATTGAGAGGAAGTTGAGACAAGAATTAATAATACGATCGAACAATAGGGAAGAAGGATTGAATCGCTGGACCGATTTAGGGGATGTTAGGGTTAAAAATCGCCAATATTCGCCAAAGAGGGGAGAGTATTTGAGGTTAGTTTTTATGTTCAACTTCACCAGAATTCCAAGACATTGAAGACAGCATACGCCGTATGAAGATAAGTGATATGCCATATCACTATGGCGGTGTACGAATATTACATAATATAATAATTTTGGTCCCCACGCGAAGTTACCTTGATACGTTCGGTACGCCGTATCGACCGTTTCGAGAAAGTATAAATAGAAAACCCTAAATCCGGTTTTCAGAGAGCACATAACCACCAAGTACGAGACCAGAGACATAAAGAAGACCAAGAAGGTCCTACTAGTACATATTTACATAGGAGAATTCACTTAATTCGTTTTAGTACACCTTAATCGTTCGGTTAGCGTATTTTTCTCTTTTGATTTATATTTGAATCTTTCAGAACATGTTATCTCGTATTAGCCATGTTTAATGATTATTTGATGTTTTGATTTGTTACTAATTTGATAGGCAGCTCAAGCTTGTGTTTTGATTACGTTTATTACTTCATTGATATTGTTTTGCATGTTAATGTAAGCCCTAGAAGGGATAAATGATAAAATTGATAATCATTAAGTAGCTTTACGCGGGTTTCGAGTAATCGTGACAGGATTAACTCTGTTAGAGTTTTAATGGAAAAATATTATCGTGTATGACTAGATTCGAACTCGGGAGCGAGGGATTGCACACTTTACGTATGAATGACTAACGTAAATAATTAATATATATAATAGTTATGTATTTTAATTATTTGGACACGAAATGAAAGATAACGGACGTTAAGTGATTAACCGGATTGACTAACTGTTGGTCCCTTTACACGCTTAGAGTTAACTAGAAAGTTAATCTATTTGTGTTAATGACTAATACAATGTTATGATTAATTCTAACAGTTATAAAACGTGAATCTAAAAACTCAAGGTAATTTTCAACGTTTAAATTCTTATTAGAAATGAATCAAAGAATCTATACCCAAGTGTTTTGCGGAATAAACACTTTTGGGATTGAATAGACAAGGTATGGTGGTGTCTCCTATCTAAACTCAAGTTTTGCTTGAGTGGTAACAATGCGACCTCACTGAGCAATCTCAGGGATGCGTTACTCTTTGTAGGAGAGAAGTTGTTTTGCAAAAGTCTAAGCTTTAATTTTACAAAACACACTCAACTTCTCTCCTTCTTAATCTATTTATACACTAGTAATCTGAGTAAAAGTAATTAAAATATTACAAGTTGTTGAGCAAGTTGTTGAGCAAGCGTGTCTGACAATTACAACAGTAATTATCATTTCCAAGAACCAATAGAAATGGCTTATTAAGTCTTTAAAAGTGGTTGGTCTGACACTCCAAGACTTTAAGCCGTCTTAGGAAGGATTTCTTCCTGACAAGATAAGATTTGATCTTATCTTAAATCCTTCCTAGATATTTCTGCCTTTCTTCTCAGGCACTTAGTTCTTCAGGACACGCTTCTCAGTAATCTTTCATAATTACTTCATTGTTGTTGAGGAGACTGGGGTTCAGTGAGTTCTTGTCCAACACTCACTGAACCATCATCTTCTTCTTTGGCTTAAGTGCTACTTCAGGGAGTACCGCCTTCCTGCGTAGTGAATCCTTCTATTTGAATTCTCCTTAAGCATCCTGAAGATGACTCACTAAGAGGCTGTTCTCTCAGTGACTTGAATTGTTCTCGGTTTAAGTTAACACTTAGTTAATTTGTGTCCAAATCATGTTTTAAGTATTCTTGGGTTTTTCATGACCCAACAATCTCCCCCTATTTGGATATAAATTATTCCTAAGTGTTTTGATCAGTTATGAGTGAGCTAATGACTTCTACTCATACTGAATGTACTAGGATGTAAATAAGGACACTGAAATAATAAAAACATCATCTTATTGATATCATTACAAGTCCTAACAAACTAAGTACAAAAGGGATAGTGGGTATTCAGGAAGATCAATCAGTTCAACTTAATACCAAGGGCTTCAAGCTTGGGCTTCTTTGACTGCAGCTCTTGTTGGTCAGGATGCTCATTGATTTTCCTCTTCAGATCATGACAAAACTTCACATTTTCAGGACTCTTGAATGGAGAGGCCATCATTAGAAAGCCAAGCATAGCTTTGATCCCTGACAAATCGATGTCACTCCACCTTTGGAAGGCTTTGTCTCCGAACTCATCAATGAAGAACAAACCTCTTTCAGGTTGTTCAATGACCATATTGTTCCTGAAAGGAACACCTTCAGGGAGAGCCCTATTGCAGTCAAGACCAGGAATCTTGATCTCAGGCTCAGCTTCAATCTTCTTTCTTTTTCTTGAAGAAGACTGAGAGGGAGTTGGTTGTGCTGAATCAGGAAGAAGAGATGGAGTGCCAAGTTCCTGAGGTGCAACTGTCAATCTTTCATACCTCAGACTCAAGGACTTCAGCAGATTAGGGACCACAACATTTGATTTCTTTGCTATTAATGGACCCAACTCATCCAATTATGTGATCCCGAAGTCAGCGAATCTGAAGGGTTTATGAACATCAAAGTTTCTCATGTCAGCACCTCTGTAGACAGTAACAGTGGCAGGATTGGTGTTTCGATGAATATGAACATCAGTGATTGGTTCTGGCTTCAACCTGCTAGTCATATACCACTGATATTTCTTAATCCTGTTCTGCCTGATCTCTTCAGCCCTTTTATTCCTTTCCTCCCTTTTCTTCCTGAGAGTGATCATCTCCTCAGTCTGAGCCTTTACAAAGGTCATACCACCCTCTCTTCCTGAGAGATCCTTAGCCTCAAGACCAATCTTCTCAGCCTCTTCATGAACAACCTTAATGATAGCAGGCTTGCTCACCTTTTCTTCCTCCTTTAACTTCTTCTTTGCTTCCTCTTCCTCTAGGTAAGCACTGAGTTCATCAGCTGAGAAGTGGTGAAGAACTCCATCAATGTCATACGGGATCCTGGCTGGTGATTCAGGATCCTTTGCAACCATGATTGGTGCAGGTTGAGGCTCAGGTTCAGTGAGGATGCCTTTGCCTTTATCTTGATGGAGGGAAGAAGCTTCAGGAATCTCCCCCTCAGTGTGAGAAGGAGGTTGTTGGCTTGTTGAAACTTCAGGGACTCCAGTGTCTTTCTCCCCCTCAACTGTTGCTTGAGCCATGGTGAGAGCAAGAGTTGGAGTCACTGGAGCAGCAGGACCCTTGAAAGCCTGATAGATCTCAGTCATCATTGATTTGATGTCCGAGGTGTCTTTCTGAAGAGTTGAGATCTGATCCGCCGGAGATGCCTGAGAAGCTTCGATGCCTGACATCCTTGATCCAAGAGACCATGCTAAAGATGTTGAAGATTGTGCCCAAGTACCTAGATGTTTTTTCCTGAAGACCCAAGGAAGTCCTGATTGAGTCCAATGAAGAGGTAAGACCCTGAATCTTAGAATCCTTCAGTAAGCTGAGAAGATCACTGAATTCAGCTGAATGCTTCTAGTAAGTCTCAGCAGCCTGAAGGACCTTCTTGTTGAGTTCCGGGTCATCCTTGACAGCTGTTTGAATAGTTCCAAGGCTTTTGGTGATGCCTTCAAGGGTAAGATCGAACTTCTTGAAATGAAGATCAATAGCTGTTAGGGAGTGATTGGTGTCAGAATGTATTTCGATCACATCATCATGAAAACTTTCAACATCTGCCTTCAGGTTGGCATAGTGAACAGCAGCTTCAGTGTGATGATCGAACATCTCTTCAGCGAGACCATTGTAAAGAGCTCTATTGGTCTTGAGTAGGAACTTGACCAATTTTCTTTCAGTGAGGGAAGAGAGTCATCATACTTTTGGAGGATGTCCTCAGTATCAGAAGAATCAGAAGATTGAGAACCTGACTCTTCACTTTGGCGTGGAGATGACTGATGTGATTGTTCAGGTTGTTCAGATTGTACATCAGTTTCCATGTCCTCACCTGCCTCAAACATTTCTTCTTCACTCTCTTCCCTGAGCTCTTCATCAGACTCGATTAGAGCCTGAAACTCCCCCATGGACTCAATACCCAAAAATTCAACCGGCTCCTCTTTATAAAAAGACTCGCCTTTGGTTTGGCCAGGTCCTGACCCCGTTGTCATAATAACTGAGTGGGTTTGCTCAGCCTGACTAGTCATAATAACTGGGGTAACACCAGCCTGACTTTTGGGGGCAGTTCCTGAGAGAATCGGACCGCCTGAGGGGTTTATGGGTTCCGTATCAGCGGGTTGTTTCTTTCCCTCTGAGTCTTTGTCCCCCTTAGCACCTTCAACCATTGATGGGTGTTTTTCAGTGGTATCACTAGGTACTGATTGTGAAAGTTGGTGGACCTCCTTCCCATCAGGATTGTGCTGTCCTTTTGGGGATTTAGGGTCCTTTTCTCCCTGAGATCCTGAGGGTGATTGCTCAGGAACGTTAGCGGGATGTGAATGTTTGTGGGTCCCCTTCTCAGTAAGATAGTGCTGCCTTACCGAGGATTTAGAACCCTTTCCTCCCTTGGGAACTGATTGTTTTTTGACAGTTCCTTCATCGAGATGTGAGGGGGTGTGGGTCCTCTTCCTAGTAGGGTGGTGCTGCCCTACCGAGGATTTAGGACCCTTTCCTCCCTTGGGCACTGATTGTGATTTATCAGTACCTTCATCGGGATGTGAGGGGGGAATGCTTCCTGATCCCTCTGACTTGTGTATGTCAGTTGAACCATGTGGAATGGGTGTGCCCGAGGTCACTGAGGATGATTGCTCAGTGACCTCCGTTGGCCTTTGTTTTGAGGTCAAGAGGGTCTCAGAAATGGGTGTCTCAGAGGTCTCGGCCTTTTTCAACCTCTTTTTAAGGTTTAGTTGGTTTTGAGGATCAGTCTCAGTGGCGAGTGGCTTGGGTCTAACCACCTGGCTGGACTGACCCTTCTTTGTCTTCTTCACCTTTTTGGTCGGTGAAGGAACTGGTGAGACAACGTCGTTACCCTGAATGACTGATTGCATGTATTCAGTCAGGGCAATATGTGTAACCTCACTGATGCTACTAGTGAAGTTTGACTTGTGCAGGACATCAGGCTTCGTACCTTCTGCATCAGGTCTCACATAGTCAGAACCAAGTAGGTCCTGAAGCACACAGGAAACAAATCTAGGGTAAGACATATGCCTTTGCCTATGTTTTCCTGAGAGCTTAGCAACAAGGTCTCGGAAGATTATTCCTCCGATGTCAATTTTTGTACCCTCAAGGAGACTGAACAACATCAATTGTTGTGATGAGTTCAATTGTTCCGTAGAGGATTTATTTCTACCCAGGACCTGAATGACAAATGTCATCAGTATCCTCCAAATAGGATGGAACCATGTTTTGACTACTGGAGCCTTCTCCAATAAGCCTCCTGCAGACGTTGTAGGACGTCTGGGGTCATGGGGTGCTAGAAAGATCAGTTCATTCTTTATGTCCTGATCAGTAGGGTTGGGTGAAAATGCTTCAGCAAAGTCAAGGCCTGTGGCTTTGATGAAGGTTGAGTAGTCAAAGGAGAGGGTTCTGCTCCCATTCATCACCGTGAAGGTGATGATTGACTCTTTGGTGTCTTTGGGGCTGGTAGCCACAGTCGTGCACCAGAATTCCCTCAAATAGTCATGGTAGATGACTGAGGGGGTGTGGGTGAAAGCCTTTGCAAGAAAACAATTACGAAGAAATTTCATAACGTTCTTGTAGGCTGGGTAGTTTTGTGGATAAGAGAAATTTCCTACCACATTGTTCTTTGTTAGGTCGACGTCCCCAGTGAGGAATTCCACATTGGGGGCGTATGCTATAGCTCTAGAAGAAGCCATTGTGGGTAAGTCTGGGTTTGACTAAGGTTTCTGGGTTTCTAAAGCTTTAAGAATACACACACAATTTGTTTTTGAGAATTAAAATGGCAGAGTTTTGCTTATGTTCTATAAGAACGTGTGTGTGTTTCTTTTGGTTGGGTTACTTATAGGGAAGTGGAGATGGGGGTGTTTTAGACATTTGAGCGATCTTAATTTATTCAAAAAGAATTATTAGAAATTGTTTTGAATAATATGTTTTGGGATCCGCATTTAATGCCAACACTCCACTTTCCTGGTTTGGCGCAACAGTCGAAGTGAACAGTTGAGCAGTTCTGCAAAAGTGTAATTTACAGAGATGAGTCATCACATATTTGTAATGTGATTGGAGAGGCATTTAATGCCAAGTGGGAATGTGGTGGCCCAGAGGTGGAAGCCAGAAAGGCAAAAAGAACAAATATTCTTGAATCAACACTAGTACAAAAATGGGATTTAGTCACACATGCTGTTTTTCGAACAGCCACACAGTCGCCTTTTTATGTGACTAAATGTACCAGAATAAAATAAACAGCCACACTTGATCCGACTTGTGTGACCATTTCGGAATTACATCCGAGGCTATAGCCACACATTTGAATATTTTCGTGACTATACGTATCTGGTAAATTTTTTTTTTGATTTTTTAGTCACTTATAATTTGGGACGTGTGACGGATACAAATAAGGTTGAAACATTAGTCACACTATATATATACATATGTGACAAATATATGTCACGCAATTGAAAAGTGTGACCAAAATCCATATATGGTTACACGAAGTAATTGTGTATGTGGCTAAATCATATGCTCAAGTTTGTCACACATTATTTAAGCGTGACTGCTAGTTTTTGTTGAAAATTTAGCCACATATGAATTTGAAATGTGTGACAACTGAAAAGTAAGTTTGAAGCATAGTCACGATATGCATTTAAAAGTGACAAATATATGTCACACACTTGAGATGTGTGACCAAATGTCATATATGGTCACACTAAACCATAGGCATACATGATTAAGTGTGACCAAAATTCGATACAAATAGTCACGTAAGTTAATATGTGTGTCTAAAGTTAAGTGTGTGTTTGCCTGCCAATTCCTAATGTGTATGGTCACATTTAATTGTAGCACAATCATGTGACTATAGGCTATACAATAGTAACACCATACCACAAATGTGCATCTAAATTATGTTTATGGCCACATTATAAGGGTATTATATGTGACCAATACATTGAAAATAGTCACACTGTGAAATATTCATGTGACTAATATGTATAGCAAAATGTGAACTCAGTTATCATTAACCTTGATATTAGTCACATTGAGTGTTTGTGTGACTAAATTCAAGATGTTACATATGGTCACATGAAGTATTTATTTAGGTGTCTAAATCATAGAGTCATATTTTGAGTTCAGACTGTTAGTCATGACTCTTCATTTAATTTGCCCCATTACAATGCTGGGATTTTATAGTCTATCTAGTTTAATGCAGTAGTATGTAAGTATGTTACTTGCCCCTAGCTGGAACCAGATTACTTGACTTTCTAAAGTCAATTTTCAACTTTATAATGAAGTAACATGTTACTAAAGTGCCTGCAAGTGCATATACATGATAAATGGAAACTGCAAATACAATAAAGCTTGACTGCAAGTGGACATATACATGATAAATGTCAGACTATACATTCTAGCAGTAATAACTATACATTCTAGCAGTAATAACTATACATACTAGCAGTAATAACTATACATGTTTAAGTCAAACTATACATTGTAGCAGTAACAACTATACATTCTATTTCTTGTCCTTGGGTCCTAGATACTCTTCCATCTTCCTGAGCAGTTCATATGCCATGTCATCATAATTAAGCTGAAGCTTGAGTATTTTCTTCCCACGCAACATCTGATGTAGAATGTCTTTGTGAAACTTTAAAGGGTAATCCTTTTCTACAAGCATGTAGATCACCAACTCATTCACAGTTAAAGCATGTACTCCACATCGTTGAAAAATTTTCCATTCTTTAACAGTATTGTGCGTTAGTCTTCTCCAACATTCATCTTCATGATTTGGTTCAAACATTACCTTTAAATAATTCCAGACTTCTCTATCATAATTAGCTTGTTCTGGTGTCTTATTACCAAATCTTTGTTTGAGTAATTTCCATAGAGCTATCATATCTTGTCTATCAAAATCATGAACCATGTGAAGAAAGCTTACATACCTTCTAGAAGAACCATCATGCCTCTTAATATCGTAATAAACTGTTTCCCCAAAAGATCCAGACTTATAATCAACAATGGGATGTTTGACAGTTAAAGGTTGTGCATCCATGGCTTCTCCTACAGAGTCAACTGCAAGTTCAGTGTGAGCTTGCATTTGTTCTTCAGCAACAGCTTGCTCAGTTTGTTCTTGTTTTCTCTTTTTACTGCTTTCTATTTCCAACTGTTCACCTGCTCTCTTTGAACTGTCATTCAAGAAGAGATCATTGTTTCTCTTGGCAATTGCATATAATTCTTCAATTCTTTTATCATCCAAGAATTTCAAATCCTTTAGTTTCCATCTGTCCACATTCTTCAAATACCTGCACATGAGTAGATGTTTATGATATGATGTACATATTGGGTATTGTTGATATTAATATAAATACCTTTGCAAAAAAAAAAAAAAAAAAAAAAAAAAAAAACTACCTGCACATGAGATCTCTTCTTTGTTTTTGAGTGGGTGGCTTGTTCTTCTTAGCTGCATATCTTTGTTCTGCATACAACTTCTTTTTTTCATCAAAAAATTCTTTCAGCATCCTGGCTTTTTCATCTACTGAGTACTTATCTTGCTCTTGTTTATGTAGTTTCTTAGCAAGCTCAGAATCAGCTGCAACCTGAGCCCTTTGCTCATCCCATGAAGCTATTAACTCTGCATCTTTTTCTTCTTGTATTCTCCTTTGTTCCAAAATTGTCTGATGTTCTGCATCATACTTTTCTGAGAATTTCATAGCAAGTTCAGCATCAACTTTTAATTGCTCTTCTTTTGATAATGGTTTCTCCACAGGCTCTTCAGTAAGAATCCCTTTACCTTTGCCTTGTACCTGTGGAGTTGATTGTTTAGCTTTTGGAGAGGATGATGGCTCTTGTATCACAACACCTTTGGTTACTGGTTTTGCTGTCTTCAGCTCAGCAAGTACACTAACAGCATTTGCAAAAACCTCTGGTGTAGCAGTACTAGCTTTTGTAGTACCAACTGTAATTGGCTCAGTAGCACTATCAGCATTTGTAACCTTGCCCAGACGATGATCAATCACCACTTGATTCCCTTGGTTATCCTCCCCTGAAACTTTGCCTTCATTCCTTCCCTGTTTGGGAGCATCCTTAGAAGCTTCAGAAGATTTAACCTTTTGTTTGGGAATTCTTGATCCTTTGACTCCTTCTAAATACCTAACCCTTCTCTTCAAAGCCTTTATCTCCCCACCTTGAGCTTTGATGACTCCATCTTGGGAAGAAGCTATTGCTCGCAGATCACCAATTTGTGCAGACAGCTTGGCACAGGTATCCTTCAATTCATTCAAAAGTTGCATACTATCCTCACCACTTCGGCTTGTGTTACCTAGCCCGAGAGGTGGATCACTGGAAAAGTTAAGTTCAGTCTCACCCCTAGGATAAACATCCGAACCCCCCATTGTTTCCATGTGACTGGGACCTTCACCTGAATCAGTTCCAGAGGAACTTTCTTCATTAGAAGTTTTCTTGGTTCGGGTCTTAATGATGTTACCACTGTCCTGTGCTGCTGCTAAGCTAGACACAGTAGTGGCAGCCCTTGCCAACATGTCACTCTCCCCCCCAGTGACATCCTCATTTGCAACAGTTGGTATAGAACCACTAGCCTGAGGTAGCTCAGTGTTCTTGGTGTTAGTCCTACGTTTATAGGTCTTTTGTTGTTGTTCTGTGGGTGTGTGATGGGTACCAGCTGGGATTGCTGAACCTTCACCCATTTGGGTTTGGGCTAGTGCCAACATTGTTGGAAACAAAGGTGTCACTCTCCCTGAAAAATCTTTTCCAACCCTACTCATATTAGCAAAAACCTTTTTGGTAAGGCAGGGAGTGGGATAAACATTTTTGTGACTTTTCTTTTTTTTAAATTGGTTGTCCAAAAAGAGTTGCAAAAACCTTGGATATAGAAAATATTTAGCCAAAGAACCATCCAAGTTCTTAACCATATTATCAAAAATTAATTTTGAGAAATTAAATCTTTGAGTATTTTCAGCCAAACAAATTATAGCAGAAGCTAAATTACTGCTAAATTCATTCCATGCAGTGGTCTTTGGACTTAGACACACTAAGACAGTATGAATTAAGAATTTCCACTGAGGAGAAAAATTACCTTTTTGGAACTTTAAAGCATCTGTATATCTCTCATAGCCCATCAGTGCAAGTTTTTCAAAGATTGTAGTATTTGGAAGATTCTCAACTCCGTTAGCATCATCTAGGAGAAGATCTCTTCGAATAGACACCTTTGTAATGATAATCATCTACCCATCTACAAGGGCATGGATTTGTGCTTCCCCATTAATAGTTTTGACCTTAGCAGACGACCAAAACTGGATAATGTTGGAAGTATATATAGTAGGTTTTACTGTTAATGCAAACTTAATATAGCTTGCATTAAGGAAATCAATGATCTCAGTAAAATCTACAGACTTATTGGATTTTTCTAAAAAGGCAACATTATTATGAGGTTCGGTAAAAGTTAGGTTCGACATTATGATTTGATTTGGGGGTTTTGCAATTTGACAATTAAAATTCGATTAGGGAGTGGAAGAGAGAGAGAGTAATGTGTGCGTGAATGTGATTGTGTGCAGCAATTGGGGGTTTATACACTTTAAGTAAAAAGTGATACAAACTACCCTGCACTCCCAACCACTGCTAAAAGGATACCCAGCAGTACAACGTTTCGATAGCAGTACAATTGTTTACCTAGCAGTACAATAATAATAGCTGTATTCAAATATCATAAACTTGTACATAATAACTGCATTCATATATTAAACCAAGTCAAAATAAGTTTACATTTACATAGGCAAAATATACATAGGCAAAATATATAAAGAAAAGATACATTAAGACACATATTTACTAGCTTCAATACTTCTATAAACATCAACTATTTTCTCTCTTTCTTCTTCTATTTTTTTGTTCCTCTCCTCAATTTTCTTCTGATGCTCCTCAATGACCTCTAAATCTTTCTTGTTCCTTTCTTCATACATATTTATACGCTTGTTGTGAATTTCTAACAATGCGTTTTCAACACCATACGGGCCTTTACTACATTTCTCCCAAATATTTTGGGATATGCCCATTTTTTTATAATTTTCAGGCATTGGTGGAGGAGAATCATCCCTTGGGCGTTTGTTTTTGTTGGAAGAAGGAGTTGAAGAGGAGTCAGCCATTGAAATTTGAAATTTATTTTCTAATGAAAATATCAAAGGAGTTGTATATGGTACGGTTGATTAATTATGAACGGTTTTCCATGTCGAGTTGTACAAATAGGCTAGAGAGGTATACGAACGGTTCCCAATACTTTAGGCGGGAAGAGGGACCATCGAGAGGCGCCAAAAGTAAACAGATGGATAATATTGATCGGATTTGGTTTATGTTTGGTTTGGATTTGACTAGTGTAGTTGATCTAGAAGTGTGTTTGGTGTTGGATTGACTAATTGACTTTTTCATTAGGGTAATTGATATTTTCTATATTAATGATGTTTAATGTAATTTGTGTGCTAACTTTAATGACTAATTGACTTTTTCATTAGGGTAATTGATATTTTCTAGTACATGTTTAATGTAAATACATGCTTTAATATCTATCGCAGTCTGAATGTGTTTGAGAAGTATGGGTATATTTAGGCCACTTCCAACAATAACTCAGCCTTAACAAATTAAAATTAAAATTCAAATTCAAACGTAAGATAAAGTACAACATATTAACGCTGCGTTAACGCAGGTTAGCCCCAACAATTAAAATTCAAAGTCACGTTAATAAAACGTGTGCATTTGTACCCTATAAATACCAATGCTTCTGAAGCACAAGTCACACAGAAACACATTCCAAACTTCTCAAATACTCAAGATCCAAGCATCTCAAATTCAAGATGTCTTCCAGAAAAGATTTCGGGCAACAATTTCCAAGCCCACCTCGCCAAAAGGATTTTGGCCAACAATTTCCAAGCCCACCTCGCCAAAAGGATTTTGGCCAACAGTTTCCAAGCCCACCTAGCGAAAATGAAAAATTCCATACTCCACCCGAGCATATCTTTCCGGTTTTCCAACCGGAAAATTTTCCGGTGAATAATCAACCTGAAAATGAACCAGTTCATAACCAAGACCCAAATCCGTTTGGGTTAACTGAGGAACAACTTAGGCAAGAGGAAGCAGATATGCAAGTCCTCCTGGAAATGGAAGCACTTGAAAGAGAAGAGGAAGCTGATCGTTTGGAGCGGCAAGCCAGGGAGGATGAAGAACGTAGGCAAAGGTGGGAGTCTGGTTTTTTCACACCTTCCGAATCCTCTGAAGATGGTTACCCAGATTCAGATGATAGTTTTTATTAATCGTCCGTTGTTTATGTTAATCGTATGTTGTTTATGTTAATCAATCATTGTTTATGTTAACGTAGTTTTTATTTGACATTTAATGTATTTCTATTTCATGTTTAATGTATTTGTATTTGATACTTTATTTTCAATTTATAAATTGAATTGAATTTGAATTGAATTGATAAATTTTAAATATATCCCGCCTTTTTGTTTAATTTGAATTTGAAATTTTAAAATTTAAATATCCCGCTCGTTATTAATATGTTGTACTGTTACTTTACGTTTGAATTTGAATAATACTCGTACGGTTACTTTTACTTTCAATCTGATTTTTAAAATAGCCTCCAACGGCTAGTTTAACGGCTTTCCACTATCAAAGCCACTTTCACAACACTTCGTTTTCTCACACAACTTCTTATAAAACTCTCTCGCAAGTATCACTAATTTTAACACAAACACTGTGGCTAACAAATTAACTAGCAGAGGTGCAAAAGGCTATCCTCACCCGATTACACAATGAACAAGAAAAAGAACTCAAATTGATTAACAATTTGCTAGGTGAGATAACTCGTATTATGCTACAGATGCATAATCGTGCTGATCCAGAGGTCGAAAGGTTGCGTGAGTTGCCTCAAGACCATCCAGCTATCAGGGTTGGTCTAGAAATTAAACTCTTTTAAGAAATGATGAAACAGGGTCGAAAGGTTGCGTGAGTTATTGTTGGGTGTGTTGCTCATGTACAAACATATAATCTCGGCTCATTCGTTAAACATCTCGTATACAACCATATCATCTCGGCTCATTCAATTCGTTAAACATCTCGTGTATAACCATATCATCTCGGCTCATTCGTTAAACATCTCGTATACAACCATATCATCTCGGCTCATTCAATTCGTTAAACATCTCGTGTACAACCATATATATCATCTCGGCTCATTCGTTAAACATCTCGTGTATAATCATATCATCTCGGCTCATTCGTTAAACATCTCGTATACAACCATATTATCTCGGCTCATTCGTTAAACATCTCGTATATATACAACCATATCATCTCGGCTCATTCGTTAAACATCTCGTATACAACCATATCATCTCGGCTCATTCGTTAAACATCTTGTGTATAACTAAAGCTCAGTTAATTAAGGGTGAGTGTGTTAAAGCTGACGTGGCATTGTGTTAAAGTTTAAAGCTGAGTTATTGTTGGGAGTGGTTAGAGTATTTTCTTTTGTTTTTTCGGTGGATTTTAGCGTGACTTAATCTTAATACCGCCAATTTTGTCCATATAATATTCAACTACGTACGGATAACTAATACCCGCGGGGAAACCCGAAAAACCGATGGATAATATTAATCGGGTATCCGGTGGGATATGGGGCGGGTACGGGTATATTATAAACGGGTTCGGTTATGGGTATACTAAAACCCGCCCCGAACCCGAACCGTTGCCATCCCTATTTACCGGCTATAGCCGGATTTCACCGCCACCTCATCACCATTAGTTTTTTTTTTTTTTTTAAACAAATCTTGCCACGTCAGCTATAGTTAAACCAAACCACAAATTCAATATTCAACCAGCAATTAATCCCTTTACCCGGTCATTTGTAAACACACACAAAAATCAATAAACCCTAATCAACACACACATTCTTATGGCAAACACAAGCACGCAAACAATGAAACCAAATAACAAAAAGGTAATTAGTAATTTGTGTTTTGTAAATGTAATTGGTAAGGGTACAATATGTAGTAATTACGTTTGTACTGTTGATGTGATGGTTGCACAGTATGATACATTATTTGCGATTATTAAGATAGTAAATAAAAAACAAAAATCAAGTTTATGCTTTAATTAACAGGTTCAAAGGGAAAATTTTCAAATAATTCAATTGTTAATTTCAAATTACAACTTGGAGGCAAATTTTTGGATCGAAATTTTTTGAATCACAAACGATTCATATTCTTGGTGTATAGCCTCTTTTCTCTCCTTAAAAAAAAGACTGCAAATAAAAAACAAAAATCAAATCTTCTCTCACCATTACTCTCCAAGCTAAGCCATAATCATTTTCTTTTACCCTTTGTTGCTCAAGAGTCATGGAAACTGAACCCATTGTTGATAACCATACTTTGCTTCCTCTTGATCATATTGTACATGATGATAACGCCTTAGAATATGAATCCGAAAAGTCTTCTGATGAAGAAGATATAGATGAGCCTGTATCCAACCAAACACCTGAGATAGTAGCTAAGAGGGGCTCAACCAGGCTAGTAAAGTTTCGCGCGAAGCATGACAAACCTGGTGCAACAAAGCTCAAGGTAACCTTCGATGCACTCGGTAGGGTAACAGGGGAAAACAGAGCAGTGTTTGTGAGTTTTTTAGGAGATGTGGCTCGTGAGCAGATAGGTGTGAAGATTCTACACTGGAAGAAGGTGAATAAAGATGCAAGAGATAAACTATGGGATGAAATCTTGGTACATATATACTATTTTGTAACCCAATACTACATAAGTTTATGTATGCAGTTACATTATGTGCAACTAATTAACAACATTGTGTTAATCTTTTCAGAAATTTTTTGTTGTTGACGTCCAATACAGAAAATTGATAATGATTAGTCTTGGTAAAATGCTAAGGAATTACAGAAGGAAGCTCAAAGTCAACTACATTTTGCCCAACCTAAATACACCTTCCAAACTGAATGAAGTCCCCGACTTGTATAATACAATAATGAAATCAGAAGACTGGGTCGAGTATGTTAAATACACGACCACCGAAGCATACAAGGTTTTAATTAGTCATCTTTAATTAAGTGTATATGTCATTTTATTATTTTCAGTTTGCAGCATTACCGCATCTAAACGCCTTATGATTTTGTGTTTTTAGGAGAAATCTGAGAAAGGTAAAATGGCGCGTTCCCAAAATATTTATCAGCATAAAATGGGACGAGGTGGATATGCTTATGTCAAAGAGAAAATGGTAAGATTACACAATGTTTGTTTTACCAATTAAGAGACGATCAGTATGAGAAATGAATCCGTTTACATTGCCCAATTTGCACATTTGCATTAATACCCTCATATTTTCGATTATCTTGGTTTAACTGTACATGTGTAAGCATCCACATATTTTCGTTTATCTTGGTTTAACTTTACATGGGTATGCATTTGATGTTTATTAGATCGAAAATAAAGAGATTGAAGCGGATGAAGAACCCCCCCGTGATGTAATGTAGGTGAAAGGAAGGGTAAACAAAGACGGCGAATACCCAAATGATGATATTAAATCAAAGGGAGATGAACTTGTAAGTTTGACTGCTAATTCTATTATTATGCTTATATAGCAGCAACATTTAACTGTGTACTAGCAGTAGTAGCTTGTATACCAGCAGTTACTCTAACAGCATCAAGAAGACTTTTAATCCCAACATTTCCTATATTTTTTGTGCAGAAAGAAGCTGATGACAAGATCAAGGAAGGAACATCGGGTTTTGATGATGGCACTGATGCCATGACATTTGTATTTGGTAAGGAAAAGGGCGGTTATGCCAGGGGAGTGGGAGGTGCAGTAACATACAAAGAGTATTTTGGCCTTCCTCGAAGAAAACAAGAAGCCAATGAAAAAATTGCCTTACTTCAAACTCAACTGGATAATGAGAGACGCGAGCGTGAAGAAAAAGATAAATTGATCAAAAAATTGTCCGCCGAGATGACCGAAAAAGATGTGCAGGTCAATAAATTATCCGGTGAGGTGGAAAACACAAATGTAATGCTTTCTCAAATTCTGCAACAGTTGAATGATAAAGGGATGAATATAACTCTGCCAACTCAACCATCGCCAATAGCCTCAGTTGTAAGCCATTTTTTATGTTGTTAACAATTTCATTTTCTAATGCTAACACCACTGATGCTAATGATACTAGGCATTGAACATAAACTGATGAGTGACTGTATTTCTTAATTTATATTGCAGGTGACTCCAATGGCCATTGACAATATTGCAGGTGACTCCAATGGCACTCAGACAAGTGGTGTTGTAAGTCCTAAAGATGCGGGAATTGAGGAGAAATCCAATGGCCTTGAAACTTCTAAAAGGTAACGGAAACAATGGTAAGTATAGTAATAAAAGATCGCCCTTTGATTTTTGAATTTTACATACATGATCGACTAATGTATCGTGTTTTATATATACGTATAGGAACCTGCTGCTAAAACTGTCAGGCCTAAGCATAACCTTAAGTCACAACGAAACGGGTCTCCAGATTCCCAATCGCTACAAAATGTGTCATCTCCAACACAACCACTGCCAACAGTATGTATTTCAACATGTTTCTTGTTACTCTTTTGTTTAAATAATGTAACGTGTTTTATATATACATATAGGAACTTGCTAAAACTGTCGGACCCAATAAGCCAAAGCAAAAGAAGCGACGAAACGGGTCTCCAGATTCCCAATCGCAACAAGATGTGTCTCTAACACAAGCACTGCCAACAGTATGTATTTCAACATGTTTCTTGTTATTCTTTTGTTTAAATAATTTCTGATATATACATGCAATTTTTTTTTTTTTTTTTGTAGACACTTAAGTGCAAACTCTGGCACACAAAGAAATCAAATATCGTTGCTTTTGGTACCGTATACCAGTCTCATGGAAAGCAAATGCTGCATAACCTACCACTCCCAAATGATTGCTACAGAGTGTCAATTGATTCATCGTTAGTTGATGCAGCATGCATACCGGACGTAGCAAATAATGGGTTCAAAACAGTTAAGGAAGTCGAAGGTAGTTTCGTTGCATGGCCAAAGGATCAAGTTATTTTTGAAGAGGTGGTACGTACATGTGTTTTTTCAACCTACATATATAATTATTCATATGTAATTCAATGTTTGATAGAAGCGTCTTTTGTTTACTACAGGTTACACCAACAAACCATGTGACTAAATGTGTACCACAGGCACCAACGAAGAAACAATATATATCTGCTAACGACTTAAGGCAAACTGCTAAGGGGGTGAAGGTTCAAAAGTCTTTAGATATTTGATTAATTAAGTACGACATTACAATTGTATATTTTGTCCAGTTATATACATTCGAGTTTAATTCAATTTGAAATTTCTTGTGTTTTTTAATATTGTTTTATATATAATATATATACACATTCCAGCAGCACTAGCATAGTACTAGCAGCAGTAACTCTGCTTCAGCAGGACTACCTTGGACTACCTTAGTACTGCTAGCAGTAGCAACTCTGCTCCAACATTATTGGTCACTCTTTGTTTAATTCGATGTGTGACTAAATAGTACCAAAGGCCACACAAAATAAAAATTCATGTGACCATTGGAAGAACAATGGTCACGCAAAATACACATTTCTTCACTTTAAACAGCATATGGTCACACTTATTAACAACTTTGGCCACTTTATGCTTAATTGTATGTGACTAAATACCCAAAACAAGCATGCTTTGTGTGACTAAATATTATAAAAGGCCACACAAACATAAAATTCAAGTGGCCATTGGATGATCAATAGTCACACAAAATACAAATTTCTTCACTTTAAACAGCATATGGTCACACTTATCAACACTTTTGGCCACTTAATGCTTAATTGTATGTGACTAAATAACCAAAACAAACATGCTTTGTGTGACTAAATATTACAAAAGGCCACACAAACATAAAATTCATGTGGCCATTGGATGATCAATAGTCACACAAAATACAAATTTCTTCACTTTAAACAGCATATGGTCACACTTATCAACACTTTTGGCCACTTAATGCTTAATTGTATGTGACTAAATAACCAAAACAAACATGCTTTGTGTGACTAAATATTACAAAAGGCCACACAAACATAAAATTCATGTGGCCATTGGATGATCAATAGTCACACAAAATACACATTTCTTCACTTAAAACAACATATGGTCACACTTATTAACACTTTTGGCCACTTTATGCTTAATTGTATGTGACTAAATACCCAAAACAAACATGCTTTGTGTGACTAAATATTACAAAAGGCCACACAAACTAAGAATTCATGTGACCATTGGATGATCAATAGTCACACAAAATACACATTTCTTCACTTAAAACAGCATATGGTCACACTTATTAACACTTTTGGCCACTTTATGCTTAATTGTATGTGACTAAATACCCAAAGCAAATATGCTTTGTGTGACTAAATATTACAAAAGGCCACACAAACTAAGAATTCATGTGACCATTGGATGATCAATAGTACACATTTCTTCACTTTAAACAGCATATGGTCACACTTATTAACACTTTTGGCCACTGTTTTTTAAATTGTATGTGACTAACTCGAAAAAAACAACACACGATGTGTGACTAAATCATCACAAACGTCACATTTATTATATTTTCGTGTGGCCATAGGATGGGAAATAGTCACACATACTGATGAATCCAACAAAACTTGTGCCTAATTAGTCACACATATTCGGGTTTTGGTCACTCTTTTTCGATGAAAACGGCCACAAACTAAACAATGTGACCATATGATACCTACGGTGGCGCGACTTTTTGTCACACACACCCAAAAAAACGTGTGTGACTATATGCATATAGTCACGCATTTCCAGTGTGACGATAGGCAGAATCTGTACCAGTGCAAATATGAGTTCAGTTACCAACCTCGGACATTTACTAACTAGATACTTAGAGCATTTAAGTCAGTATTTAATGTCACTTTTCAGGGCCCTGAATGACTTTTCATTCAGTGATGGTTTTTCAGGGACTTGGGATTAGTTCTTGAGGTTGAGGATTTAGTGAGATGTTTTCACTGAAGTACACATTGAGTCAGGGACCTGAGGTTTTAAGAATTATACTTCAGTTGGAAGAATTCAATCAGTGGACTGATTCTCTATATCCAACATTCCTAATTCAGCTTTCAACCTTGTGAAAGTTGGTTCATCCAAAGGTTTGGTGAAGATATCAGCTAACTGATATTCAGTAGGGATGAAGTGTAATTCAATGTCACCATTCATGACATGGTCCCTGATGAAGTGATATATGATATCAATGTGTTTTATTCTCTGATGAAGAACAGGGTTGTTTGAAATTGCAATTGCACTTGTGTTATCACAAAAGATGGGTACCATCTTATACTTAATTCCATAGTCACTGAGTTGACTTTTCATCCAGAGTACATTTGCACAACAACTAGCTGCTGCAACATATTCAGCCTCAGCTGAGGACAAGGCAACTGATTGTTGCTTCTTAGCACTCCAACAGACTAGTTTCCCACCAAGTATTTGGCAAGAGCCTGAGGTGCTTTTTCTGTCCATGTTGCATCCAGCATAGTCAGAGTCTGAGTATCCTTTAATGTAACACCCCCAGATTTTTAAAATAATAGCGGAAGTCTAATTGGGGTATTACTGTGAGGATCGAAAACAAAATCATAGAAAAACAGCCTGTAAGGGCATTTTTAATTTATATAGGTCCATAATACAAATTCAGTTACAAAGCGTTACATCAGAGTGCTAACAGTTTCTCCAAAGAAACATCATTTTAACTGAATTACAACTTTATTTTACACCTTTATTGATAGGGTACGCCCGCTCCATGCCTTGATTTGCTCCACTAGTTTCCTGAGATACATGCTTAAAAGTCAACATAATGTTGAGTGAAATCATGGAGTTTGTAGTTTAAATATCAGTTGATTCACAAGTAGGATTGTATTTGAGATACAATCAGTTTAAAAGTTGATATCGCAGTTCATATATTTCCCTAAGTCTCATAACACGCAAACGTTAACAAAGTACCGCATAAACGGAGGTGTTCATCAAATTAATGATGAAGGTTTTGCCCTCGTGTAATAGGTGATTTGCCAATTCCTATTTTTTCTCAAATATAATGTATCGCGACCAATACGACTAGCAAAAGCATTCCGTCCAAGTATTAGTGGGATAGGTCGTCAACCTCTAATAGATCTATTCATTATATTCGCGTTCACCGCAGTGATTAATGGCTCATGATAAAGGGTCTTGTGGCAATAAGGTAACTTAGGCATATATCAAGTCAGGTAGCTTACAGAAAAATACTTGTGATCTGTTTATAGCATGTATCCCCCTCACAGAGTTTAAAAGTATAAAGAGTTTAAAAAGTGAGGCCATGACTCACCTTATGCGTTACTGGTGATAGTGAACGTAAACTCAGGGGTGATTATGATAACAACTTCGATACTGAACCTGGTAAATATATAAATGTCTGAGAATCTGACTAATTACTAGTGGTGTTTTTGAAGTGACTGGTGAACGATGAATAACAGTGGTGGATAATGATTTGAATGTCAAGTGTGGATGGTTTATGCTTAGCGTGCTTGCCGTTCAAAAGTAAGGATATATATATATATATATATGCACAATGATCATGATTTTTATGCCTATCTTCCCGTTATGATAACCTCTAAATGCATGAATTTAAAGTGGATGTTAACTCGTAACGTTTATAGTAACTAACGAAGGTTAAATAATATGTAAATAAAATGTGCAAGTATGCATATGAAGTAAAGGTGTGGTGCAAAATGGAAAAATAAAATGAGAATGTCAAGTTATAACAGTTGATCCTTGTTCTTTCCAGATTTTACATCTTTTACCCTAACTGTGGTTCGCGTTACGTCGTTAGTCCTTGTCAAGTCAATAGTCCAAAATAGTCCAAAAATTATCCATATGTCCATATAAGGCTTGGAGTTTATTCATTGGTCAATTCAAGTCCTGTACAAACTGTTTTCACAGCTTCAGTCCGCATGTTTCATAGTTTGGCAGTTTTAGTGCTTTTGGTTAAGTCGCGTTACATTTTTAGTCCAAAAATGACAAAAAGGTAAGGAAAAGTATAGCGATTATTACTAGTGCTTATTTAAGTGATTTTTAACTTATCTCAACTGCTTATTAGGTTGTTTGCTTATTTTTACTCGTATTGGGCTTTTAACGTGTTCTACAAGTGGCCCGTTAAGAAATCTAGAGGCGAGGGTGTGTAAACTGTTTTGGGCTTGGGCTTAGGTTATTTTTATGATTCTGAAAATGTATTATGTGGGCCTGTTGGGCTTACCAATCGCAAAGTCTTATTGGGCTTTAAATAAGCCCAACCGAATTAGTTAAAATTATCTTTTCTGGATTTTAAAGTTTAGGTACTAGCGAGTGCCATGTGAAATGATTTAAATCGAACGTGTTAGCGAGCTTATAAGGTCGAAGTTAAAACACAAAACATGTAGTTTTCCAGGTGTACTATCGAGACGAGTAAAAATATATATGTGTTACTTTCATAAATTCGAAGTAAACAGGTAGTGAGTTGACCTAGTCGCACATTTTAAAACTGAAAACACTTGATAATTTTCTAAGTCTCAATTACTCATTCATGAAGCGATTGAGATAGTTTGATTCAAACGTCGGGATGAACTTGTGAGGAAAATTATTACGAATAAAACTTATAGATGGCCATGTGGTCTTTCGATATTTGAAGAAAAATAGGTTCATTACATACGTGATTCAAAATTAAATTAGGCATGAAATAGTGGGCTCGAGTCATTTTTAATAATTTGAGAACGTTGGATATATTTACATAGTTTGTACCCGTTTAGAGTGTTGAGTCATGTGTTTCATGACACGTTATATTCATGAAAAATATAGGTTGTTGGGTGTTTAAACAGGTCGTATAAAGAAGTAGAGGTGTTATGTGTCGAGATTTCGAGATACTTGTATGTTTATTAGGCGCTATGATTAGTTTTATGGTTAAGAGACTTGGTGGGGTTTTTGTGTATATATTCCACATTTATTTAGCTTGTAACCCTTGTGTGCTCGTGGTCTATTTTTATACGTTTGGTGATGTGTTGAGTCGAGATAGAGATGGGTCAAGGTCATTAGGGTCTCGCATGAAACTTTAACTTTTATATATATTTCGATATTTAATATGCATATGAAGACTACATGTGTTATACGTTCAAGTGAAGCTAGTACGATGATATGCATAAGAGTTTATTACGTTCGTGAGTGATCTAGCGTGGTTCTAAACGTGGTGTGAACACATGCATGGCTTCTTCTTCTAACGTGATATACACTAGAAAATATATTACATTCGAACCTATGCATATGATGCATGAGTGCATGATTTAATGTGTAAAGAGATATAGAGAAGATTCATACCACACCTTGAAAAGGTGGTGAAGAGGCAATAAGGTTCGAATGGAGTACGAGAACAAAGCAGTAGGCGTTGTGAGCTTGAGTACGATTTATATGTATTTACTTCCACTCGATCTGCTTCCTAGTGAGGGACAGAAAGTAGCTAAGCTTTTTAAGGTATGTTTGAGGGTGAAAGATAGTGATATGTGGTAGGGTAATGGAAGGTAGGAGGGTTATCTTATAGGCAAAATATCACACATGTTCTATTGACCATTTGACTTAATCATTGGAGCTACTGTTACTAGATGGACACCTAAGTAGAATTTCTGACATAGGTTGAGTGTGAGATGGGTATTTGAAGTTAGGTGCCTTGGATTCTTGCTTTTGGAGTCTACCTTCATTCGGTTTGTGTTAATATTGGCACAAAAATTAAACTAGCGAGCTACAAGCTCTTGCTGTAGTTCATTCCTCCTTTTAAGTACCATTATATGTTAAAATTTTCGTTAGAAAGTCTTAGGAAAAAGCGGGGTGTGATATGGTTGTGTTTCGACATTTATATGTATATGTATGTGTCGAGTATGGGACGAGCAAATGGGTTTTATTTATGGTATCCATGCACGACATCCATAGCTGGGAACTCGCACAAGGGAAATTCATTGGGTGGTGATCACAATGGTACAAAAATATGTATGGGTTACGTTCGATATTTTTGAGATACTAAGGCATTTTAGGAGAGTGTTATCAATCGGGTTTATAAAAGAAAAGAAAAGAGAAGACTAGCATAGGAATGGAGTTGGGTTAGTGGCGATGGGCTGTGTGGTTTTGATGGGCCGAAATATTAAGGGCCCGGTTGGTTAGGATTAGGATTAGTGAGGTGGTTAAGTTAAGTTAATTGTATTAGATGTAGTTAATTTTAGTTAGGTGTATTTTTGTGTAAATGATTTTGTGTTAAATGTATTATAATAGATATGTTAAGTTTTATCGTGAGTATTATCATTTGTCGTTGACGGTGAAAATGTGGTTTCGCGATGGAAATGTTATCTTGAGTTCGTGGTATACTATATATATATATATATATATATATATATATATATATATATATATATATATATATATATATATATATACGAAATGTATTCGCGATATTAATAATGTATAAAGGAAAAGTTTAAATTTCCCCGTAAAAATGGGCTTTATTAAATGGTAATACAAGATTATCACTAATCATTGAGATTTATTAAAAGGGTTTTTCGTAGAATCCTACATTTAAGATCAAGTCCTGAGCACTTTGGATAGTATAATCCAAGGTTAGGAGTGCCTTTCAGGTACCTGAATATCCTTTTCACAGCAGTGATGTGTGATTCTCTTGGGTCAGATTGATATCTGGCATATAGACATACTGAGAATTGGATATCAGGCCTTGATGCAAGTAGATACATCAGTGATCCTATCATTCCTCTAAAGAAAGTTTGATTTACTGGTTTACCAGTTAGATCAGGATCAAGGTTGTTTGGGGGGACCATGGGAGTTTTGACTGAGGCACAGTTACTGAGATCATACTTCTTCAGTAGATTATTTACATACTTCTCTTGACTGATAGTGGTTCCTCTATCAATTTGCTTGATCTGTAGACCAAGGAAGTATGTCAGTTCTCCCATCATGCTCATTTTAAACTTCTTTGCCATTAGTTTTTCAAATTATTTGCAAAGTTTGAAACTTGTTGAGCCAAAGATGATGTCATCAACATACACTTGTACTAGTATGACATCATTATTTGTCTTATAGATAAACAATGTGTTGTCTATCTTGCCTCTGACAAATTTGTTTTGGATTAAGAAGGCCGAGAGAGTCTCATACCATGCCCTGGGAGCTTGCTTTAGTCCATAAAGGGCTTTGTTAAGCTTACAGACATGATCAGGAGACTCATGGCTTTCAAATCCAGAAGGTTGCTGAACATAAACTTCTTCTTTCCGTGAACCATTTAAGAATGCACTTTTAACATCCATTTGGTACACCTTGAAGTTCATGTATGTAGCAAAAGCAAGGAAGATCCTGATGGCTTCCATCCTTGCTACTGGTGCAAATGTTTCTTCATAGTCAATGCCTTCTTGTTGATTATAGCCTTTGGCTACAAGTCTGGCTTTGTTTTTAATGACTATGCCATTTTCATCAGTTTTGTTTTTGAATACCCATTTCATGCCAATGACTGAGACATTCTCAGGTCATTTGACCAAGGTCATTACCTTGTTTCTGTCAAATTGTTCCAGTTCATCATGCATGGCCTGAACCCAACTTGGATGTGTAAGTTCTTCTTTAACACTTTTGGGTTCAATTGTGGAAATGAAGTCCACAAATAGGCATTCATTGGATGAGGCTACTTTTAGACCAGCAGCCATGCTCCTGGTGAGCATGCCTTCAGTAGGCTTTCCAATAATATTGACAAGTTCTATGTCCTGAGACCTAGTCCAACTTTCCTGAGGTCCTGGATATTGATTTGAACTTGTGGAGGCCTGATTGGGTAGAGGGGTTGGTTATGGAGTAGACACATGATCATTGATTGGATCTTGAGTGTCTACCAGATCACTGAGATTGTTTGGTTCTTGAGCATTTTGAACAGACTGATCAATTTCATCAGTGTTTGCATGTGCCTCAACAAACTCAGTGATGGTTGGGTCGGGTAGGTTGTGAGGGATTATGTAATAGGAGAGGTTAGCATCATCTTGATACTGAGTAGAAGGATTGTTTTCAGGAAGATATTCATCAGGAGGATATCTTGAAGAATTATCAATTCCTATCTCTTCTACTGAGGCAGTTAAGAACCTGATTGCATCAGTACTCTCATCAAAGGTAACATGAAATGTTTCCTCAGTCTGTTGTCTCCTTGTGTTGAACACTCTGAAGGCTTTTGAGATAAGTGAGTATCCCAGGAAGTATCCATCATCAACTTTTGCATCAAATTTTCCCAAGTGATCCTTGTGATTATGAATAAACACAGGACACCCAAAGACATGAAAGTAGCTGATGTCAGGGATTCTTCCTTTGAATAACTCATGTGGGGTTTTCCCATGTCTCTTGACAATGATGGATCTGTTTTGTGTATAACAGGCAGTTTTGACTGCATCAGTCCAAAAACGATTGGAAAGGACTGATCCACATAGCATTGTCCTAGCAGCTTCAATGAGTGTTCTATTTTTCCTTTTAGCAACACCATTTTGTTCAGGTGTGTATGGAGAGGAAAAGTTTTGGGAAATACCTTTCTCATCACAGAAACATTCAAGTTCATAATTTTTGAACTCAGTCCCATTGTCAGTTCTAATCTGTTTGACTTTGATGTCATTTTGATTTTCAATGTTCCTGACAAAGGACATGATTGTTTCAGCTGCCTGACTCTTTTTGATCAGGAAGAATACCTAAGTGTATCTAGAGTATTCATCCACTATGACCAGAGTATACTTCTCATAGTTAGTAGATCTTGGACTGATAGGTCCAAATAGATCCATATGGAGAAGATGTAGGCAGTTCCTGATGGTAAAGTTGGTTTTGGTTTTAAAGGATGCTCTGTGATGTTTACCTTTTTCACAAGCTGAGCATGGTTTATCCTTTGAAAACACAAGTGATGGTAAACCAAGGACCTTGTTTTGTTTTACAAGATTGTTTATGTTTTTAAAGTTCAGGTGGGTGAGTCTCTTATGCCAAAGCCAGTTGAGAGTATCAGTGGCCTTAGCAAAGAGACAAGTTCCATCCTGAGTTAGACTGGACATGTCTAATACATAAACATCTTGTCTTCTTGGTGCAATGAGGACAATTTCCTTATTTGCATTGAAGATGGTTCCTTGTTTGTCATCAAACTGAACTATGTATTTTGCATCACATAGTTGACTGACACTTATCAGATTGTACTTAAGACCATTTACATAAGCTATCCTAGTAAAGACAATACCATTGCAGTTTACTGAACCATAACCCTCAGTGAGACATGTTGAATTATCTGCAAATATCACTTTGGGTCCTGGTTCTTCCAAATATTTGTGCAGACACTCCTTAACACTAGTCATGCTCCTTGAACATCCACTGTCTAGATGCCAAATAGGATCCCTGGCATTCTTCTGCACAAATAGTAAACTGGGTCAGTTCTTTCTAGGACTCCATTTCATGGAGGGTTTGGTTTTGTAGGTCTTTATGAAAGTATTAATTGATTCATGGTCAGTGGTTGAGTGGACTGAGCTACCACAAGTTTTGCATTTAATTGCAGGGGTAGCCTCAGTAGTCTGAGAGGATTGTTTATTCATTCCTCTTTTTGACTGAATGACCCTCTCTTTTCCTGAGGATTTCTGAGTGGTACTTCCACTAGATTCACAGTGTTTGTCATTTTGACAATCCTCAGGATGATGATCATTGAATCCACACAATGGGCAAGGTGGAAAAGGCTTGGCCTTTTGCTTCTGTTTCTGCTTGGAATCAGAAGGGTAGTTCAGGCACTGAGCCTTAAGTCCTGAAAAGTTTGACATGACTGAGCATTTTTTATGATCAGAGGTCCTGTGATCTTCCTTTTTTCAAATCATGCAGTAAAGGACTCTATAGCAGTCATCAGTGAGATGATTTGTATAGTTGCACAGTTCACACTTTTTCAGGGGTTTGGTTGGTTTGGGTTTGGTCTTTGAGGAGGCTAGTTTTTGTTCCTTCTTTAATTGAGAAGGTTTTTCAGAAGATACAATCTTCTCACTTAGCTTCCTGACCATTTCAGTCAACTGATCAATTCTTGGATCAGGACTTTGGGTTGCTACTTCAGAAGGGACTGAAGTTGATGAGTCATCAGTATTTACTGAGACTTCAAGGGGTGGTCTTCTCAGGAGGATTCTACCTTTTCCTGATCTCTCCTTTGGAGAGTGTGGGGAGTAGACCAATGGTGGGAGGTCTGAGCTTGGTGCAGCACCCTGAAGGGTATTTAGTGGAGGGAGTGGAGGAGTTGATTCTGATTCAGGCTCACTGATTGGATTAGAAATACTGAGTTGGTCAAAGAGTCCAAGCATACCTTTCAGAGCCTGACTTTCAGGGAGCAAGATGTTTCCAGTCTCAAAGTTTGGCAACGTACTGACTGGGTTGTCCCTGACAATCCAGTCATTTGATTTGGGTTCCATCTCTTGCTCAAAGGATATGCCAGCTGGAACAAAGGTCATTTCACTGGGACTCTCACTGGAGGTTTCAGTGAGGTGGTCAATTCCTATAGTTATCTTAGGAATTAAGCCCACAGAATCAAAGACCTTAGGGTTCTTTTTGGTCCAACATTCAATGACAGCTTTTTCTTTCTTAAGTTCTGTTTGAAGGGCTTGGTTTTTGATTGAACAAATATTCGTCAACCAAGCCTTCGATGGTGATCAAAGGAATAATGGGGTGTTGAGATTGCGCCAAGCTTGTTCTTAACCTGAAAATAAGAAATACAAAGACACTACGTTAAGTGATTGCGCAGGGGTTGGACCCTGCGAACCACCTCCGGCGTGCGAGTAAGTATGTGTGATGGTAATGTAGGTCGTAAATTTAGAGAGTGAGGTTAACTTGAAATTACTTACTTTGTTCTTGGCCCGACTATGCTATTTATAGGTGAGAAATAGGACATAGTGGGCGGTTGCACATAGTTCGGAGATCATGGGGGCGTCCCATGGAAAGTGGTAACCGCTAGGGCTTTGTAGCCCACGATCTCTGTTTTGGCGGGAAGCCAAAGGATAGAGGAGACGTGGGTTTGACCAGGTCTGGATGATCCTTCGTGTTAGTCCCTTCGTCAGGAATACCCCGAAGGGCTTAGGGCTTCGATTGGCGGATTCCCACATGGTAACCATTCGCAGGCGAATGGTTTTACGCCAATGAAACGTATTAGAAGGTTAACCTGGGCCTCCGAAGGGAGGGCTTTCTACAGGCTCGAAGGGGAGTCCTTCGACCCGTTAGGAGGGTACATCATCAAGCCCCCCAGTCGAAGGCGATATATACGTACGAGTATAAATTGCTTTCGACTCAAAAATCTGCTACACTCTATCCCATCTGTCACAAGGCCGAACGAGATAAAGATAAGTGTTTAAAGAAATTATGCGCAATAAATGCGGCTAATAACTCTCCAACTACTACACCCTAGGCTGCAGCAGCTACTATATCGGTAATTCCAAACTTCTTTTCAAAATTGAAAAATGGTTTGAAATCCGTATTCTACTCAAAGTCTCAAACTATGAGTACACGTGGACGGTTAGGGTAAATTTCCAATAGATATGCACAAACTCTTTCTAGTCCCTACCTGATCATACTTTTTGTTTGCGCCCAAAATACACATACACAGTACGGTGCTTTGTGCTTCTTTAAAAATTTTAAGGTAATTATCCCTCTTCGTTCTCATTGTTACAAATACGATATGAGTATGGCAGCCAAAAGGATTATCAGGCAGCAAAAATGTGCCTTATCAGAACAGGCTTTAATGGAGTTTTTAAGAAAATACCCTATGCCCAAAGAAGTTAAAATTATGTTACCAAACGAAAACCAAAATATCTTTGATGCCCCTGCTGGATATGTTGGGTTGTATGTTCATGCTTTTACGGAATCCAACTTTAGGATTCCTATTCATCCACTAATCTTAGAATTTTTACAGTATTATCAAGTACATATCTCTAGGTTGAACCCGTTTGGCCTAGCCAAACTAACCACCTACATTGTTGTATGCAAAGCCTATGGCTATGAACCCACGCTTAACGTGCTTAGAGGCTTTACCAACCTTTGCCCTGGTGGTGATTGGTTAACTTTAGGCAAAAGAAGTGAACCTGATGTTCCCTGTTTAATAACAAAACCTTTTGCCAACATAAGAAAATGGAAAGGTTTGTTTTTCTATGTGCAAGACACTATCATACCTCCCAAGTATCCAGCGTTGCTAGACAAAGACTTTCGTTTTGACGAGAAACGTTTTGATGATCCTTTGCCACACTTCGTCAGAAGCTATCCCCTTTACCAACGTCTTGAACGTCACCTATTTGACGTGCAAACTTTTCCTGAGCCGATACTGTTTATGGCGGGGATTGTAGATCATTGGGAAGGCTCTCCACTGGAACCCGCTATAATCTGCAATGGGAAAAGTATGCGCATACCTATTAAAATAAAGTAAATTACTTATCTGATGATATTTATCTCTTCTTTTTGTATTTCTGCAGGGATGGCATTCAGGAATTTCGTCGTGGCTCGTGGTGTTAGAGAAGTTAGTTTTGTCCCCAAAGAGCCAGAAGAAATAAGCTATGGGGTAGGTTCTCCATCCATGTCAATTGAGAATGACAAAACCCCGCCATTTGTGGAAACTGTTGCAGATTCCGATGACCCCCTTATCAAGGAATTTCAAACGAGGCTCGCAAGGTCCTCCGGTGTTTCAAGCAAGAGAAGTAGTAAAGCAAAGGCTGTCATGTCTGTAAGGAGCCCTCCAAAGAGGAAATTAGCCCTTCCCAGTCTTCCAACGAGAGTTGTGAAAACCAAAGGATCACACTCTAAAACTTTTATACCCACTCCTCTAACGATCCCTTGTGATCCTATTCCAAGTAAGCTAGTCATCTTTCATGCGTCTCGAAAGCCATTCGCCATATAACTTGTTTTCCATACTTTTTCAGGCCTTCCCGATGTTGTGGAACTTCCTAACGCACATGCCTGTCGACAATTGGTTGACAAAATGACGCCTACCAGCTGGAAAGGAGTTTTGAATAACATGTCTATTGAAGAACTCTGCGATTTTCACTCCAAAAGCTACGCTAGGCAGGTTGTTTTGGATAATCATCTTAATTCGCGAACAAGGGAATTAATGCAAACGTTGTTGGATGCGAGGGTAAAAATGGATGCTATTTTAGCTAAAGAAAAAGCTAAGGATCAGGGATATGATAGGTTGGAGGCTAAGTGTAAAGAGGTGATGGAGGACTTTGAGAAGAACCCCTTCGTACGAGATATGCGGGTCAAAATTAACAGACTCGAAATCCAACTGAAAGAATCCCAGGAGAGGTGTAATAAATTGAAGATTGAGGAGTCCAAAGTTTCCATCTATAGAGCCCAAATTGCCGCGCTTGAGTCTAAATGTACAAGCCTGGAGGTTGAAAGGTCTAGGCTAGCTGAGCAGGAGATTGACGTGGTTGATAAACTCCATGATCTTGAATCCCAACTGCAAATCTTGAAGAGGGACCGAGCTGAGGTAGTTTCAAGGGTTGTTCCTCATGTTGCTATGGAATTGTATCGTAGCGATGAGGTAGGGGAAGTTATTGGGAGACTTGTGAACGCAGCCATCTTCTACGGAACGTGCACTGCCTTGGAAGAAGTTGCCAAAACAAAGAAACCCGTTGTTCTGTCGGAGGTGTCGTACTATCGCCCCAATTCGGAGCGAGAGTTTGATGAAGCTGGTGATGCTTTTATTTCAGCAAAGTACCCATATCTTTCCGAAGTGACCAAAGATCCATTGGCTTCGATTGAGGAGCTGTTGGCAAAGAAGCCTATGAAGATCCAACCTTCATCCTCAACAAGGAAATCCAACTCTGCTCTACCTTGAAATGGTCCCCACCATGCTATAATTTCATCTTTTATTTCTGTTTGAACAATTTATCTTTTGTGTTGCTGGGCTTCGACCAGTAACTTTAGACAATCGTCCTTTTTGTGGCTAAGACTTCACGTAGCCTTTGTTTGTGATAATTTAGTGGAATATGTCCCACTCCTTTTGTCATGTTTATCTTCTCTTACGCTCACTTCAAGAGCGTACACATACAACCTAAGGTTATAACCTTATTGTGTGTATTTTGGACCAAGATTTTAAGCAATCGTATAATTTGATTGCGACAGAGGGTCGCGACCCACTCCGTCTTTATCCTTAAGTAGCAAAGGGCTTTTAATACCCTAAGACTTCATATGATGAGGCGAAAAGTGTACCGCTTTTAAGGGGTCATTTAAGCCCGAAATCGTATTTATTTGATCAAATATTGCCCTAAATCGTTCCTTTTGTCATTTTAGGTACTTTTGAGGAGAAATCTGGAAAAGGAGGCATTTTGGACGTTTTTGGAGCATAAAAGTGAAGAAAACGGCAAAGTCTCAAAATTGTGCTGAAAGTCACCTTTGACGGCGTCAACATTAACTCCAGACGGCGTCATGCCTTGGCAAGAAAAGTTGGATGTGAAATTTACTCATGACGGGCCAGTGAGTTTGCATGAGAATTCTGACGGCGTCACGCTTTAACTAAATCAAGGGCGTCACGGCTTAAATCAAAGAGGGACGGCGTCACGTTATAGGTCCGACGGCGTCAAGCCTTGATAAGCCAGAATGGATTTTTGAAGAGCTAAAGAGGGACGGCGTCAAGAAGGTCACCCGGGAACCCTAAAAGCGGCGAGGTGACGGCGTCACAATGCATAAGGTGACGCCGTCAGATGTCAAAGTCTATATATAGTTTTCTAATTTTTTGTCATTAGAGGAGAGCTTAGTGTGTGGAATTTTGGGATAAAACCCTAAGACGATTTTAGCTACTTTTTCAGGGCTTCTTGCCTTGAGATCTTCCATGTTTCATTGAAAGATAAGTTATCAATTAATCATTCAATATGTCTATGTGTTGTTTGATTCTATCTTATGCTTGTCTTTTGTTTAACATGTTAGGCTAATTTTATCTTGTGTTTGCTTAGATCTAATGAAACCTAGCTATTGATTATTGATTGTTAGTGTGTTGTTAGTTGTATTGGATGATTGTTTATCTATGTTAGGCTTAAGAAAACTGGCTAACTTCCTATTCGGTAACTTGCTTGAACGTCTTAAGAAACATGAACCAAACGCGTACTAAAGGTTTTTATGGTTGTATTTAATGCACAAGCGAATTCTAGTGATCCCATGTTAGGAGCTTCCTAGCCGGCTCGACATAGGAGTGAAGTAGGAGCTTGTAGAGTTTGGGGAAGTAAGTACGCCACCCCACGAATGGTATTAAGGAATACACCCGTCATCCACGCGACTAATACACACTAATTAACCGGTAAAAGATAGTTAGGGAGTAAGGAAATCTAAGTAAACACATTTCTCCACACATAAGTTTCTCACCACTTTTCATTTTTGTTATTTTATTTTATTTGCATTTGTAGTAAATTGGGTTAGTTGACTAGCAACTAATTCCGCCCACTCCTTCAAAACCCGAGATTTTACTTGCTTTCATAAAAATATAAAAACATAAAAAGAATCTTCCTCAACCCTTAGACCTAATTAGAGTAGCCTTTCATACCTAACGAACACTATTCCCTGTGGAGAACGATCAATCCCCCGTACTTACCACTACACTATACTACATCGGTCAGGTACACTGCCTGGTGGGGTTGTAAGCCTCTTGAGATCCCTTGAGAGGTAAAACCTGTTGTAAGGTTGCAAAACCCACGCATCAAGTTTTTGGCGCCGCTGCCGGGGAATAGTTATTGTTTAGGTTGAATTTTTATTTTATTAGGTCTACTCACTAGATTCCTTTCTAGTGAGATTTTTTATTTTATTTTTATAGGTCTTCTTTAGTCTATCTTATTTCTTTGTTTGTTTGTTCGTAATTTCCATTGACTCTTCCGTTCACCATTATGGAGAACGCGAATCCACCATACTACCAACCACGTAATTCACCCACTCCATATGACATCTTGATGTTTAAACAACATAAAGATGAACCTCTCTATGATGCATGGACTCGTTTTAAATATTTACTCCAAAAAGTCCCTCATCATAACTTCGATTTTTGGTCCCTAACTCAATTCTTTTACAATCATGTCGACCGACAAGCCCAAAGGTACATTTACCATATTGCCGGCAGGGATATTAGGGAATTAAGTGCTGAGAAAGCATGGGAAGCTATTGAAGAGTGTGCCCAATATTATTATATAGTAGACAACCCAACAAACGTTAGTACAAGTCAATTGACCACAAAATTCGAGGATCATGAAACAAGTTTGTTTGGGGATGAATATGTTAGTGTTGAGATACCTAAGTGGTTGTCATGTAATGCCATAGTACAAAACAAACACATAGGTGACCTTGATGTGATGGAGGATTTAGCCAAACATGATCACATTGATCAAAAAGACCTAGGTTTTATGATCGATGATGATGAATCTCAAGAAACACATGATGAATCTTTTGGGCAATTTGAATATAGCAGTCATAACATTGAGGATGATCCTTATGATTCGGATATAGAAGTTAAGATGCCTAGAGAAGCACTTGAGATACTTGGGAAAATGTTAGGGTTAGATCCTACTAAAACACATGATGAGGATATAGGTGATCTTGACATAAGAAATGATGAGGTAAGTAACATAAGCTCACCAAGTACCCCACAAGTCCTACCATCATTTGAGGCATACACACCACCCATGACTTACCCGGAAGAAGTAGAAGAGACTATAGGAACCCCAATAGAGGTAGAGCCCTTGGACCAAACAAAACTAGAAGAAATAGGTTTGAATACTTGTAGTCATAACCTTTCTTTTAGTTCTATGGAAGTTCCTAGTTTTGATGAACCGGAGCCTAAACCAAAACCGTTACCTAATCTTCCATCCTTAGATGTGAACTTAGGAATTGAATTAGGTCCCGATCCACCCATCAAACCATGTAGTCCGGGTAATGTTAAGATTAAGGTAGTAGACTCTAGGCCTTGTAGAGAGGAAGCTAACATCGGAGTGAAACATGACCTTACATACTTACATCACCCATTCATGATTGATCACAAGAAACATTATGGATTTAAACCGGGTTTATTAGGTCAAGATGGATTCCCAACTAGGAGTCTCTCGAAGTTGATAGAAGATGATCCCTTTTTAGGAGGAAACTCAAAATCACCCATTTACCAAAGTGAACTAGGCAGGGTTATGATGATAGGATCCCGCACCTTTGAGCATATAATTCACCCGTCACTCTTTCCTCACGTGGTATATTTCCACCCTAAGGGTGTGTATCGCTACTTTCACCCACACTTAATCCTAAGTGTAGGGAAAACCTCCCCTATTTCCGTTAAATAAGGGTAGAGTCAGGCTCGTGACTCGAACAAAAACAAGCGCTCTTGGGAGGCAGCCCATGCTTTATTTGCTTTGTGTGTTTATTTATTTGTTTATTTGTTTGTTTGTTTGTTTTTATTTGTTTCCGTATGTATGTTTAATTTTTATTCTTATTGATTCATGTTAAAAACTAATTTGTGAAAATGCTTTATTTTGTTTTTAACTTCGTCTTAACTACATATAAAGGTATTTTGCAAAAGTTAAGTGTAAGGGAAATCTAAATCGGTTTATTAGAACACATATGAACATGAATCATAATAATAATAAATTAACATACATATTAGTGTGTGTTTGAGTCAAATGCTTGTATCGAGTCATAATGATGTTTTGCAGGATTTCCAGGAAGTAAGGTAAAGGTTTTTCCAGAAATTTTCCGGAAACTTAAAATGAAAATTTTTGTCAGGCCATTTCTGACGGCGTCAGGGGTTATAACCTGACGGCGTCAGATTTAATTTCCAGAAATTTTTGAGAATTTTGTTTTCATAAAAAGTTTTTATTAAAATCTCCAACTTATAATCTCCAGGAATCTGCAAAGTTATCATTCCACAAGCATTATATCCTTATATATAGATTTTATCCCGCCGATGTTATGCAGGTTTTCGTGTTTGTTTTCTCAGGTTCAACAGGTTATTTTGGACAAGGAAATGTTTTGAATCAAGCTTATGGCGATGCATTAGTCATGGAGCTTCAACATTCTCTTTGAAGGAAGATTTAACCGTGTGATTTCACTATCCAACGAGCGAATCAGGGGAGTATTTGATTTCATTCTTTTACTTTATGCTTTTATATCTTGTTATTTGAACATTGGGGACAATGTTCATCTTAAGTGTAAGGGGAGGGTAAAAGTACGATTTTAGAGAATACAATTGCGCTTGATTTTTGTTTGTTTAATAGTAGATGTGTAATAAAACTGAGAGAAATACTTGTTAAGGTAATTTTAGTGCCAAATTTAAAATTTTTTACAACATATAAGAGTGAAACTTTGATCTTAATGAGCGTCTCACGGATAGGAGTTATATGACTAGCACAAAAACCGTACCACTAAAAAATTTTCCACCCCCAAATATGTGAGGTTCGCCCCTAGAATTGGTAGGAAAAGCATTTATGCTATGATGTGTGTACCGGTAGCACTTAGATTCTAGAACTTGCGTTAGGACCATTCCGAGGCCACAAGTGAGACTACATTCGTGTAGTTAGATTTACTACATGATAAGAGGCATTAGGATTAACCCATTGTTTTACACCTGTGTTTTTGTTATAATTACATTGGCTACATTGGTCAAGTAATTCTCCCACACCCTTTGCGTTGTACTCATTTTTAGTACACGATACCCCTAGTACACCCCTCAGAGCCTATCTTTTCGTTTCGACCTTTAAGCATTTTACTTAAAGGAAGAATTTGTTACACCCCACTTAAATGTACACCCAAATCGCCTTAGCCTACCTTGTATGCACTCATCTTTAGTGCATTATTGTGACAACATTTGTTTAAACCCAAGTTAATTATCTAATTGATTACATGGTTGCTAAGTCGAGTCATATCCTTGTACATATTGTTTTGGGACGATTGGGACTCATGGGTAAAGTACTAGTGTAATGGAGTAATGGGGAAGAACATCATTTATTACCCCCATATGTGCTAAATGTTTTAAAAGTACTCCAAGTTTTTCAATTATCTTAATTCGAGTCATTAGACTAGTCATTTGTAAAGTTATATAAAAGTTCAAGTGTAAGGGGATGCAATGCCCCTATGATGTATTATTTTGGATGGTAGGGTAAAAGTGTATGCAAAAAAAAAAAAAAAAAAAAAAAAAAAAAAAAAAAAAAAAAAAAAAAAAAAAAAAAAATATTTCAAGAAAAATACAAAAAAATGAGAAAAAGAAAAATAGAAAAAACATACGGACTACCATCCCGTTTTATTTTATGTTTATTTTATGTTTATGTTTTGTTATTTTCTTTCATTAGCTTAAGATCGAGTCTAGTCTTGGCTTAGCAACATTGTATAGTACATGTAATTGATCAAGATCTTTAACTCGCCACCAGTAAAATATCCCGTATCCAACAAAACCGTGTTTTCCTTTTCCCTACACCTAACGTTATAACCCATTTAAAAGCCCTCTTTGATAGTTTATCTTAGGTGCTTACGCCTAGTGGAGGAGGTTTTCGATCCTTTCCCAAGCCTATGGTAATCTATTTGCTATGACAGGTAGTGAGAGATATTTTCCGTTTTCATTTATGAGATTTATTTTGATGACACTTGAGAGATGTGAGTATCTAAACACTACTTGTGAGGTGCTAGTATGTAATCTCCGTGCTTATTATGATTGAAGTGGAACGATTATTTGTTGTAATTACTTTTATGTTTGCATTAAATGACCCCTAACTTGTATTTTGATTAGAATAAAAGCGCATTTGCTTGAGGACAAGCAAATCTCAAGTGTAAGGGTATTTGATGAGGCGAAAAGTGTACCGCTTTTAAGGGGTCATTTAAGCCCGAAATCGTATTTATTTGATCAAATATTGCCCTAAATCGTTCCTTTTGTCATTTTAGGTACTTTTGAGGAGAAATCTGGAAAAGGAGGCATTTTGGACGTTTTTGGAGCATAAAAGTGAAGAAAACGGCAAAGTCTCAAAATTGTGCTGAAAGTCACCTTTGACGGCGTCAACATTAACTCCAGACGGCGTCATGCCTTGGCAAGAAAAGTTGGATGTGAAATTTACTCATGACGGGCCAGTGAGTTTGCATGAGAATTCTGACGGCGTCACGCTTTAACTAAATCAAGGGCGTCACGGCTTAAATCAAAGAGGGACGGCGTCACGTTATAGGTCCGACGGCGTCAAGCCTTGATAAGCCAGAATGGATTTTTGAAGAGCTAAAGAGGGACGGCGTCAAGAAGGTCACCCGGGAACCCTAAAAGCGGCGAGGTGACGGCGTCACAATGCATAAGGTGACGCCGTCAGATGTCAAAGTCTATATATAGTTTTCTAATTTTTTGTCATTAGAGGAGAGCTTAGTGTGTGGAATTTTGGGATAAAACCCTAAGACGATTTTAGCTACTTTTTCAGGGCTTCTTGCCTTGAGATCTTCCATTTTTCATTGAAAGATAAGTTATCAATTAATCATTCAATATGTCTATGTGTTGTTTGATTCTATCTTATGCTTGTCTTTTGTTTAACATGTTAGGCTAATTTTATCTTGTGTTTGCTTAGATCTAATGAAACCTAGCTATTGATTATTGATTGTTAGTGTGTTGTTAGTTGTATTGGATGATTGTTTATCTATGTTAGGCTTAAGAAAACTGGCTAACTTCCTATTCGGTAACTTGCTTGAACGTCTTAAGAAACATGAACCAAACGCGTACTAAAGGTTTTTATGGTTGTATTTAATGCACAAGCGAATTCTAGTGATCCCATGTTAGGAGCTTCCTAGCCGGCTCGACATAGGAGTGAAGTAGGAGCTTGTAGAGTTTGGGGAAGTAAGTACGCCACCCCACGAATGGTATTAAGGAATACACCCGTCATCCACGCGACTAATACACACTAATTAACCGGTAAAAGATAGTTAGGGAGTAAGGAAATCTAAGTAAACACATTTCTCCACACATAAGTTTCTCACCACTTTTCATTTTTGTTATTTTATTTTATTTGCATTTGTAGTAAATTGGGTTAGTTGACTAGCAACTAATTCCGCCCACTCCTTCAAAACCCGAGATTTTACTTGCTTTCATAAAAATATAAAAACATAAAAAGAATCTTCCTCAACCCTTAGACCTAATTAGAGTAGCCTTTCATACCTAACGAACACTATTCCCTGTGGAGAACGATCAATCCCCCGTACTTACCACTACACTATACTACATCGGTCAGGTACACTGCCTGGTGGGGTTGTAAGCCTCTTGAGATCCCTTGAGAGGTAAAACCTGTTGTAAGGTTGCAAAACCCACGCATCAAATACCCTAAGACTTCATAGGAAAGTTAATGTGAATTATACTGGATGTTACATACATACAAGGCTTGTGCCTTGCTACATCCTTCGACATTGAAACTTTTACACTACTTGGCTGGACAAATCTTTGTTGTAAAGAACGAAACAAGAGATTTGAGGGAAATGCGTTATATCATTAATTGGGTAGGGAGGATTACATCATTTTAAGAAATGAATACTAGGACACCTACCATTAATGCTTCTTTCCCCGAATGAGAAGAATGCGTTACATGAAATTTGAAAAACGAGATGAGTAGTAAGTTTTATATGTAAAACTTACGAAGGTTAGTACCGTTCCAAGTTCTATCCATGACTTCCCCTTTAAGCGTTGCGAGCTTGTACGCGCCATTTCCGTAGGCTTCCGATATAACGTAGGGCCCTTCCCACGTTGGCCCTAGTTTTCCTTCGTATTCGGCTTTGCTTGCGCTATTCAGACGAAGGACATAGTCACCTGGCTTGAGTGTGGAAGGTCGAACTCGGCTGTTATAGTACTTTTCAATCTTCTGTTTGTGGGCAGCCTCCCTGATCGAAGCTATTTCTCTTCTTTCTTCCAGAAGATCAAGATTTTCTCGAACCTTTTCATTATTTGTCTTTTCTTCAAAGTTCACGATGCGTTCCGTTTCGATGCTTATTTCAGAGGGTATAACAGCTTCCGTTCCATAAGTGAGGCTAAAAGGAGTCTCCCCGTGGCTTGACTTAGGGTGTGTCCTATGTGCCCACAAAACTTGGGGCAACTCGTCTACCCACCCATGATGGCTTCGTCCCAATCTCTTTTCAATTCCTTCTATGATGTCCCGGTTTGTAACTTCTACTTGCCCATTACCTTGGGGATGGTAAACGGAAGTGAATGACTGTTTGATCGTCAGACCTTCGCAGAAGGTTGGGAACACCCCTTCGGCAAACTGCTTTCCATTGTCGGAGATGATAATGTGAGGGACACCGAAACGACAGATTATGTGTTCCCATACGAATTTCTCCATATGTCTTCCTGTCACTGATGCCAAGGGCTTCGCTTCAACCCATTTGGTAAAGTAGTCTATGGCTACGACCAAAAACTTTACTCCCCCTGGAGCAACTGGAAGGGGTCCGACTATGTCAATTCCCCATTGGCAGAAAGGCCATGCTGACGTAACGGAGGTCATGTCTTGCTTAGGCATTCTTGGGACCTTGGAATGGATCTGACATGCTTCACACTTTTGTATTATTTCCATGGCATCCCTGTGCATGGATGGCCAATAATACCCGAGCTTCATTACTTTTGAGACAACGGAGCGAGGGCCTGCATGTAACCCGCAAGAGCCTTCGTGAACCTCGTATATGATATTCGAAGCCTGTTTTGGTCCCACACAACGAAGCCACGGTGATAAGAAGGATTTCCTGTATAGATTATCCCCAATAAGTCTATATTGGGGAGCTTTTATACGGACCTTTCGAGCTAGTTTAGGGTCTTCTGGCAAGATGCCGCTGATCAAGTACTCCCTAATTGGAGTCATCCAGTTGGTGCCCTCCTCAGTTACAATGTCTGAAACTTCGCCTCATTCAATTGACCTATCAGCCAATACTTCTACCAGAACCTCCTTTGTTAAATGAGCAAACGCCATTGACGCCAATTTGCTTAGGGCATCTGCTTTCTTGTTCTGATTTCTGCGGACATGTACTATATCATAGGTTTCGAAACCTTGGAGAAGTTCCTTAGCCTTTTCCAGATACTGTTTGATGGTGGGCTGTCTTGCTTCATAGGAGCCCTTGACTTGATTGGCAACTAGTTGGGAATCTACGAAAATGGACAGATTTTGAACTTCCATTTCTTTTGCTAGCCGAAGTCCCGCTAGCAGAGCTTCGTATTCGGCTTCGTTGTTGGTGGCTTCGAACTCAAATCGGAGTGCATAAGTATACTCTTTTCCTTCCGGGCTGACCAACATTAAACCCGCTCCCGAACCATCGGAACTTGAGGCTCCATCTGTGTACAACTTCCATCCTTTGATCGTCTTCGAAGGCTGTCGCTTAGGGCCCTCTTTGTCTTGGCTAGGTCCGGAAGGCGTTTCTGCTAGGAAATCCGCCAGTACCTGGCCCTTGACGGAGTTTCGACCTTTATATTCTATTTCATGCTCTCCCAATTCAACGGCCCATTTGGCTACCCTTCCTGATTTCTCGGGTTTCGACAATATCTGTCTGATAGGCTTATCAGTCAAGACTGTGATGGGATGAGCCTGAAAGTATCTTCGAAGGCGTCTCGCAGCATAAACCAAAGCAAGGATTAGCTTTTCCAACTCCGGATAGTTTAGCTCAGCTCCTTGTAGAACCCTGCTAACAAAGTATATTGGGACTTGTTTCTTTTCCCTTTCGGCTAGAAGCACCGCGCTGATGCTTTCGAAGGAAGCCGCAATGTACATGAACAACACTTCGCCTTTGATTGGGGCCGTCAGTGTTGGTAAGATTTCTATGAATTCTTTTAGTTTTTCGAAAGCTGCTTCCGCCTCGCAACTCCATTGGAAAGTCTTTTTATCTGTGCACCCTTTGAGTGTTTTGAAGAATGGTAAAGAACGATCTGCCCCTTTCGAAAGGAACCTGCTAAGTGCCGCAAGCTTCCCATTGAGGCTTTGGACTTCCTTTAATGACTTTGGAGCCTGAAGATCAGTGATGGCTTTAACCTTCGAAGGATTGGCTTTAATCCCTTGCTTCGTTATCAAATGCCCCAAGAATTTCCCTTCCTCCATGCCAAAGGAACACTTTTTGGGGTTAAGTTTCATGTTGATTGCCCGTAATTGATCGAAGGTCTCTTGAATGTCAGAGAGGAGGTCCTTTTCGGTTCTGCTTTTGATTACCATGTCATCGACGTAGGCTTCCAAGTTCCTTCCGATTTGCTTATGGAAGGCCTTGTCTACTAATCGTTGATAAGTAGCCCCTGCGTTCTTTAAGCCGAAGGGCATCTTCTTGTAACAATAGACACCCTTTCCTGTGTAAAAGGCTGTTTTCTCTTCGTCCTCCTTTGCCATTTGTATTTGGTGATACCCTTTGTAGGCATCAAGAAAGCATTTCAAACGGAACCCTGAAAGGGATTCGACCTTCCAATCAATTTCTGGTAGAGGGTAGCAGTCCTTCGGGCAGGCTTTGTTGATGTCGGTGAAGTCAACACACATACGCCACCCTCCATCGCTTTTCTTTACCATTACTGGGTTAGCAACCCAAGTTTGGTATTTCACTTCTCTGAGGATTCCAGCTTGTACAAGCTCATCTACCTCTTTACAGGCGGCTGCACTTCTTTCTGGTGCTAGGCTTCGTCGTTTTTGCTTAATTGGTTCGATGTGCTTGAACTCGTTAAGCTTATGTTCTGTACCGAACGGCTTGCCATCGATCATGAGAGTCCTAGGAACCCCGGTCATATCTGAATACGTCCATGCGAATACGTCTTTGTTGGCTATGAGAAGCTTCTCCAAGTCTGCTTTGAAGTTAGCAGGGAGTTGCTTTCCGATTACCACCGTTTGCTCTGGATAGAGCTCATTTACTATGATACGTTCTTCGGCATCCGTACAGCTTAGGATAACCTTCGGAGGCTCCACCGGATTCTCTCTAATCTTTTTAAGGTTATCTCCCGTATGTTCTTGATTGTAAGTGGAGAGGACGGTGCCTATCCCATATGGTGTATGGAATTTTACCGCTGCATGTATGGTAGAGACTACGATTCCCATTTTTTGCATTGCGGTCCTTCCTATCAACAAATTGTAAGGAGAGCTGGACCTTACGATAGCGAACATGAGGGTTTCTGTCCTTGTGAGCTTGCCTTCTCCAATCGTTATTTCCAACGGAACTTCTCCCAGAGGCCATGAATGTTCGCCAGAAAACCCTACCAAAGGTATCTTCGAATCAATTCGTTGTGACCTGATTGTAGAATTAAGCTTGAGGAAACAGTGCTCGTAGATGATTTCGCAGGAGCTTCCGCAGTCCATATAGGCTCTATTCACTTCCCGGTTGGAAATGAGGACTTTGATTACGACCGGATCATTTGAAGGGATTCGACCTGCAAGAGGAGGAAAAGTCACCTCCCCTACTCCGTTGCTCTCTGTTACCTTTCTTTTCAAGCTGGCTTCGCCCCATCGGACCATGAGTATGGGGGCTTCGGGGGGAGTGGTGTCGATTGTCTCTTCCTTTTCCTTCTTTATACCTTTAATCAAATGTGCTAATTGCCCGGACTTCACAGCTTCCTCTATCTGTTTCTTCAGCTCTCTACAACTGTTTGTGTCGTGACCATAATTTTCGTGGAAGTGACAGTACTTGCTGGTATCCCTGTTTTTTCCTTTACTTGTCATACGGGGAGGCGTTTCGAAGGCTTTGGCTGCCCTCTCCGTAGCAAGTATTTCCTTTGGAGACTTCGTTAGATTGCTCAACAAACCATGGTTGGGGCCCTTGTGGTAAGGAGAGAATCTATCTCTGTTCTTGTTTTTGTTCTTGGACCCTTCCCACGTGGAATGCCTCGAAAACTTGTGGTTGCTATCCTTATCTATCGGAGCCCCATTAGTGGATACCTCTTTGGCTTCGATCCAAGTGTACGTCTTCTCGGTCAGGCCCTTGTAAGTTGTCGGAAGGTCAGTGGACAAGAATTCCACCAAACTCCGATTCCGAAGGCCATGTACGAAACCAGAAATACGTTGATCTTCATGAAGACCCAAAATTTGCAAATTCTCATCGGTGTACCTAGTAACGAAGGCCCTGGTGCTTTCATTTTCTTTTTGTTTGATGTTGTGCACCGTTAAATGAGTCCTTGTGAATTTCTTTTGCTGACTGAAGTGTGACCGGAACTTAGCTTTGAGATCATCAAGATTGACGATGCTACCGGGCTTTTGCCCATTCCACCAAATACGAGCAGAATCCCGAAGGGTGTATGTAAACATGTGACAGGCCACCGGCATAACCCACTTTTGCATTTTGATAGCCCCTTCGAACAAGTGTAAGAAATTGTCCGGATCCCCTTTCCCATCATAAGTCCCGACATGTGAAGGCATTTTCAAACCATCAGGCAATGGGTAATCTTCTATCCATCTAACGAAGGGTGTAGCTGAACCCATAGGGTCTGAATATAGACAATTATAAGGTGGTGCGTACATGGGGACTGTATTGTATGGATTGCTGTTTGGGGGCATTCCCATAGGAGTTTGGCCTGGGTAGGACTGATAAGGTGTGCTCATGGCAAACGGGTAACTGTTTCCCATGGCGTATGGAGGGTACGCCATAGGGTGGCCGAAGGGCATGCTCCCATAATTTTGAGGGAAGCTTGGGTTACTAGGCTGTCCATTTATAGGAGGATATAAATTTTGAGGATAAGACTGAGTTTGGAACGGGGGGTACATACCATTGGGAGGAAGATTTCCTCCCATATTGATTGTAGATGGATTGCCTTCTACGCCTGACGCGTGAGAAGGCTACAACGGAACCCCGGCTTCAGTTCTTCCAAGATGAGCGGCTAGTAATGGAGGTAAAGTCACCCCCTTTCTTCCCTAAGCTGACTCCTACCGTTAGAGCCTTCGGCAACCGCCCCTTCTCTTCTTGTCGGAGCCCTCTCGGGGACTCCTTCGAAACCAACAGACCTTTTGCTTAGCCTTCGGCCAACTGGAGAACCAATCCTTAAGGCAGATAGGGTTGGTCCTTGGGTCGGAGGCCTAGGTTCCATCTCCATTTCCTCATCATACTCTTCACTCGAGTATTCCAACTCCTTTCGTACCTCAGCATTCCTGACTTGCCTGTTGCGAGCCCTTAAAAGGGTTTCTAACACTTCATGGTTGGCTTCGACAAAGGCTGGGCTAATGACAGGTTCTGGGTTGGCTGATGTCGAAGCATGATTGTTGGTTGTGATTTCTGGGTGAGAACGTGTTGTGAAAGTGGAGGCGGTTATTGGGGGAAGGTTGTTAGGGTCGTCGACTGGTATTGGTGTTAAGGTAGAGAAGCCCGGTGGGGGAGTATCTTCTCTCCCTTGATCCATGCCGGAATAATAGTGAAATTGGTTGGTAGGTTAAAAGCTCGGAATTAACGAGACCAATTGTAGCGGTCCCACGGATGGCGCCACTGATTGAACAAATATTCGTCAACCAAGCCTTCGATGGTGATCAAAGGAATAATGGGGTGTTGAGATTGCGCCAAGCTTGTTCTTAACCTGAAAATAAGAAATACAAAGACACTACGTTAAGTGATTGCGCAGGGGTTGGACCCTGCGAACCACCTCCGGCGTGCGAGTAAGTATGTGTGATGGTAATGTAGGTCGTAAATTTAGAGAGTGAGGTTAACTTGAAATTACTTACTTTGTTCTTGGCCCGACTATGCTATTTATAGGTGAGAAATAGGACATAGTGGGCGGTTGCACATAGTTCGGAGATCATGGGGGCGTCCCATGGAAAGTGGTAACCGCTAGGGCTTTGTAGCCCACGATCTCTGTTTTGGCGGGAAGCCAAAGGATAGAGGAGACGTGGGTTTGACCAGGTCTGGATGATCCTTCGTGTTAGTCCCTTCGTCAGGAATACCCCGAAGGGCTTAGGGCTTCGATTGGCGGATTCCCACATGGTAACCATTCTTCAGTGTTCTGAATTTGTAGAGTAATAGATTCTAGTTTGGCTTGTTTCAATGCAAGCAGTTCATCTCTACATTTATTTAATTCTGACACAATTTTGTTATATTTTGAAAACAGGTCAAGCCTTTGTTCCTCAACAAACTTTAGATCAACACAAATATAATTCATGTAAGACTGCCAATCAGAATCATCATCCATAGAAAGTAAAGTATTTACCTTCTTCATGGTGATGTTGACCCACTCTCCATTCCTAGCATGGCTTTTTCCCACAGCCACCTGATCCTCTTCAGAAAGTGCCATCAGTGCACTAACTCTTATTTCCTCATCTGAGGAAACCTCTTCTTCATCCCAATCATATGCTTCTGCAACTAATACCTTGTTCTTTTTCTGAATAGGTTTAGATGTTTGAGCAGCCTGAGACAATATGGGGTTAGTTTCAACCCTAGAAGTGAAATTGTTGGGTGGACTGAAACATTTTAGGTTGAAACTTGCTAGTTCCTGAGGAACTGTTTCCTGAGAACTTGTAAGAGGGTTCTGAGATAGTTTTAGAATAACAGTCCCTAGCAAAATGACCCTTTTTACCACATTTAAAGCATTCAGTGGTCTCATTTGCTTTTGGTTTTGTAAAGTTGGACTGATTTCTTTTGATGAAACGTCTTGAACTAGCAAGGAGTGCCCTTTCTTGGAATTCCAAGTTCAAGTCGTTCAGGTACTCCTCACCAGTCCTTTCATCAATTTCTTCTTCAGAATCCTCTTGAATATCCTGCACAACACCATTAGAATAGAAAGCAGTTGATATGGGTGTGGAGGTTAAGGCCTTTTTGGACTCAAGAGCTTTTGAGTCAGGGTATCTCCTTGAGATCAAGTTGTCTTCATAGACAAACTTCCCATAAATTTCAGGGAGCTCAAGGGTCTGAATGTGGTTAGCATTCCTTAGGCCTTGTGAGAAGTTGAGCCACTACTCAGGGAGACTGTTGACAAAGCCAACATTTGTCTCATGCTTAGACAGTACAACACCATCATTTGATAATTCATTTATCAAAGTCTTGTATCTGGTGTAGGTCTGTGAGAGACTTTCAGAGTCTTTTGCCCTGAAAGTATTATACTCAAGTTTAAGGTCCATGACCCTATTTTCCTTGGTATCTGAGGGACCCTCAAAGCTGTTTACCAAGTCATCCCAAGTTTGGTTGGCTGTTAGACAGTTGATGACTGATTCCATTATATCGTCAGGAAGACATGATATAAGGATGCTTTTCAGGCGTTGGTCTTGATTGACCACCCTCCTCTCATCAATGGTCCATTGGGCCTCAGGCTTGTTTAGCCCTTCGGTTGTCTTAGGGAAAATGGGCCATCCCTGATACAGGTGATGTAGTAGGGTTCCATACCGGTAAGATAGCAAATCATACGCTTCTTCCATTTGCTAAATTTCCCAGCTTCAAGTCTGGGTGCAACAGCGGAGTAGCTGCCACCCTTTTTGTCGACTAGCTGGGGTACATTGATATCAGCCATAGTAGGATCTTGGTTTTAAAAACCTAGAGCACTCTTGGTTAGTTTAAAAGATTTTATAAACCAGAGGCTCTGATACCACTTGTTGGTCCCTTTATACGCTTAGAGTTAACTAGAAAGTTAATCTATTTGTGTTAATGACTAATACAATGTTATGATTAATTCTAACAGTTATAAAACATGAATCTAAAAACTCAAGGTAATTTTCAATGTTTAAATTCTTATTAGAAATGAATCAAAGAATCTATACTCAAGTGTTTTGCGGAATAAACACTTGGGATTGAATAGACAAGGTATGGTGGTGTCTCCTATCTAAACTCAAGTTTTGCTTGAGTGGTAACAATGCGACCTCACTGAGCAATCTCAGGGATGCGTTACTCTTTGTAGGAGAGAAGTTGTTTTGCAAAAGTCTAAGCTTTAATTGTACAAAACAAACTCAACTTCTCTCCTTCTTAATCTATTTATACACAAGTAATGTGAGTAAAAGTAATTAAAATATTACAAGTTGTTGAGCAAGCGTGTCTGACAATTACAACAGTAATTGTCATTTCCAAGAACCAATAGAAATGGCTTATTAAGTCTTTAAAAGTGGTTGGTCTGACACTCCAAGACTTTAAGCCGTCTTAGGAAGGATTTCTTCCTGATAAGATAAGATTTGATCTTATCTTAAATCCTTCCTAGATATTTCTGCCTTTCTTCTCAGGCACTTAGTTCTTCAGGACACGCTTCTCAGTAATCTTTCATAATTACTTCATTGTTGTTGAGGAGACTGGGGTTCAGTGAGTTTTTGTCCAACACTCACTGAACCATCATCTTCTTCTTTGGCTTAAGTGCTACTTCAGGGAGTACCGCCTTCCTGCGTAGTGAATCCTTCTATTTGAATTCTCTTTAAGCATCCTGAAGATGACTCATTGAGAGGCTGTTCTCTCAGTGACTTGAATTGTTCTCGGTTTAAGTTAACACTTAGTTAATTTGTATCCAAATCATGTTTTAAGTATTCTTGGGTTTTTCATGACCCAGCACTAACGGTCGTTAAGTTAATAGTTAAAGGACTATTATTGAAAAAGGAAGATTGGAAGGATCTAGAAACCCTTCTTAGGGTTGAGGCCGGTTGGGGCTTATGGGTTTCAACCCATGATCGACCCATGTATCTATCTTGTGCTCCAAGATAGGTTTTGGCTATAAATAGAGGCATAAGGTTTAGGGTTTTGGACTAGTGCATTATTATTGAAACCCTAAAACTCTCTCCTCTCCTCCTTGCTCTATACCGATCGGATCTACACCCTAGGTAGATCGATCCATAGCTTTTCTTGTCAACTAAATTGTTTAGGTTAACCATGTTCAATCACTAGCATCATTCGTTAGTCGAGTAATAGTACGTGTGTTCGAGAACTCGTTAATATCTTACTTTAGATATTAATCTTGGATTGTGGAACAAAAAGGTAAGGGGTTCCACGTTAATCCTATTTGTTGTTCAAGAGAAGAGAAGTTCAAGTTTGGATCTTTGTTTAGCTAAGATAAAAAAGGTACGTTTCCTATTTATTTTTTGGTATTACTTACTACATGTTAATATGATCCTTGCTTCCGCGTTTTGCGTGCTTTGATGTTTATGGTTATTTATTTATTTGAATGTCAAATTATCTAAAACCACAGTGGCATCACGAGCCGTTTAACATGTAATTGTAATTATCGAAACACATAATTAAAAACAAATCTTGTTTGGATTTACATGTTCATATGTTGAATTAATTTTTTTTAGGGTTTTATAACTAGATCTAAAATAAAATAATAAATTCGATCATAATTTAGGGGGGGGGGGTTTCGACCCTCTTTAATAAAAAGCTAGTTTTGTAACCCTAAATTAGGAACATGTGTTTATGTGATTATTTGAATAAAGGGTTACGTTCCTGTTTGATCCATGATTTTTTCATGCAAAGAAATCATGGATTAGGGTTTGTTTGTGTGCTACATGTTTTAGATAGATCTAAAATTAGGGAAGACCTAATATACTAAATTAATGAATCAGTTATACTAAATTAATGAATCAGTTATGTGCTATGTGGTATTTAATTATTAAAACTTACGCGGCCAATTGTTGGCGTCTGTGGTCCATTGGGTACAATGCGCTCGAAAACCAATGTGAGTTTTCTTAATTATATACATAATAATTACACATATAGATTATTAATAGGATTTATCAAAAGGTTTGCATGTGGCTATATGATTTAATTGTTAAGATTATATGCGTTATTTGTGTTTATTTAATTTTGTTGAAATTACTTGTCTTATTTGTTTAAATTGTTCATGAATTGTAAGCAAACAAGAGGGTAATTTTTTGGTATAAAAATTAAATGGACCTAATAACTATGAAACCTTAATTGTGGTAAATTATTTATTGCCAAGTCTTATGTGCCGATAGTGGTTCGCTTCGCACGGTAATTTGCTCCCAGGCGAGACTAGCAATTTAATAATTTACTACATTATTTTAAGCTTCAAAATCATAAATTGTTAATTGATTGATGCAACTGTACATAATGGTCGAAGCGGCGGACCTAATTTTTGACAAACTATAAAGTGGGTAAAAGGTTGGTTTCGCATTAAATTGTGGCCTTAAAGAGACTCCATTCTGTCTCTCCGCTCGCCTGTGCGTCAAAATTAGACTTACCAAGTACACCATTTACATGTACGAACCATCTTAAGGCAATGTTGTAAGTTTCTCAACGCCATCGATTAAAATTTGGTTGATTTAAGCTTATGAATTGGTAATTAAAAATCGTTTTGAAAACCTTATGATACGAAGTTGAGTGCATGCTTCTTCGTACATATTTTGATTGTCACATCAAAATAAATACCCTAAAATTTAAGTCACATGCTATCTAATTATAAGAGACACTTGAAGTTAATATCTGGCGTAAGTGAGACCTTGACACAGATATTAATGACAAGGTAAATTACATGCTTTTATTGCCAGCAGATCAACTGAGTGTAATAAAATTATGTGAATTTACATGTTTCTAAATTAGACGACTTAATTAAGTTATAAGTGAGACCTTGAGACTTAAAGCATGAGATGGGAAGAAACATGCTTACATTGCAAATTGTTTGGCAAATGTAATTCCCATAAATTTAGGAGTCGGAAATTGTTTCGCGATTATTGTACGAAAAGTTACCATCTTTTGTACTTTCACTACTAGCAGATCAACTGATGTGGTGGAACTATGAAAAGTTGGATCCTAGTTTTTCAAGAAAATTAAATGGATGTTTTATAATTCCTGGGTAGTTTTCTTTTCTTGAAAAGTGTTTTGTCGAAAATACTAATATTTGAACTTTTTCTGTAGAAATGGCTCAACCCGACACACAATCTGCTGGTTCCGCTTTCAAAGCTCACTTTGAGAGGGAAAAACTGACTGGGCCTAATTTCAATTATTGGCATCGGTCCTTGAGGATTGTCCTGCGAGTGACCAAGAAGCTTGATTATTTGACTAAGCCTTGCCCTGCGCAGCCAGCTGATGATGCATCTGATGAGGTCAAAGCTGATTGGCAAAAGGAGTATGATATGCATAATAAGGTAGCATGCTTAATGCTAAATAGCATGGTGCCTAAGTTGCAAAAACAATTTGAGCATCACTTTCCTACAGACATGCTTGAAGAACTCCAGAAAACCTATGAGGTACCTCCTGCTGTTGAATTTTATGATCTGATCGATAAATTTCATAGCTATAAGCAAGAGGAAGGCGCACCCGTGCGAGATCATGTGTTATTGATGAAAGATTATATCGATCGTCTCTACACTATGGGTTATATGTTAGCCGACAATGTTTATGTGAACTTAATCAATAGGTCCCTTAACAAGGACGTTAAGGGTTTTGTTCAGAATTACAACATGCATTGCTCGGGGAAGACTATAACTGAGTTACTCGCAATGCTCGTTGATTACGAGAAGGGTTTACCGGGCAAGGATAAGGCTCCTACTCCACAAGTACTAGCAATACGTGGAGGTAGGGTTCAGAAACCAAAACCGCAGAATAAGGGGAAAGGTAAAGCTGCTGATAAAGGTAAACAAGTTTTGGCCTATCAGTCTGAACCTAAAAAGGCCCCTAAGAAGAACAAGCCTAATCCCAAGAAGAAGGATCAAGGTTGTCATCACTGCCACGAGACTGGACACTGGAAGAGGAACTGTCCTCTTTATCTCGAGGAGTTGCGACAGAAAAAGCTGAAGGGTGAGACTAGGCAAGCCAGTACTTCAGGTAATTTCTTTATGATTGAATTATTTTCATTAACTCGTAAATTAAATTCCTGGGTATATGATACTGGATGCGGTATTCACATTTGTAATACGCTACAGGGATTTAGAGTGCAAAAGAGACTCGCCTATGGGGAGCAATTTCTGCAAGTGGGCAATGGAGCACAAGCAGCAGTTGAAGCCATAGGAATATTTGAATTAGTTTTGCCTTCGGGCTTGATACTGAATTTAAATAATTGTCATTATTCACCATCTATTGTTAGAGGTGTTATTTCTTTTGCTTGTTTGTTAGACATGGGATTTCATCATACTATTATTGGCAATAAGATTTCTGTTTCATTAAATGGTGTTTTTTATTTTAATGCGATTGCTATTAATGGTGTTTTTGAAATTGATATGAATGAACATGGTGATCATAATTCGATGTATAGCATCAACAATAAGAGAGTCAAGAATGTCTTGGATTCTTCTTATCTTTGGCATTGTCGACTTGCCCACATAGGCAAGACTCGCATGCAAAAGCTGCAACGCGATGGGCTTTTGGAAAATATCAATGATGAATCATTTGATAAGTGCGAATCTTGTATATCTGGGAAGACGACCAAGAAACCTTTTAATAACCGTATTGAAAAGGCTGATGATCTACTTGGTTTAATACATACTGATGTATGTGGACCACTTAGACATACGTCAAAGAGAGGTGCTAGCTACTTCCTAACCTTCACGGATGATTTCAGCCGTTATGGTTATGTTTATTTTCTTAAACATAAACATGAGGTGTTTGAAACATTCAAAGTGTTTAAAGCTGAAGTAGAGTTGCAACTCGGAAAGAAGATTAAAGCTCTTCGATCCGATAGAGGTGGTGAATACCTTAGTCAGGAGTTTAAAGATTATCTGAGTGAGAATGGAATTGTTCAGCATCTCACATCTCCATATACTCCACAACAAAATGGAGTATCTGAGAGAAGGAATCGTACATTATTGGATATGGTGCGATCTATGTTTAATCTTACTACTCTGCCATTATCTTTCTGGGATTATGCCTTGGAATCTGCGATTCGCATACTTAACAAAGTTCCAACAAAGAAGGTAGATAAGACACCTTATGAGTTATGGTTTAAGAAAACGCCTAACTTGTCTTATCTTAAGGTCTGGGGTTGCGAGGCGTTTGTTAAACGTGACTCAGCTGATAAACTCCAACAAAGATATGTGAAATGTATCTTTGTAGGATACCCAAAGGAAACAATGGGTTACTACTTTTACTTCCCACCTGAACAAAAGGTAATTGTTGCTAGGTATGCAGACTTTCTTGAAAAGGATCTGATATCTCAAGAATTCAGTGGGAGGCTATATGATCTGGAAGATGATCAAGAGGATACATTACCTTCTGAAAACACTGGTGAACTTCCTGTGGAACCGGATAGTCTGGGTCCTCCACCTGAAGTTGAAGTGATTCCCATTCGCAGATCCAAAAGGACTGTGAGAGCACCTAACCGTCTATGTCTTAACATGGAGGTTGAGGAAACTATATTAGGGGACCTTGGAGAGCCTGCTAATTATAGAGCTGCCATGAATGATCCTGAAAAGGATAAATGGCAGGTTGCCATGAATGGGGAAATGCAATCCATGAAGGACAATCAAGTCTGGATTGAAGTGGACCTTCCTCCCAATGCCAAGGTAGTTGGGAGTAAGTGGCTCTTCAAGAAGAAGACTGACATGGATGGCAATGTAAACACCTATAAGGCCCGTTTGGTAGCCAAATGCTTTACCCAAACATATGGCGTTGACTATGAGGAGACATTTTCTCCTGTAGCTGACATTAGGGCTATTAGGATTCTTATAGCCATAGCAGCATACTATGACTATGAGATTTGGCAAATGGATGTCAAAACTGCTTTCTTGAATGGTCGACTAGATGAAGACATCTATATGGCGCAGCCTGAAGGGTTTGTGAATCCAAAGTTTCCAAATCGTGTATGTAAACTTCAAAGATCCAGTTATGGATTGAAGCAAGCATCACGTCAATGGAATAAAAGATTTGATGGGGAGATCAAAAGGTTTGGATTTACTCAAAATCATGATGAGCCATGTGTATATCACAAAGCCAGTGGGAGTAGTGTTATTTTCCTAGTTCTATATGTTGATGACATATTGATCATGGGTAAAGACATTCCAAGCTTGAATAAGGTGAAAGCCTATCTTAGGAAATGTTTTTCCATGAAAGATCTAGGGGAAGCAGCATACATTCTGGGAATCAAGATCTATAGAGATAGATCAAGGCGATTAATTGGTTTAAGTCAAAGTGCTTACATTGACAAGATACTGAAGAGATTCAGTATGCAAAATTCCAAGAAGGGATTTTTGCCAATGCAAGTAGATCATGGCTTGAGTAGCAAAGCTTGTGCTTCAACACCTGAAGAGGAATATATCCTATATGTCATCAATGGAGGAGCGGTGGATTGGAAGAGCAAGAAGCAGAGCTCTATTGCTATGTCTGCTACAGAAAGTGAGTATATTGCTGCCTCAGAAGCTGCAATGGAAGCAGTCTGGATTAGGAAATTCGTTTCAGGGCTTGGAGTTATGCCCTCAATCGAAAGACCTATAAAAATGTATTGTGACAACTCAGCCGCAATTACATTTGCCAATGAACCTGGAATCATGAAGGGCACCAGACATTTCCCGATTCGATATCACTATGTTAGGGAACAAGTGATTAAAGGCGAGATCGAATTACTCAAAGTTCACACAGATAACAACTTAGCAGATCCATTAACGAAGGCTCTACCAGGAGGAAAGCTTAAAGAACTTTCTGACGGTATAGGACTTCGTTTAGCTTGTAGTTTCATGCATATCTGTGATTAGTGTTTGGATAAGGGATGTTGTAAAACAGTTATTAATTTAAATGGAATGAAATAATGGTTATGTTTTGTTCATCATTTTATTAGTAATATATCCTATATTTGCATGTTTATATCCTTGAATATATTTATATATTCTAAACTGTCCGTTGTCGGTTAATGATATGGGAATATTATTAAATTAAGGTAAATCTGAGTATTGGTATAATATACTTGGAAGTATATTGATGCGTTGTCATACCAATTTCACATGATATTCAAATTGTTTGAATATAGGACTAAATCCCGCCACATGAGTTTACTTTATGGATCTTGTCATTAAGTAAATCATGAGTATATATTTATCCTTAGACTTGAGATGCCAGATAACTGTCATGCATGTAGTGCATTTCTTTGATTCAATCTAACGCTGTACGTAATGGGTAGCTATACGGATTGTTTTGGGAAGCGTTGCGAAGTGCCTGTGTTATGCTCGTAGTCAAGATAGAATTTGTTCCTTCAAACTGTTTGAAGTTTAATATTGCTGGGCCCCTCGTAGGATTGGTAAGATGTATGTGTGGCCACACCCAAGATCTCCCCTGAATGGTTCAGAAGATTTGGTAATCTTATTTAATCATAAACAACGAGAAACAGAATTATTAATAAAGAATGACTTAGATCCATATCTTTATTAATGTGGTATTGGAAACAAAAGGATGCCTATGATGATTTATCATCGAATGGTTTTTTCCAGGAGAACCACCACCCGAGTTGTTCTGGGAGCATTGGCGTGTTGCTAGACGCTAACCAATGTCATTACACTTTTAATAGATTTCCAAGTGGGAGCTGTTAGAGTTTTAATGGAAAAATATTATCGTGTATGACTAGATTCGAACTCGGGAGCGAGGGATTGCACACTTTACGTATGAATGACTAACGTAAATAATTAATATATATAATAGTTATGTATTTTAATTATTTGGACACGAAATGAAAGATAACAGACGTTAAGTGATTAACCGGATTGACTAACGGTCGTTAAGTTAACAGTTAAAGGACTATTATTGAAAAAGGAAGATTGGAAGGATCTAGAAACCCTTCTTAGGGTTGAGGCCGGTTGGGGCTTATGGGTTTCAACCCATGATCGACCCATGTATCTATCTTGTGCTCCAAGATAGGTTTTGGCTATAAATAGAGGCATAAGGTTTAAGGTTTTGGACTAGTGCATTATTATTGAAACCCTAAAACTCTCTCCTCTCCTCCTTGCTCTATACCGATCGGATCTACACCCTAGGTAGATCGATCCATAGCTTTTCTTGTTAACTAAAATGTTTAGGTTAACCGTGTTCAATCACTAGCATCATTCGTTAGTCAAGTAATAGTACGTGTGTTCGAGAACTCGTTAATATCTTACTTTAGATATTAATCTTGGATTGTGGAACAAAAAGGTAAGGGGTTCCACGTTAATCCTATTCGTTGTTCAAGAGAAGAGAAGTTCAAGTTTGGATCTTTGTTTAGCTAAGATAAAAAAAGGTACGTTTCCTATTTATTTTTCGGTATTACTTATTACATGTTAATATGATCCTTGCTTCCGCGTTTTGTGTGCTTTGATGTTTATGGTTATTTATTTATTTGAATGTCAAATTATCTAAAACCACAAACTCTGCTGAAAAATGCTTAATACGAGAATCTAGAGTCTAGGGGTCGCCTAGATTTAAGACAGACCACGCCAAGTTGTGAGTACCGTCGCTACAAGTCTTAGACTTATTAAACATCTTATATGACTAAACAATGGCTAATACGTTTCCTTACTATCGGCTTGACCTCTTCTTTATTATCTGTGTTTCTGCTTGTGTGTGTTATTTGCCTCATTACATTTACAGTTTTCATTAAATCTAAACCTCATGTCAGTCTCTCAGGCTGAAAACCCCTTTGCTGCGTTAGATTAGGTTTAATTAGACTAACTTGTAGAATTAAAATACTGATAGATGTTTAAGTGTTAACGTTCCACTGTTAGTGATCGACACCCTACTTACCAACTAGCTCACCATCGACCGGGTAACTGCGCGTTAGTATTTGTTATAGGTAAAGTCGGAAAAATATAAATTTAAAACTTGATAACATTAAATTACCTATACACAACGAAGCACATCACCCGCCAACGTTTTTGGCGAGGACATGTCCTTGCCAAAAGAGTTGTACTGTAGTTCTTAGCTTTTGGCGGGGACATGTCTCCGCCGAAAGTGTTCTCGCCAATTTATCCCGCCACATTGCAACTTTATCCCGGCAATTTTTTACTTATATATGATCATCCTCAATTTGGCAAAACACACATAACCCAATCGTCAATTCCCACAAAACACACATAACAATGGCTGGTTATACGCCGGAAGAGGAGTGGTCAAAGGTTTTATTGAGCCTACCCCTCTTTGATGAAGTTCTTAATACATATGGCGATGACATGTCCCCGCCAAAAGTTGTGCCATGCTGGACAATGTTTGACCAGATCAAAGGCTCTGCGACTAAGAGTTAGCGGGGATGTTTTGGCGGGGACATGTCCCCTCCAAAAGGGGTATCTATTGTAGTGTATGATATATCTATTCTTCTTAGATGTAAAAATTGTGATTCTAGAATTGCTCAATATTAAGGAATTATTTAATACTCATTACTAGATGACAGAGTAGTTGGCCCAAGGCCGTTTGTGGGTTTAGGCTCCATTAAGGTTTTAAGTTATCATGTATTTACATTATAAATATGTCATCAATAAAATATAACACCACGGGGTTTTATCAATCTAACACTCATGGGACAATGATTCTTTAAAAATAACTACTGACTAATAGTCACTCGAATAGGTACTTATTGCCCGATGTTAGATCTTTGGGAGAGACTTAATCAACGTCCAAAACAAGTGCACGGAGTCGGAGTTTTTCTGTTAATCTAAACTTTTTTGAGGAGTAACAATTTAGAAATAGCTAATCTATCACATGCAACCTTGACTTTGTCAATAAATCAGTACACATGCGCAACTTTTTTTTTTTTTTTTTTTTACTTAATTAAGTTTCCGACTCGACATTGTGAGCCGACTAATCCTAGAGCAAGTGGGCGACGGACTACCCTTTTGGATAATCCGAAATCATCGTAGGTGAAACCCCGTGGCCACAAGAGGATTAATTTTCACCCTGTTGGATTCGAACCTTTGACCCCGCTTGTTTGTATATACATGAATGGATTACAATAAGTCAATAATTACACGCATGGATTATGTCAATGCGGCTTGTTAGTATATACATGCATGCACTATGTCAATGGTTATATATTTGTTGTCTTAGTCAATTACGTAGTACCTATGTGCATGTCTAAAGACCAAATCTTGAAGTTCATTAGGGTGATTTTGTCCTTTTAATTTATAAATTTTTCTTATAGTATTAGCTCATGAATGACATAAAAAATCACTATTCAGTAACTACTACCCAGTAAAATTATCAAAAATATATTAACAAACACTGATATAATTAGTATTATGTTTATGATTCATATGGAGACATTTATCTGCTCATATATTTATGTAACGTGACTGTTTCAATGTTATTTTGTAGGACTCATGCAAAAATGTTGTTGTGGACGGCCATGGTCTCTATGTTTTCTTTTCACTACATAAGCAGGCCTACTTCTCACCTTTTCTTACACAATTTAACCCAATGGCTCGCGTTTTCAGCTCGTTTGTGATTCTAGCTCTCGTTTTCAATGTTGCAATGGCGTCGGAACCTAGTCCTCTTCAAGATTTTTGTGTTGCTGACATGAATAGTCAAGGTACGGTTATCAGTCCAATCATATATATTCAATCTGTTTGTTAAATTTTAATAAAAGGTGACAAGTTTTGCCGTAACTTTAATGAGTCAATTTGGCTATGTTTTGTCCCCTGGATGTCAAATGGGTTGGGATAAAACTCTAGCTATAATAGAAACGGGTCGAATGGATCAATGAGTTAAAAGTTACCAAAGTGAATCAATGCATAGAAACCTACTATATCCAACATTAAACATACTTTTATAATTTTATTGCAGTTTTGGTGAACGGATTCGCTTGCAAAGATCCAAGTTTGGTTCAAGCAGATGACTTCTACTTTGACGGGCTACGCATGATGGGGAACACATCAAATCCAGTTGGGTCCAAGGTGACCCCAGCTGTCGTGCAAGAATTGCCAGGACTCAACACTTTAGGAATCTCAATGGCTCGTGTAGACTACGTTCCAGGGGGTCTAAACCCGCCTCATTATCATCCTCGTGCCACTGAACTCTTGACACTTTTGGAAGGCACTCTTGAGGTTGGATTCGTCACATCCAACCCTGAAAACCGCCTTATAACAACAGTTTTGCATAAGGGTGATGTTTTCGTTTTCCCAAAGAGACTTGTACATTTCCATAGAAACATTGGGAAGACGAATGCACGTGCGATTTCAGTGTTAAGCAGCCAAAACCCTAGCGTTGTCACAATTGCAAATGCGGTTTTTGGTTCCAAACCAGATATATCTATGGATATTCTTGCCAAGGCCTTCCAAACTAATAAGGATGTGATCGCGAATCTACAGTCCAAGTTTTAGAAATGTTCAAGATCTGAAAGCTCAAGTTACACATTATCTTCATGTGTAGTTTCTTTAGCCAAGATTGATTTCTTTTTTTCTTTTTTTTGTTTTGTTTTTTGATTTACTTTTATTGTATGTTTCATTAAGACCTTTTGATACATAAACTAGACACACCTTAAATGATACATCAACCCAAATGTCAGGTTGTGATGACTGGATCACGAAAAAGAACTGTTTGTATACTCTTAGAAGCAAAAATGATGACTTATGTGTACAAAAGCATGGAGTTTCAAAACAAGTTGGATTCAAGCAACTTGATTATAAACAAGTTGGGTTCAAACAACATGGTCAAAAACAAGTTGAGTTCAAACCAGGAGTCCATGGAGTACATATTTATAAATGTGTTTGGATTGAGGTGGAACTGCAGGGAGCTCAGGGAAATCGTAAAGCTAAGGTTATTCAGGATAGTAACGATGATGGTGCAGTGGCTCAAAGAAAGTTGAAGGATAAGCAACTTGAAGAAAAGACAAACACGGGCTACTTTGTAATGGAACAGGAAAAAGTACACCTTGGTACAAAGGTGGGGGTAGATATAATGGTAACCGGAGTACATGATCAAGAGGGTGCAGAGGGTAATGCTACTGAAAAGAAGAAAGTAAAGGAGTCTATGGAAGCTAATCTTAGGAAATTACTGAAGTACAATGCCTGGTTGACAAGGTGGTCCCCGGTTCGAAGTTCTAGCACAAAGAAAAGATGTTGAGTATCGGTTATGTTTAAGTGTTACTCCTAAAGTGGAAATTATAGGATATTAGTGTAGAATTAAAAGGGAATACATAAAATATATTAATCCGATTCAATTAACTAGTTACAATACAAAAGACATTAAATAGAAAAGACAGACCTAAACCCTAAATGCTAAACAAGCCTAAACCAACGGGTCGGGCCTAATCAGGCTTTATTATCTAACATCCCCTCTCAAACTCGCAATGCTGCGCCGGTAAACATTGAGAATTCCGAAGAGAAAATTAACTAAAACAGAAAAACAAACAAAAAGCGAAGTGTCCCAGAGTGCAAACTCGGTGCTAGACTGTGTCTCAATCTGATGCAATCCAAACTATAACTAGGCGACAACAGTCCAGTATGAAATAGACGGACCAAAGTCATTGCAAAACCAAGGAAGGCCTTTTGGTCGGTTCATGTATAAGGGTCAGTTGAGGAATCATAAGCCGACTACTACATGGTTTCTTTACCCCTCATCTATATAAATAGAGGTGAAGGGATGCCAGTTCTTTAACATTCTTTTTGCCTCGAATAATAAGTTTTTATTTGTTTTAATAAAGGGGTGTTCGAGGGTAATATTGTCTATCATTCTTGTTCTTCTTCATTTGTCGTCCAACGCGGATTTCGAGTTTGGTGTTGCAGCTTGTTACTTGACGTGGAAGCTCTAGATTTCGTGTTTCGATATTCGGGTTGTTGTCGAAGTTCCCAACAAGTGGTATCAAAGCTATGGGTTATTGTGGTCTTTGAATATCGATTGCTAGAAGCGAGTTCATCATAGAAGAAAAGGTTTTTTCTGGAGCTGTGTATAACAAAGAAGAAGGATGTTTTTTTGGCGGGTTTGTTTTTCAAACACAGAAAAGGACTAAATGTTTTTTCTTTGTACATGCCTGTGAAGATTTTGTTTACTGCATGTACATGAACACTATCTACAAAGGTGGACGTAGGTTATTTGTCATAAAAGGCTAAAGGGTTTAATTTTTTGGTTTTTTTTAATAAGAAAAAAAACAACTACAAGATTTTGTCTTTTTTTTCTTTGGTGAAAAGTTGAATATATATTAACTATCAAAACATTAACACACTACAAACCATCTACAAGTCAAATGTTGGACATCCCAACAAATGAAACAAGTAGGAAACAAATAATAGAGCTACATTCCACAACTATACATTCTATCAAATAATAACTTGCACGGATTCTTAACACAACTCAACCTATATTCACCAATGCATTACTACCTAATGACTACATTTCATCCTAATTCTTCAAGATATATTGTTATGTACACTTAACCATCCTTACATCATAACAGTATAGAGTAGAACTACTAGGCATCATCATAGGTAAATGCTCCATAACATTCAAGATTTTGTCTTTAGTGTCTCTAAAGTCAACTTGAAGGTTGTTGTTGCGGATTTACTTGTGTTTCAAATTTAAGTCATGGTTTTCTTGGGCTTTAAGTTAACGACAGGGTTTGCTTTCGAAATCTAGGGTTTAAGGTTTTTCTAATTAATTTGATTTGCAAGAAGGATTTTTAGCAAAATGGTATATAACACATGACTTGTGGGGCTTGTCGATAAAGTTGGTTAAAAAACAACTTGGCAAGGTTTTTAGAAAGGTAAAATAAGAATGGATAGTTATATAACTAGGTTTGACATCGAGAAATTCGATGGGAAGAATGACTTTGGGTTATGGAAAATAAAGATGTGTGCTTTAATGGTAAAGCAGGGATGTGATGCTGCATTAGAGACATTATCCGCGGATATGGAAGTAGGTGAAAAGGTTGCTATGATGAAGAAGGCATATGGTACCTTGATTTTATGCTTGGGAGACCGGGTTTTACGGGAAGTTACTAAGGAAACAATTGTTGCAGGAATTTAGACGAAATTGACTAGTATGTATATGACTAAGTCCTTAGCAAACAGATTGTCTATGAAGAAGAAGATGTACACGTACTATATGAGTCCAGGTACGAAAATGTGTGATCATATAAATGAGTTTAATAAGTTGATACTTGATTTAGCGAATATTGATATCAAGATTGAGGATGAGGATCATGCATTTATGTTAGTTACCTCGTTCTCATCGTCTTACGAAAACTTTGTGGTGACATTATTGTATAGGAGGGAATCCTTGACAATGGAGGATGTTCTTGCGACTCTGAATTCAAGGGAGTTGAAGAAAAGAACTGAAGGCACAACAGAAGAAACTGGTTGTAGGTTATATGTAAGGGGAAGGTCAGATTATTCAAGGAAAGCTCATTCTGGTGGAAGTTTGTGGTTTAAGTCAAGAGGTGGAACTGGTAAACTCAAGTGCTTCATATGTCATCTGAAAAGAGATTGTCCAATGAAAAAGTCAAATGGGTTCGTCAAGAAGGGTAAGCATGATCACGATTCTGATTCTTCGGATGACGAGGGTAGCGCCTACTTTGGAGAAGCCTTGGTGGTAATCGGGAATGATGAGAGGGTTGAATTGGTAATTGATTCAGGTGGGTCTTATCATATGACACCTAGGAGGGATTTCTTGTATGACTTTAAGGGTGTTGATGGTAGTTCGGTTCAGTTAGGTGATAACAGTACATGCACTATCAGAGGGTCATGGAAAGTGAAGATACAGTAGCATGATCGTTCAAGCTTTATACTGGAAGATGTCAGGTATGTTTAGGGTTAAAAAGAATCTTAATTTCATTGGGTACTCTTGAAAAAGAGAGTTATACTATGAAGATGCAGATGGGTAGGATCAAAGTGATCAAAGGTTGTGAGGTTGTGATGACTCGGATCAGGAAAAAGAATTGCTGTATACTCTTAAAGCAAAACTGATGAATTTGATGTACAAAAGCATGGAGGTTCAAAACAAGTTGAATTCAAGCAACTTGGTCATAAACAAGTTGGGTTCAAACAACTTGGTCATAAACAATTTGGGTTCAAACAACTTGGTCGTAGTGTTAAAACAGGAGTCCATGGAGTACATGTTGATGAACATGTTTGGTTTGAGGTGGAACTGCAGGGAGCTTAGGGAAATCATGAAGCTGGGGTTATTCAGGATAGTAACGATGATGCTACATCGGCTCAAAGAAAGTTGGAGAATAAGCAACTTGAAGAAAAGACAAACACGGACTTCTTGGTAAAGCAGCAGGAAAAGTTACACCTTGGCATAAAGGTGGGGCAGACTGTAACACCCCCAAAATATGGTACATCGGAAGACTAATGAAGCTTTCGGGGTGCTACGGGGATTAGTACACAACACAAGCATAAGAAAATGGAAATACATTATCCATTTATATAAAACATTTCAAACCCAATAATTAATGTTTACATTTATACAAAAGTGCAGAAGTAAGCCCTACAGTCAAACATAAGGTAGGTCCTCAATTTAGTTATCAGAGTTGAAATTGATCCATGAGCCGTGTCACTTGCCAAGCCTCCAAGTTAAGCATTCAAGAATAGTTGCATCAGTTACCTGAGAATACATGCTAAAAGGGTCAGCTTACGCTGGTGAGTTTATAGGTTTGAGCAAAAGTATAACAGTGGACCAAAATAAGTAATTTGCTACACTGGACTAAGATAGATATAAATCACGACTTCCACATATATCAACAAAAAACAAACAATCCAGTATCAATATGATAGGTCACGATAACCCTCTCTCATACTGACAGTCACAGTAGGGCCCTATGTATATCTGATCTTAGCCAGACATAACGTTATAGCAAAGCATAAACAGGTTACATTGCTACCCTGGTCTAAGACAAATATCTATCGCATATCTAAATTTAGCCAGTCAACAAGTTATAGCAAATCAAAAGTAGCAGTAGGTCCGTTAAAACGGTTCTTGCATGTTTTCTCACCCCAAATTTAAGTAAAGCAGTATAAGTGTAAAAGTGGGGCTATGAAACTAACGCATATATATCAGATAAACACATAACGCCTTCAAATAACCAAATCAAATATTTCTGCCAAATAGTCAAATCAGGAGTAAACAATTTGCGTATTCCAAATAAACAATTGTTGAGTTTAGTTAAAACGAGCATGTATTCTCCCCCAAAACTGTTATAAAACAAGTAAAAGTAGTGGCCATGAACTCACCTCAGTCCAGCAATGCAATATCACAACTGTAACGCCCTGTACCCGCTTAGACCAAAAATTTAAAACTTTTGAGCAAAAACGACACAAATTTACGGATATCCTGTCACTCTTTTGAAAATTGACAAAAATCTATACACAATCAGACCTTGAGACTATTTTTAAATGAAAGTAGACTCAATTAGCTTCAAAACGACGGGTGGCACGACCCGTGACGACTTACGGATTAAAAGATATGATTTTTCGAAAATTGCCAAAATCTGAAAATACTGTTGAACCGCCGGCTGGGATTTCCCAACCGCCGGTTCAGGGTCCAAAATGGGTCTGAACCGCCGGTTCAAACCTCAACCGGGGCGGTTCAGACCTTCTGGTCGCCCGGATGAGTTTTCAAACCCCGCAAATGAAAACCCGACCTCCCGAACTCGTTAGCTAACCAAACTTTCCAGATTTACTTAGTATATCAATGGGCTCATTTTCATACAAAAACATTTAACATTTGACTCTCGGAAATAGTACTTTACAAATTAGACGGGTTATGCAAATAACCCATTTTGACCCATTTTCACTACAAACAACCCATACGACTTTCGCAACACCTCGAACTTATCCAAAGACATTAACTTATCATATCAAACTTGTTCCAAAACTATTTAACCCATATACATAACAAAATGGATGAAAACGACTAAGTGCAAAACACCCCATTAACGTTGATTTTAACCATAATAACATACCATATAATAACTTACACATATTTGACCCATGACCTATACATGAACAAAAGACCTTAAATGACGACAAAACCACTAGATAACAAAACGACCATATGGATTAAAGTATACCAAAACACGAAAGGAACTTCAGGGGCTTCCAACTTCAATACGCTTGGTCCAAAAGGTTATGGTCTTCTAGGCTAGCTTCTAGCTACACTTCTACTTACTTCCAAGCTACAACTAAGCCAAATCCTTACCTTTACTTCCTCCACTTGTACCTACAAAATGTCATTAACTTCAAACGTAAGCGAAAACGCTTAGTAAGTATATAAGACATAACCAACATCACATTTACATAAGATTGATGATTAACACCAATCTCAACATTAACAAGGAGCATAAAATGGGATTATTACTCACCTTGACCAAGCAAGTAATTAAATAGCATTAACACAACTAGCATTGGATCCAAGCTAACATACATTCACAAGCTCCATAACAAATCACATCAACACAATCATAACATTAACATCATAACATTAACAAGTTATACTCATATACTTACCTCAAATCCTACTAGCTCCCTACTTGGCTTTGATTGGGCTTCTATAATTGCTCCCTATCACAAGATTAACTACAATTAGTGACTAACAAACTAAGGAGACCATCAATTCACTACCTTTTGCCATAATCCTCAAAACCCACCATATGAACCCTAATTTTTAACATTGGGGAAAATACTTACAAGATGAAGAGATTACAATTAAGGCTTCTCTAAGGCTCCTTGATCACCTCTTGATGGTGGATTTAAGCTCAATTGCCAATCTTGCTCTTCCCTCCTATTTCTCCTCTATATGTCGACACAATGAGGAACCCTCCAACACTTTCCAGATTTTTCTAAGCTAGGCATTTAATCATGTGTAGAAATAAGTTTGGTCATTTGGCCATTATAGTCCTCCTAGTTTCATCCTTTCTAACTTGACCACACATTATTTATTTAGCTAACTCACATTATATAATACATAACATTTTGTATACACATATGGTACCTCATTGGGGTATGGGTGTAACAACAACAATATCAGTGGGTAGAACACCACAATAAACCAAACAGTAGCCCAGCACAACAACTCAAGGGTAGTATAGCACAACGGCAACTAGAACAAAACGGCACAACGGACTCGGCACAACCTAATAATATAAAACTGGTCTTAACGTATATTCAAAAGCATAATGGTTTCCAAAAAGTTAACTAGTTCCATTCCCAAAATCAATCATTTTCATTCCCAAAAATTATTCCAATTCCGTTTCCAAAAATAATCTTGTTGTATCCGTTTATTAGAGTTTGGTATCATCGTTTGTGTAGTGGTGACAAGGCGCTGACTCAAGTGTACACACGCCAAAAGAGTGACAATAACGGGATCATCGTGGAACGGATGACGAGAAGCCAAGAAGAGATAATGGAGATAATTCAAAGAAATCACACATAAAAAAAACACATCAAATAGTTGAAAAGATTTGTAGTCATCGGTTATAATCCCATTAAGTTTTATAAACATACATGTTTTATATATTTAAGAAAAATTCTTCATGACTTATTCGTTCGTAGAACGTTCCAAGTCAAGTGACTTTATTATTTTTCAAACACGTTTAGTTAATAAAGGATTATAAATATTATTGTTCGTTAGACATTATTTCCATATTGTTCGTTCGTTACGGCTCAAATACATTAAATTCATTTCGAGCCTAATGTATTGTAGTCGTTTCGTGTCCCAATAGTCTAATAATGTCCAAAGTACGATAATATTCCAAATCCAACAATAGTCCAAGTTTCAATATATATTTCAAGTCCCGGTCTTGTAAAAATCCCAATGTATAACGACTACCAATCAACACTCAAACAAATAACTACTCAAACAAATAAATAATCCAACAAATAATTCCCATAATAACAATAGAAATATACTAAGGCAAATGTGCCTCGATATGTTCCCGTAACCTCGCGTTTTCCGTTAATTCCCAACTTATTTTATCCAAAACTATACATTTTTCTTTTTGCTTATATATATTAGATAACAAATCAATTGTTATTTATTAGCCGTTTTTATCTTTTTCTTTTTAGCTTTGTTTTGTAACACGTTACGAGGTTTGGTAACGATATCGAGTCACATTTCCAACGATTCTCACGGCTATTGGTCGGGTCAAAATAGTCAACAAGTTCAATAATAGTCAATTTGGGCACGTCGAGGTCGCACCGAGACCACAAGGTCTCGGCTAACACTCGTAGCCATAACATCACATTTGTATAACAAGTTCCAAGTATCAAGTCACCAATAATCATAACTCGGCCAAAACTAACCTACGGCTCGAATGTTCCCAAGTCACAATCAACCACAAGTTCAACAAATAATAATAATCAATATCGATCAACCAATATAAGCCATGCTGAGACAAAAGTCTCGGCTAGTACTCCAACCGTGAGTCACAATAACCATACGGACCAAACATTACCTCACCAAGACCAAAAGTATCTCGGCTGCATTCATAGTGTATAGGTAATATAATGAAAATTTTTGACCCGTAGAGGACCAAAAATATATAGGATTTGCCTAACTTGATGAACTACATCTAATATATGTCTATGCAGCTTATTTTGAGCTAGAAAATATAGTATGTTGCATCTAAAAGATTAGGGATGCATTTAATTCAAATCGATGCATCTCTAATATGAGATTATATTTATTTGACTTATTTATCCTTCTCATTTTAAAATTTCTGTCACATTTTGATAATTCATTTTAAAAGGGGAGGGAGGGGGGGGGGGGGGGGCAACTACTATAAAAATATAATGCATAATAAGATAATCTAAATTCTAAAAGGCCTAATGAATCAAGTTCATAAAAAGTAACTCAAAACTCAAAAGTTGTCAAATGGGAACCAATCTATAAAATTAAACCTTCTAAATCTGGCTATAGATAGAACAAAAATAATACTTAAATTTATAGATCCTTATAGATTATAGATATTATGTTATTAAATGTGGTTTGTTAGCCATTTGTAGCTCATGTAACAACATGCTAAACACAAAAATCTAAAAACAAAAAGACTATTTCAAGTATTGACCAGACGACATTTTATGCATTTGTTTTTTTCACTATATAAGCACCCTTACATTCTTAACCATCACATCCAGAACTCATATAACCAATTTCTCATCCTTTCGGTCTATCAATGGCTCATGTTTTGGCTCGTTTGTGGCTCTAGCTCTCGTTTTCTCAGTGGCAATGGCAGCAGACCATAGTCCTCTACAAGACTTTTGTGTCGCGGATGCAAATGGCCAAGGTACATAACACATTATTATTATGCTCTCTTTTTTCCGTATGTACTTTATGGTTTAGATATATAATCAGTTTACTGATTGCAGTTTTGGTGAATGGTGTAACTTGCAAGAACTCAAGTTTGGTTCATGCTAGCGACTTCCACTTTAGCGGTCTCCACAAAAGAGCAAACATCTCAACCAGATTCGGGTTTGGGCTGACCCCAATTAACGTGGCACACTTGCCAGGACTCAACGCTTTAGGAATCTCATTGGGTCGTATTGATTATGCACCATTTGGGATTAATCCACCTCACACACATCCTCGTGCTTCTGAAATCTTGACTGTATTGAAAGGAAGTCTCGAGGTTGGATTTGTCACATCAAACCCTGAAAACTGTCATATTTCTAAAGTATTGAATAAAGGTGATGTCTTCGTCTTCCCACAGAATCTTGTGCATTACCAAAGGAACCTTGGAAAGAAACGCGCAACTGTGATTGTGGCTTTGAGTAGCCAGAATCCAGGGGCGATCCCTATTGCAAATGTGGTTTTTGGTTCGAAACCAGATATAGCGACTGATGTTCTTGCTAAGGCGTTTCAAACTAGCAATGATGTTATCAATAACATCCAGTTCAAGTTTTAAAGTGAGTGAAATGAGAAATCACCTAAGGAAACCTCAACTTAAATATATCCGGACAAATGATATGTGTGTGGTCATCTTATGTTTGATCGATTATGTAACTTTTTTAAAAAAAATTCTTGCATAGTTGCTTTTCTTTTTTAATGTCAATATTTGGAAAAGAATGCCTTTCTAAAAAAAATATTTGGAAGAGAATGGTTAATCTGAATCAGAAATGTTGATGATAACGGACTTGAGTTACTGAAATTATCGAGTGTCTACTGATTCACAAACCACTATAGCTTCATTTCAGTCTTGTGTTATGTGTTCATTAGCGATTCACGTCCTAACAATTCAGTGTCATGGAAGTCTTACAAAGTGACTGCAAAGTTTAAAGAAAAACGCAACAAAAGCAACTTCACATACACAATCTTTGGTGTTATGGCCTTTCGGGTGGCTGTGTTGTAAGACATTTTGAGTGATCCAAACTTTCACAAGACGGCACTAGCATACAGAACCTTTAGTTTCACCCATAACTTATATGCTTTTCTTTCACTATATAAACAGCCCTACATTCTCAACAATTCTACCCACAACTCACACCATCAAATATCACATCCTTTTGATAATCAACAAAAGTGAAACTAAAGATAAAGTTTATTGAGTAATCAAGTATCGCTAAACGACAAAGTTCTCGCTGACCTGGCACACCATTAGTCTGACCGAGTAGGGAAAATTCAATTCAAACTTTTGTCCAGAAAATTTTGACCACAATTAAAACACTCCCTCGCTTGCTAATTGTTCCCGCTGATGACATCAAATAAGGTCATATTATTAGCATCATTTATCCTATTATATTGCTTGTTTTATATTGTTTTGTATAAGAATTGATACTTAATCGTTTAAATATTTATATTTCAGTTATTTACAAGCAACTGCTGAAAGTTAGCTATTATGGACGTGTTTTGAAGCTAAATTATCAAGTTCGAGAAAGTCCACAAAACAGACAAGAATACGTCGTATCATTTTAGACAGATACGTCGTATACCAAGACTTGGATGATTATGAAGACCATTTCCTGACTTTGAAGAATACGCCGTAACCAGTTATTTGATACGCCGTATATGAAACTTTGGTCAACATAAAGAACGAGCTTGTTTTAGTCCTGATACGCCGTATGAAGACAACTGAATACACCGTATCCATCTCAAAGACTTCACCAGAATTTCAAGACATTGAAGACAGCATACGACGTATGAAGATAAGTGATACGCCGTATCACTATGGCGGTGTACGAATATTACAGAATATAATAATTTTGGACCCCACGCGAAGTTACCTTGATACGCCGTATCGAACTAATTCGATATGCCGTATCGACCGTTTCGAGAAAGTATAAATAGAAAACCCTAAATCCGGTTTTCAGAGAGCACATAACCACCAAGTACGAGACCAGAGACATAAAGAAGACCAAGAAGGTCCTGCTAGTGCATATTTACATCGGAGAATTCACTTAGTTCGTTTTAGTACACCTTAATCGTTCGGTTAGCGTATTTTTCTCTTTTGATTTTTACTTGAATCTTTCAGAACATGTTATCTTGTATTAGCCATGTTTAATGATTATTTGATGTTTTGATTTGTTACTAATTCGATAGGCAGCTCAAGCTTGTGTTTTGATTATGTTTATTACTTCATTGATATTCTTTTGCATGTTAATGTAAGCCCTAAAAGGGATAAATGATAAAATTGATAATCATTAAGTAGCTTTACGCGGGTTCTGAGTAATTGTGACAGGATTAACTCTGCTGAAAAATGCTTAATACGAGAATCTAGAGTCTAGGGGTCGCCTAGATTTAAGACAGACCACGCCAAGTTGTGAGTACCGTCGCTACAGGTCTTAGACTTATTAAACATCTTATATGACTAAACAATGGCTAATACGTTTTCTTTACTATCGACTTGACCTCTTCTTTATTATATGTGTTTCTACTTGTGTGTGTTATTTGTCTTATTACATTTACAGTTTTCATTAAATCTAAATCTCGTGTTAGTCTCTCAGGCTGAAAACCCCTTTGCTGCGTTAGATTAGGTTTAATTAGACTAACTTGTAGAATTAAAATACTGATAGATGTTTAAGTGTTAACGTTTCACTGTTAGTGATCGACACCCTACTTACCAACTAGCTCACCATCGACCGTGTAACTGCGCATTAGTTTTTGTTATAGGTAAAGTCGGCAAAATATAAATTTAAAACTTGATAACATTAAATTACCTATACAAAACGAAGCACATCACCCGCCAACGTTTTTGGCAACGATATGTCCTTGCCAAAAGAGTTGTACTGTAATTCTTAGCTTTTGGCGAGGACATGTCCCCGTCGAAAATGTTCCCGCCAATTTATCCCGCCACATTGCAACTTTATCCTGACAATTTTTTACTTATATATGATCATCCTCAATTCGGCAAAACACACATAACCCAATCGTCAATTCTCACAAAACACACATAACAATGGCTGGTTACACGCCGGAAGAGGAGTGGTCAAAGGTTTTATTGAACCTACCCCTCTTTGATGAAGTTCTTAATACATATGGCGATGACATGTCCCCGCCAAAAGTTGTGCCATGCTGGACAATGTTTGACCAGATCAAAGGCTGCGAGTCTCACTTGTCCCAGCCAAAACGTTCCGTGACTAGGAGTTAGCGGGGAAGTTTTGGCGGGGACTTGTCCCCGCCGAAAGTTTTTAGCGGGGACATGTCCCCGCCGAAAGGCCCAAAATGTCCCCTCCAAAAGGGGTATCTATTGTAGTGTATGATATATCTATTCTTCTTAGATGTAAAAATTGTGATTCTGGAATTGCTCAATATTAAGGAATTATTTAATACTCATTACTAGATGATAGAGTAGTTGGCCCAAGGCCGTTTGTGGGTTTAGGCTCCATTAAGGTTTTAAGTTATCATGTATTTACATTATAAATATGTCATCAATAAAACATAACACCACGGGGTTTTATCAATCTAACACTCATGGGACAATGATTCTTTAAAAATATCTACTGACTAGTCACTCGAATAGGTACTGTTTGCCCGAGGTTAGATCTTTGGGAGAGACTTAATCAACGTCCAAAACAAGTGCACGGAGTCGGAGTTTTTCTGTTAATCTAAACTTTTTTGAGGAGTAACAATTTAGAAATAGCTAATCTATCACATGCACCCTTGACTTTGTCAATAAATTAGTACACATGCGCAACTTTTTTTTTTTCTTTTTTTCTTTTACTTAAGTTTCTGACTCGACATTGTGAGCTGACTAATCCTAGAGTGAGTGGGCGACTGCCCTTTTGGATAATCTGGAATCAGCGTAGGTGAAACCCCGTAGCCACAAAAGGATTAATTTTCACCCTGTTGGATTCGAACCCTTGACCCCGCTTGTTTGTATATACATGAATGGATTACAATAAGTCAATAATTACATGCATGGATTATGTCAATGCGGCTTGTTAGTATATACATGCATGCATTATGTCAATGGTTATATATTTGTTGTCTTAGTCAATTACGTAGTACCTATGTGCATGTCTAAAGACCAAATCTTGAAGTTCGTTAGGGTGATTTTGTCCTTTTAATTTATAAATTTTTCTTATAGTATTTAGCTCATGAATGACATAAAAAATCACTATTCAGTAACTACTACCCAGTAAAATTATCAAAAATGTATTAACAAACACTGATATAAGTATTATGTTTACGACTCATATGGAGACATTTATCTGCTCATATATTTATGTAACTTGACTGTTTCAATGTTATTTTATAGGACTCATTCAAAAATGTTGTAGTGGACGGCCATGGTCTCTATGTTTTCTTTTCACTATATAAGCAGGCCTACTTCTAACCTTTTCTTACACAATTTAACCCAATGGCTCGCGTTTTCAGCTCGTTTGTTATTCTAGCTCTCGTTTTCAATGTTGCAATGGCGTCGGACCCTAGTCCTCTTCAAGATTTTTGTGTTGCTGACATGAATAGCCAAGGTACGGTTATCAGTCCAATCATATATATTCAATCTGTTTGTTAAATTTTAATAAGAGGTGACAAGTTTAACCGTAACTTTAATGAGTCAATTTGGCTATGTTTTGTCCCTTGGATGTCAAATGGGTTGGGATAAAACTCTAGCTATAATAGAAACGGGTCGAATGGATCAATGAGTTAAAAGTTACCAAAGTGAATCAATTCATAGAAACCTACTATATCCAACATTAAACATACTTTTATAATTTTATTGCAGTTTTGGTGAACGGATTCGCTTGCAAAGATCCAAGTTTGGTTCAAGCAGATGACTTCTACTTTGACGGGCTACGCATGATGGGGAACACATCAAATCCAGTTGGGTCCAAGGTGACCCCAGCTTTCGTGCAAGAATTGCCAGGACTCAACACTTTAGGAATCTCAATGGCTCGTGTAGACTACGTTCCAGGGGGTCTAAACCCGCCTCATTATCATCCTCGTGCCACTGAACTCTTGACACTTTTGGAAGGCACTCTTGAGGTTGGATTCGTCACATCCAACCCTGAAAACCGCTTTATAACAACAGTTTTGCATAAGGGTGATGTTTTCGTTTTCCCAAAGAGACTTGTACATTTCCAAAGAAACATTGGGAAGACGAATGCACGTGCGGTTTCAGGGTTAAGCAGCCAAAACCCTGGCATTGTCACAATTGCAAATGCGGTTTTTGGTTCCAAACCAGATATATCTATGGATATTCTTGCCAAGGCCTTCCAAACTAATAAGGATGTGATCGCGAATCTACAGTCCAAGTTTTAGAAATGTTCAAGATCTGAAAGCTCAATTTACACTTTATCTTCATGTGTAATTCCTTTAGCCAAGATTAATTTCATTTTTTGTTTCTTGATTGATTTGTATTGTATGTTTCATTAATGAATAAATGAGTAATGACCTTACTATGTTTTTATGTTAAATCTATAGTGGTGACACTTATTGTATGCTTTACTTAAGACGGTAAGACCTTCTGATACATAAACTAGACACACCTTAAGATTAGTAAAAGACTGCAACTGGATGATTGCTAATCATTCAAAAGTTAATTCTTTCTTCTGGATCTAGATGTATACCACCTTCCGTTATGGAAATCTTGTTTACATTTTTTTATCTATTTGCGTAGGATGAAAGAAAGAAAGAAGCCAAGTCTTAGCTCTCGCGGGTACAAGGCTGGGGAGGAGCTAGCCGTGTTTTTATCGGTCTAAGCTTCAAGCCCATTTTGTGAGGGTAGAGAAGCTCAGGATTGACGCCGCCCGGGCTGACTGGGCTCCTCGGGCTATCATTTTTAAACTGGCATGGCCTATACAATCCAAACCTTTTTAGAAAATACTCAAGGGGGATAACCATTGTATGAGGTTGTTCTTCTGTCACCATTGATCCACATGCATGTACCTATATACATTTGGATCATATTTCTTAGTACTAATCAATCCAGCGAGTAAAGTCGATTTTCTTTTTTCTTGTGATGTATATACGTACCTCAACTAAAGTGCAGCGTTTTCCACCTAATTTTGCAGTCATGTGGTAGGATTCGTCAAGAAACGGAGAGCTTTCTCCAACAAAAATAATTGTTTTGCATTTTAAACTCGCTAATTCTTCAGTGATGTCGCGCCTTCTACTCATTCCAACAAAATATTGATTAAAAAATAAAAACATCATATTCAACAATAAAAACTCTAGTGATGAAACTGAGGTGGCAAAATTGGGCAGTCAGGTGAGTCGGGTAACACGTCAAAAAGGGTAAATTTAGTACCTCTTGGGTTGGCCCGAAAAAATTTATCCAAAATCTATGTAAATATTTTTTGTGTTAGATATGATTAAGAAAAACATATATTATGAGAATTAATGTTTTGTATGGAGGGCTTAGAAGCCCTTTGACGTCCTTCGGGTTTTTTTCACCCATTTGACCCGTCAGAGATAAAACATAGACCCGTTTATAAGTAGATGGATCAAATTGCCACCTCTGGATATAAACATGAGTGAAATCTTATTTTATCTCTACCTATGAATTGCTTGTAGATACCGCCACACGTTAATATTATCTCTCTCGTCTAATAACTGTAGGTGAAAAACGAATGTATGATAGTTAGTCCTGTTCACCTGATGTTTGGAAACATAAAAATGGGACCCACAAAACATTATTTGGAGATTAAGGTATTTACAACTAACCTTCCTGCAAGCTCGAACCACATCAGATTCCGGGACATGTAGATTACCGCAGACTTCCTGATCGATTCCATAGAAATACTGTGATTAAAATTATATATATAGTATTAGAAGATATTAGAGGGAAAAAAATGAAATAGCCCGCAATAATCAGAAAATACCTTACTAAAATATCTGTGAATCAACATTTCCTTTAACAAGTCAGATATACCATAGTAATAGAGCAATTTCGACATGAACTACAAACCAAAACTTTTGTTAAAATTATATAAACCAAGAAAATTCTTAAGTATGGTTGGAAAAAGTGTACGACATAACCAACCTTATTGTAAAACCACTCATTCCAAGAAGGTTCTCGGCATAGAGGGGATATAAGTATCAAACCGTTAACTCTTTCATTATAGTTTATCTGCAAAAAAGAAGAAAAAAAACGTGATAAGTAAATAAGTTCATGGTTTATATTTATTGACAATTTAATGAGATATCATACCGCAAATAGTGCAAGGACGTAGGCACCCGCCATTGCTCCCATACACATCACTGAACCAAGTCTACAAAAAAGAAAGTAAAACAAAACTCACATATGTGTAGACTAACTCTAAGATCATGATCAAAAGGTAACTTAGCTACAAGCACCAAGATTTGCCATCGTGAACTACCTAAAATGATTGAGGACCACAAGAATTTGATCACTAAGTTCCTCAATAGAAGGCACGGGATCATGTGCTGATATCGATGCAGCTCCTGACTAAAGCAACTCGCCAGAAATGAAAAAAGAGTAAATGAACGTAATTTACAAACTATGAAGCATACATGCATAGGTTGCAATATTTATCCAGGTTTCATTGTTACAAATGAGTAAATGTGTCCGCACTAATGCGGAAATGGTCTAAGGTAGTGTTTGGGTTTGCGTTTTGTAACCGATTATTCTGAGTATGAAGACTCAGATGTCACAATAATGGTTTGTAATGTTTGTATATACCAGATGCAATAAAATGTCGTTCTTAGTCATTTTGTCAATCAATTTTCTAAATAATCAGAATTCGTCAAACATCCAAACACTATTTTATACAGCCTGATATATTACAGCTGATTATCTAACTTTGACAAGATTCGTATAATCAGAATTAAAATGCGCATCCAAACACTTCTTAAGCATGGATGCTTCACAGTCTCAACCAAAAAGTCGAGAAACTAACAGACCTCGTGACCAGGTGGACTAATGTGATAAATGCAGAAGTTGTGGAGTAGCAAGGAAGCTGATTCGGGAGCCATGAAGAGTCCTTGGAAACATGACGTGTCTGTACATCATTTGCATAAGAAAACATAAAATACTCTACAAATACACTAAGAAAAACACTATGTTACAATAGAAGATATACAATTGCTTACGGTTTAGAGCTAAATCAGGATAAGTAATCAATGGTGGCTTTTCTTGATTTCCATACACAGTAACAGACACAGAACCGCAGCCAGTCCGAACGATATGTTCCTGAATAAATAAAGATTACATTTTAGAGAATAACAAGGTAAAATGAGGTTCAACCAAATGAGATTTCAACAAATATTATTTCATTACGCAAATTTTGAAAGCATATACAAACATCCCAAACAAAAGGTTCCAACAAGACGATATGGATCATGGGGCTTTGTGGTCTAGTGGTAGATGCTTAAGCAATTAAGCGTGCCCAAGTGAGAGTAGTACCGGGTTGGGTGACCGACCGGGAAGTCCTCACTTAGGGACCATAAGCTCTAATGATATCAACCAGCTGCCTTTGAAGCCCGGGCCCAGCCATGTGATGTCTTGACCAAACAAAGGACGCGAGTTCGAATCCGATCCGCAGCATGGTTGGGTATTGGGTGGAGGTATTTTACAGGCATCAAACCTTTGCTGGGTAGGGTTGATGGGTACCATTATGGTACACAGGGTTGAGGTGTCCCTGCCAATCTACACTTTTTTGACCAAACAAAAGGTTCCAACAAGACGATATTGTTGTGCAAATATAGTACAAAGGTTGATCGTGATCTACAATAGTCATGTACTCTAACAGATACGGTTTTTCCTTGACAAGTGAACATAATTTGGCACATTAATCTCTCTTAAAACGCACCAAGCAAACGCCCCCTTATAAAAACAAATTACGTAAATAATCACTCGGTGAAAGCAATGGCAAACATCCCTTAAGGGTCAAAATAATAGGATTTGAGGAGGCACTAATTGCCATTATCGATTATGCTTATACATATTGCACATTGTATCGATAAATAAATGTGTTTCTCATATTTAAATAGGTAATCTATATAAAGTTTAAATATATAGGACCTTGCCGGGAAGATAGATAGTTGGCAAATCAACGGCAATGGAATGACCGGTATGTGCCATGGCCGCGGTATCTGTGTCCGATGAAACCCAAGAAGCCCTTCCTCTTCTTTCCTTTTTCTGTCTACTATCTTCCCTTGTGATGGATTTTTTTTTTTTTTTTTTTTCCTCTGTATAATTCTTAACCAATCTTTATAAGTACCAACTATTTGTGGTTAATATACCAACCGATTTTCCCTCCATTTCCCTTTTTCGTGACTCAAACTTTATTCCTCTTATAAATACTTTTGTGCACACAAAAAAAAAAGTAAAACTATATTGCGATAATAGAGTACACAGAAAAATGACGAAAAGCAACAAATAACTCACAATCGTTCAAATGCCATTAATTCATAAATGAAAGAACCAATTTTCGATACAAAACTTGATGCACATACTGGGATTGTACAGATTACATAAATTGCGTTACCACCCCAGATTCCCTCTGATTTTACCCTAATAAGTAATCAGGCTGACCTCGGCTCAAACGACCAATATTCTTCTTGATCGTATAGGAGGTTCCCAAATGTTTTCAACGCATTTTGAATTGTTGGGTCCTTGAAACATTGCAACGGCGACCATTGAATGAGTACTTGAGAGTGATGTCAAGATCACGAGGATTTTTCTTGTTCTGTGTCACTGTCATTGTTCCGGTAATAAACTCACCTTGGCATATAGTCAGTACGTCTTCAAGATATAACACCGTTTGTTTCCAATGTGTGGTCCTTGATTTTGGACCTATATTAGAAGTAACAAAAGAACAAGATCAAAATTAAGTCGTTTTGACCACAGAGCACTTATGGAAGTATCTTTTCTATGCATTCACCCAGAGAAAAAATTTAACCACTAGCAAGTAGGTCATGGAACTAGAATACGACTAACCTGTAGAGAATCCTGTCATTTTGTGACACACACTAAATGAGACGTCAAAGTATGCCACAAGAGCATGAATGTAGTCATCACGTTCTGCCACAAGCTTGAAAGGGGCTGTGAAGGATGCATCCCCAGACGTCATCTTGGATATATTCATGGACTGTATCAATTAAATCATTGTTAGATAAGAACATGTGGCCACAAGATTTGAACTCGAGGTGACCATTTTGACCCGTTTACAAGATAAGCTAAATTACATTTTTTTAGTTCATAAACTACATGAAATAAATATTTTTAACAATCATATTTGACATACTAGGACAAAAAGTGTTTCTGTATAGCCCGACCCGTTTTGACCAATTACCCAACCCCCTCGACCACCCATTTTGCCACCTCTAATTTCTACAGAAGATGAAATGTAAAGGGTACATATATATATATATCCCACCTTTAGCAACACGGAATTTGTAACAATCTGATTGTGGGCAACTGTGTCAACAAGAGGTTCCATCATGGACTGCTTCCTGATGCAGCTCATGTCAAAGCCGTATACATTCTTCCAGACTGCACCATAACAAACAAATCCCGATGGAAATGAAGACAATTTGTGGATTTGCTATAAAAACAGAAGCTATATCAAGAGGTATCAGCTTACATTCAATCTTGTCATCTTTATACTCGGAATCCTCTATGGCTGTCAGATGGAGAGTGGCGTTATCAGGTAGCACAATTCCATCGTTAACCTGTGCAGAACAAATGTCAATTAGCATTTAACGAGTTTCATAAAAGCAAGTTCGAAAAGTAATCTGCCGAATTTCACGTGTGAGTGAGATTACAAGATTCCAAATGAGGCGCAAACCAAAAGACACAAGGGAGATGAAACTTACCAACCACTTATCTCGAGCATACAAAACTGTATTCAACATGTTCTCGTATAACAGAAAGTACCCCATCCATTCTGAGATAATAATATCCACTTGCGGAACTGGAAGGTCTATTTCTTCAACTTTTCCCTTCAAAACAGTTATAACTGTAACATTGAGGGAGAAAGACGATGATTTAGTTTCCTAGTTAATTCAATACTCGAAAAAATGCAGGACCTCAAATTTCAAAGATGTTATTACCGTTTGAATAACCATTTGCTTTAACAATCTCTTTTGCCATGTCAGCCATCTGTGAGCACTCGATCTGCAAACAAACAGCTTGTAAATAAACAGCTTAAACGTATCTGTGGAATTTGTATGTTTATATAGTACTACACTGAAAACAGGATACATACAGCATAAACATGTTTTGCTCCAGCTTTCGCACAGAAGAGGGATAGTATGCCTGTGCCGGCACCAACATCGAGAACAATTTTGCCATTGAATAAATGTTTGTTCTTGTAGATAACGTTTTGGTAAGTCTTGGTTCTCACCACATCCTTAAGCATTTCCTGACATCACAAAAAACAAATAATTCAGCACAAACTTTAGAATGAGATTTTATGCGTGATAGTCATGTCTGTCCCGTGCTAGAGACACTGGGCTAACCTCGTGAATACCTGCAGCCACAAAAATAAGAAAAACAAAGAAGTGTAAGAAGATATTACAGAGTAAAAGAAAAAGATAATAATAGTAATAGTTCATAACTTATCAACAACTAGTTTGCATCTAATACTTAAACATACTATTAGCTTTATTAGCTTGCCCAAACACTTCTCAAAAAAGGCCTTTAAAGGTAGCTTTACAAAAGTTTTAAGCGTTTTTGATAAGCTACCCCAAACACAAACTCAAAAAGGACCTTATACAATTCTGAGTTTTGTGAAACTGTTTCAAATACACCTTTACACGAACAATCAAACATAACTGAAAAATAGAAACTTGGGGGTGTTTGCCTTAGCTTATTTGATGGGCTTAAGAGATTACTTCATTAACCTCATTTTTTTATGGCTGATGTCCTGATGAGCTTATCAAGTTGAGCTTATGAGCTTAAATAAGCTACAAGCTCAAGTTGATAAGCTTATAAGCCATTAAATATGAGCTTATAAGCTCATACACTCATCAAACTCAGCTAAAGGGATGTTAGTCTAAACTTATTTGACATGCTTATAAGCTTACTGAGTACTGACAATACGATAAGCCAATAAGCCCAAATTTTCATGGCTTATGGGCTTATCTACTTGAACTTATAACTTAGTTATAAGTTCATAAGCCACAAAATTTACAAAATTTGAACTTTATGGCTTTTCACCTTTTCATAAGCCCATCAAATAAGCTTTAATAACATCACTTTTTACAATTATCATATAAAAAACAAACCCAAAATCACTTCCTAAACTGCTTATTAACAAGAACAAAATAAGCAATCTTAAACACCCTTTAAGGCTTTTAACACATAAGACACAACAATAATTATCAAAATGAGAGTAGGAATAAGAGTAATAATCGGCTAAAACAACCAGAATTTATTACATTATTTGAGCTAAATATATGCAAACGATCTTTCTCAGGGGGTGTTTGTTTCGGCTTATATAGCCGGCTTATGGCTTATTTGGTTTTGGGCTTATGTGTTATAAGCTCACTTTTTGTGGCTTATTTTGAAACTTTTCGGCTTATATAAGCTTTATTATAACATAAGAAACTTTTTGGCTTATATAAGCTTATTTTGAAACTTGACGGCTTATATAAGCTTATATAAGCTTATTTTGAAACTTATATGCTTATATAAAGCTTATATAAGCCAGAAAAAAATAAGCCCAATATCAAATAAGCCATAAGCTGGCTATATAAGCCCAAAATCAGTATTTCTTTACCTACTTATTACATTTTTTATTACAACTAGTACATAATAAGCAACTTCAAACTCACTTTCTAAAGTTCTTATTAATAAGAAGAAATAAGCAAATCCCAAAGACCCTTTTAACTAATCAGCTGAAACATACCAAAGTGAGAGTAGGAATCAAAGTAATAATCAGCACTGGTCTTATCACCAGCAATATCAGACATGACAGAATCTTGTTCTTGAAGGTTTAAGGTACCATTCATTGCTTGTTCAATTGTTTCATCTGCATCTTGGTACTTTTGACTATCTGTCATTGTTTTGAGGTTTGAGTTTAAGTCTTGGAGGTTGTTTTTAGATAAAGAGAGTGTGGCTGATGGAAGTAAAGTAGGGTTTAGGAAGTGAAGCTACTTGCTGTTTTTTTTATGTAAAGAAAAACCCTTTTTATGTTTTGTCGACATGACAAGGTAAAGTGGTTCAAACTTAAGATAGTGGCTAGTGGCTACGTACGTGTTGATGGAAGTAAACTTAAGATAGTGACATGACAAGGTAAATCTTAACTAAAAACAATCCAACGTACATGACTTCAACAAAAACCACGCATCTCGAGTTGTTATAAGAACCCTCCCTACGCATGTACGCATGAGTCCCGTCTATTTTTTATGGAATGTACAATCCGACAAAACAGATAATACAAGCGACGGCAGCAGTAAAATCTACCTTTTTTCAAATTAACAAAGGGCAGTTTGGTAATTAACTCATTTTTTTTTTTCACCCTCAAACTTCAAACACACATAATTCTTAAAGTAAACTGCAAAAATCATCCCCGTGGTTTATAGATTTTAGCACATATCATCCCTATCTCAAACCTTTGTCATTAATCATCACTAAGTCCATAAACTATCGGCACTAATCATCCCTGAAAACTAACGTTGTTAGTTTTACCGTTAAATGTTAAAATAATATTTGCCCGTTAGTCCTTCCGTTAATATTTTTTGCACCGTTAGTCCTCATTTTTTAAAATGAAATAAAAAGGGTAGCATAGGCACGAAATCGGGTTTAAACTCGTTTTTAACCGTTTTCTATTTAACCTTTTTTTTTGCTTAAACTCGTTTTTATCCGTTTTCGTCTGTTTTTATATGTTTTCGTCTGTTTTTTTACGTTTTTGTCTGTTTTTATACGTTTTCTTCCGTTTTTACGTATTTTACGTTCTCGTCCGGTTTTTACGTTTTTATACGTTTTCGTCCATTTTTTTACGTTTTTGTCTGTTTTATCCGTTTTTGTTCGTTTTTAAATGTTTTCGTTTGGTTTTTTTTACGTTTTTGTCCGTTTAAAAACATAAAAAAACTGACAAAAACGTATAAAAACGAATGAAAACGTAAGAAAACGGAGAAAAAAAAACATATGAAAACGTATAAAAACGTAAAAAACTGACAAAAGTGTATCTAAACGGACGAAAACATAAACACTATGTTCTCAAGTTAAAATAAGGAGAGGAATGGAAAGAAAAGTAAAGTGAAGAAAGGAGTTGGGAGGAGTAGACATAAACTTATGATTACCTTTCTTGTTCTTGAATCAAAACAAACGGAAAGTAAAGGGAAGTATTAACCAAAAGAAATTTACAAATATACCCAATTATGCATAACTTGCACAAAAACATATTACATATATAGGGGTTTTTGCATATATATCCTTTTGAAAATGCATAATTCCATACATATCCAAAGCATGCATAAAAACCATTGTACTATGTGCATCAAAAACTTGTACAAAGGATATTGATTTGATATTTTTATTCCAAAGAAAATACAACGGATGTATTTCCCCGGGTCGTAGTCCCAACGAAGGTTGAAGTCGAGTTGTCGTAACGGTGTCGAATGGTGAAGTGAATGAGTAAAAAGAGTGATATTTTGGAGATTCTACACTACGAATATGAAATAATAAGTAAAAAACAATTACTTAAGCTAAGAGTACAAGTAAACTAAGCACCCGATTCTAAAACGAAAATTGAACTTTAAAACGTACGTTACGATTTTGAAAAAACGTATTTAAAAAGTGAATTCCTAAATTATAAGTCCTAAAAATGTAAAATTAATTTTCCTAAATACTAAATATTAAAAGAAAATTTTAGAAAAAAGAAATATATTGTTTTGATTTTTATTTTATTTTTTATGAATTTAAAACTAAAAGAAACTAATTAAATGATTTAAAAATAGTAAATGATTTTGGAAAAATATGAAAATTTGCAGAAAAATCTTAAATGATATTATGAAGCTAGTAAAAATGAAATTAGAACTTATCTAAACACTAATAAGCTGTTTGGGTAAAAAGTAGTTTGAAATAAGCACTAGAAATAAGCTCTACAGTACCAAATTTCATCAAAAGCTCAAAAATAGATTAACACACTAATTAAAGCTTAAAACAACTTATTAAGTCTAAATAAGCACTTAGGCAAAGCCAATAAGCAGTTGTGCAGTTGCAAAAATAGGGCTGAACCAAATTAGTGAACAGCCCACTTTAAGCCACTCTAAAAGCTAGACAAAAGCTTATTGGGGAAAACTAAAAGCAGATCCTGAAAGCTGATACTACCGACTACCTTTAAACTAAAAATGCCCAAATTTTATTACCAATTGCTTATTCAAATCAGATCAAGTACAGATGTTCATAGAAACCAAATCTGATGCAGGTAAACCAAACAGTTCTAATGGGGAATTTGCAGACCAAAATTAAGCTGTCTAATAAGCTACAAAATGAAAATCAAACCCAGAACCTTAAAGCCAGTACTACTACCTACTTGGAAACCAAAATTCAAGTAATAAGCTCAAGTAGACAAGCAGTTATGGACCAAGCAAAAGGCTGAGATCAGCAGCAATAGTGCAGGTCTGCACAAAGAGTTCTGATGCAGCAGTTGTGCTTTTGGACCTCTAATTCCTTTGTTACTTAATGAAACTTAACCAATCTCTGGATTCTCACTTTAACCACTAAAAGGAACACAAAAATGCCAAAAGTAATCACAAAAACAAGCTCAGCTTATAGGAAGCTTGTGAAGGCAGTTTTGATCCTAGAATTGCACTAATCAACTAAATACCTCAAAATGCAACAAAACCACTTAATTCCTTCTGAAATCTGCTTATACAACCTCAATTAAGCTAGATCAAAACTTATCAATTGGCAAATGAACAGTACCAACAGCTTTTGACCAATCACCAGTTTTAATGCCAAACACCCCTAATTGAATCTAAATTGAACTTTTACACTACAAACTACCAAAATAAGTAGTGAAACTTTTTAACTATTAATATTCTAACTTAATAACTACCTAATAAGCAACTTGCATAATCCTCAATAAGCACTAATCAACCTAACTCTAATATGACTGATTTTAAGCTATTTATGACTTTTAAATTGAAAACTAACTACTAGCTTAACTACTAATCAAATAAGCTCAAATATGACTAAATAAGCTACAAACACACAGAAAAAGCACTATGATAACAGAATAAGCAATAGCACAGTTATAAGCTAGAAATGAGATTCAAATTAAGCTTACAAGTAGGGCTTATGGTGAAAACAGATCTGAACCAACCAACTATATAACTAGGCTTATCAATTAAGCCAATAAAACCCCAAACAAGCTCCTCCAGGTCAGCTTATTCTTCACAGCTTATTGGAACAGTAATGTTGACTATTGTTGACTTTTTTGCACTTTTTAGACTAAAGCAGTTTTGAACTTATCTATCACTCACAGTAAGCTAAAGAGCTTATATGAGCTTAAACTAATAGCAAATAGCTTATTGAAAGCTGAATTGAAGATAATATATATTTTTTTTTTTGTATTTTTTGAAAAGTTTTTCTATGTTTTTGGATTTTTGAATTGAGTTGAACAAAAGTGAATTGTAAAAGTTTAAACAAACTGAAAGGTTTTCTATAAGCTAGTGATAAAGCAAATAAGCTAATATGAGACTTGTAATACTAAAGAGATACGAATTGAAAGAAAGCTTAAACTAATATTTCATTACTCAAACTTGAAAGTTACAAATAAAAACTTGAGATTACAATTTAGAAAACATTTAAACAGCATAACATTAATCAAAAAACTACATCCAAATGAAGGAGATGAGGTCCTCTATTTATAGCCGAGCATGAAGCTTCTAGCCTCTGCCATGTCATCGATCCTTGCCACTTTTGTGCTTCTTTGATGTCAATGTCAGCCTTAGGATCATTCTTGAGCAAGAATCCATCAACCACAGCCCTTGGATCAAATAGCCACGTCCCATCAGCCAATCAGAGGCCTTCATTTGCTTGGGATTGCTGACATGTCAGTTATCCTTCTAGAATCGCGTGCAAAATACTGAATTGCCCTTAATTGCTGTAAAAATCTGGGTTGGTAATTAGGGTTCATACGGGAATAGTAACTTTTAGGGAATTTAGGCGCGGGTAAAGTTTTTGTTTGACTGGTCATTAAATTTGTTTGACCCGGGTCATAGGTTTGTGGATGGGTCGTGGGTTAAAGGTTCGGATCTTGGGTTTATATATATTAAAAGGTGGGCTGTTGGGATTTATTAAGTGGGCTTTGGGTTTATAATTTGGGCTGCAAAGTTTGTGGATATAACATATGATCCGGTTTGAAAGTACAGGATTTTTAAGAAATGAATTTGACACGGACCAATAGTGTAAATTTTGAATTTCCAAGGACCTTTTCTGCCATTCTTCAGATTTGTGATCCAAGGGCTTGTTTGACATTTGAGCATAAACTTTGACCTTTTGCTTCCCGGCTTCGGCTTTAAATATCTTTTCCAAATCTCGTGCTCGTGTTTTCCGGGTTTTTCTTGATTTTTGTCCTTTTTTCGTTTATCCGTTACCTGCACAAACCTAAACACAAAAACACAAATATATTTTGGCATTTTGGTTAGTTTTTGGTTATTTTGGTCTGATTTTGGTCAAGAAAAGGTATGTGTTTAAGCACATACCAGATATATATGCAATTATTCAGTTTGGGAGGGATATATATGCAATTCTGCCTTACATAATATTAAGATCATGACCAGCAGCTAATTTGGATCGAAAAACTAAAAAAACAATCCAAATATAATTAACTAAAATTGCCATATCATTACGTCATTCCAATTCATAGTATATCCAAGATTAGGCATCATATACCCAATAGTTATATCAAAAAACAAAATATACCAGGTGCTTCATCTTCATTTGCACTAGTCATACACCATATCGCCAAGACTTTAAATACTACACAAAAAATATCACAATTCCGAGTTTGGGACGACATCTACATATACAAAAGGACATCGACATTCAGTTACGTGTACCCATCATTTCGTTTAGGATATATTTCCGAATATCAAGAGGGCAATCCAACAATGATCTAGTACTTTCTGGACTTTTTAACAGAAATACAAAGGTTGTTGCTTTGAGATCTTCATCAACACCCATAAGCTCCATCTGACTATAAATTTCTCCTCCAGAATACACATGTGAACGCGATCCAACAATTTCCTTACATTATGAAATAAAGAAAAGTATAAATTTATTATAAGCAAGCATAAATCTAATACATATTGTATATAGACAAAACTTACCTTATGTAACACCCCCAAAACAGGTCGCAACGGAAGATGATGTCGCTGGGGTGCTACTAAATTGGATCACAACACAAAGTAAAGAGAACGGATTTACCTTGTACATTTAGAAAATTTTTTTACATTATCATAGTAAATAAATTTACAACATTTAATTTGATGCGGAAATAAGGCCCATATAAATAAACAGTTGGTCCCAAATATATCGAAGTAGCCTATGACTGTGCCCTTGCCAAGCGCCTCCAACAATAGATTGTGTTGTAGTAAAGATCTACACCTGAGAATACATGCTAAAAGGGTTAGCATAAAGCTGGTGAGTTCATAGGTTTAAGTAAACAACAAGTTATGCATGGACCACAAGATTTCAAAGACAATGTATTAAAAATATGTTCATGAAAAATATTACTGTTGCACTAAGCTCATGACACCGAAGCCTTAACAGTTAGTTCATATTATCACCCCAAACAGGTGCTTTGCCAAACACCTGTACGACATCAAATGAAATGCGTCCGTTTGACAAGTTGGAGCGACCAACCCGGACGGGGGAGTTTACCCCCAATAGATGTTTAATGCACTTGTGTCCATATGTAAAAACAAGCAATGTATTCCCACCCCAAGTATTTCAAATCGAATAGTAAAACAAGTAAAAGTGGGGCTATGAAACTCACCTCAGTAAAGCAAATCTCGGTTAGTAATACGGTAAACTGTGAATAAAGGTCCGATAACTCTAAACGCAACCTAAATAAATACCATGTCTTAGGTTTGAAAACAAGGTCGTGCATGCAAGTTCATACGCTATTTTATCACTTGTACATGTTTGTTGTAATATTTATCGACAAAAATATAGTTGCGTCAATGTGTCCATTTATTAAGCAAAGTAACCCTTTTTAGAAAACGTAACTAATTAGTTTCGTAATTAAACTATAATCGTCTTGTTAATAAGTATTTTGAAAACCTATAACGCGCCTAACAAGTATACATAATGTTCTACCATTTTTGTTTACGTCATTTTAGCCAAAATACACCCTAAAGTGTCCAAAATCCACCTTAAATATTTCCATCAGCTTTCTAATAGCCAAAAATAAAAGCTGTCAAAGTTATATTTCGTCGCAACTTCTTTAGGCCTTAACTTTCTCGTCTTAGCTCCGATTCTTAAGTTTTATATATCCTCGGGTTCGTGTTTAAGTATACTAACATGTTTTTAGTGTCTCGGCTAGTCTAGTTAACTTTTAACATCAATTTTTACCACTTCTAAATTCCCAACAGCATCTACTTTTTCAGAAAATTCATTTTCGTCGAACAACTTAAAACTAACGTATCTTCTTCGTTATAAGTCCGTTTTAACTCATTAAAGCGGCTACGTTTTCGTTATAAAGTCTATTTTCTATATTTCTAGCCTAAACTTGTCATCAAGCTACTGAGTTTTCTGAGGAAGGTCGAATGGGATAGCTTCCTTTCTAAAAGTGTCAAAACACTTTTCCTAGCCTTCTAGTTATCCAAAACCGCTTAACAACAACTCTCAAACTAATCCTAGCTCTTCCACCAATTTCTCAACATATCAATAGTGATTTAGCAATAAACTTAGCAATATGTAAAGGTTCAATTTCTCATGAATTTAAATGACCATCAAGACTAGTTAAGATCACAAGTTCACTAGTTTATATATATATGATGTTTTTATCTCCACTTTCTTGTTGAGATTTATAACCAACTAGTTTACTCATGATAGAAATTTGTTCAAGACATAGCCATTAGTTAAAAGATTATGGTGGTTATAAGGTTTCATTAACATGTACAAAGTGATAAATAAGTATATGTAACTTGAAACTAGATCTCATGATATAAAGAGTATGAAATTTATCAATATAAAGTGTTACTTACTTAGGGAGATTAATGAGATGGGAAGGCAATATACTTGATTAACCCAAGATTAGTGCTTCTAAAACCCTTACTAGTATATCCTAATGATACTTGAATTAGCCAAATCAAGTTCTCTTCTTCCCTTGCTTCCTTGATGTGTCGACTTGTATGAGTAAGTGAGTGTGATATGTATTTTTTTTCCTTCTAACTAGTTACTAACACATACATGGACATATATATACTAAAGGACTTTCAAAGGTGCAATAGTGAGTCAAACAAAAAAATCTTGGCTAGGTGTTGAGGATGGTGGCCGATTGGAGGGCTAGGGGGACAAATTGGTGGTCAAGCCACCAACATCTTGGTCTTACATTTCCATGTTTTAAGGTTGAATGTTGGTAATTAATGGTAAGTGTGCATTGTCTAGTAAATATTTATAGAACAAGAGGGGACGGCACATGGATGAATTTTGGAGTAGAAGCGTTAATTTGGTACCAAAGTGTATATATTGTATGTATTGGTTATTAAAAATAGGTATTGGTTATCGGTTTGGTGATTAACGTAAGTTATACGTAATTAAACGTTATAATTAAAGAAATTACATTAGGCGTAAGAAAATATTTTTGGAACTTTGGTAATAATTTAGGAAGTATAAAAATGCGTTAGAAATAATCGTTAGGAGTATTGGGTATATCGGGTGTTAAATTTAAATTGTGAATAGCGTTTGTTAAATTAACAATCGTAAGTAAATAAAGAAAAGGGAATTTGTTTCAGGAATTAAAATTTCGAACCAGAGTAGGAGCAAGGTGTTGGAATGTTGTGGACTAAATATAGCTTAAAGTCCTAGTGCACAAGGGGGTTGTTCCTAGTTTTTACGTTTATTTAACTAAAAGTTATACGTAAAAAGTATTCTTGTAAATTTCAAAGTAATGACTTAGAGTTTAGAATTAAATGTTGACGTGGAAAATTTTCGTGTTGTTATAGTCTACCACCTATAAAAGGAATCTCGTCCGCAAGATTCAGTCAGCGTTGGTCGTTGGAGTGGTGTCAGTGAAGAGGTGCGGATACTTTTGACGGATCTGGTCTTCTCGTTCCCAAGTGAACTCGGGACCTCGTTGAGAATTCCAGCAAATCTTGACGATAGGAATTCGACTTTGTTGGCTCGGAACATGGTATGAAATGGGGCTAGCCTTTCAAGACAGGGTTGAGTTAAAAGTTTACTTGGTTATGGGGCTTTTTGAGGCGAGTGCCAATGAATGGCTTATGACTTTTGCCCATCAAAAGTTTATTTTTAGGTAAGGTTTAAGGGTGACTATTCCAATTATAACATGATTCTTCCGGAATTAGACATAGGTGGCCAGGCTATGTATAATTGAGGACTAATGATGTAATGCTCGGTTTAGTCAAAATAACATTATGTTTCTTATAAGTTTAATAGTATTAATCGTTTTGTTTATAAAATGACGGTCAAGATAGTTTTCAAAGGAGTAATACAGTTTGAGGGGCGATAGCAAAAGTGGTTTATAGGATAGTTGTAAAGTAGATTGTAAAATGGTAACAAAATAGATTTATACGGTAATTAGTAAAACATTTTAAATGGTGGCAAGAGTCTATAGGATAAAATTCAGACATTTTACAGGATGTAAATTAATTGGTTTATAACAGAGTAGTATCATATTCTTTTAAAACAATTGAGAAAAAGTAGTGAAATTAAGAGTGTAATGAACGTGAGTTGTCGTATTGCGGCGATAATAAAAGATAGAACATTCATTAGAAAAAAAATTCGTAACGATATATGAAACTTATACGAAAGTACTTAATGTAAAACGCAAAAGAAATACAACCCTAGAGGGCTTAGACTTCGGTTTTATTATACAAGCATAAAACTTTTCCTTAAACATCATCCTCGCTCGTAACGTTGACAGGATCCTGGCAAGCTTCTCCTCCTATTAATGCGTATGCTCCCCACGAGTTCTTCCTCCATTTTTGATTTCTCAGCTTTAGGCAATCACTCCTGAGGTGTCCTTTTTCACCACATTCAAAGCAAGTTACCGGGGTAGGGACCCTACAATCTTTAGCTTGATGACCGGCCCTTTTGCAATTCCAACATGTAGCGGGACAAGGTCCAGTGTGGTGATACTTACATTAGTTGCACTCAGGTAGGGTTCCAGCATACCTTTCTTATCACCTGGCCCAGCAGCATAAGCTTTCACCACTTTTGTTCCTTATCTTGTCGCAGAGTATGCTTGTCTCCCTGGTTATCATACCTCTTCCTTTGTTGCTATTATTGTCGTTGATATCTCGAGCAGCCCTTGCTCGAACAACTTGGTCCATCAAATTGTGAGATATTCGAATTGTCTCCTCGAGAGTACTTGGCTTTGAAGATGTGACATTCCTTGAATACTAGGCGGAAGTCCCCAGATGTACCTCTCAATCCTTTTTCGTGTAGTAGAAACCATCTCAGGACAGAGAGTAGCCAATTCATGGTATCGTTTAGTATAAGCTGCAATGTCGACTCCCTTCACTGTTAAGTTCCAAAACTCGACTTCCATCTTTTGAACCTCATTTATTGGACAATACTCGGCTATTACCATTTTCTTGAAATCATCCCATGGTGTTTCGAAAGCCGTATCAATTCCCACCGATTGAGCATAAGCATTCCACCATGATAAGGCACCATCCAGCACGGTACCCATAGCATACTTCACCTTACAGTCCTCCGCGCAGTTACACATGTGGAAAACCGATTCCAACTTCTCAAACCATCGTACCAAGCTGATAGCTCCTTCAGCGCCACTGAAATTCTGCGGCTGGCAACCCGAAAATTCCTTGTAAGTACACCCACGAGCCGCGGGTTCAACCCTGGTTGCCGTTCCACTAGCTTCCCCGCCGTTACCACTGTTATGGTGGGTCTCGTATTCAGCCATAGCAGCAGCAACTTGTGCAATGACTCGTTGAGCAACAAGTCGATCGATAGCAGCTGCACTCATGCTTTGTTTCTTTGGTGGCATTTTCTTCAAAACAAGAAAAGAAGAGTGAGACGTAATAAAGACGTTTCCTAAAAGTAGGTGCTCTAAGATGACATGTCATAAGATGAAAGCTTGAGGTCGTGTTATGATTATCTGGCGTACTTCTGGGCGGTGGTTTACGAGGTGATGTAGATGTTCTAAAGTATGGGACAAGTGTTCAAACTAGTCTTCAGAAACGGTTAATAAGGTGATCAGGGAAATTGGCAGACTAAAACGAAAGATTTAGGGAAATTGGCAGACTATAACGGGTTTTTAATGTTACGTAAAACGATGTCACATATGATTGTGAAATTTTTTTTGAGATCATTTGTATTAATTATGATATCTCGGAAGGTTTAGAGGACATTCAAAAAGTACAAGTGTGTATGTTAGTTTAGTTATACTAGTAATACGTCTTTAGCTTTTAGAAGTTGTTTTGAAAGACCAAGACGGGTGTCCTAACTCGAAGTCAAATAGTGATATTACGAAGGGAAAAAGGTGTAACGTTGTGATAGGTACGGCATGTATATATAATACACAGAAAATACTTATAGTATATAGTGAAAGTCAAATCAGTATAAGTGACCAAATAGTAAGGTATAATGCATAGTTATGACAAGCAAACAGTAGTAAGGAAGCATGCTTGGCAGGCAAGCACGTGGCGATCATTGTTACACCCCATGCCCGCTTTGACCGAAAACTTAAAACTTTACGCGGAAACGCTTGACTTTTACGGATATCTTGTTACTCTTTTGATCATTTATAAAATCTATAAACATTCAGATCATGAGACTATTTTTAAATGAAACTAGACTCAATTACCTTCGAAACGCCGGGTGGCACGACCCTTGACGACTTACAGTTTAAAAGATATGATTTTTCAAAGATTGCCGAAAGCCCTCCATCCGATCGGCATGACCCTCCATCCGATCGGATGGAGGCTACTGACCTCCCGGAACCACTTTTATGTCCCGTTCTTGAAAACCCGACCTCCCGAACTCGATATTTCACCAAAATTTTCAGATTTACTTAATATGTCATTGGGCTCATTTCCATACAAAAACATTTACCGTTTGACCCTCGGAATAGTACTTTACAAGTTGACGGGTTTTGCACCAAAACCCGTTTTAACCCATTTCATGACATAAGACACATACGACTTCCACATCACCTCAAACTTAACCAAAATCATTAACTTAACATATTAAATCTGTTTCATAGACACATGACCCGTTTACATCCCAAAATGGGTATATTTACACTTAATCCAAACGCCCCTTTAACTTTCATTATAAACACTTAAAGCATACTTTGACACAACGGTTGACCACCAAATCGTTAGGACAACCTTAACATACAACTTGCCACACGGCTACACTTTACCACCCAATAAAAGACCAACGGGGGTACAAACTTTACGCTTGAGCTCGGTATTCTACCTAAGCTCCTAAACGCATACTACCTTTATTCTTGCATATCCAAATCCTTTATCCTTAGTCCAAGCCTTCCATAATAGCATACAAACCTACAAAATGGTTAGACAACTAAACCATAAGCTTTCGCTTAGTAAGTAACCCGACATAAAACACATATCATACACATATTAGCACATAAGCATCATGATCACTTACTTTGCTTCCAAACCATAACATTCAATTTACCACATAAACCTTCATCACATAAGCTACAACAAGTCTCGCTAGCAATTAGTCGTATACTTGCTTGACTATCTCATAACTAATCACCACTTTTGTGGAAAACTAGAAGGGGGGTTGAATAGTTTTACGTCTTTTTAATTTATGAAAACTTTTGTTTACTTTTTAAAACTTCGATTCTATCTTATGTGAATTCAACTCTTGATCAATATGAACAAATATAAACAAATATAGATAAGCAATGCAAGTAAAGTAAATATAATGAAATGAAAGAAAGAGATGGAAAGATCAAACCACAACACGGAGATTTATAGTGGTTCGGCTACAAGGACACCTTCCTTGCCCTACTCCACTCCTCGAGTCGCCTACTCAAGAGTTTTCTTCACTAGGTCAACAAACTCCCTTATGGAGGAGAAAACCTTACACAACTTTAGCTTACACCGGCTTAACGACACAAAGCTAGATGTCGAGTTCTAATCGTAGCTAGAACCAATCTCACAACTTATACACAACTTCTACACAACTTAATCACGACGGCTTCACGACGGCTTCACGACTTCTTCACGACATCTTCTTCACGACTATTTCACAACTACTTCTACACTACTTCTTTACAACACAACTAGTTACTTACACTTAGATCTACTTATCACAACTATACAACACTTTACACAACTACAATAATGATATGAGTTAAGCTATAATACTTCTTCTCTAGTTGAAGGAGTATTCTTCTTTTGCACTTTGATGGTGGAAGCTTGGATCACTTAGAAACCAATGCTTAAGAGAGTATGATCAAAGGGTTTTTGGAAAGGATTTACAAGATTTAAAACAGAAGGTTTGGGGTGCAAAAGGTGAGTAAAAATCCAGGGGAAGGCTGGTATTTATAGGCAGAAAAACTGGACAGCTGGAACCTACTGGAGCGGGGCCGGCCCCCTTAAATAGGGGGGGCGGTCCCCTTAATTTTAAGGGGGCCGCCCCTCCCTAGCCGTTGCCCAGTTTTGTCTTTTTGTGGGGAAGGTTTTTCTGGAACATTTTTACTGATTTTGGTTGAAAATTTGAATTCATAAATTTATAATGAATTAAACCTTTTTATTTATTACCAAAAATGTTTTTCTAAAAGATATAAAATGTTTTTGACATTTTATAAAAAATCTAGTGTTTAAGAAAATGTTCCTTTGATCATACAATGCATTAAGCATTAGTTCATTCATACTTTAAGTGATTTGAGTTGTAGAAATAGATATTTACAACTAAATACTTGTTTACGTCATAATTTTCCGATTAATGATTTTACATTTTGTGATTATCAAAACGTAGAGATATCGAAAAATATTAATAACGTGTTTAGGCATTATTTATATCAACAACTTTCCTAACCTTCATCCATTACTCAATCCAAGTACTAAACTTTATCACAATCATAACACATATATGGATAACACACATATAACACATGTTTTAGTACAAGTTACTTACCTTAGTTTCCAAAGCTAAGCTACTATCATAAATACCACCATCACCATCTTCCATCATCATACTCATCATGACCTAATAATTCATTCAAATAACATCATCAACAAGGGTTTACAAAACCCAATTAAACCTACCCATCTTCCATTATAGATCATCATATGATCATATGATAAATTTCCACTTACCTCATACTCTTAATCTAATTAACTCATGATAAGGAAGTTACTTACTTGTGATAATCATTGCTATGGATTAATCCTTTGCTTTGGGACCTCAATCCTTTCATGGATTAACCATCCAACTCCATCTTCTTTCCCTCTCTTTCTCTTATAATATCCGGACCACACAAACACCCAAGAAAATGGTGGAATTCTCTATAATTCCTTGGATATAATTAGCTAGACACAAGTTTGGGTTAATGGCAAGAATGGCCCCTCAAGTCTCTTTCCTTCTATTTTGGCCACACTACATGTCTTAACACTTTAGCATATGACAAGTCAAGCCCTTGAAGTCTATTCCCTTTCTATTTGTGCCACATAATACTTTCCATAACTATACAATACATTCATTGACCATTAATTGACTTTGGGGTTTGACTAAAACGTTACATTCGTTGACTAGCCAATCACGTAAGGCCTTTGGTCCATTTTCATCTAGGGTGGGGTACAAGTACCCGGGAAACGGGTCTAACAATTCTACCTCCCTTATTTAGATTTCGTCCCTGAAATCTCTCGTCTAATGCTGTCCAAAACTAAATCCCAACATACACCCGTTCTCATACTTTCGAATCCTTAATCATTACATTGCAACGATCTAAGTGATCTTGTAATTCTAAGCTTCTACAACATAATCATTATTCATATCCACTTTAAACAACACTTCTCATCACCAGCTCATCTAAAATTTCTAGCAAACGACGACTAGTCATATGGAAAATTTACTATTTTGACTTTATATAAGTCAAACTTCGGCACTATTTTCACATTATTCACCAATGCACTAACATGACTTAAAGTCATATACCGGTCAATTTCGCATTCTACATAGTACCAACACGTATCTACGTCAAAAAAACTGGTAACTTAATTCAATTTTATATCAAGTACCATCTAAATGGCACTTTCAAATCTTTTCTTGGCATTACTTAAGCAATCTTCTTGTTTAAATTTGGGAATGCTACCCATTATCTTATCAACTTAATGAACAACCTCATTCTAGGCTTCTATCTTAAGGTTCATACATGACCTTAACGCCGCTATAAGTTTTTATTCATGTATAGCCTCTTCTTATGACGTCTAACTTGTTTTAGTTTTCACTTTCTCATCTCTCTACCCGTACTCATGTCATATCGGCTACACATAAGCCCACTCATTTATAATTTTTTATTTACATAAAAAGGCGTCCCAATCTATGTAAGTAAGGAATTATAAACTTATGGTTCGGCGATTTACAATTTCTTCATTTAAATGAAGAGGCGTCCCAATCCATTTAAATAAGGAGATTATAAATCATCCTACTTTCGTACTTCTGACACAACAATCATACTTACTTTACTTTCCATCTTTTCTAGCCTTGGATCCAATCTCACTAACCTTTCATCCATGCCATAAAGGCAAGCTAAACAACATGCCGAGGAAGGCAAGCTAACAACAATGCCATAAAGGCAAGCTAAACATCCATGCCATAAAGGCAAGCTAAACAACCATGCCATAAAGGCAAGCTAAACATCCATGCCATAAAGGCAAGCTAAACATCCATGCCATAAAGGCAAGCTAAACAACCATGCCATAAAGGAAAGCTAAACAACCATGCCATAAAGGCAAGCTAAACATCTATGCCATAAAGGCAAGCTAAACAACCATGCCATAAAAGGCAAGCTGGGCTATCCCGAAGGATACCAAAACACATTCCATAAAGGCAAGTTGGGCTATCCCAAAGGATACCAAAACTAGAGCATTGGATCCAAGCTATATCTACCTTATCATCTTTACTCATTTTATCTTTCATGTACTTTTATCGATAAGTACACACTATCATTTCCTCAATTCTCATTGCCTTAAGCAATTTCAACGTTCACTGCCATGTTTACTTTCATCTAGACAAGTTTATATATAACACTTGCCCATTTATTATATTTGCATTTTCACAATGCAACTTATCATTCATCCGTCAACCCCAAGTTGACTCACACATTCACTATGTGCCATCTTTATTTTAGACAAGTTCTGTATGATGCTTGTCTATTACAATTTACACATTTTCTATGTGTTCTTACAACGCACTTTTACTATTACCCGTCAACCCCTTGTTGACCATATTCTCAACATATACTATCACTTCATCTAGTCTACTCAACTTTTATGCATATAAAACTTACATAGGTTTATTCTATAACACTCTCATTAATCTCATCATATACATTCCAATATATTAACATGATTATATTCATGTTTTACAATTCTTTCTAGCGCACTTCATATCACTTATGACTTCTAGCGCAATCTGTATCTCATTCATCACTTCTACTCATCACGCTTAACCATTTATTACTAACACATTTTACTTATCATGTTTTATATGCAACATGATCTCATCACGTCTTAACTACACACTTTAACTTTCTCATTTTAGTTACTCATATAAGAATTCGTGCCTTCAAGCATCTAATCGTTATTATATCAATCGTGTCTTTCTAATCATCAAACTACAAACATACTTCATTATTCATTTCTTACTTTATCTCAAGCTTTCAAAGCATCTATGTTTTATCAAATACGTACCATACTTATCTTTTCACATATCAATGTGGTCTATCAACCTTTACCACCACTTGGTCATCCCACGTAATGTGGCAATTAATAAATTACATTAGACTTAATCCGTGCTTCAAGCAACTTCTATCATCAACCGCATTCGCTCAATAAACATTATTCGCACATATCCATTAAGTCTTACATAATATGCATTCCAATGCATCTATCATATCTCGTACACTTCTATGTATTCATGCTATCAAGCACAATCTCATTCTACTTAGACATATAACCAACTACCATAGACTTAACATCGCATAAACGATAACACTTAACATTTAACACTTGTCAAAAAAGTGTTCTAACATTCATAATCATAATCAACTCATGTAGTCTATGGTTCATACATCACATTGCACAATCAATCTATGTCTAAGCATCAACATTTTGATTAGCCACAAACACTAGTCTACCTTATAGGCATCATAACACTTTAATTCATTTATTAGCCCATCTCTAATACCGCTTAGCATTCCTACTCGCATTCCATTACCATTACTCTATCACACATTCACTAATCACAAAATAATCACCGGCACCAATCAAGGTGTACGGCCAACTAATCATTCAAACACTTCAAGTCCTCCACGGACTTATGTCTCATACTGATCAATAATGACCGAAATAAACAAGAAACACATATTCAGGGGGACGGGGATGCTCGAAATAAAGGTTAAACATGGTGATATTAGCTTAAAAGAATGGGCGGAGGTGTGTGTGTTTTCTAGAGAGAGAAAGGAGAAACCACACACACCTCCTTATTACAATGAACATCCAACCCTACTTGATGACACAAGTAAGGTATTTATAGCATAGGAGTGATGCCCTAATGCTATCTATGGGCTTCGGTTGGGCTTGAGGCTCATGGGCTTTACATTGGACATTTCTACAATACAAGCTAACTTAACTATTTTAGTCCTCAAGCCCAACTCGACATAACTAAATGCAATTCCCGAAAATGACAAAACTTTAAGTCTAACACATACTCATCAATACTATTACACACATCCATCACTTATCATCATTAAGCTCAACTAGCATAAAACATAATCCGTTTCACACTTAGCAATTACTTTCTACATTACTAACTCTTACGCTCAACGCTTCTATAAGTGGTTTAAGACTAGGCAACCTATAGTGGAAACATAATTCACTTAAACCAAGGCTCTTATACCAATTTGTTACACCTCGTGCCCGCTTTGACAGAAAACTTAAACCTTTACGCGGAAACGCTTGACTTTTACGGACATCCTGTTACTCTGTTGACAATTTATAAAAATCTATAAACTTTCAGACCATGAGACTATTTTTAAATGAAACTAGACTCAATTACCTACGAAACGTCGGGTGGCACGACCCTTGACGACTTACGGTTTAAAAGATATGATTTTTCAAAGATTGCCGAAAGCTGCCGAAAGCCCTCCATCCGATCGGCATGACCCTCCATCCGATCGGATGGAGGCTACTGACCTCCCGGAACCACTTTTATGTCCCGTTCTTGAAAACCCGACCTCCCGAACTCGATATTTCACCAAACCTTCCAGATTTACTTAATATATCATTAGGCTCATTTACATTCAAAAACATTTACCGTTTGACCCTCGGAATAGTACTTTACAAGTTGACGGGTTTTGCACCAAAACCTGTTTTGACCCATTTCATGACATAAGACACACACGACTTCCACATCACCACAAACTTAACCAAATTCATTAACTTAACATATTAAATCTGTTGCATAGACACATGACCCGTTTACATCCCAAAACGGGTATATTTACACTTAATCCAAATGCCCCTTTAACTTTCAATATAAACACTTAAAGCATACTTTGACACAACGGTTGACCACCAAATCGTTAGGACAACCTTAACATACAACTTGCCACACGGCTACACTTTACCAACCAATAAAAGACCAACGGGGGTACAAACTTTACACTTGAGCTCGGTATTCTACCTAAGCTCCTAAACGCATACTACCTTTATTCTGGCATATCCAAATCCTTTATCCTTAGTCCAATCCTTCCATAATAGCATACAAACCTACAAAATGGTTAGACAACTAAACCATAAGCTTTCGCTTAGTAAGTAACCCGACATAAAACACATATCATACACATATTAGCACATAAGCATCATGATCACTTACTTTGCTTCCAAACCATAACATTCAATTTACCACATAAACCTTCATCACATAAGCTACAACAAGTCTCGCTAGCAATTAGTCATATACTTGCTTGACTAGCTCATAACTAATCACCACTTTCCTAACCTTCATCCATTACTCAATCCAAGTACTAAACTTTATCACAATCATAACACATATATGGATAACACACATATAACACATGTTTTAGTACAAGTTACTTACCTTAGTTTCCAAAGCTAAGCTACTATCATAAATACCACCATCACCATCTTCCGTCATCATACTCATCATGACCTAATAATTCATTCAAATAACATCATCAACAAGGGTTTAAAAACCCAATTAAACCTACCCATCTTCCATTATAGATCATCATATGATCATATGATGAATTCCCACTTACCTCATACTCTTAATCTAATTAACTCATGATAAGGAAGTTACTTACTTGTGATAATCATTGCTATGGATTAATCCTTTGCTTTGGGACCTCAATCCCTTCATGGATTAACCATCCAACTCCATCTTCTTTCCCTCTCTTTCTCTTATAATATCCAAACCACACAAACACCCAAGGAAATGGTGGAATTCTCTAGAATTCCCTGGATATAATTAGCTAGACACAAGTTTGGGATAATGGCAAGAATTACCCTTCGAGTCTCTTTCCTTCTGTTTTGGCCACACTACATGTCTAAACACTTTAGCATATGAAAAGTCAAGCCCTTGAAGTCTATTCCCTTTCTATTTGTGCCACATAATACTTTCTATAACTATACAATACATTCATTGACCATTAATTGACTTTTGGGTTTGACTAAAACGTTACATTCATTGACTAGCCAATCACGTAAGGCCTTTGGTCCATTTTCATCTAGGGAGGGGTACAAGTACCCGGGAAATGGGTCTAACAGTCATAGGGTTTTGTTTTTGTAAAAAGTATTATAGTCAAGGTTTTAAAAATATACCTAGTTCTCTATAACCAAGGCTCTTATACCAATCTGTAACACCCCCAAAACGGGTCGCAGCGGAAGATGATATCGCTGGGGTGCTACTAAATTGGATCACAACAGAAAGTAAAGAGAACGGATTTACCTCGTACATTTAGAAAAATTTGTTACATTATCATAGTAAATAAATTTACAATATTTAATTTGATGCGGAAATAAGGCCCATATAAATAAACAATTAGTCCCAAATATATCAGAGTAGCCTATGACTGTACCCTTGCCAAGCGCCTCCAACAATAGATTGTGTTGTAGTAAAGATCTACACCTGAGAATACATGCTAAAAGGGTCAACATAAAGCTGGTGAGTTTATAGGTTTAAGTAAACAACAAGTTATGCATTGACCACAAGATTTCAAAGACAATGTATTAAAAATATGTTCATGAAAAATGTTACTGCTGCACTAAACTCATGACACCGAAGCCTTAACAGTTAGTTCATATTATCACCCCAAACAGGTGCTTTGCCAAACACCTGTACGACATCAAATGAAATGCGTCCGTTTGACAAGTTGGAGCGACCAACCCGGACAGGGGAGTTTACCCCCAATAGATCTATTCACAACATTTGCGCTTACAAAGTAATTAACGGTTCATGATTGTGGGGAATTTATGGCAAATGACAACAACTTAGGCAGTCAATAAATGTTTAATGCACTTGTGTCCATATGTAAAAACAAACAATGTATTCCCACCCCAGGTATTTCAAATTGAATAGTAAAACAAGTAAAAGTGTGGCTATGAAACTCACATCAGTAAAGCAAATCTCGGTTGGTAATACGGTAAACTGTGAATAAAGGTCCAATAACTCTAAACGCAACCTAAATAAATACCATGTCTTAGGTTTGAAAACAAGGTCGTGCATGCAAGTTCATACGCTATTTTATCACTTGTACATATTTGTTGTAATATTTATTGAAAAAAATATAGTTGCGTCAATGTGTCTATTTATTAAGCAAAGTAACCCTTTTTAGAAAACGTATCTAGTTAGTCTTGTAATTAAACTATAATCGTCTTGTTAATAAGTATTTTGAAAACCTCTAACGCGTCTAACAAGTATACACAATGTTCTACCATTTTTGTTTACGTCATTTTAGCCAAAATACACCCTAAAGTGTCCAAAATCCACTTTAAATATTTCCATCAGCTTTCTAATAGCCAAAAATAAAAGTTGTCAAAGTTATATTTCGTCGCAACTTCTTTAGGCCTTAACTTTCTCGTCTTAGCTCCGATTCTTAAGTTTTATACATCCCCGGGTACGTGTTTAAGTATACTAACATGTTTTTCGTGCTCGGCTAGTCTAGTTAACTTTTAACATCAGTTTTTACCACTTCTAAATTCCCAACAGCATCTACTTTTTCAGGAAATTCATTTTCGTCGCACAACTTAAACTAACGTATTTTCTTCGTTATAAGTCCGTTTTAACTCATTCAAGCGGTACGTTTTCTTTATAAAGTCTATTTTCTATATTTCTAGCCTAAACTTGTCACCAAGCTACTGAGTTTTCTGAGGAAGGTCGAATGGGACAACTTCCTTTCTAAAAGTGTCAAAACACTTTTCCTAGCCTTCTAGTTATCCAAAACCGCTTAACAACAGCTCTCAAACTAATCCTAGCTCTTCCACCAATTTCTCAACATATCAATAGTGATTTAGCAATAAACTTAGAAATATGTAAAGGTTCAATTTCTCATGAATTTAAATGACCATCAAGACTAGTTAAGATCACAAGTTCACTAGTTTATATATATATATATATATATATATATAATATATATATATATATATATATATATATATATATATATATGTATATATATATATGATGTTTTTATCTCCACTTTCTTGTTGAGATTTATAACCAACTAGTTTACTCATGATAGAAATTTGTTCAAGACATAGCCATTAGTTAAAAGATTATGGTGGTTATAAGGTTTTATTAACATTTACAAAGTGATAAATAAGTATATGTAACTTGAAACTAGATCTCATGATATAAAGAGTATGAAATTTATCAATATAAAGTGTTACTTACTTAGGGAGATTAATGAGATGAGAAGGCAATATACTTGATTAACCCAAGATTAGTGCTTCTAAAACCCTTACTAGTATATCCTAATGATACTTGAATTACGCAAATCAAGTTCTCTTCTTCCCTTGCTTCCTTGATGTGTCGACTTGTATGAGTAAGTGAGTGTGATATGTATTTTTTTCCTTCTAACTAGTTACTAACAAATACATGGACATATATATACTAAATGACATTCAAAGGTGCAATAGTGAGTCAAAAAAAATATTGGCTAGGTGTTGAGGATGGTGGCCGATTGGAGGGCTAGGGGGACAAATTGGTGGTCAAGCCACCAACATCTCGGTCTTACATTTCCATGTTTTAAGGTTGAATGTTGGTAATTAATGGTAAGTGTGCATTGTCTAGTAAATATTTATAGAACAAGAGGGGGTGGCACATGGATGAATTTTGGAGTAGAAGAGTTAATTTGGTACCAAAGTGTATATATTGTATGTATTAGGTATTAAAAATAGGTACTGGTTATCGGTTTGGTGATTAACGTAAGTTATACGTAATTAAACGTTATAATTAAAGAAATTACATTAGGCGTAAGGAAATATTTTTGGAACTTTGGTAATAATTTAGGAAGCATAAAAATGCGTTAGAAATAATCGTTAGGAGTATTGGGTATATCGGGTGTTAAATTTAAATTGCGAATAGCGTTTGTTAAATTAACAATCGTAAGTAAATAAAGAAAATTTTTGGTAATGACTTAGAGTTTAGAATTAAATGTTGTCGTGGAAAATTTTCGGGTTGTTATACCTTAGTACACTCCTTCATTGCATCAGCTATTTGTTCAAAAGAACTTTGGATTTTGGAAGCGAAGTCGCTTTCTTCTTCGACCTTTTTTTCTTTTTTTTTTTTTTTTTTTTTTTGACTTCATTTGTGAACATAGTGGAGTGGTTGTAACTTGAATGTCATCACCATTGTTGAGGTTCTCCAAACCAATCTCGTTAGTAGATAAAACTTCAACTGTCTCATCAATTATTTCTACCGTATCCTCATTGTTGATCATTCGCTTTCGCTTTTCGCAATTTAAATTTAGTTGTTTCAGATGCAACACCAGTTGCCCTATCTTTTGAAAATAGCATATAAAGTTCATCACAGTTTGAAATTGTTTTCGTTTTCCATTTTGAAGCATTAGGGTTTGCCTAGCTTAAACCAAGAAGATCATTAAAAATTAAAAGCTTTTAACCAATTTGACATGACCATATTACTGTTATATATAGATGAACATATACCGTTTAATCAACAAAAAAAATACCTCTATCAAGTCTTTCCACACTTCTTCTTCCGCTTCAATCAATTCACTTACGGGGTTCCAAGAAAATCCACTTAACGACTTTCCACGAAAGACATCATAGCAGCTTGAAAAAGTTTTTTTATGGTACTTATTTTTGGGTAAAGGGTTTTACCCCGGTAAGTATATATATCCAAAAAATGTTAAGTACAAATGGAATGTGGCAGAGGTACCACATTAACCTCAAGCAAAAGCTTGATAGACTAGTGTTTATGACAGGCCATAAACACAACAAACCTAGCTATATTACATATCACCTAACTAGGTAAAATAACAAGAATAAACTTGTAACCAGCGAACATCCCGCTTCCATCCATACGCACGAAGGGAGCAAGGCGAACCAGGAAGTTTGCCTCCTTAAAAACCCTTTCCAAGAAAAAACCGAAAGACCTTGGAGTAGGGAAAAAGAGTACAACCCTTACCTGGCACTCCCCTCGAGTAAAAAACAAGCACTTGGAATCTTCCATCGATCAAGTAATAAACGAGACTGCACGGTTATCTTCTTAAACATGAAGGTAACCAACTTCAACCGAACGGTAGAGACAATTACTTGGGCCACTTCATCAACTGTAGACTTCTTCATCTTGAAAAGTCTTGAATTGCGTTCCATCCATAAAAAGTATGTAGTGGCAGCAAGAACTAACCTAGATATAATGCTAATAACCAAACGTCCCTTGGATATAGGCTTGAGAAACATTATAACATCATCCAATAAAGGCGAAATAGCATCCATACCTGATAAAACACGAACCTGCAACCAAACCTGCAAGGAAAACTGACACTCAAAAAATAAGTGAGAGTGAGAGTGAGAGTCAGGCACAGCATCACACAGAGAACATCTAACGAGGCTCAGATCAACATTAGGACCAACATCCTCTTGTCTCAATCTATCTTGTGTCTTCAGTTTCTTCTTAATGACAAGCGACAAGTGTAAAGCATGTCGCGGTATACAATGAGAGAACCACGGAATACGATACCAATCAACCACATCAGCTCTTAATCTAAAAGAATCCCAAGCACATGCAATAGAGAAAGGCATGAAATTGCCATCAAGATCACACCATACCAAAGCATCATCAGAATCAGCAATAAGAGTAGGAACCGGGAGATTAGCTAACACTGGAAATCTAGAAAACCAGTCAAGCGGCCACCTCCAAGAACTATTAACAATAACATCACTAACCGAGTCAGATAAGCTGAAACCAGCCCGAACTATGTCCCTAGTAGAGAGCATGTCACGAAGAGGAGAAACATCACACCACCTATCAAACCAAACGGATGTATTCTTACCATTATAGATCTTATGCCATATGAAAGGCCTCACCATAGGTCTAATGGCAAGAATTTTACGCCAGCCCCAACTAACTTCCCCCAAACAAGGAACATCCCAAAAGCTTCTACCCTTAAGCTTGTATGAATGGATCCACTTAACCCATAGAGATTCTTTACGGGTTACAATACTCCAAATATGCGTAGCCATAAGAGCAATATTAAAGTCAGCTAATCTACGAATACCAAGACCACCTTCACAAGTAGGCTTACAAACCGACTCCCAAGCGACTTTGGCCTTACCCCTCTTCATTTCTCCTTGACACCATAAGAAACCCCTCATGTGCTGCTCCAACTCATGAATAATACAAGCCGGAAGAATAAAGACAGAAGCCCAATAAATATGCATGGAAGCTAACACTGATCGAATCAATTGGAGCCTACCCGCAAGAGATAAAAATAATTTTGGCCAATTGTAACACCCATTTCCCAGGTGTTGGGACCCCACCCTGGATGAAAATGGATAAAGACCTAATGTGATTGGTTGGTCAACAAAGTTACGTGAAAGTCAAACCCGATGGTCAAACTAGTAGTCAAAGTATGACTAATGTGGTTATATAAGGTATGATGTATGAACTAAAGGGACCTAGTTTGCCAAGTGTTAATTATATGTTATAAGTTAGTTGGGGCCAAGTAGGAAAAATGGGACTTAAGGGACTAGTTATGTCATTTTATCAAAGATGCAATCTAACTAGTATAAACTAGCAAATTCTAGACAATTCTATTATTATTGAGGGTGGGTTGAAGTCCGGTTCTTGGAGGAGAAAAAGAAGAGGGAAAAATGCAAGTATTGATGATCAAGTGTAGAGATTAAGTCCAAGATCAAGAGTCTAAGCCTGGCAATAATTCTTGCAAGTAAGTAATCTCTAATTAGTGTTTAATTGGCTAATTTAAGAGTTAGGGTTTATGTACCCAATTTGGGAAAATTGGGTAAATGGTGTTTTAAGTACAATTAAAAGGAAATGATGATTATGTAATGGGTTTAGTGAGTATTTAAAGGGTGTCCATCATATGATCAAAGTATGATCGTATGATGACCAACTATGTTTAAAGATGTGATAGTTGTTATAGTTATATGGTTTTGAGTTATTAAGTGTTTATGTTTATGGTGATTGTAACTTAGGATGCTAGTGAAGAGGATGATGATAATGATGATAAGGATGTGGATGATGATGGTGATATTAGAATGGTAATTAGCTTGGATATGAGGTAAGTAACTCTCTCTAAAACTTGTATTATATGTGTATTTATCATGTATGTATTGTGGTTGTGTAAGAATATAGGAGTTGGACTTAGAATGGTTATAAGCTAAGTATGGATGGCTAGTGGTTTGTGGCTAAGGGTATGTAGCTTGTTGGATTTGGACTATTTAAGGTATGTAGTTGGTTATGGTTGTTGTGATTGATAATGGTTATGATATGAGAATATGTGGGATATGGTTTGGATGTTGTAGATTAGAAGCCTTTATGATGGTTATGATGCTTATGTGAAAGTATGTTTATGAAATATGTTTTATGTTGGGTTACTTACTAAGCGTAAGCTTATTCTTTTAGTTGTCAATGTTTTGTAGGCATATGCGCGACGGAAGGAAGTTTCATGGATTATAGCATAAGGATTTGGAAGTGAATTCGGAAGATAATAAGTAGTAGGAGCTAGGTAGAATACCAAGCTCGAGACAAGGTTGTACCCCCGAGAGTCTTTCTTTTGGTTTGTATAATGTGTGTCGAGGTCGTCGTAAAGTTTGGGAGTCTAACTATGAGTCAAAGTGTAGTTTATGTGTTTATGTATAAAGTTAAAGGGGCGTTTGGTTTAGTTGTAAATATACCCATTTGGGGTACTGAACGGGTCAAGTGTTGTTGGAACGTGTTTGATATGTTAAATAAATGAGGTTAGTCAAGTTTGGTGTAAAACGGAAGTAGTATGGGTTGTTTGTAGTGAAAATGGGTCAAAACGGGTTATTTGCATAACCCGTCTATTTTGTAAGTACCCTTCGGGAAGTCATATGGTAGATGTTTTTATATGGGAATGAGCCCATTGACATACTAATGAAATCGGGAAAGTTTCGTTAATTGTCGGGTCATAGAAGTCGTTTTTCGGAAAATGGGTATTTTAGATGAAAAAGGGGGTAAATTATACTAATACCCCCAGTTTTAAAAGGAAAAGAAAAAGGGGGTATTTTAGGGGTAAAAAAGGGGTAAATTAGACTAATACCCCCAGTTTTAAAAGGAAAGAAAAAAAAGGGGTATTTTAGGGGTAAAAAGGGGGTAAATTAGACTAATACCCCAGTTTTAAAAGGAAAGGAAAAAGGGGGTAAATTATACTAATACCCCCAGTTTTAAAGGAAAGGAAAAAGGGGGTATTTTAGGGGTAAAAATGGGGTAAATTAGACTAATACCCCCAGTTTTAGAAGAAAAGGAAAAAGGGGTATTTTAGGGGTAAAATGGGGGTAAATTAGACTAATACCCCCAGTTTTAAAGTGAAGGGAAAAAGTGTGTATTTTAGATGCAAATGGGTGCATTTTAGACTAATACCTATGGTATTAGTGTCTGTTTAAAAATTGAGTAACTTTTAATCCGTAAGCCGTCACGGGTCGTGCTACCCGTCGTTTCAAAGGTAATTGAGTCTAGTCTCAGTTAAAAATAGTCTAAAGGTACGAATGTTTATAGATTTTTGTCAGTTCATAAAAGAGTGACAGAATGTCAGTTTCAGGGTGTACTTTTTGCGAAAATTTTTTACGTTTTTAGTCGTGTTTGGTCAAGGGGTGTTACAACTTGGTATCAGAGCCTCGGTTTAAGTGAATTAGGTTTTCTTTAGGATTGCCTAGACTTAAACCACTCGTAGACGCGTTAAGTTTAAGTTTAAGAAATGCGGGCAAATATTATGTAAGTTATAGGATGTGAATGTTGAGTTTTGAAATGAATTATGTGATTGCTATATGAGTAGAATGATGAGGACTTATGGATGTGTTTTATGTGATATATGACTTGATGTGTGAGTGATAGGATTACCGTGCACCTCGGGTTGTGTCGGTAATTATTACGTGATGTGGATGTAGTTGAATATAGAAGTAACGAGTTAGGAATGGGTTATGGATTGTTTAGATTATGAGACGAAATACATGTTATGTATATGTATGCTACGTAAGTGAATGATAGTTTTGTATAGTATAGACTCAAGATTTAGTTATGTGCTTGCGTACTATAGGAAGATAATAATGGTAAGGCGTGAAAGGGACTAATGAGGTATTAGAGATGGGTTAGTGGAAAGTCAAAGTATTAGGAGCATAATTATGAACGTGTGGTAATGTTGAATGAGTGTTATAGCATAGTGTGGTGAAGAAATGATATAAATATATACATAATGAGTCCGTGATGAACTTAGTAAAGTTACAAAATGAGAAAAGGGCATAGGGATTGAGTAAATGATGAAATAGAGCGAATTTCTTAAGTACTAATAGCTATAATGAGATGGGCATGTATGAGGTTAAGGTATTGCCATGAAATAATTATATTACGGCTAAGGCGATTAGCTGTAATTATTAATAATGAATGAATGTGTTATAGTTGACGATCTATGTAAGGTCTACATGTAAAGGAAGCGAGTGAGACTAATAGAAGAGAGATAAGATACGAGAATAAGAATGTGGTGGATTAAAGACGCAAGAAAGAATGATAGGAGTGTGTATGAGATAAAGGCGTTGTCCTGAAATTATCATATTACAGCTAAGGCGATTAGCGGTAATTACTATAATAAATGCATGAGTTACGGTTGGCAATATGTGCAAAGTCTAGATGTAAATGAGTTGAGTAGACTAAAATGAAATGTAAGAATGTGAAGATGATTAATGAAGGCTAAGAATGCAAGAGGTAAAGTAAAGATGTGAAAATAACTAACGCGGATTAAGAATGTAGGATGGTAAAACACATAGAAGTGTGTATTTATAATGAGCAAGTTCATATGCACTATGAGCTTGCGCTCACTAAATAAAATGGATAGAATAAGGGGTGTGTGTGTTAAAATGTTAATAGCTTGGATCCAATGCTATAATGTGAAAGTGATGAAGTGTAAATGTTAATGATCCTTCGGGATGAATGTTAAAGGTGGTATCCTTCGGGATGACCAAGTCAATGAATGATAAAGAATCCTTCGGGATGTGTTAAAGATCCTTTGGGATAAAACGTATTGCCTTCACCGGCAAAGATTGCCTACATCCTTGGCATGTGTGAAAGTCCTTTCGGGGAAAATGTTAAAGTAAAGTGGATCCAAGCTAGAAAATTGGAAGAGTTTAAATAACGAGTGAAATGTAAAATGAAAATAAAATAATAAAAGTTAGATTGGGAAATAGGAGTAGTAGTGTTACGTCGGGAGTACATAACCATGAGTTTATATTTCTTGATTTACATCGATTGGGACGCCTCTCCATGTAAATGAGGAATTATAAATAAGTGGGAAAATGTGTTGCCGACGCGGCACGAGTAGGGTTAGAGAAGTAGGAAGCGGAAGTTTACAATTAGTTAGAAATTATAAAGACTAAGATAGGAGGGTTAGAATTTGACCATGACTTTTAGTTGAGACTTAGGAGAAATTTTGATGGGATGGAAGAATTGTAATGATGATATAATGTGCTTTGCGGCGTGGTGCGAAATATGATGAATGAAAATAATAGAATGTGAACGTATTAGTCGAGTGTAATTATGCAAAGTCAAATAGTATGAGTTCTTACGTATCAGATAGTCAAGAATGAGAGTGAAGGATAAAGCAAGTGAGACGGTGATGTAACGGTAATAGAGCGGATTAGAAAGATGACTAGTGTTAATAAATATGTCTTGTAAAATCTAAGCAAGAGTTGTAGGGTATAAAGTAATTGGGAAGTGATGAGGATTAAGGATGTATGATATGTTATAGTATGCCTAGAGTTGCAAGATCACTTAGATCGTTGCACTAAATAAACTAGGAAGTAAGGTGCTAGGAATGAGATGGGTTATGAGACTAAGTCTTGGTTAGAAATAGACGAAAGATTTCGGGGACGAAATCTAAATAAGGGGGATAGAATTGTAACACCCGTTTCCCAGGTGTTGGGACCCCACCCTGGATGAAAATGGATAAAGACCTAATGTGATTGGTTGGTCAACAAAGTTACGTGGAAGTCAAACCCGATGGTCAAACTAGTAGTCAAAGTATGACTAATGTGGTTATATAAGGTATGATGTATGAACTAAAGGGACCTAGTTTGCCAAGTGTTAATTATATGTTATAAGTTAGTTGGGGCCAAGTAGGAAAAATGGGACTTAAGGGACTAGTTATGTCATTTTGTCAAAGATGCAATCTAACTAGTATAAACTAGCAAATTCTAGACAATTCTATTATTAATTTATTATTGAGGGTGGGTTGAAGTCCGGTTCTTGGAGGAGAAAAAGAAGAGGGAAAAATGCAAGTATTGATGATCAAGTGTAGAGATTAAGTCCAAGATCAAGAGTCTAAGCCTGGCAATAATTCTTGCAAGTAAGTAATCTCTAATTAGTGTTTAATTGGTTAATTTAAGAGTTAGGGTTTATGTACCCAATTTGGGAAAATTGGGTAAATGGTGTTTTAAGTACAATTAAAAGGAAATGATGATTATGTAATGGGTTTAGTGAGTATTTAAAGGGTGTCCATCATATGATCAAAGTATGATCATATGATGACCAAATATGTTTAAAGGTGTGATAGTTGTTATAGTTATATGGTTTTTAGTTATTAAGTGTTTATGTTTATGGTGATTGTAACTTAGGATGCTAGTGAATAGGATGATGATAATGATGATAAGGATGTGGATGATGATGGTGATATTAGAATGGTAATTAGCTTGGATATGAGGTAAGTAACTCTCCCTAAAACTTGTATTATATGTGTATTTTTCATGTATGTATTGTGGTTGTGTAAGAATATAGGAGTTGGACTTAGAATGGTTATAAGCTAAGTATGGATGGCTAGTGGTTTGTGGCTAAGGGTATGTAGCTTGTTGGATTTGGACTATTTAAGGTATGTAGTTGGTTATGGTTGTTGTGATTGATAATGGTTATGATATGAGAATATATGGGATATGGTTTGGATGTTGTAGATTAGAAGCCTTTATGATGGTTATGATGCTTATGTGAAAGTATGTGTATGATATATGTTTTATGTTGGGTTACTTACTAAGCGTAAGCTTATTCTTTTAGTTGTCAATGTTTTGTAGGCTTATCCGCGACGGAAGGAAGTTTCATGGATTATAGCATAAGGATTTGGAAGTGAATTCGGAAGATAATAAGTAGTAGGAGCTAGGTAGAATACCGAGCTCGAGACAAGGTTGTACCCTCGAGAGTCTTTCTTTTGGTTTGTATAATGTGTGTCGAGGTCGTCGTAAAGTTTGGGAGTCTAACTATGAGTCAAAGTGTAGTTTATGTGTTTATGTATAAAGTTAAAGGGGCGTTTGGTTTAGTTGTAAATATACCCATTTGGGGTAGTGAACGGGTCAAGTGTTGTTGGAACGTGTTTGATATGTTAAATAAATGAAGTTAGTCAAGTTTGTTGTAAAACGGAAGTCGTATGGGTTGTTTGTAGTGAAAATGGGTCAAAACGGGTTATTTGCATAACCCGTCTATTTTGTAAGTACCCTTCGGGAAGTCATATGGTAGATGTTTTTATATAGGAATGAGCCCATTGACATACTAATGAAATCGGGAAAGTTTCGTTAATTGTCGGGTCATAGAAGTCGTTTTTCGGAAAATGGGTATTTTAGATGAAAAAGGGGGTAAATTAGACTAATACCCCCAGTTTTAAAAGGAAAGAAAAAAGGGGGTATTTTAGGGGTAAAAAGGGGGTAAATTAGACTAATACCCCCAGTTTTAAAAGGAAAAGAAAAAAGGGGGTATTTTAGGGGTAAAAAGGGGGTAAATTAGACTAATACCCCCAGTTTTAAAAGGAAAGAAAAAAAGGGGTATTTTATGGGTAAAAAGGGGGTAAATTAGACTAATACCCCCAGTTTTAGAAGGAAAGGAAAAAGGGGGTATTTTAGGGGTAAAAAGGGGGTAAATTAGACTAATACCCCCAGTTTTAAAGTGAAGGGAAAAAGTGTGTATTTTAGATGCAAATGGGTGCATTTTAGACTAATACCTATGGTATTAGTGTCTGTTTAAAAATTGAGTAACTTTTAATCCGTAAGCCATCACGGATCGTGCTACCCGTCGTTTCAAAGGTAATTGAGTCTAGTCTCAGTTAAAAACAGTCTAAAGGTATGAATGTTTATAGATTTTATTCCGTTCATAAAAGAGTGACATAATGTCAGTTTCAGGGTGTACTTTTTGTGAAATTTTTTTACGTTTTTAGTTCGTGTTTGGTCAAGGGGTGTTACACCAATCATTCACACGACCTTCCAATTTTTCCACAAGCACCTTACAATCTCGATAAAGAAGCCTAGATGAAATAAGCGGAACACCAAGGTACCTTACCGGGAGAGAGCCTTCAGCAAAAGGCATAAACTGAAGAATGATAGCTTTCAAGGCAGTAGGAACATTACAGAAAAATGCCGTGCTTTTAGGAATACTCGGGACAAGACCCGACACATTCTTGAACTTCTCCAAGGCTTGCATAATAACATTAACAGAATCAGGATGACCTCTAGAGAATAAGAAAAGATCATCTGCAAAACAAAGGTTAATAATTCTCTGCTGCTCACATAAATGATGAAATTGAAAGTCCGCTGAGTTAGAGACCTTATTCTGCAAAATCAGGGTTAGAACCTCCATAACCAAAGTAAATAAGTAAGGAGATAACGGGTCACCTTGCCTTAGGCCTCGTTTACCTTGGAACCAGCCATGGAGATCCCCATTAACACATATAGAGTATGATGCGGAGGTAACACATAGCATAATCCAATCAACCATTTTATGATGGAACCCGAAACCAATCAGAATTGACTTAAGAAAAGCCCAATCAACCGTATCACACGCCTTTTGAATATCAACTTTAAAAGCACATCTAGGTAGGCCTCTCCCTCTATGATAATTCCTCATAAGCTCTTGGGTAAGCAAGATATTATCAGAAATACGACGCCCAGGAACAAAAGCCGATTGATTTATACTAACCAAATCACCAAGGCCCTCTTTAATGCGATTAGCAATAATTTTACTAATGCATTTATAGAGGACATTGCAGCAAGAAATAGGACGATAATCATTAATCTTTGAAGGGGTAGAAACTTTAGGGACCAACGAAATAATGGTATGATTAATTTCCTTAAGAAGTTTACCCGAAATAAAGAAATACCGAATAGCACACGTAATATCCATACCCACAACATCCCATGCTTTCTTAAAGAAAGCTGCAGTGTATCCATCCGGGCCAGGGGCTTTATCATCCCCCATCGAAAATAAAGCACCCTTAATCTCATTATCCGTAACCTCACGAACCATAAAACCGGCCTTATGGTTATCAAGAACACGAGAAAATATATCATGATCCTCAAGGGGGCTACAATTACCTTCCACACCAAGAAACTACTCATAGTGAGTCACAAAAGCCCCTGCAACCGCTGTTCCTTCATGCAAAATATTAGCCGAATCTCGAACCAATTCAATTCGATTACGAGCACATTTACTTTTAACGATTTTATGAAAGTAAGCTGTATTAGAGTCACCTGCGTGCAACCATTGAACCTTTGACTTCTGTTTCAAAAACCGTTCTTCATCGAGAGTAGCCTCCTTAAAAGCAAGGAGGTAATGAGCATGTTCATCACGAAGAGCTGAATTGAAAGGATCCTTATCAATAGCTTTTTGTACCTCATCAAGTTCCTTCCGTAACCTATCCACCCTGTCATGAAGGTTACCTTGATCGTGAAGGAGCTTACGAAGAGGAGATTTCAGCCCTTTTAGGCGTTTGACAACACGGTACATAGGACATCCATTCACACTAGTATTCCATCCCGAAGTCACCATCTCCTGAAAACCCTCCTTATGAACCAGAAAATTAGGAAACTTAAACGGTTTAGGTTTAGGTTTAGCCACCTGAGGAATACGAAGAACACATGGAGAATGGTCAGAAATACGATACGGTTGAAAAATAGCAAACGAACCCGGGAAAATATCAATAAACTTCAGATTTCCCATAATCCTGTCAATTTTCTTCAAGGTGCCATTAGAGCCTTTTGGTTTTTGACTCCATGTAAAATGAAGCCCTGTGCTATTAACATCCGCAAACTCCATACTTTGAACACAATCTTTGAATTCACGCATAGCAATGTCAGTGATTGCGTGGTTTTGTAACCTTACAACAGGTTTTACCTCTCGAGGGATCTCAAGAGGCTTACAACCCCACCAGGCAGTGTACCTGACCGATGTAGTATAGTGTAGTGGTAAGTACGGGGGATTGATCGTTCTCCACAGGGAATAGTGTTCGTTAGGTATGAAAGACTACTCTAATTAGGTCTAAGGGTTGAGGAAGATTCTTTTTATGTTTTTATATTTTTATGAAAGCAAGTAAAATCTCGGTTTTGATAGAGTGGGCGGAATTAGTTGCTAGTCAACTAACCCAAATTACTACGAATGCAATAAAATAAAATAACTGAAAATAAAATGTGGTGAGAAACTTATGTGTAGAGAAATGTGTTTACTTAGATTTCCTTACTCCCTAACTATCTTTTACCGGTTAATTAGTGTGTATTAGTTGCGTGGATGACGGGTGTATTCCTTAATACCATTCGTGGGGTGGCGTACTTACTTCCCCAACTCTACAAGCTCCTACTTCACTCCTATGTCGAGCCGGCTAGGAAGCTCCTAACATGGGATCACTAGAATTCGCTTGTGCATTAAATACAACCATAAAAACCTTTAGTACGCGTTTGGTTCATGTTTCTTAAGACGTTCAAGCAAGTTACCGAATAGGAAGTTAGCCAGTTTTCTTAAGCCTAACATAGATAAACAATCATCCAATACAACTAATAACACACTAACAACCAATAATCAATAGCTAGGTTTCATTAGATCTAAGCAAACACAAGATAAATTTAGCCTAACATGTTAAACAAAAGACAAGAATAAGATAGAATCAAACAACACATAGACATATTGAATGATTAATTGATAACTTATCTTTCAATGAAACATGGAAGATCTCAAGGCAAAAAGCCCTGAAAAAGTAGCTGAATTCGTCCTAGGGTTTTATCCCAAAATTCCACACACTAAGCTCTCTCTAATGACAAAAAATTAGAAAACTATATATAGATTTTTGGATCTGACGGCGTCACCTTATGGAGTGTGACGCCGTCACCTCACCGCTTTTAGGGTTCCCGGATGACCTTCTTGACGCCGTCCCTCTTTAGCTCTTCAAAAATCCATTCTGGCTTATCAAGGCTTGACGCCGTCTAACCATGAACGTGACGCCGTCCCCTTATGATTTAAGCCGTGACGCCCTCGATCAAGTTAAAGCGTGACGCCGTCAGAATTCACATGCTATTTTCACTGTCCCGTCATGAGTAAATTTCACGTCCAACTTTTCTTGCCAAGGCATGACGCCGTCTAGAGTAAATCTTGACGCCGTCAAGAGTAACTTTTAGCCGATTTTTGAGACTTTGCCGTTTTCTTCACTTTAATGCTCCAAAAACGTCCAAAATGCCTCCTTTTCCAGATTTCTCCTCAAAAGTACCTAAAATGACAAAAGGAACGATTTAGGGCAATATTTGATCAAATAAATACGATTTAAGGCTTAAATGACCCCTTAAAAGCGGTACACTTTTCGCTTCATCAAATACCCTTACACTTGAGATTTGCTTGTCCTCAAGCAAATGTGCTTTTATTCTAATCAAAATACAAGTTAGGGGTCATTTAATGCTAACATAAAAGTAATTACAACAAATATTCATTCCACTTCAATCATAATAAGCACGGAGATTACAAACTAGCACCTCACAAGTAGTGTTTAGATACTCACATCTCTCAAGTGTCATCAAAATAAATCTCATAAATGAAAACGGATAATATCTCTCACTACCTGTCATAGCAAATAGATTACCATAGGCTTGGGAAAGGATCGAAAACCTCCTCCACTAGGCGTAAGCACCTAAGATAAACTATCAAAGAGGGCTTTTAAATGGGTTATAACGTAAGGTGTAGGGAAAAGGAAAAACACGGTTTTGTTGGATACGGGATATTTTACTGGTGGCGAGTTAAAGATCTTGATCAATTACATGTACTATACAATGTTGCTAAGCCAAGACTAGACTCGATCTTAAGCTAAAAACGAAATAACAAAATAACAAAAATATAAAACAAACATAAAATGAAACGGGATGGTAGTCCGTATGTTTTTTCTACTTTTCTTTTTCTCATTTTTTTGTATTTTTCTTGATTTTTTTTTTTTTTTTTTTTTGCATACACTTTCACCCTACCATCCAAAATAATACATCATAGGGGCGTTGCATTCCCCTTACACTTGAACTTTTACATAACTTTACAAATACTAATCTAATGACTCGAATTAAGATAATTGAAAAACTTGGAGTACTTTTAAAATATTTAGCACACATGGGGGTAATAAATGATGTTCTTCCCCATTACTCCATTACACTAGTACTTTACCCATGAGTCCCAATCGTCCCAAAACAATATGTACAAGGATATGACTCGACTTAGCAACCATGTAATCAACTAGATAATTAACTTGGGTTTAAACAAATGTTGTAACAATAATGCACTAAAAATGAGTGCATACAAGGTAGGCTAAGGCGATTTGGGTGTACATTTTAGTGGGGTGTAACAAATTCTTCCTTTAAGTAAAATGCTTAAAGGTCGAAACGAAAAGATAGGCTCTGAGGGGTGTACTAGGGGTATCGTGCACTAAAAATGAGTACAACGCAAAGGGTGTGGGAGAATTACTTGACCAATGTAGCCAATGTAATTATAACAAAAACACAGGTGTAAAACAATGGGTTAATCCTAATGCCTCTTATCATGTAGTAAATCTAACTACACGGATGTAGTCTCACTTGTGGCCTTGGAATGGTCCTAACGCAAGTTCTAGAATCTAAGTGCTACCGGTACACACATCATAGCATAAATGCTTTTCCTACCAATTCTAGGGGTGAACCTCACATATTTGGGGTGGAAAATTTTTTAGTGGTACGGCTTTTGTGCTAGTCATATAACTCCTATCCGTAAGACGCTCATTAAGATCAAAGTTTCACTCCTATATGTTGTAAAAAATTTTAAATTTGGCACTAAAATTACCTTAACAAGTATTTCTCTCAGTTTTATTACACATCTACCATCAAACAAACAAAAATCAAGCGCAATTGCATTCTCTAAAATCGTACTTTTACCCCCCCCCCCCCTTACACTTAAGATGAACATTGTCCCCAATGTTCAAATAATAAGATGTAAAAGCAAAAAGTAAAAGAATGAAATCAAATACTCCCCTGATTCGCTCGGTGGATAATGAAATTACACGGTTAAATCTTCCTCCAAAGAGAATGTTGAAACTCCATGACTAATGCATCGCCATAAGCTTGATTCCAAAAACATCTCCTTGTCCAAAATAACCTGTTAAACCTGAGAAAACAAACACGAAAACCTGCATAACATCGGCGGGATAAAATCTATATATAAGGATATAATGCTTGTGGAATGATAATTTTGCAGATTCCTGGAGATTATAAGTTGGAGATTTTAATAAAAACTTTTCGAAAAACAAAACTTTCAAAAATTTCTGAAAATTAAATCTGACGCCGTCAGGTTATAACCCCTGACGCCGTCAGAAATGACCTGACAAAAATTTTCATTTTTAGTTTCCGGAAAATTTCTGGAAAAACCTTTACCTTACTTCCTGGAAATCCTGCAAAACATCATTATGACTCGATACAAGCATTTGACTCAAACAAATACTAATATGTATGCTAATTTAATATTATTATGATTCATGTTCATTTGTTCTAATAAACCGATTTGACTTTCCCTTACACTTAACTTTTGCAAAATACCTTTATATGTAGTTAAGACGAAGTTAAAAACAAAATAAAGCATTTTCACAATTTTAGTTTTGAACATGAATCAATAATAATAAAAATTAAACATACATACGGAAGCAAATAGAATCAAACAAACAAATAAATAAACACACAAAGCAAATAAAGCTTGGGTTGCCTCCCAAGAAGCGCTTGTTTTTGTTCGAGTCACGAGCCTGACTCTACCCTTATTTAACAAAAATAGGGGAGGTTTTCCCTACACTTAGGATTAAGTGCGGGTGAAAGTAGCGATACACACCCTTAGGGTGTGAATATGCCACGTGAGGTGAAGGGGGTGAGTGAATGGCTTCCTTCATCCTAAAACTACCCGGATAATATCGGTTGATGGGTGGGTTGGTTCCTCTTTTTTCTCCTAGATGTAAATCTAAGGATGAAAAGTTGTGTAAAGGTTGAGGTTCCAATTCATCAACACTAGGAAATTCCCTAGAACTATGAGTAAGGTCATCACTAAAAGTGTGCAAACCTATATCCTCTAGTTGTGCTTGGTCCAAGGGTTCTACCTCCATCGGGATTCCTAAAGTCTCTTCTACTTCTTCCGGGTAAGTCACGGGCGGTGTGGGTGCCTCAAATGATGGTTGAGTATTTTGTGGGCTTATGGTGTTTACCTCATTATTCCACGTGTCAAGATCACCTATATCCTCGTCAATTGTTTTCTTAGGTAGTGATAATAACAAACCTAGTGCTTCATCCAACTTATGATTTATTGATACGGCTCTATCCACAATTCCTTGGCAAACTAGGCCGCTTTTCCTATTAGCCTCACTAAAACAAGATCCTAAACATGGAGGTTGTTCATAAGAATCTATCCTAGGTGAAGGCTCATATGATTCATAAGTGTCTCTAAATGAGGTATTTTGAACTTCTTGGTGTTCTAGCCACTCAACCATATCATGCAATCTTAGAAATCTAAGTGAAAAGTCCATTTGAAGCAAATTACAAACAAAATCACAAAGAAAAGATAGACTACGAGAAAGCTACAAAATAAAAAGAAAATATCTCACTTGATAGGAATCTTGTGAGTAGACCTAATAAAAATAAAATTTCAACCTAAGCAATAACTACTCCCCGGGCTGCGGCGCCAAAAACTTGATTGCGTGGTTTTGTAACCTTACAACAGGTTTTACCTCTCGAGGGATCTCAAGAGGCTTACAACCCCACCAGGCAGTGTACCTGACCGATGTAGTATAGTGTAGTGGTAAGTACGGGGGATTGATCGTTCTCCACAGGGAATAGTGTTCGTTAGGTATGAAAGACTACTCTAATTAGGTCTAAGGGTTGAGGAAGATTCTTTTTATGTTTTTATATTTTTATGAAAGCAAGTAAAATCTCGGTTTTGATAGAGTGGGCGGAATTAGTTGCTAGTCAACTAACCCAAATTACTACGAATGCAATAAAATAAAATAACTGAAAATAAAATGTGGTGAGAAACTTATGTGTAGAGAAATGTGTTTACTTAGATTTCCTTACTCCCTAACTATCTTTTACCGGTTAATTAGTGTGTATTAGTTGCGTGGATGACGGGTGTATTCCTTAATACCATTCGTGGGGTGGCGTACTTACTTCCCCAACTCTACAAGCTCCTACTTCACTCCTATGTCGAGCCGGCTAGGAAGCTCCTAACATGGGATCACTAGAATTCGCTTGTGCATTAAATACAACCATAAAAACCTTTAGTACGCGTTTGGTTCATGTTTCTTAAGACGTTCAAGCAAGTTACCGAATAGGAAGTTAGCCAGTTTTCTTAAGCCTAACATAGATAAACAATCATCCAATACAACTAATAACACACTAACAACCAATAATCAATAGCTAGGTTTCATTAGATCTAAGCAAACACAAGATAAATTTAGCCTAACATGTTAAACAAAAGACAAGAATAAGATAGAATCAAACAACACATAGACATATTGAATGATTAATTGATAACTTATCTTTCAATGAAACATGGAAGATCTCAAGGCAAAAAGCCCTGAAAAAGTAGCTGAATTCGTCCTAGGGTTTTATCCCAAAATTCCACACACTAAGCTCTCTCTAATGACAAAAAATTAGAAAACTATATATAAGATTTTTGGATCTGACGGCGTCACCTTATGGAGTGTGACGCCGTCACCTCGCCGCTTTTAGGGTTCCCGGATGACCTTCTTGACGCCGTCCCTCTTTAGCTCTTCAAAAATCCATTCTGGCTTATCAAGGCTTGACGCCGTCTAACCATGAACGTGATGCCGTCCCCTTATGATTTAAGCCGTGACGCCCTCGATCAAGTTAAAGCGTGACGCCGTCAGAATTCACATGCTATTTTCACTGTCCCGTCATGAGTAAATTTCACGTCCAACTTTTCTTGCCAAGGCATGACGCCGTCTAGAGTAAATCTTGACGCCGTCAAGAGTAACTTTTAGCCGATTTTTGAGACTTTGCCGTTTTCTTCACTTTAATGCTCCAAAAACGTCCAAAATGCCTCCTTTTCCAGATTTCTCCTCAAAAGTACCTAAAATGACAAAAGGAACGATTTAGGGCAATATTTGATCAAATAAATACGATTTAAGGCTTAAATGACCCCTTAAAAGCGGTACACTTTTCGCTTCATCAAATACCCTTACACTTGAGATTTGCTTGTCCTCAAGCAAATGTGCTTTTATTCTAATCAAAATACAAGTTAGGGGTCATTTAATGCTAACATAAAAGTAATTACAACAAATATTCATTCCACTTCAATCATAATAAGCACGGAGATTACAAACTAGCACCTCACAAGTAGTGTTTAGATACTCACATCTCTCAAGTGTCATCAAAATAAATCTCATAAATGAAAACGGATAATATCTCTCACTACCTGTCATAGCAAATAGATTACCATAGGCTTGGGAAAGGATCGAAAACCTCCTCCACTAGGCGTAAGCACCTAAGATAAACTATCAAAGAGGGATTTTAAATGGGTTATAACGTAAGGTGTAGGGAAAAGGAAAAACACGGTTTTGTTGGATACGGGATATTTTACTGGTGGCGAGTTAAAGATCTTGATCAATTACATGTACTATACAATGTTGCTAAGCCAAGACTAGACTCGATCTTAAGCTAAAAACGAAATAACAAAATAACAAAAATATAAAACAAACATAAAATGAAACGGGATGGTAGTCCGTATGTTTTTTCTACTTTTCTTTTTCTCATTTTTTTGTATTTTTCTTGATTTTTTTTTTTTTTTTTTTTTTTTGCATACACTTTTACCCTACCATCCAAAATAATACATCATAGGGGCGTTGCATTCCCCTTACACTTGAACTTTTACATAACTTTACAAATACTAATCTAATGACTCGAATTAAGATAATTGAAAAACTTGGAGTACTTTTAAAATATTTAGCACACATGGGGGTAATAAATGATGTTCTTCCCCATTACTCCATTACACTAGTACTTTACCCATGAGTCCCAATCGTCCCAAAACAATATGTACAAGGATATGACTCGACTTAGCAACCATGTAATCAACTAGATAATTAACTTGGGTTTAAACAAATGTTGTAACAATAATGCACTAAAAATGAGTGCATACAAGGTAGGCTAAGGCGATTTGGGTGTACATTTTAGTGGGGTGTAACAAATTCTTCCTTTAAGTAAAATGCTTAAAGGTCGAAACGAAAAGATAGGCTCTGAGGGGTGTACTAGGGGTATCGTGCACTAAAAATGAGTACAACGCAAAGGGTGTGGGAGAATTACTTGACCAATGTAGCCAATGTAATTATAACAAAAACACAGGTGTAAAACAATGGGTTAATCCTAATGCCTCTTATCATGTAGTAAATCTAACTACACGGATGTAGTCTCACTTGTGGCCTTGGAATGGTCCTAACGCAAGTTCTAGAATCTAAGTGCTACCGGTACACACATCATAGCATAAATGCTTTTCCTACCAATTCTAGGGGTGAACCTCACATATTTGGGGTGGAAAATTTTTTAGTGGTACGGCTTTTGTGCTAGTCATATAACTCCTATCCGTAAGACGCTCATTAAGATCAAAGTTTCACTCCTATATGTTGTAAAAAATTTTAAATTTGGCACTAAAATTACCTTAACAAGTATTTCTCTCAGTTTTATTACACATCTACCATCAAACAAACAAAAATCAAGCGCAATTGCATTCTCTAAAATCGTACTTTTACCCCCCCCCCCTTACACTTAAGATGAACATTGTCCCCAATGTTCAAATAATAAGATGTAAAAGCAAAAAGTAAAAGAATGAAATCAAATACTCCCCTGATTCGCTCGGTGGATAATGAAATTACACGGTTAAATCTTCCTCCAAAGAGAATGTTGAAACTCCATGACTAATGCATCGCCATAAGCTTGATTCCAAAAACATCTCCTTGTCCAAAATAACCTGTTAAACCTGAGAAAACAAACACGAAAACCTGCATAACATCGGCGGGATAAAATCTATATATAAGGATATAATGCTTGTGGAATGATAATTTTGCAGATTCCTGGAGATTATAAGTTGGAGATTTTAATAAAAACTTTTCGAAAAACAAAACTTTCAAAAATTTCTGAAAATTAAATCTGACGCCGTCAGGTTATAACCCCTGACGCCGTCAGAAATGACCTGACAAAAATTTTCATTTTTAGTTTCCGGAAAATTTCTGGAAAAACCTTTACCTTACTTCCTGGAAATCCTGCAAAACATCATTATGACTCGATACAAGCATTTGACTCAAACAAATACTAATATGTATGCTAATTTAATATTATTATGATTCATGTTCATTTGTTCTAATAAACCGATTTGACTTTCCCTTACACTTAACTTTTGCAAAATACCTTTATATGTAGTTAAGACGAAGTTAAAAACAAAATAAAGCATTTTCACAATTTTAGTTTTGAACATGAATCAATAATAATAAAAATTAAACATACATACGGAAGCAAATAGAATCAAACAAACAAATAAATAAACACACAAAGCAAATAAAGCTTGGGTTGCCTCCCAAGAAGCGCTTGTTTTTGTTCGAGTCACGAGCCTGACTCTACCCTTATTTAACAAAAATAGGGGAGGTTTTCCCTACACTTAGGATTATAAGTGCGGGTGAAAGTAGCGATACACACCCTTAGGGTGTGAATATGCCACGTGAGGTGAAGGGGGTGAGTGAATGGCTTCCTTCATCCTAAAACTACCCGGATAATATCGGTTGATGGGTGGGTTGGTTCCTCTTTTTTCTCCTAGATGTAAATCTAAGGATGAAAAGTTGTGTAAAGGTTGAGGTTCCAATTCATCAACACTAGGAAATTCCCTAGAACTATGAGTAAGGTCATCACTAAAAGTGTGCAAACCTATATCCTCTAGTTGTGCTTGGTCCAAGGGTTCTACCTCCATCGGGATTCCTAAAGTCTCTTCTACTTCTTCCGGGTAAGTCACGGGCGGTGTGGGTGCCTCAAATGATGGTTGAGTATTTTGTGGGCTTATGGTGTTTACCTCATTATTCCACGTGTCAAGATCACCTATATCCTCGTCAATTGTTTTCTTAGGTAGTGATAATAACAAACCTAGTGCTTCATCCAACTTATGATTTATTGATACGGCTCTATCCACAATTCCTTGGCAAACTAGGCCGCTTTTCCTATTAGCCTCACTAAAACAAGATCCTAAACATGGAGGTTGTTCATAAGAATCTATCCTAGGTGAAGGCTCATATGATTCATAAGTGTCTCTAAATGAGGTATTTTGAACTTCTTGGTGTTCTAGCCACTCAACCATATCATGCAATCTTAGAAATCTAAGTGAAAAGTCCATTTGAAGCAAATTACAAACAAAATCACAAAGAAAAGATAGACTACGAGAAAGCTACAAAATAAAAAGAAAATATCTCACTTGATAGGAATCTTGTGAGTAGACCTAATAAAAATAAAATTTCAACCTAAGCAATAACTACTCCCCGGGCTGCGGCGCCAAAAACTTGATTGCGTGGTTTTGTAACCTTACAACAGGTTTTACCTCTCGAGGGATCTCAAGAGGCTTACAACCCCACCAGGCAGTGTACCTGACCGATGTAGTATAGTGTAGTGGTAAGTACGGGGGATTGATCGTTCTCCACAGGGAATAGTGTTCGTTAGGTATGAAAGACTACTCTAATTAGGTCTAAGGGTTGAGGAAGATTCTTTTTATGTTTTTATATTTTTATGAAAGCAAGTAAAATCTCGGTTTTGATAGAGTGGGCGGAATTAGTTGCTAGTCAACTAACCCAAATTACTACGAATGCAATAAAATAAAATAACTGAAAATAAAATGTGGTGAGAAACTTATGTGTAGAGAAATGTGTTTACTTAGATTTCCTTACTCCCTAACTATCTTTTACCGGTTAATTAGTGTGTATTAGTTGCGTGGATGACGGGTGTATTCCTTAATACCATTCGTGGGGTGGCGTACTTACTTCCCCAACTCTACAAGCTCCTACTTCACTCCTATGTCGAGCCGGCTAGGAAGCTCCTAACATGGGATCACTAGAATTCGCTTGTGCATTAAATACAACCATAAAAACCTTTAGTACGCGTTTGGTTCATGTTTCTTAAGACGTTCAAGCAAGTTACCGAATAGGAAGTTAGCCAGTTTTCTTAAGCCTAACATAGATAAACAATCATCCAATACAACTAATAACACACTAACAACCAATAATCAATAGCTAGGTTTCATTAGATCTAAGCAAACACAAGATAAATTTAGCCTAACATGTTAAACAAAAGACAAGAATAAGATAGAATCAAACAACACATAGACATATTGAATGATTAATTGATAACTTATCTTTCAATGAAACATGGAAGATCTCAAGGCAAAAAGCCCTGAAAAAGTAGCTGAATTCGTCCTAGGGTTTTATCCCAAAATTCCACACACTAAGCTCTCTCTAATGACAAAAAATTAGAAAACTATATATAGATTTTTGGATCTGACGGCGTCACCTTATGGAGTGTGACGCCGTCACCTCACCGCTTTTAGGGTTCCCGGATGACCTTCTTGACGCCGTCCCTCTTTAGCTCTTCAAAAATCCATTCTGGCTTATCAAGGCTTGACGCCGTCTAACCATGAACGTGACGCCGTCCCCTTATGATTTAAGCCGTGACGCCCTCGATCAAGTTAAAGCGTGACGCCGTCAGAATTCACATGCTATTTTCACTGGCCCGTCATGAGTAAATTTCACGTCCAACTTTTCTTGCCAAGGCATGACGCCGTCTAGAGTAAATCTTGACGCCGTCAAGAGTAACTTTTAGCCGATTTTTGAGACTTTGCCGTTTTCTTCACTTTAATGCTCCAAAAACGTCCAAAATGCCTCCTTTTCCAGATTTCTCCTCAAAAGTACCTAAAATGACAAAAGGAACGATTTAGGGCAATATTTGATCAAATAAATACGATTTAAGGCTTAAATGACCCCTTAAAAGCGGTACACTTTTCGCTTCATCAGTCAGGGAATGATCCGAGAACCCTTAGAACAAAGGCTCCCATTAGAAGTCCATTTCCATCGACGACACACTTTACTACACGTGTCATAAACCACATAAGCGTCCATATGAGATTCCAAAACAACACACACACTAAGATTATTTTCATTCACAACCTGTCGAACCTCTTTTTGTTTAGGGAGCGGTTCAATCCCCTTATATTCCAAGAGGCGATACTAAACATCAGGAACATAAAAAATGGAAGTGCTTGCCCCCGATTTATCAAATAAATTACCTGATTCATCAAATACATTAAGAACCTCCTCTTTATCAACCAGATTAACACAATCATTACCATCATCATCTGATGAAGCGAAAAGTGTACCGCTTTTAAGGGGTCATTTAAGCCCTAAATCGTATTTATTTGATCAAATATTGCCCTAAATCGTTCCTTTTGTCATTTTAGGTACTTTTGAGGAGAAATCTGGAAAAGGAGGCATTTTGGACGTTTTTGGAGAATAAAAGTGAAGAAAACGACAAAGTCTCAAAAATCGGCTAAAAGTTACCTTTGACGGCGTCAGATTTTACTCTGGACGGCGTCATGGCTTGGCAAGAAAAGGTGGGTGTGAAATTTACTCATGATAAGCCAGTGAAAATTGCATGTAAATTCTGACGGCGTCATGCTTTAACCTGATCAAGAGCGTCACGGCTTAATTCAAAGAGGGACGGCGTCACGTTCAAGGTCTGACGGCGTCAAGCCTTGATAAGCCAGAACGGATTTTGGAGAGCTAAAGAGGGACGGCGTCAAGAAGGCCATCCGGGAACCCTAAAAGCGGCGAGGTGACGGCGTCACACTCCATAATGTGACGCCGTCAGATCCAAAAGTCTATATATAGTTTTCTAATTTTTTGTCATGAGAGAGAGCTTAGTGTGGAATTTTTGGGAGAAAACCCTAAGACGATTTTAGCATCTTTTTCAAGGCTTTTTGCCTTGAGATCTTCCATGTTACATTGAAAGATAAGTTATCAATTAATCATTCAATATGTCTATGTGTTGTTTGATTCTATCTTGTTCTTGTCTTTTGTTTAACATGTTAGGCTAGATTTATCTTGTGTTTGCTTAGATCTGATGAAACTTAGCTATTGATTATTGGTTATTAGTGTGTTATTAGTTGTATTGGATGATTGTTTATCTATGTTAGGCTTAAGAAAACTGGCTAACTTCCTATTCGGTAACTTGCTTGAACGTCTTAAGAAACATGAACCAAATGCGTACTAAAGGTTTTTATGGTTGTATTTAATGCACAAGCGAATTCTAGTGATCCCATGTTAGGAGCTTCCTAGCCGGCTCGACATAGGAGTGAAGTAGGAGCTTGTAGAGTTGGGGAAGTACGTACGCCACCCCACGATTGGTATTAAGGAATACACCCGTCATCCACGCAACTAATACACACTAATCAACCGGTAAAAGATAGTTAGGGAGTAAGGAAATCTAAGTAAACACATTTCTCTACACATAAGTTTTTCACCAACATTTTACTTTCAGTTATTTTATTTTATTTGCATTCGTAGTAATTTGGGTTAGTTGACTAGCAACTAATTCCGCCCACTCTTTCAAACCCGAGATTTTACTTGCTTTCATAAAATTATAAAAAAATACAAAAAGAATCTTCTTCAACCCTTAGACCTATTAGAGTAGTCTTTCATACCTAACGAACACTATTCCCTGTGGAGAACGATCAATCCCCCGTACTTACCACTACACTATACTACATCGGTCAGGTACACTGCCTGGTGGGGTTGTAAGCCTCTTGAGATCCCTCGAGAGGTAAAACCTGTTGTAAGGTTGCAAAACCACGCATCAAGTTTTTGGCGCCGTTGCCGGGGAATAGTTATTGTTTAGGTTGAATTTTTACTTTATAGGTCTACTCACTAGATTCCCTTCTAGTGAGATTTTTATTTTCTTTTTCTAGGTCTTCTTTAGTCTATCTATTTTCTTCGTGTCTTTGTTCGTAACCATTACCATTCGACATCATGGAAGATGGTAATATCCTTAATCCCAACAACCCACCACCACAACAACCACCACCACCTCCTAGAGCCCGTACTTTAGGAGAGTATTCCCGTCCTAGCCACCATGGCTATCAAAACACCATTGAGCTCACTCAAGGAGCCAATATCACACCCTTGCGATCTGACACCATCCGGTTGGTGCAAAGCGGATGCGCATTCCATGGACTTCGATCTGAAGATCCTAATCAACACCTCAAGGACTTTCTTAAAATCGTTGATTCTATAGACCTTGATGTTGCCACTCGAGAGACGACCCGATTGCGTCTCTTTCAATTCTCTCTGCGGGATCAAGCTAGTCAATGGCTAGAACGTCAACCCGCAGGATCCATCACCTCTTGGGATGATCTCACTACTCGTTTCCTTGCTCAGTTTTTCCCACCGGGAAGAACTACCAAGCTAATGAATGATATCTTGATGTTCCAACAACGTCAAGGCGAAACTCTCTACGAGGCATGGACTCGCTTCAAGGACTTACTCCAAAAAGTCCCTCACCATGGCATAGAACTTTGGCTCCAAGTCCAAATCTTCTATGACCATATCAATCTCTACACAAGGCAAACCATTGACCAATCGGCCGGTGGCAAGCTACGTGATCTAAGTGCGGAACAATCATGGGCTCTCCTAGAGGATCTTGCTCTTTATGACAACGAAAGTTGGAGTGATCCCCGTGATTTGAATAAAACGGTCAAGGCAATATCTTTGCCTTCGAACAATTCAAGCACTTCCGACCGTAGGATCATAGAACTTGAAGACCAAGTCAAGTTTCTCATGAAATCCTACGAGGTTCCTAAACTTTCAAGCCAAGTGAACAAAATCACTTCTTCATGTGAATTATATAGTGGTCCCCACGACACTCGTGATTGCATGGAACTCCCCGAACAAGCTTTTGTGGACTACGCATCCTCGCGTACCGACGGAGCGGGAGACAAGTGGTACACTTTCAAACCCGAGCCAAACCATTACGGTGATACATACAACCCTTCATGGAAAAATCACCCGAACCTTAGGTGGAAACAAAACCAAAACGCACAACAACCCAATTCTTCCAACCCACCTAATCGTTTCCAATCAAGCGGTTCCAACTCGAACCGTACTTTCAACAACAATCCTTCCGGCAATGGTAGTACCAATAACTTTGAAGGATTGATGTCTCAATTTATGGCATCTCAAGAAGCTCGTTTAGCCAAGTTTGAAGCCGATTTCAAACAAAAACAAAGCGAGATGACCAATAAGATTGACACCTTGTTGAAAGCCCTCAATGACCGAGAAATGGGAGCACTCCCTAGCAACACGGTCAAGAACCCGAAACTAAATGTCAACGCTATTTCATCGGTTTCGTCCCCTAGTTCTTGTACACAATATTATTCGGTCAATTCCATGAGCACATGTTTCAAACAAACCCAAGTCGTTCCAAATGACCAAGAAGTTATGACATCCAAATTGGTCAACAACATAGTTGAAACACCTCCCACTCAAAACCTTGACGAAGAATTCAAGGAGCTCCACCTTGAAAGTCCGGTTGTTGATGTGTTGGATGAGAAGAAGCTCAAGTTAGGCGAAAAAGGAACCGCCTTCGTTCAAAACAAACTACCTAAGAAGTTAGATGACCCGGGCTTATTCGTTCTACCTTGCAAGATCGGTAATTCGGAGGCTTATGACACATTAGCCGATCTTGGATCAAGCCTTAACCTACTTCCGTTACCTCTCTACACCTCTCTAAAACTAGGAAAACTTGAAGAAACCGAGGTGATAATAGGTTTAGCGGATGGGAGTGTTGCTTACCCGGTTGGAGTAGTTAAGGACGTGTTAGTGCACATTGGAAAACTAACCATTTTAGCCGATTTCCACGTCCTTGATATGATTAGCGACCCTACATGCCCCTTGTTGATAGGTAGAGGATTTTTGGCGACCGCTAGTGCTATGATTGATTGTAAGGAATCTAAGATAGCGGTAGGAGAAGGAGATACTTGGTCAGTCTATGATGTGAAGAAACATGCTTATGATACTAGTGATGAACCGACACCCCATTGGTTAGAGTTGAATAGGAGACCATCTAGATATGGACCTTGGATAGATAGAGGCTTCATAGGACCCCAACGCCCATTTTACCTAGAAGAGGACTTTGTGAACCGAACACATACGGTAGAACAACTCTTGGCTAGGGACACCGAATTGGATCCATTTGAAGACCCTCTAGTTTTTAGAAGGATGATTGAGTTCCTAGGAGTTTTGCCAATTAACCTAGGAATGAATAAGTGGACTTGTGAGGAAGATGATCATAAGTGGAGTTGGGACAAACCACCCAAGGATGGAGATGGGTCATGGCATATTAAGATGACATTGTATGACCCGGATGGAGAGAAGTTTGAAAAGATATATCATACTAAGCGGACCAATAGGAAACTTCAATCCAAGCTTAACCCTAAAGACGTCCTCGATGACGAGCTCACTTATATAGGGTAGAATGACTTTGAGTCTAGCTACAAGACTCGTTAATAAAGAAAAGCGCTTCTTGGGAGGCAACCCAAGCTTTATTTGCTTTGTGTGTTTATTTGTTTGTTTGTTTGTTTTTATTTGTTTCCGTATGTGTGTTTAATTTTATTCTTATTGATTCATGTTCAAAAGTAATTTGTGAAAATGCTTTATTTTGTTTTTAACTTCGTCTTAACTACATATAAAGGTATTTTGCAAAAGTTAAGTGTAAGGGAAATCTAAATCGGTTTATTAGAATACAAATTAACATGAATCGTAATAATAATAAATTAACATACATATTCGTATTTATTTGAGTCAAATGCTTGTATCGAGTCATAATAATGTTTTGCAGGATTTCCAGGAAGTAAGGTAAAGGTTTTTCCAGAAATTTTCCGGAAACTTAAAATGAAAATTTTTGTCAGGTCATTTCTGACGGCGTCAGGGTTTATAACCTGACGACGTCAGATTTAATTTTTAGAAATTTTTGAAAGTTTTGTTTTCATAAAAAGTTTTTATTAAATCTCCAACTTATAATCTCCAGGAATCTGCAAAATTATCATTCCACAAGCATTATATCCTTATATATAGATTTTATCCCGCCGATGTTATGCAGGTTTTCGTGTTTGTTTTCTCAGGTTTAACAGGTTATTTTGGACAAGAAAATGTTTTGAATCAAGCTTATGGCGATGCATTAGTCATGGAGCTTCAACATTACTTTGGAAGAAGATTTAACCGTGTTACTTCATTATCCACCGAGCGAATCAGGGGAGTATTTGATTTCATTCTTATTTACTTTTACATCTTGTTATTTGAACATTGGGGACAATGTTCATCTTAAGTGTAAGGGGGGGTAAAGTACGATACCTTAGAGAATGCTATTACGCTTGATTTTTCGTTTGTTTAATGGTAGATGTGTAATAAAACTGAGAGAAATACTTGTTAGGGCAATTTTAGTGCCAAATTTAAAATTTTTTACAACATATAGGAGTGAAACTTTGGTCTTAATGAGCGTCTCACGGATAGGAGTTATATGACTAGCACAAAAACCGTACCACTAAAAAATTTTCCACCCCCAAATATGTGAGGTTCGCCCCTAGAATTGGTAGGAAAAGCATTTATGCTATGATGTGTGTACCGGTAGCACTTAGATTCTAGAACTTGCGTTAGGACCATTCCGAGGCCACAAGTGAGACTACATTCGTGTAGTTAGATTTACTACATGATAAGAGGCATTAGGATTAACCCATTGTTTTACACCTGTGTTTTTGTTATAATTACTTTGGCTACATTGGTCAAGTAATTCTCCCACACCCTTTGCGTTGTACTCATTTTTAGTACACGATACCCCTAGTACACCCCTCAGAGCCTATCTTTTCGTTTCGACCTTTAAGCATTTTACTTAAAGGAAGAATTTGTTACACCCCACTTAAATGTACACCCAAATCGCCTTAGCCTACCTTGTATGCACTCATTTTTAGTGCATTATTGTTACAACATTTGTTTAAACCCAAGTTAATTATCTAGTTGATTACATGGTTGCTAAGTCGAGTCATATCCTTGTACATATTGTTTTGGGACGATTGGGACTCATGGGTAAAGTACTAGTGTAATGGAGTAATGGGGAAGAACATCATTTATTACCCCCATATGTGCTAAATATTTTAAAAGTACTCCAAGTTTTTCAATTATCTTAATTCGAGTCATTAGAATAGTTATTTGTAAAGTTATGTAAAAGTTCAAGTGTAAGGGGAATGCAACGCCCCTATGATGTATTATTTTGAATGGTAGGGCAAGAATGTATGCAAAAAAAAAAAAAAAAAAAAAAAAAAAAAAAATCGAAAAAATCAAGAAAAATACAAAAAAATGAGAAAAGAAAAATAGAAAAAACATACGGACTACCATCCCGTTTCATTTTATGTTTTTGTTATTTTGTTATTTTGTTTCTAGCTTAAGATTGAGTCGAGTCTTGGCTTAGCAACATTGTATAGTACATGTAATTGATCAAGATCTTTAACTCGCCACCAGTAAAATATCCTTTATCCAACAAAACCGTGTTTTCCTTTTCCCTACACCTAACGTTATAACCCATTTAAAAGCCCTCTTTGATAGTTTATCTTAGGTGCTTACGCCTAGTGGAGGAGGTTTTCGATCCTTTCCCAAGCCTATGGTAATCTATTTGCTATGACAGGTAGTGAGAGATATTATCCGTTTTCATTTATGAGATTTATTTTGATGACACTTGAGAGATGTGAGTATCTAAACACTACTTGTGAGGTGCTAGTTTATAATCTCCGTGCTTATTATGATTGAAGTGGAACGATTATTTGTTGTAATTACTTTTATGTTTGCATTAAATGACCCCTAACCTGTATTTTGATTAGAATAAAAGCGCATTTGCTTGAGGACAAGCAAATCTCAAGTGTAAGGGTATTTGATGAAGCGAAAAGTGTACCGCTTTTAAGGGGTCATTTAAGCCCTAAATCGTATTTATTTGATCAAATATTGCCCTAAATCGTTCCTTTTGTCATTTTAGGTACTTTTGAGGAGAAATTTGGAAAAGGAGGCATTTTGGACGTTTTTGGAGCATAAAAGTGAAGAAAACGACAAAGTCTCAAAAATCGGCTAAAAGTTACCTTTGACGGCGTCAGATTTTACTCTGGACGGCGTCATGGCTTGGCAAGAAAAGGTGGATGTGAAATTTACTCATGATAAGCCAGTGAAAATTGCATGTAAATTCTGACGGCGTCACGCTTTAACCTGATCAAGGGCGTCACGGCTTAATTCAAAGAGGGACGGCGTCACGTTCAAGGTCTGACGGCGTCAAGCCTTGATAAGCCAGAACGGATTTTGGAGAGCTAAAGAGGGACGGCGTCAAGAAGGCCATCCGGGAACCCTAAAAGCGGCGAGGTGACGGCGTCACACTCCATAACGTGACGCCGTCAGATCCAAAAGTCTATATATAGTTTTCTAATTTTTTGTCATGAGAGAGAGCTTAGTGTGGAATTTTTGGGAGAAAACCCTAAGACGATTTTAGCATCTTTTTCAAGGCTTTTTGCCTTGAGATCTTCCATGTTATATTGAAAGATAAGTTATCAATTAATCATTCAATATGTCTATGTGTTGTTTGATTCTATCTTGTTCTTGTCTTTTGTTTAACATGTTAGGCTAGATTTATCTTGTGTTTGCTTAGATCTAATGAAACTTAGCTATTGATTATTGGTTATTAGTGTGTTATTAGTTGTATTGGATGATTGTTTATCTATGTTAGGCTTAAGAAAACTGGCTAACTTCCTATTCGGTAACTTGCTTGAACGTCTTAAGAAACATGAACCAAATGCGTACTAAAGGTTTTTATGGTTGTATTTAATGCACAAGCGAATTCTAGTGATCCCATGTTAGGAGCTTCCTAGCCGGCTCGACATAGGAGTGAAGTAGGAGCTTGTAGAGTTGGGGAAGTACGTACGCCACCCCACGATTGGTATTAAGGAATACACCCATCATCCACGCAACTAATACACACTAATCAACCGGTAAAAGATAGTTAGGGAGTAAGGAAATCTAAGTAAACACATTTCTCTACACATAAGTTTTTCACCAACATTTTACTTTCAGTTATTTTATTTTATTTGCATTCGTAGTAATTTGGGTTAGTTGACTAGCAACTAATTCCGCCCACTCTTTCAAACCCGAGATTTTACTTGCTTTCATAAAATTATAAAAAAATACAAAAAGAATCTTCTTCAACCCTTAGACCTATTAGAGTAGTCTTTCATACCTAACGAACACTATTCCCTGTGGAGAACGATCAATCCCCCGTACTTACCACTACACTATACTACATCGGTCAGGTACACTGCCTGGTGGGGTTGTAAGCCTCTTGAGATCCCTCGAGAGGTAAAACCTGTTGTAAGGTTGCAAAACCACGCATCATCATCGTCTAATGCTAAGGAGTCATGGGGATTAGATGTAGAGATATTTGTAGCCAAGTTTGACGAATTAACCTTAGGTGTAGGGTAACTACTTGTATTAGTAACATTCTGGGTAGCTTGGCTATTCTCAATGGGATTAGAGTGGACACCTGAAATAGAAGCATCAACCGTAACAGTAGGTTTACTAGAGCTAGTGTTAGCCTCTCCCTAAGAAGGAGTACTCTTAGGGTTAGTAGCAACAGCTTTAGGCCTATATTGGAGGTTCTTAGCAACTGGAATACCACTAAACACACTACCCGCTTTAGAATCCTTAGCATTCTTTTTATTCTTACCCTTTTTATTAACCACTTGTTGAAACCCATCATTTGATTTTTCTACCACTGGAGGAGTCACAACTGTTTTAGAACAAGTTTCAACAGAATGACCAAAGATTAAACAAACATCACATCTAGGTGGCTTCCATTCGTATTCAACACGAATAGTTTCAGTAGTAAAACCAGGCCTATCAATGAGGGGTACCCCAACACTAATCGACTCTTTAAGGGCAATATTGGAGTCAATCTCAATTAAACAACGTGCAAAGCTACTCCTACCCATGAATCAATACACATCGAGCTAGTATAAGAATCAAGCATAATAGGCTTACCAATATGAGTAGCAATAATACTTATACCATCTTCAGAGAAAACCTGTGACAGGACATCATGAAGTTTAACCCACACTGGGATACGGGTCAACTCCTCTTTCGTTAAGCTAGTACTCATGTTCCATTGCTTGAGAATGATAGGGCTATTTTTAATCATCCATGGACCACCCTCAAGAACAGCATCAACACCCACTTGTGAGTCAAACTTAAAGAAGAAAAAACATTTTGCATTCATCATAATATGTTTAAGACCATATTTTGACCAATTATTCCGAACATAGTATTCAACCACCGGGAAAGCAATACGCTTACCAATGAAGTACCCATAAAGCGTGTTCTCAAACTTAGTGCTAATTGGTACTTAAACGATTCTTTAAATGGTTTTTCGTTAAATTCAACTTGAGATTTTCATTCAACTCAAAAACCATATTTTTATATGCTTGAGGTGAGAATGTTCCTCCACCCCGATTACCTTTATCTTCTTCTTTGAGCATAGCTTTTATAAAGGCGTCATCCATTTGAGGGGTCCAAAAGGTTGATTCCCTCTTACAAGTGTTATCGTCATTTTCAGTTTTTGCATTTTTTTCATTATCAAAATCTGCAAGCATATATAATAAGGTATGACGTTCGATGAAAATTCAAGAAGCAGACCGCAAAAACAAGCCAAACTAATTTATGATAGGGCTACACAATAGGGCCAACTAAGGTTTCTATATGCAACATAATATCACGAGTAGGTAAATTAACACGACTTCTCTTATGAAGTCGATTATATGCAACAAAAGCTACCATTAGACAAACCAATTGAATTGCAGCTAATTGTTGTGTAAACAACAAAAGATGTAGGTCATCCATAAAGTCTGGTAACAAAAAGAAAGTCACAAAACCTTATGATCATAAATTAAGTCAATAGGTTGTTTAAAAAGAAAAAGATAAAATCAATTAAACAATATATGAGTTTTTCAACTATTACATTATTTTTTCAACTAATTCATGATTCGTTGGCTTAGAACAGTGGATACTTTTATATTCATCTAAAGTAAAATGAGGGGAATATATTACCCATAAAACAAATAAAGAAAAAATAAGAAAATTTTAGAGATCAAACATGGAATAATGGTACAGAGATTATTATGGAAGAAGAAGTTGTGAAAAGAGACAGTGGTGGACTATGGAAGACCACTTGTTGCATTGGTAAAAAACAAAGAAAGAGATAAAACAAAATATATCAAGGGTAACTTGGTTAATTCATTAAAAAAAGTATACTTTCATCACATTTCTTCCCACATTTGGGCGGGTGAATCTGAGCGCTAAAACCATCAAATTTCCCTTCAATTACATTCCTTTTCACTTTCTTTCTTCCCTCCAAAATTTTTGAGAACACCAATAATTTTTGTTTCCCCTACTTTTCATTCACTTTCTCTCCTACACAAAACTAGATAACACAGTGAAAATGACGGACGAGAACGTAAAAACCGGACGAAAACGTATACATTTTTGTCTGTTTTTTACGTTTTCGTCCGTTTTTATACGTTTTCGTCCGTTTTTTTTTTATGTTTTTAAACGGACACAAACGTAAAAAATTAAACGATAACATTTAAAAGCGAATGAAAACGTAAAAGAATGGGCGAGAACGTAAAAGAATGGGCGAGAACGTAAAAAAATGTAAAAATCGAACGAGAACGTAAAAAACAGACGAAAACATAAAAAAAGGACAAAAACGTAAAAAAACTGACGAAAATGGATAAAAACAGACAAAAACGTAAAAAACGGACAAAAACGTAAAAATTTAGACAAAAACGTAAAAACGGACCAAAACGAAAAAAATGGACGAAAACATATAAAAACTGATGAAAACGTATAAAAACAGACGAAAACGGATAAAAACGAGTTTAAGCAAAAAAAAGGTTAAATAGAAAATGGATACAAACGAGTTTAAACCCCAGTTCGAGCCTATGCTGCCCTTTTTATTTCATTTTAAAAAATGAGGACTAACGGTGCAAAAAATATTAACGGAGGGACTAACGGGTAAATATTATTTTAACACTTAACGGGTAAAACTAACGACGTTAGTGCTCAGGGATGATTAGTGCCAATAGTTTATGAACTTAGTGATGATTAATGCCAAAGGTTTGAGATAGGGATGATATGTGCTAAAGTCTATAAACTACAGGGATGATTTTTGCAGTTTACACTAATTCTTAAACGACAAACTTTTAGAAAAAACCGATTTCACCATAATTTCTAAAATTTAATCCTCTTTAATTTTGTATAAATTTTGTTAAAATTTTTGAAAACTTTTTTTTTCCTATCAAATGGGTGTTAATTTTTTTTATTTTTTTGGCATTTTCGACCACAATTTTTACCGTCATAAATGCCGAATTGTTAAAAACTTAAAACACGAAAGTTATATATTTTCATTCACTCTTTACCCAGAAATTTGAATCACTCAAATCCGATATGATATGAGTGAGATATCGGACGTTAAAGATTGTGTTTTAGTCATATTTGTTGCACACAAGGTGTTTGACGAATTGTCTAGCTTAGATTTTTAGTGTTAAATTGCGTTAAATTCACTAATTTGTGTACCACAATGCATCATTAATCATTTTATTAATATAAGTTTCAAAAAGTGATATTTTTTTAGTTGTTAATTTTTTAAAAAAATGTACATATTGTGTATTATTGCGTTTTTGACCATAAATTTGACCAATATAAAGTTTGAATTAGAAAATTTGTAAAACATAAAAGTTATTGATTTTAGGTCAATGTTTACTCTGGTTTACATAATCACTCAAATCCGAAGTCATATGAGTGAGATATCACACGTTAAAAATTACGTTTTAGTCATATTTAATGATGGAAAATATTACTTATGAACTATATGGATTATGATGAACAATGATGAATTGATGAACAACACTAACTAATGAACAAGATTAACTGATGAACAATACTAATGAACTGATGAACAAGACAACATCAATTTACATGTTGTTCATAAGTGTTCATCAGCTAGTCTTGTTCATTAGTTCATCAATCTTGTTGATGAACTGATGAACACACTAACTAATGAACAAGACTAACTACTGATGAACAAGACTACATCAATCTAAATGTTGTTCATAAGTGTTCATTAGTTAGTCTTGTTAATCAGTTCATCAGTCTTGTTGATGAACTGATGAACAAGACTAAGTGAGGAACAAGACAACATCAATTTACATGTTGTTCATAAGTGTTTATCAGTTAGTCTTGTTTATTAGTTCATCAGTATTGTTGATGAACGGATGAACACTAATTGATGAACAAGAAAACATCAATCAACATGTTGTTCATAAGTGTTCATCAATTAGTCTTGTTGATGAACTGATGAACAAGACTAACAACTAATGAACAAGACTAACTGATGAATAAGACTAACTGATGAACAAGACAACTGATGAACAAATTTTTGTTCATCAATAATAAGTGTTGTTCATCAATAAAAATAAATGTTCATCAGTTAGTCTTGTTTATCAATTATTCTTGTTCATTAGTTAATTTTTCATCAGTCTTAATTCATGTTCATCATAATCCATTTTGTTCATAAAACATGTTTTTCATCATCAAATATGACTAAAACGTCATCTTTAACGTGTGATATTTCACTCATATGACATCGGATTTGAGTTATTCAAAAACCGGAGTAAGGATTGACATAAAATCTATAACTTTTGTATTTTACAAATTCTCTAATTTGAATATAATATTGGTCAAATTTATGGTTAAAAATGCAATAAAACGCAATGCGTACATTTTGTACAAAATTAACAAATTAAAAAAATAATCACTTTTTGAATCTTACATTAATAAAATGATTAACGGTGCATCGTTGTATAAAAATTAGTGTATTTAACTCAATTTTAACACTAAAATTATAAGCTAGACATTTCATCAAACACCTTGTGTGCAACAATTTTGACTAAAACGTCATTTTAACAAATATCTACTCAAATATATGGATTTATATTCAAATTTTGGGTAAAAGCAATAAACCAAATGCTACATTTTTACAATTATCAATTAAAGATATCATTTGAGTGTAATTAAAAGAGTCTGAAAATGTCAAGAAAATCAAAATTATTTATCAATTGTAAATATCGTAATTCACAAAATGTAAAAATATTCAAAAATTTTAACAAAATTATTACCAAATTAAAAGGATTACTTTTGAAATTTTTGTGGTGAAAATGTTCTTTCACTAAAAGGTTTGTCCGTTTACCAGAATAGTAAAAGTTCGGTTTTGAAATTAGAGGGTGAAAAAAAAAAAACGGTCAAAAGACTAAAACACCCATTGACCGAAAATAATAAAAAAGATGAAGGGCTTTGACTAGATCTCATCCGACGGTGGAGATTGCTTTTTAAACTTTGTAAAACATACTCACTTTGCAAATGATCCGCAACCTTTCATCAACACATGTAACATATTTTATTAATTGAAAATTCCAATCCATCTCATGTGATTTAAAGTGGAAGGGTTGTAAAACCTTGTTTGCTTGTAACTTGCATTTTCATTGTTGTAGATTGCTAGCTTGGATTTGTGCTTTCAGTGTGATTGTCAAGGTGAGTTCTCGTGGCACCATTTTTACTATATATTCCTGGGGGAAAATAATACCCAAATATTATTTCAAGCTTTTTATGTAGTGCTTAAATATTGTTTTACTTTGGACGAATTTTGTATGTTTATAATTACGTTAGGTGCACTAGTGGTTTTGCTGTGTGGTTTCTTTCTGTGTGGTTATTGCATTAGTGGTACATAATGTGTGGTACAAACATTGTGTAGTACTTTCTTCGTGGTTCTTACGGCGTGGTAGAATCCCACATAGCCGTGAAAAGTGCACTCGTTTTAGCTCCAATTGGTAGGCTACGTGTTGATTCCATGTTGGTTGCATGACTCTTTTTCGTGGTTTGGATAGCAATTGGATAACATTTATTACTATTTTCCCTACGCTATTATTAGTATTATTATATGCACACGTGTCCTACTCATATACTATGCATGGTAACCGATCTTGTTTACTTTAAACCCACGATCTCACCAACGTTATGTTGACATTTTCGAGTATACATTTTTAGGTGATAATACTTCTACTTAAGGATATCAGATGTTCAGGGCTAGCAAGACCTTAGGATACTTGCATTGGAGTCATTTATGCTATCATTAAGATTTCCTATTTCATATTTTATACTTATTATATTTTGGTTGAGATATTTTGGATTTTACATTTTTATGTCTATGTATTTTTATGTTACGATTAACTTCGATACAAGTCTCCTCTTGTGTCGGGTGTTGTCATGACATTTTAATTTTTGATTGCATTTAGTGATTCTCTATTTTTACATCAAGGTGTCGTGACGATGCATCTCTCGTTACGCCCCGCGTTTTCGCCTTGGCGGGGTGTGACAATATATATGATACAAAAATGTTGTACTATTGTGTCTTATATAATATGCGTTTTTTATTAATATTTAGAAATTATTACTAGTGATTAAATACAAAAAAAGTATCAGTTTTTAAGAAATTCGTAGTATTTTCATTTTTTTTTAATAAAAACATTGTTAAGTCAACTATTTCATTAAAACAACATTGTTTGACTTCTATGTGGTCAAGCAAAACAAAATTTGAAAGTTAAACTTTAAAAATAGCAAAGTTCAAAATACAACCATGCGGTTTGCCCATTTTAACATCATACATCACTGTCAGATAAGTTGACACATGGCATATTTTTTAAGACACGGTACTCGTGCATACAATGAGTTTTTAATAACAAAATGTTATAATTGAGGTATTTAGATTGAAATGCGGTCAGTGTTGCAAAAAAATGCCTACAAGGTTGATTAATCACTGCCTAGGCACTACTGGGCCACCAACCTGGCCGATTAGTGTAAATCGGTCAAACCAATTGGTCAACCATGGTCAACGATGGTCAAACTTGCCAAAAACTTGCAAATCTCGTCGGAAATACCCAAAACTCGTCGTAAACTAGTTTTAATCACTTATAGTTTTCGTGTTTTTTTTTTTTTTTTTTTTTTTTTTTTTTTTTTTTTTTTTTTTTTTTAATTTTTATCTATTACAAGATGTTTTTTTTAAAGAAAATCTTTCCGGGAATACCCAAAACTCACCGAAAATACCCAAAACTTGCCAGAAATGCCAATCCGATTAATCGTCGATTCTCGACTATTGTAACCTTGAACAAATGTAATTACTTATAGTTGCTGTTTATGCGCAGACTATATCAAGTTCTTTTTTTAAGGAAAATCTTGTAGAGCATATCCAAAGCTCGCTGGAAATACCCAAAACTTGCCAAAAATACCAATCCGATTAATCACCGATTAATCCCGCCTTGACCGATTACAAGCTACGAGAAGGTCGACCGCCCGACTATCGATTCACGATTTTTTCAACCTTGAATGTGGATCAAATTGGGAGCAAGAATAGGATGAATCTGTAAAATACGGAAATAACTAAACATAGATTATTAAAACAAAAATCTTAATAAATAAGATATCACAATTATAATAACCTCATGCTAATTTCAAACTCTTTAAACAATAACATCAAAAAAAAATATCATTCATTTCATCAACTACGAACTATCAACTATGAACTAACACAATAATAAATAAAAAAATGTAATATGGTGTTTTATATAGTAGAGTTTGTGGATTAATTTTAAAGAGTAATTTATAGGGATTAAATACAAGAAAAGTCTCATTTTTTAAGAAACTTCGTTCAAAAAAAGCTGTCATACAAATATTTTAAAAAAAAATCAATATGAACATTGTTAAGTCAACTATTTCATTAAGATAGCATTGTTTGACTTCTTATGTAGTCAAGTAAACAAAATTTGAAAGTTAAGTTTTAAAAGAGTATTTTAAGTTTTAAGCAAAAATATTTTTGCTTTATATACAGTGGATAAGAGATCGAGATATCGTTTTGACACAATTTTAAAGTTGCCAAATAATTCACCTTTTTGATGAGGTGAACATGAAGATAACTTACTTGTTAAAGAAGTATTGTATCACATAACAACATACCTTAACTACTTATAATGTAAAAATGGTCAAGTGAAAAGTGAAAACTGAAATTTCAGTCAATGCCCATTTTGCGCTTGTCAATGAATGGAAATCGAATGCTCAATGAATGCCTGGTCAATGGTGATTAAATGGGAAGTATCGAATGGAAAGTATTGATGGTGAGTTCATAGGACGAATGGAAAGTAATGAATGCCTGTCAATCTTAACTACATATAATGTAAAAATGGTCAAAGGTGAAAAGTGGAATAGTCAATGTTTGTGAAATGTTGAAAAAAAAATAGACAACCATGCGTAATTAGACAGCCATGCGTATTAAAACATTAAATGGTGTCATTGAAAGGAAAGTATTTTGATATTGAACATTCAAAGGAAAGTAAGACTTTAAAAAAAAAGCCATGCGTCTGAAATAGTTTAAAGAGTATAAGTATTGAATGGGCTCTTTATACATTAATGAGGAAACTACTAAATGGCCAAGTTAACTATAGCAACTTAACTATAAAAAGCCATGATATCGACACAAGTTGAAGGAAAATATTCAAAAGCGAATTGATGTGCTTCTCGTTAAATATGTGTATATTATATCCTAAGTATCACTCAAATTTTAAATTTATAAAACACCTTTTTACCAATTGTTAAGAAAACACATACGAGCAAGTATACTCGTTCGTTTGTAGTATGGTTTGTGGTAAATAAGGATCTTCCCAAGAGACTACTAGTTAAAGACTTAGCGATGTAGATAGTAGCAAAAGAAATAGTACTAAAGATTGTCACACTCTTAAGCACCGTAAATAAACAAACAAACAATGGTTCCAAATCAAAGCAATCAAACGAACAAATACTTGTTTAGGAATAATGACTAATCGTGATAGAATGTTGAACATGTTTGGGTGAAACTTAGAAGGCACATATCAATTTTCACAAGGTTTTCTAGTCAATGGGTAATATCAAGAAAATCCATGTTTCTACTAGTTTCACGGGTGAGTCCTTTCGGCCAATATCTCATCCCATTACACTAGCTCTTTGTGTGATCAAATGTATGAAAAAGATGATTAGTTACATTAGTTCCTACGAGTCCTTTCAACCCAATCTCGTGATTAAATATTCCTGAATTCATTTAAACTTGAATACTCATAGTTGTCAATTATCAAGTACCAATCCATTTGTGCACCAACTTCTTGGAATCAAACAATATTAGAAATCATTTCAACCTTTAAATCTAATAACGTTTAACCAACAAGTTTTAGAACACGAATCATATTTAAACAAGCTCATGAAAATAATCACTTTTGCTAACCAACTAACCATTCAACATTCATACGAAAGTCCACATCATTCCCAAACAAGTATCACAAATTATTCCATAACAAGTGTCATCATCAAACATGACATTTCATTCAACATCAATCGGTTCAACATGTTAATTTAAAGTAAAGAAAGTTACCCAAAGGCAAGAATACAATGAGTAAATAAAGTGTTATAGCACTCCTTAGGGCCTCCAATTGAACAAGGGAATCTTCCACCTCTTCTAGTAAGTATCACCAACACTTTCTTTGTTTCTACTTGGGATCTTCCTTGAGATTGGCAGAGATTACTAAGCTCTTTCGGGTTTAGTAAGTAATGTGATCAAGCCCTTATGGTGTAAGGCTTGATTGTAAGTGTGTGTTGTTATGGGGTGATTAGGGCCTTATTTATGCTTGAAATCATCCCCAAAAACTGTAATAAGCCTTCAATAACCATTAAAAGAGAGGAAGTGATCGGACTCAAGTCATTATGGTAGTTAAAACCAAGAGTTAATGCAACTCTTCAGCTCAGGAAATTCTCAACCCACGGTTCAGATTTGAACCTGCGGTTGGAACGTCAGACTTGAACCTCAGGTTGAGTTTTTGAACCTTGGGTTTGAATCTCAGCTTCAACCTTGGGTTGAGATTGGTTTTGCACATGTATTTCAACCTTGAGCTAGCATATAACTTCAATTTTTAACATACTTTTTAGCACTTAATCTTGACTCAATCTCCTCAACTTTCTCTTGTACAACGGAAATAATCATAGCATGATTCAATATCTTTGATGACGATCTTTTTCTTTGATATTTCCTTAATTTCATAGCTTTTATTCGTCTTTCTTTGATATTTCCTTGTACCTAGTCCTGAACACATCTTACCAACTTTTAAGCGTAAAATGATCATAAACATGACTAAATAATATATAAAAACATACAAATAACGCACTGATGAGGCGAAAAGTGTACCGCTTTTAAGGGGTCATTTAAGCCCGAAATCGTATTTATTTGATCAAATATTGCCCTAAATCGTTCCTTTTGTCATTTTAGGTACTTTTGAGGAGAAATCTGGAAAAGGAGGCATTTTGGACGTTTTTGGAGCATAAAAGTGAAGAAAACGGCAAAGTCTCAAAATCGGCTAAAAAGTTACCTTTGACGGCGTCAGGATTTACTCCAGACGGCGTCATGCTTTGGCAAGAAAAGTTGGATGTGAAATTTACTCATGACGGGCCAGTGAGTTTGCATGAGAATTCTGACGGCGTCACGCTTTAACTAAATCAAGGGCGTCACGGCTTAAATCAAAGAGGGACGGCGTCACGTTATAGGTCCGACGGCGTCAAGCCTTGATAAGCCAGAATGGATTTTTGAAGAGCTAAAGAGGGACGGCGTCAAGAAGGTCACCCGGGAACCCTAAAAGCGGCGAGGTGACGGCGTCACAATGCATAAGGTGACGCCGTCAGATGTCAAAGTCTATATATAGTTTTCTAATTTTTTTGTCATTAGGGGAGAGCTTAGTGTGTGGAATTTTGGGATAAAACCCTAAGACGATTTTAGCTACTTTTTCAGGGCTTCTTGCCTTGAGATCTTCCATGTTTCATTGAAAGATAAGTTATCAATTAATCATTCAATATGTCTATGTGTTGTTTGATTCTATCTTATGCTTGTCTTTTGTTTAACATGTTAGGCTAATTTTATCTTGTGTTTGCTTAGATCTAATGAAACCTAGCTATTGATTATTGATTGTTAGTGTGTTGTTAGTTGTATTGGATGATTGTTTATCTATGTTAGGCTTAAGAAAACTGGCTAACTTCCTATTCGGTAACTTGCTTGAACGTCTTAAGAAACATGAACCAAACGCGTACTAAAGGTTTTTATGGTTGTATTTAATGCACAAGCGAATTCTAGTGATCCCATGTTAGGAGCTTCCTAGCCGGCTCGACATAGGAGTGAAGTAGGAGCTTGTAGAGTTTGGGGAAGTAAGTACGCCACCCCACGAATGGTATTAAGGAATACACCCGTCATCCACGCGACTAATACACACTAATTAACCGGTAAAAGATAGTTAGGGAGTAAGGAAATCTAAGTAAACACATTTCTCCACACATAAGTTTCTCACCACTTTTCATTTTTGTTATTTTATTTTATTTGCATTTGTAGTAAATTGGGTTAGTTGACTAGCAACTAATTCCGCCCACTCCTTCAAAACCCGAGATTTTACTTGCTTTCATAAAAATATAAAAACATAAAAAGAATCTTCCTCAACCCTTAGACCTAATTAGAGTAGCCTTTCATACCTAACGAACACTATTCCCTGTGGAGAACGATCAATCCCCCGTACTTACCACTACACTATACTACATCGGTCAGGTACACTGCCTGGTGGGGTTGTAAGCCTCTTGAGATCCCTTGAGAGGTAAAACCTGTTGTAAGGTTGCAAAACCCACGCATCAAGTTTTTGGCGCCGCTGCCGGGGAATAGTTATTGTTTAGGTTGAATTTTTATTTTATTAGGTCTACTCACTAGATTCCTTTCTAGTGAGATTTTTTATTTTATTTTTATAGGTCTTCTTTAGTCTATCTTATTTCTTTGTTTGTTTGTTCGTAATTTCCATTGACTCTTCCGTTCACCATTATGGAGAACGCGAATCCACCATACTACCAACCACGTAATTCACCCACTCCATATGACATCTTGATGTTTAAACAACATAAAGATGAACCTCTCTATGATGCATGGACTCGTTTTAAATATTTACTCCAAAAAGTCCCTCATCATAACTTCGATTTTTGGTCCCTAACTCAATTCTTTTACAATCATGTCGACCGACAAGCCCAAAGGTACATTTACCATATTGCCGGCAGGGATATTAGGGAATTAAGTGCTGAGAAAGCATGGGAAGCTATTGAAGAGTGTGCCCAATATTATTATATAGTAGACAACCCGACAAACGTTAGTACAAGTCAATTGACCACAAAATTCGAGGATCATGAAACAAGTTTGTTTGGGGATGAATATGTTAGTGTTGAGATACCTAAGTGGTTGTCATGTAATGCCATAGTACAAAACAAACACATAGGTGACCTTGATGTGATGGAGGATTTAGCCAAACATGATCACATTGATCAAAAAGACCTAGGTTTTATGATCGATGATGATGAATCTCAAGAAACACATGATGAATCTTTTGGGCAATTTGAATATAGCAGTCATAACATTGAGGATGATCCTTATGATTCGGATATAGAAGTTAAGATGCCTAGAGAAGCACTTGAGATACTTGGGAAAATGTTAGGGTTAGATCCTACTAAAACACATGATGAGGATATAGGTGATCTTGACATAAGAAATGATGAGGTAAGTAACATAAGCTCACCAAGTACCCCACAAGTCCTACCATCATTTGAGGCATACACACCACCCATGACTTACCCGGAAGAAGTAGAAGAGACTATAGGAACCCCAATAGAGGTAGAGCCCTTGGACCAAACAAAACTAGAAGAAATAGGTTTGAATACTTGTAGTCATAACCTTTCTTTTAGTTCTATGGAAGTTCCTAGTTTTGATGAACCGGAGCCTAAACCAAAACCGTTACCTAATCTTCCATCCTTAGATGTGAACTTAGGAATTGAATTAGGTCCCGATCCACCCATCAAACCATGTAGTCCGGGTAATGTTAAGATTAAGGTAGTAGACTCTAGGCCTTGTAGAGAGGAAGCTAACATCGGAGTGAAACATGACCTTACATACTTACATCACCCATTCATGATTGATCACAAGAAACATTATGGATTTAAACCGGGTTTATTAGGTCAAGATGGATTCCCAACTAGGAGTCTCTCGAAGTTGATAGAAGATGATCCCTTTTTAGGAGGAAACTCAAAATCACCCATTTACCAAAGTGAACTAGGCAGGGTTATGATGATAGGATCCCGCACCTTTGAGCATATAATTCACCCGTCACTCTTTCCTCACGTGGTATATTTCCACCCTAAGGGTGTGTATCGCTACTTTCACCCACACTTAATCCTAAGTGTAGGGAAAACCTCCCCTATTTCCGTTAAATAAGGGTAGAGTCAGGCTCGTGACTCGAACAAAAACAAGCGCTCTTGGGAGGCAGCCCATGCTTTATTTGCTTTGTGTGTTTATTTATTTGTTTATTTGTTTGTTTGTTTGATTTTATTTGTTTCCGTATGTGTGTTTAATTTTTATTAGTATTGATTCATGTTCAAAAGTAAATTGTGAAAATGCTTTATGTTGTTTTTAACTTCGTCTTAACTACATATAAAGGTATTTTGCAAAAGTTAAGTGTAAGGGAAATCTAAATCGGTTTATTAGAACACAAATTAACATGAATCATAATAATAATAAATTAACATACATATTAGTGTGTGTTTGAGTCAAATGCTTGTATCGAGTCACAATGATGTTTTGCAGGATTTCCAGGAAGTAAGGTAAAGGTTTTTCCAGAAATTTTCCGGAAACTTAAAATGAAAATTTTTGTCAGGTCATTTCTGACGGCGTCAGGGTTTATAACCTGACGGCGTCAGATTTAATTTTCAGAAATTTTTGAAAGTTTTGTTTTTTAAAAAAAAAAAAAAGTTTTTATTAAAATCTCCAACTTATAATCTCCAGGAATCTGCAAAGTTATCATTCCACAAGCATTATATCCTTATATATAGATTTTATCCCGCCGATGTTATGCAGGCTTTCGTGTTTGTTTTCTCAGGCTTAACAGGTTATTTTGGACAAGGAAATGTTTTGAATCAAGCTTATGGCGATGCATTAGTCATGGAGCTTCGACATTACTTTGGAAGAAGATTTAACCGTATTATTTCATTATCCACCGAGCGAATCAGGGGAGTATTTGATTTCATTCTTTTACTTTTTCTTTTACATTTTGTTATTTGAACATTGGGGACAATGTTCATCTTAAGTGTAAGGGGAGGGTAAAAGTACGATTTTAGAGAATACAATTGCGTTTGATTTTTGTTTGTTTAATAGTAGATGTGTAATAAAACTGAGAGAAATACTTGTTAAGGTAATTTTAGTGCCAAATTTAAAATTTTTTACAACATATAAGAGTGAAACTTTGATCTTAATGAGCGTCTCACGGATAGGAGTTATATGACTAGCACAAAAAACCGTACCACAAAAAAATTTTCCACCCCCAAATATGTGAGGTTCGCCCCTAGAATTGGTAGGAAAAGCATTTATGCTATGATGTGTGTACCGGTAGCACTTAGATTCTAGAACTTGCGTTAGGACCATTCCGAGGCCACAAGTGAGACTACATTCGTGTAGTTAGATTTACTACATGATAAGAGGCATTAGGATTAACCCATGTTTTACACCTGTGTTTTTGTTATAATTACTTTGGCTACATTGGTCAAGTAATTCTCCCACACCCTTTGCGTTGTACTCATTTTTAGTACACGATACCCCTAGTACACCCCTCAGAGCCTATCTTTTCGTTTCGACCTTTAAGCATTTTACTTAAAGGAAGAATTTGTTACACCCCACTTAAATGTACACCCAAATCGCCTTAGCCTACCTTGTATGCACTCATCTTTAGTGCATTATTGTGACAACATTTGTTTAAACCCAAGTTAATTATCTAGTTGATTACATGGTTGCTAAGTCGAGTCATATCCTTGTACATATTGTTTTGGGACGATTGGGACTCATGGGTAAAGTACTAGTGTAATGGAGTAATGGGGAAGAACATCATTTATTACCCCCATATGTGCTAAATGTTTTAAAAGTACTCCAAGTTTTTCAATTATCTTAATTCGAGTCATTAGAATAGTTAATTGTAAAGTCATGTAAAAGTTCAAGTGTAAGGGGATGCAACGCCCCTATGATGTATTATTTTGGATGGTAGGGCAAAAGTGTATGCAAAAAAAAAAAAAAAAAAAAAAAAAAAAAAAAAAAAAATTTCAAGAAAAATAAAAAAAAATGAGAAAAGAAAAATAGAAAAAACATACGGACTACCATCCCGTTTTATTTTATGTTTATTTTATGTTTATGTTATTTTCTTTCATTAGCTTAAGATCGAGTCTAGTCTTGGCTTAGCCACATTGTATAGTACATGTAATTGATCAAGATCTTTAACTCGCCACCAGTAAAATATCCCGTATCCAACAAAACCGTGTTTTCCTTTTCCCTACACCTAACGTTATAACCCATTTAAAAGTCCTCTTTGATAGTTTATCTTAGGTGCTTACGCCTAGTGGAGGAGGTTTTCGATCCTTTCCCAAGCCTATGGTAATCTATTTGCTATGACAGGTAGTGAGAGATATTTTCCGTTTTCATTTATGAGATTTATTTTGATGACACTTGAGAGATGTGAGTATCTAAACACTACTTGTGAGGTGCTAGTATGTAATCTCCGTGCTTATTATGATTGAAGTGGAACGATTATTTGTTGTAATTACTTTTATGTTTGCATTAAATGACCCCTAACTTGTATTTTGATTAGAATAAAAGCGCATTTGCTTGAGGACAAGCAAATCTCAAGTGTAAGGGTATTTGATGAGGCGAAAAGTGTACCGCTTTTAAGGGGTCATTTAAGCCCGAAATCGTATTTATTTGATCAAATATTGCCCTAAATCGTTCCTTTTGTCATTTTAGGTACTTTTGAGGAGAAATCTGGAAAAGGAGGCATTTTGGACGTTTTTGGAGCATAAAAGTGAAGAAAACGGCAAAGTCTCAAAATCGGCTAAAAAGTTACCTTTGACGGCGTCAGGATTTACTCCAGACGGCGTCATGCTTTGGCAAGAAAAGTTGGATGTGAAATTTACTCATGACGGGCCAGTGAGTTTGCATGAGAATTCTGACGGCGTCACGCTTTAACTAAATCAAGGGCGTCACGGCTTAAATCAAAGAGGGACGGCGTCACGTTATAGGTCCGACGGCGTCAAGCCTTGATAAGCCAGAATGGATTTTTGAAGAGCTAAAGAGGGACGGCGTCAAGAAGGTCACCCGGGAACCCTAAAAGCGGCGAGGTGACGGCGTCACAATGCATAAGGTGACGCCGTCAGATGTCAAAGTCTATATATAGTTTTCTAATTTTTTGTCATTAGGGGAGAGCTTAGTGTGTGGAATTTTGGGATAAAACCCTAAGACGATTTTAGCTACTTTTTCAGGGCTTCTTGCCTTGAGATCTTCCATGTTTCATTGAAAGATAAGTTATCAATTAATCATTCAATATGTCTATGTGTTGTTTGATTCTATCTTATGCTTGTCTTTTGTTTAACATGTTAGGCTAATTTTATCTTGTGTTTGCTTAGATCTAATGAAACCTAGCTATTGATTATTGATTGTTAGTGTGTTGTTAGTTGTATTGGATGATTGTTTATCTATGTTAGGCTTAAGAAAACTGGCTAACTTCCTATTCGGTAACTTGCTTGAACGTCTTAAGAAACATGAACCAAACGCGTACTAAAGGTTTTTATGGTTGTATTTAATGCACAAGCGAATTCTAGTGATCCCATGTTAGGAGCTTCCTAGCCGGCTCGACATAGGAGTGAAGTAGGAGCTTGTAGAGTTTGGGGAAGTAAGTACGCCACCCCACGAATGGTATTAAGGAATACACCCGTCATCCACGCGACTAATACACACTAATTAACCGGTAAAAGATAGTTAGGGAGTAAGGAAATCTAAGTAAACACATTTCTCCACACATAAGTTTCTCACCACTTTTCATTTTTGTTATTTTATTTTATTTGCATTTGTAGTAAATTGGGTTAGTTGACTAGCAACTAATTCCGCCCACTCCTTCAAAACCCGAGATTTTACTTGCTTTCATAAAAATATAAAAACATAAAAAGAATCTTCCTCAACCCTTAGACCTAATTAGAGTAGCCTTTCATACCTAACGAACACTATTCCCTGTGGAGAACGATCAATCCCCCGTACTTACCACTACACTATACTACATCGGTCAGGTACACTGCCTGGTGGGGTTGTAAGCCTCTTGAGATCCCTTGAGAGGTAAAACCTGTTGTAAGGTTGCAAAACCCACGCATCAAACACACTCAAAATATGTACAAAATGAGCGTTATCAAACCCCCCACACTAAGGTTTTGCTTGCCCTCAAGCAAAGTAATCTCTTGAAAAATTGTTTTTCCAATAGCCAATCATTGTGATTCTCTAAAAATTTCACTAATCTTCCTTATTGCCAAGGCAAAAGATCAAAAAGTGATTTTTACTTTTGATACGTGAAATTTAAATGAAATACTCGATCAAGCTAGATAACACAATTAAGTTGGTAGTCTCATCCCTTGCTTTTGTGTGCTGCCTTTGAGAATGTAGACTGAACTGATAGTCTTGTCCATTTTATACAGATGCATGTCTCTGTCTTCAGGACGTGGAGAGATGTCTGTATTTTCGTCAAGTAGAAGGCTGATAAGTAGTTTGAAATACCAAACAAATGGGATTTTGGTTAACGGTTTCTGATAGTGACTTTGGATCTGAAAAACAATGTCTTCCCAGATAAGTTGTGCATAGTCAATCTGTTTCTGATTGACCATACCCCAGAAGATTTGAAGATGTAACAAACGAGGGTGCTCGTGACCACTTTCCCTTCCTGAGACTGAACGGACCAGAATGTAGTATATGGTTCTCCAGGTTTGAGGGATGGACTTGGCGTTAACCTTTGAGATTTTCGTCAATGGTTTGTCCGATTGCACATCGTAGCCAATGTCTACAAGGAATTTGAGGACTTCTTCTTCAGTGGGTGTAAGGTAGAATCTATTTGCCGGTTCAGGTGCTTCTGGTAACATCAAGGCTTTACGAAGGTAGTTTGGATTGACTTTAACTTCTTTACGATCCAGCTTGCATGTCAAATACCTTTCTCCCATGTCCAGCTTTATAGTATTCCACATTTGATGAATGTATAATTCAGGAACACTATCTGATATGTCTAGCAAGCTCCTGCACTTGTGTCACTTGAGTACCACTATTGCAATTTGACAGCTTGGTTCAGCACAATTGATTCTTTCAAATTCTACCCTTGTGTTGTTGTTGCCAATCTACGCCTTATAGCCTTGTGGTAAAACATCAGCTTTTGTGAGCATTGGGAGTGGTTGTTGTTGTGGTGCAGCCATTTGAGATTTTTGAAATATCATTCAAGCACAGATATGCAGGATACATGATAATTAGCAAATAGTTAAACTTGATGTTTCACATGTGATCCTTTTGTTGCTTAGATTGATATTACAGGTTTAAACATAACACTTTTGTTTCAACAAGCAAATTTCTATAGTTTTCAACTTATGTGAATTTCAACAGTTATCAAATTTGAAAGTGTAGTTATAGTCCAACTTTAGAAAATATTTGGTTCTCTATAACCAAGGCTCTGATGCCAATCTCTAACACCCCTAAATTTTTAAGATAGCAGCGGAAGTCTAATTGGGGTATTACCGAGAGGATCGAAGTCAAAATCATAGAAAATGACTCAAAAGAGGCGTTTTTAAATAACATAGGTCCTTAATACGAATTCAGTTACAAAGTTTTATATCAGAGTAATAAAAATTCCTTAGAGGAAACATAGTTTTAACTGAATTACAAACTTTATTTTACACCAAATATTAAAGATAGATTTCAGCCCTCTCCATGCCTTGATTTGCTCCGCTAATTCCCTGAGATAAACATGCTTAAAAGTCAACAAAATGTTGAGTGAAATCATAGAGTTTGAAGTTTAATAATCAGTTCGATACACAAGTAGGATTGTATTGGGGATACAATCAGTTTAAAAAGTTGATATTGCAATTCATATATATTGCCCTAAGTCTCATGACACGCAAACGTTAACAAAGTACCGTAAAACGGAGGAGTCACATCACGTTAATGATGGATATTTGCCCTCGAGTAATATGTGATTTGCCAATTTCTATTTTTCTTAAATATAATGCATCGCGACTAATACAACTAGCAAAAAGCATTCCGTCCAAGTATTAGTGGGATAGGTCGTCAACCTTTAATAGATCTATTCATTATATTCGCGTTCACATACAAGTGATTAATGGCTCATGATAAAGGGTCTTGTGGCAATAAGGTAACTTAGGCATATATCAACTCAGGTAAGCAAACAGAAAAATACTTGTGATTTGTTTATAGCATGTATCTCCCTCACGGAGTTTCAAATAGTTAAATCAGTAAAAGTGAGGCTATGACTCACCTTAAATGTTACTGGTGATGGTGAAAGTAATTTCAAGGGTGATTATGGTATTGACTTCAGTACGAAACCTGGTAAATACAAATGTCTGAGAATCTGACCAAATACTAGTGGTGGATGTGAAATGAGTAGTGAATGATGAATAACGATATGATCGTTGAGTGTGAGTGTGTTATGCTTAAAGTGCTTACAATTCAAAAATAATGTTATATATATATATATATATATATATATATATATATATATATATAATAACGATCTGATCGTTGAGTGTGAGTGTGAGTGTGTTATGCTTAAAGTGCTTACAATTCAAAAATAATGTTATATATATATATATATATATATATATATATATATATATATATATATATATATATATATATATATATATATATATATATATATATATATATATATATGATTATCTTGATTTTTGTGTCAAGTAACCCGTAATGTTATTGTTTCAAAAGTGTTTGAGAGGATTCGATACACTATGAGGTGGTTAAACCTTTGTGACTTTGTGTATATGATATATTGAGTTAATATGATTAAGTATGCGGAATCTACTTAACCACAGTTAGAAGGTTATTATGGTTATGGAAATGAAACATTTATGTTTGTTGAATGAGCAAAGAACAATGAAAGTTATCACCAAACGATTCAATATTATTCAAGATAATACGAGTGATCTTCACTATCACTAGGGTTACAAAGACCTTGAATCTTATGTTTCCATGACTTGTGATATTCTTGTGTTTGTTCTATGTCTTAACAGTTATGAAAGTTCTAAATTAAGCACACATAATATCTAGTCTAAGATCTCCTTTTATAGTCCAAGAAGATCTTTACAATATTGCTTTAAGTCTTATCGAGCTACTTGTTTATGCGTATGTCAGTGAGTGTCTTTCAAGTTGTTCTAATTGTTTAATGAAAGCACATGCACTCAACATGTTGACTGATCAAATATCAAGATATTATCTAAAGTATATGAATGACTCATATAAATAATATCTTCTTCATTCTTATCCATCCAGCAGCAGTATACGCTACACCTGTTACTTCAGCGGCAGAAAGTCTAACACTAGCAGCAGTATTACTCAGCAGCAGAATGTTAAAGCTAGCAGCAGTATGTTTGTACTAGCAGTAGTATGTCACTTAGAGAATTTCCCGATACTTAAACTTCAGAATATTTAATTCCCAACAATCCTCCCTTAAACATGTGAACCCTTTTCAACATGTTTTCTGAATTAAATGAGGAATTTTGAAGATCTTTCAAACACTTCATAGTCAGACCCTTGATCTGAACTTTCTTCTATTCTGTAGGATTAATATCTTTCTCAGTAACTCATCTACTTTCTTTTGACTTTAGCAATATCAATACTTTCCTTAGATGGAGGAATTATAAGAGGCAATGGTGCTGTGTATCTTGAATGCTTGTTTCAACAAGTGAAATTATCTATCAGCATGCCTTTGCAAGTGATGAACAAACGTAGTGAATTGAAATTGAAACCTTTCTCCTTCTGACCTAGATAGAACTTTCTCCTTTAGTTTTGTTCTTGTCATTTTCAACCTTCATGTCATCATCTTGTATGCTCTTCTGATTGAACTTGATCTGCTTTGGATCATTTTCCTCCCCTTAATTCTAAACATTCTTCCTTTATTGGTTATTCTTCCTCCCCTGATTTTATTATCACTTCTGAGCTTGGAAGATCTCTCATCATGTACCAAAATATATTCTCCCTTGGGGCAAAGAACCTTTCCTTATCCTCCCCTGTTTGGAAGATCTGTCACTATCATCTGATCTACCAATTAGAACTTGTTGTCAGACAATGTTGTACATGAAGCTATCAATTCCTTAAAAGTTAGTTTGCTGCCCTCATGGGGTAATAGCACATAATCCAACATCTGATGATTTTCTGAGCCATTCTTATTCCAAAAATCCTTTTTAAGAAAACTTTTAACTTTTAGCAGTATGCATATGATTTTATTATGAAAAATCATATTGCTTCCAACCATTTTGAAGGGATCAAGTGTAGTTACAGACACTTAATCAAAATTTCGGTTTAAAGCAACCTCTGGTTGTGTGAGAACCAATGTTTTTCAGTTATAAATAACTGCCTGTGTACAGATAAACCTATTCAAAAGGCTTTCTTGACAGGGTTTCCAGCTCATAGCATTTGTTACCTCTAACACAAGTGTTAGATTCACTTTTGCTAGCTGTTCTTTCTATCAGATGTCCTTAGACTTGCTCATTATACTTAAAAGTATAAAATGATAGAAAGTGAGTTGTATCAGTTACTATCTGATCAACTAAATCATCAATTCAATGTGAAACATCATAACTAGGTTTCAAGAAAGAAGTTTTAAGGAGTTTTAAATTCCCAAACTCAGTCCATCATAAACATATTATGTCAGCAACTAGCATCTCCATTCTGCTGCTCAAACATTTCACTTGAAACATCCTTTGTGTTCACATATTCATACCTGAAATTGTTAGTCTAAAACCAAAAGAACAATGTACAAAGTACTTGTCTTGCATTAGAATAATCATAGGACTAACTGTATGAATAACACAATTTTAATTTGTACTAGAAGCACAAACTTTTGTAATAGCAGTAGTATCTTGTAAATCCAACAGCACAATCAAAAATTTATTTACATAAACACATCAGATTGAAAATTTTAAAGATTAAGCATTCCAATACTTGCTATCAAGTACTAAAACCTTCCAACATCAAAAGCTTTTGTAAGAAGATCTGCAAAGTTATGATCTGAAGCTATTTTCATTACTTGAATTAACCTTTTCTCATTGCAGTCTCTAATAAATTGATGTCTAATTTCAATGTGTTTTGTTTTAGAATGTTGCACTGGATTTTTAATAATACAAATTGTACTACTATTATCAATATGAATGACAGTGTTTAAGAAATTGTACCCATAGTCAAGAAGTTGGTTTTGAAGCCATAGAACTTGACCACAGCAACTTGCAGCAGCTACATATTTAGCTTCAGTTGTTGAATTAGCCACAATGGTTTGCTTCTTACACTGCCATGAGACAAGTCTACACCCAAGGAATTGACATCCTCTAGTTGTTGACTTTCTGTCCAAGCTAGCACCAGCATAATCACTATCTGAGTATGCTACCAAGTCAAAAGGTGACTCCCTAGAATACCATAGACCCAACCTTGGTTGACCCTTGAGATATCTAAAAATTCTCTTGACTGCTGTTAAATGAGAAACCATAGGAGTTACTTGAAATCTTGCACAAGCACAAACAGAGAACATGATATCAGGTCTTGATGAAGTGAGATACATCAAAGAGCCTATCATAGATCTGTAAGTGTGTACATCCACATTCTCTCCATCTAAGTCTTTAAGAAGATGTTTCTCAGAGTCCATTGGTGTGCTTGCTACTTTTGAATCAGCAAATTAAAATTTTCTAAGTATCTCTGCCACATACTTGTCTTGAGAGATAAAGATTCCTTCACTTGATTGCTTAACTTGCATACCCAAAAAGAATGTAAGTTCTCCCATAGAACTCATCTAAAACTTATCATACATAAGTTTCTCAAACTCCAAACACATTTCCTTCCTTGTAGATCCAAAGATAATATCATCCACATACACCTGCACTAACAGAAGATCCTTCTTGTGCTGTTTGATGAAAAGTGTCTGATCAATTGATGAACTCAAATAAGTACATTTTATTACTATCATTTATCCTATTAATTTGACTTGTTTTACTATATTATGTATGAGGATTGATACTTAATCGTTTACTTTTGTAATTCTCAGGTAAAAACAAGCATTTGGTGAAACTTGGCAATTTTGGACTAATTATAGAGCAAAACATGCAAGAAGTTAAGAGTCTATCGAAATGCACAAGATCAAGACTATTCTGCTCCAGATGCGCCGCATCTTTCTCATTACATACGGCGCATCACTATCAATATTTCACCAGATACGATCCAAGATACAAGAGGACATGCGCCGCATCTAATTATGGAGTTACGCCGCATCTTCTGGCGGTGTACGAATATTTCTGAATATTATAATCTTGGACCCCACGCGAAGTTAAGTCAATGCGCCGCATCTACTTACTAGATGCGCCGCATCTTACCCTCAGACAGAAACTATAAATACCCCAAGACCAGACGAATTCCGAAGCTTTTAGTCAACACACAGAAGGCCGAAGTACAGAAACCTAGGACGAATTCAGTCGATTAAGGCAGCACAAGACACACCCAAACGAAGATACAAGAGCTGTAAGAAGGTGCTGCATGTGTTTAATTCATTAAGTAGTTTTGTTTTATTGTGTTAGTAAACTTTAATTCATCAAGATTGGTGGCTTGTGTAATGTGACAACGGAAAGATTGCACTCCCTTAAAACTACTTTCTCATTAATTAAAGTTTATATGTTGATGTCTTTGGTGACTTTTATTAGTGCATTGATAACCTCTGTGTCTAGCTGAGCGTTGATCGGGTCGCCATGCCTCTGCCCTCACCTATTTATTAGATCGCCTATGCATTCTATCGTCTGTAGAAAAGTAGGAAGAAAGATAAATAGGATAGTCATAAGTAATCATTAAGGGTTTACTCGCCGATAAGATTAGAACCAACGAGAAAGGACTTAATCTCGGTGCGTTGCATCGAACTATACACTTTATATAAAACTAGCAATAAAACAAGTGACAAACTACTTATCTATCAGGACAGCCTTCTTATTGTCTCGAGTATTTATCTGTGTACGTGTGTGCTATTCGCTGATTCGTGCCTGTTGGTTTAGTTTATTATTTAATTGCAACCAAATCGTGCCAGTCTCTCAGGCTGAACCCCTTTGCGTTAGATTAGGTTGTATAGCTAACTTAATATATTAAAATACTGATTAGAATAACTAGATAATACGTTCCACTCTTAGTGATCGACACTCTACTTACCATTATATTCATACTGACCGGGTACACTGCTCGTTAAGTGTGTGTGTTATTGATAAGTCGGCTAAATATAAATTTAAAACTTGAGTAGGCATTAATACTGCTAAACCGCAATGACACATCGCACGCATCAAGTTTTTGGCGCCGTTGCCGGGGAGTGAATTGTTATTATCTGTTAATTTGATTAGTATTTTAATTAGGTTTTTTACTTTTTTTATCTAACCGCTAATTCTGTTGTGTATTAGATTAATTTGCATTCATTGTAATATTTTGCATATTTTCTGTTTTTGTGTGTTATTTGTTTGCTTTTATTTGTGTTTATTTTCGTTTGTTTTATTTGTTTTTAATTTTTCGTATTTTTTGTATTCTGCTATCATTGTGCTGAGCTAAATCAAACGATACGGCGCATCTGATTTCTCAGATACGGCGTATTGCGTTTATTTTTTATAAAATACAACGCGTTTAATTAATTCGATACGACGCATCTTTTCCCCAAGATACGGCGTATCTGTTTTTGATAAAAAAATTTCTAAACGTTAACGCCATACGACGCATCTGCTTTTGCAGATACGGCGTATCTATTATTTTAAATTAAAAACAGATTTCGAATTATTAAACAGATACGGCGTATCGATTTTTATCGATACGGCGCATCTTTTGAATCAAAAATCTTATATTTTGAAACGTAACGAAGATACGGCGCATTAACTTTTGTTAATACGATGCATTGAATTTTTAATAAATATCGATTTTTGATAATTAAAAACAGATACGGCGCATTCAAATTTCTAAGCGGCGTATCTATTTTCTGAATAAAGTCTGATTAAATTTTAACGATTATAAGATACGGCGTATCCAACTTTTTGGATACGGCGCATCGTCTGCAGATATCAGTAACTTTAATTTTTCGTATTCCATTTTCGTTGTTAATTTTCTGATATATTACTTTCTTGAGCATACCCTACTGATATTTTTGTGTTGATTTCAGGAAGTGCATGACCAGGAGTTCTACGAAGAACTTGATTCAACCTTTCGAAGATCCTGAACGAGTCTTTCATTCGCTTAAAAGGCTTTTCAACACAAAAAGCTTTGATACTTCAAGTTCATTCGAGCTTGATTATTTTTCTGAAGAGAAAGAGGAAGAAGAAACAGAAACAATGGGCGAAAACACAACTATGGAGGAATACATGAACAAAACCCGTGCTGATTACACTTCAGGAGTTGCTAGACCAAAGTTTGATGATAAGTCAAAGTTTGAATTGAAGGGTCAGTTTCTCAAAGAGCTAAGAGAGAATGCTTTCAGTGGATCGGAACATGAGGATGCTAATGAGCATGTTGAAAAGGTTCTCGAGATTGCGGATTTGTTTACTTCAGAAGGAGTCACTGACGATCAACTCATGCTAAGAATCTTTCCACTCTCGCTAAAAGGAGCTGCTAACAAGTGGCTAAGGAATGAACCTGCTAGTTCAATCACTACATGGGAAGATTTGAAGAGCAAATTCCCGAAGAGATATTGTCCACCTGCTAGGACTGCTAAAAAGATGGAGGCTATCAACAGTTTCAAGCAAGAGCCTGATGAAACTCTTTATCAAGCTTGGGAAAGATTTAAAGATTTACTGGTAAAATGTCCTCAACACTATCTAACCCCTATGCAGGAGATAATATTGTTTTATCAAGGATTGGACGTGCCTACTAGACAAATCTTGGACGCTAAGGGAGCTGTGCCCCAAATGAGAGCAACCAATGCTAGGAAAGCGATCCAAGAAGCTGCTGATCATTCTCAAAAATGGCACGATGGGACCTCTACTAGATCTAAGAGCAGCACTAATTTTGACGGGATTGCTGCTATTCAAGCTCAATTGGATAAAATTAGTAGAGAGATGAAGAAGCGTGATGAAAGAGCGTATGCTGCCCAAGTTGGATGTGAAAAGTGCGAAGGACCTCACTACACTAAGGATTGCCCGAATAAGAATGAAAGTGAGACGTTTGAAGAAGCATATTACACCCAATTTGGACAACCATTCCGACCTTCAGGAAGATTTAGGGAAGCCACCCCGGGATTCTATCAAAAGAACAACTTCAATCCCACTTATCAAGAAAGGAGGCAGACTTTAGATGACACTCTAAAGCAAATTATGGCCGATGCTGCTAAAAGACATGAAGAGAATACTGCTATGATCAAAGAAATTCGAGCTTCAACGGACACTACTACAAGAAATCAAGGAGCTTCGATCAAAGCACTGGAACAACAAATTGGTCAAATGAGCAAAGTTCTTCAAGAAAAGGGATATGGAAGTTTACCTAGCTCAACCGAAACCAACCCAAGAGATCATGTCAAGGCCATAAGCACCACTGAAGAAGTCACTCCTTACTTACCTAGAAGACCGATGAATGGTAATGATGGTGCAAGACCCGAATTTTTCTTTAATTCTTCAATCAGTTTAAGGAGACTACTAAAAGAAAAGACAAAGATTGAAGAGGAGATCAAGGCTGCAATGAAAGAAGAGAGCTCTGCAACCGACTTACATGCCTTGCCTCATAAAGAAAAAGACCCAGGAAGTTTTACTTTGCCTTGTTCAATTAATAATATATCTTTCAATAATGTGTTAGCTGACTTAGGAGCTAGTGTTAGTGTTATGCCTCTTAAGACATTCACTACCCTAGGACTAGGAAAATTAGCACCAACTAAGTTACTTATTGAATTGGCTGATAAAACGGTAAAACGACCTGAAGGGATTGCTAATAATGTGCTAGTTAAGATTGAGAAGTTTATTTTCCCTGTAGACTTTGTTATATTAGATATGCCCGAGGATGTTAAGGTTCCTTTAATCCTTGGAAGACCTTTCTTGTCTACTGCCCATGCTAAGATCGATGTGTTTAAAAGAAAAATCTCGTTAAGGGTAGGGAATAATAAACTAGTCTATAAGTGCCAAGATCCTGTTAAAAGCATAATTAGAGGTGTATATGTGCTAGGATTAAGAGAGCGTATGGACCTCAATCTTGAAGCTAGGCTTATGGGGGAAACATTGATTCAAAACAACTCAACTAATCCTAATCATGAGAACTTTGAGGAATTTATTGACCTTAATGTACCTACCGAACTTAGACGCGATGTTGTTAATGATTCTGATGATGAGTGGTATGATTGCGTAGTAATTAACAAACGTAGGAGAATAGTTGAGAAAACAAATTTGAATAATGATGTGTTTATTGAACTACCACCCCACCTTGCTTATTTATGCCTATATGATAATAAGAATTTCCCGTCTATCATTTTGTCATCTCTGCCCGAAAGGGACAAAACTTTGTTCATACAGATATTAAAGAAGAACGGCATGGAAATTAAGGACGAGCAAGGAGTGTTCAATATTACTGAATTGGCAATGAGGGAGCGCGATGTTTCCGAATCCTTCAACGATCGATATTAAAGAGCTGAACGTGAGTCTAACTTGAAGACTCTGGAATAAAGACAAGTGCTTGCCGGGAGACAACCCGGAGAAATTTTTATTATTCTGTGTTTGTGTCGAGTCAGTCAGGCCGCAGAGGATACGGCGCATCTCAATCCTGAGATGCGACGCATCTCCTGCAATGGTCATATCTTTATTTTTATGCATTTTTTATTTTCGACTTTAAAACTTTTTATCAGTTTATTTTAATGCGGCGCATCCCTGGTTAAGGATGCGGCGCATCTTCTATTCTGATCCGTAATTATTATAGGCTCGATACGGCGTATCTTCTTCCATAAGATACGGCGCATCGACTGACCTGATGATTTTCATTTTAATTTTTATGTTTTATTTTCATCTAACTACTAATGTATTATGCAAGTTTGAACCTTTCTTACCTTAGGTGTGTTTTAAAGCCTTGGTGGTATTATAGATTCCTGCATTTCCTGTGGATACATCAATTATGAAGCTTAAACGTTCTAATCCACAAGAAAGATGATTTTTGCTCTTATACAAATGGAGGATCATACCGAGCAAATCTCAGGGGAGTTTTTCTGTTCTAATTATTTTATTTTCCAGTTTTTAACCTTTGATACAAACAATGAGGACGTTGTTTAACTTAAGTGGGGGGATTGGAGAATTAGAACACTTAACACTTACTTGTCCTAAACTTTTCAAAATATGCTTAAAATGTGCTTAATATATCAAAACTAAAAATTTTTTAGCATGTTTTTGTTTAAAGTCTAAGTTGCATTGCTGCACACATGACGTTATTTTCAAAAATTGTGATTTATCAAAATTCACAAATCTATGAGTGTGCCGGTGACTTGTAAACTTTAGAACTTGGCTTGTATACTATTCAAGACCACCATAATAAGTATTATTTATATAATTGGAATGACTTGTCTAAATTGGTAAAATTTCTAGGATTACACCCAAATAGCCATTATATGTTATGTGTTATTAGCTAACTACACTGGTTAGTTAACCCCCGTATAAACCCTTTTGTTACTCTCATTTTTAGAGTAAGATACCCCTAGAAAAACACTCAGAGCCATTCCTTTCGTTTCTTACACCTTTGTTAAAATGTTTCGTTACACCCTTACACCTTAGCCTACCCTGTAGATTAGAATCCGTGGTTGGTTAATTGCTATAGGCAAAGTGTGTTTCCTTACATTACCTGTGTTCGCGTGCGTAATTCATTATCTATGGTTAGGTCGGAAAATTGCACAATGCAATTGGAGTGAAAGTAAATATTGTATATCTTTGAGTTTATTTTTTGTGTGTTTACTACTTTCACTATTATCGTTATTTCTGAAGTCATGAAAAGTATGGAAAAATTATTTAGAATTATCATTATAGTGATGTGGTGAAATTTTACACATCTATGTTTATGTTTATTAAAAAAAAAAAAAAAAAAAAAAAAAAAAAAAAAAAAAAAAAAAAAAAAAAATCGAAAAAATGAGAAAAGAAAAAAAAAGAAGAAAGTTGGATGTTTGTTTTAACCAACGATGTAAAGTTTTGTATTAAGTGGTCGATATCACCACTAGTTGTTGTATATTATATCTATGGATTGAATGGGAGTTGGCAGGTATGGGAACACCAACTAAGGTTTATTCTTTGATTAAGATCTTGTTGAGTGTAATTCGTGTCTACCTAAAGCGTGTGTTTCAAGTGTTAAAGCGTGAGTTATTCTATGATATGAGTCTTATTCATGGGATGGTTGGGATAGTGATTAACCACACTTAGGATTTTAATTTATTTGTTTTGTTTATTTTTCATTTTACACCAATTTATATCCCAAATATTATCCATACCCTGTATTATTCTTTATCCAACCAAACCTTTGATTTATTGAGATTAGGGATTTGAGCAATCTTAAGTATCGTAGTCGTGGATTCGGCTATGTATTTATGATTTTGTCGCCCTTTTTGATATATTATTATTGGTGAAGTTTGGACCTATCTTTAGCCTGTTCGAGTTAAGGATTTGAGCAATTGCAAGTATCGTGTTCGTGGATTCGATCATGTATTTGTGATTTTGTCTCCTTTTCTGGAATTTGAGATCGATAGAGATTAAGAATAATTAACCCTTAAGCCTAAAAACCCTTTTTTCCGCTTTAGACTTGTTATTCCTTGGCTTTAGTGGGGGAGATGTGTATACTTGCCAAGCTTATGATAGAATATTCGTCACGACTGGACAGTTAAACGATTAGATTTGCTTTTATCAAATTATTTTATTTTACTTCTAATTCGTTAAGTGTTTAGTTGTGTGATTATGACAAAAATGAATACATGCTTAAATATAAAAATAAATCCTAATATCTTTTAGGATACATTTTCATAAGATTGATTCTAAGGTTTACTTGGGGACAAGTAAAGTTCAAGTGGGGGGATATTTGATGAACTCATATAAGTACATTTTATTACCATCATTTATCCTATTAATTTGACTTGTTTTATTATATTATGTATGAGGATTGATACTTAATCGTTTACTTTTGTAATTCTCAGGTAAAAACAAGCATTTGGTGAAACTTGGCAATTTTGGACTAATTATGGAGCAAAACATGCAAGAAGTTAAGAGTCTACCGAAATGCACAAGATCAAGACTATTCTGCTCCAGATGCGCCGCATCTTTCTCATTACATACGGCGCATCACTATCAATATTTCACCAGATACGATCCAAGATACAAGAGGACATGCGCCGCATCTAATTATGGAGTTACGCCGCATCTTCTGGCGGTGTACGAATATTCCTGAATATTATAATCTTGGACCCCACGCGAAGTTAAGTCAATGCGCCGCATCTACTTACTAGATGCGCCGCATCTTACCCTCAGACAGAAACTATAAATACCCCAAGACCAGACGAATTCCTAAGCTTTTAGTCAACACACAGAAGGCCGAAGTACAGAAACCTAGGACGAATTCAATCGATTAAGGCAGCACAAGACACACCCAAACGAAGATACAAGAGCTGTAAGAAGGTGCTGCATGTGTTTAATTCATTAAGTAGTTTTGTTTTATTGTGTTAGTAAACTTTAATTCATCAAGATTGGTGGCTTGTGTAATGTGACAACGGAAAGATTGCACTTCCTTAAAACTGCTTTCTCATTAATTAAAGTTTATATGTTGATGTCTTTGGTGACTTTTATTAGTGCATTGATAACCTCTGTGTCTAGCTGAGCATTGATCGGGTCGCCATGCCTCTGCTCTCGCCTATTTATTAGATTGCCTATGCATTCTATCGTCTGTAGAAAAGTAGGAAGAAAGATAAATAGGATAGTCATAAGTAATCATTAAGGGTTTACTCGCCGATAAGATTAGAACCAACGAGAAAGGACTTAATCTCGGTGCGTTGCATCGAACTATACACTTCATATAAAACTAGCAATAAAACAAGTGACAAACTACTTATCTATCAGGACAGCCTTCTTATTGTCTCGAGTATTTATCTATGTACGTGTGTGCTATTCGCTGATTCGTGCCTATTGGTTTAGTTTATTATTTAATTGCAACCAAATCGTGCCAGTCTCTCAGGCTGAACCCCTTTGCATTAGATTAGGTTGTATAGCTAACTTAATATATTAAAATACTGATTAGAATAACTAGATAATACGTTCCACTCTTAGTGATCGACACTCTACTTACCATTATATTCATACTGACCGGGTACACTGCTCGTTAAGTGTGTGTGTTATTGATAAGTCGGCTAAATATAAATTTAAAACTTGAGTAGGCATTAATACTGCTAAACCGCAACGACACATCGTACGCATCATCAATCTTCCCTCTTTGAAATCCATTCTCTAATAAGTAGGAAGCTAGTGTTGCATACCAAGCTGTTGGTGCCTGATGAAGGCCATATAGAGCTTTAACTACTCTGTACACTCTGTCTGGATGTTGTGGGTCAATGAAACTAGGAGGTTGTGAAACATACACCTCATCTTCAATAGTACCATATAAAAATGTACTCTTGACATCCATTTAATAAACTGTGAAGCCTAAAAATGAAGCATAAGCCAAGAAAAGCCTAATTGCCTCAATCCTTGCTACTGGAGCATAAACTTCATCATAGTCTATTCCTTTTTGTTGTGTGTGCCCTTGGGCTACTAATCTAACCTTATTCCTAATCATTATTCCCCTTTCATCCCTTTTATTCTTGAAAACTCATCTAGTGCCAATTACCTTTTCATTAGTAGGTAAATCAACTAGCACCCAAACCTTTTGAATCTTGAACTGAAGAAGCTCCTCTTGCATAGCCTCTACCCAGCTTGAATCTTCTAGGGCTTTAAGAATGTTATTTGGTTCATCTTGTGTGAGAAAACATACAAACAAGCAAGAGTTTGAAAACTCATGCTGTTTTGTACCCTCTCCTTCCCCACGAATTACCCTGCAAGCAATATTTATTACCCCACCTAAAATATCTACTAAGCTTCTGGAAGGTCAGGGAATGACAGATGGCACAAATCCCAGCACTCTCCATGATGATATCTCCACTATTCCCAATCAACGGATGAAATTTTAAGGAGTGGTCACCAAGTTTGATCCAAGGGTCGTGAATGATCATCCTGAAGCTTCCTGGAAGAAACCCTAGCTCTTGGGGAGTCTATAAATAGCAGCCTCATTCTTCACATAGAAAGTAGTTAGAGTCTAGTTTTTTTTTTAAGTTTTTCTTAGTATAAATTAGGGTTAAATTTCGAGTCAAGTTTATGTTTTTAGTGTAATTCAGTGCTTTTTAGTTGTAATGGTTTTAAGTTTCATACTGTCCTGTTTTTACATTGTTCCTTATTGGTTGTGTTTCTGTTACCTTAAGATTTCTTTCTCATAGAACAAGCTCATTTAAGCTTCCTAGCTTATTGTGAGTCTTTTGTTTAGCTTAAACTGAATTTATCTCAATTTTTCTAAAAAGTCAACAAAAGTCAAACTGCTTATCAAATAAGCAGTTTTGACTCATAATCCTTATTTCAGTATTTGTGAAGCTCATACTAGCTGTGTATAGCTTTTGTGAGTTCACTTGGTTGATCAAAGCAATCCAAATACCAAAATCTATACCTTTGCATTATGTGGAAAGCTTTTTGGAAGTTGCCCGCAATGGAGGGGCAAGATGGACTGTACCAGCTTATTCTCTGAATAAGCTGGAGCTTGTAGCTGCCATTAAGTTGGTGCCTCTGATTAGCTGAGGCCACAAGTGAGCTTGTTTCTTTCATTTTTGCTTTAATATTGCATTTTATGGTTTAGTAGTATAGATCTGATATATTGCTTGTTTATTACTTGATTTAGCTTAATTTTAGTATAATATAGCTTATCTTAGTAGTTGAAGTGATAGCTTAGCTTATTGCTTGTGTTTTCATCACTTCTCATAATTTTGCTCAATAATCTGTCATAACTTGCTTTTTGTGAATCTGTGGTATTTTATTGGATATTCTTGTGTTTCTATGCTTCTTCTGGTTTAATACAACAGTACACTAGCTTGTTTTGTGGATTCATGGTTTAGAAACAAGTAATGCTTCATTAAAATTTGGAAACAGTTTTTAAAGGAGTGTTTGGATCTGTGATTTGCTGAGTGTTATGGTTGTTAGGTTGTGGTAATTTTGACCTATATGGTTTGTATTCATCATATATAACTCAGATTAGCATAAACATCAGTAGGTTACTTCATTAAAAAGTCAAATTTGCTTGTTGATCTCATGTTCTGCTGTCAACTGCTGCAAATTAGGATCTGTGTTAGTTTAATTTGTTAGGCAAGTAGTTAGTAAGTGTAGGTTAATCATTTAAATAGCTTTAACATACTTAGTTTGATAGAATTTAGCTGATAAGTTTCACTTTAGTCAACTATAAATAGCATATAATTAGTCAACTTGTTCTGTGTCATCAGTATATGCTGAATGTTGCTGCTATAATCATGCTCTTATTTGATTGATCATATGTGATTGGATTGGTCTGAAATTGTGTTTCTGAGTAGTTGATATAGCATAGTTTTAGTGTGTCCAATTTCAAGTATTATTGTATACATTAGATCACCTTAATCTGCTTTTGAAATTCTTCTCAAGTCTGCTGTCAAAATGATTGTTGCATGCTCTTAATTAGTTATCTGTTCATGATCCAAATTGACCTAGCAATTGAGATCTAGGCATAGGGCTTTTGAGATATTAGTAATCTTTGCTTGTTCAGCTTTCCAAAACTGCTTTTATCTTCAAAATTGGTTAAGGATTGAGTTCTTTATAAGCTGTTGATATAAGGTGTTTGAGTTTGCTTTCTGCCTAAAGCTGTTTGATTATTCTTGTGCTTATCTGCTTATTGGCTTATCATAATCTGCTTATTTGAGTGTCATTTTGCTTATTAGTTGCTACTTAATGAACTCTGAGCATTTGGTGTTATTTTGAGCTTATTTGCTTATTAAGTGCTTTTTGGCTTAATCTCTATAAGCTGTTTCTGCTTTTTTTGTGCTTATTTGATAATTGAGTTTATTTTTCTTCAAGAGTAGATTAGTTTTTAGATTTTATAAAAAAAAAAATCCCAGATTTAATTGAGTTGTTTTGCTATTTAATTTGCATTTTCTTAGTTTAAAAGTAGTTTTAAATAATATAAAAAGAAAAGAAAATAAAATAAGTTTCTGTGTTGTCACTTCTGGTCCCTTAACTTCCTGCTTGAGTGAAAATCGTGCCTGGGTTGTTTTTAGTTGTGAAACAGTTTGTTAATTGGCAAGATCAGTCCTTGTCTTTGTGTTTGCCTTCTTAGTCCATAGTTAACCTTGCATGTAGTTAAATATTTTGCATCGTTAGTCCTTATAGCTTGCATCCTTGCATTTTTAGTCCTAAATTTCCACTATTAGTTTAAAAGTCTCGGGAATAGCCCGGGTTTTGCGTAATTTAAGTTTCCTTTACGTTTTAGATTTCGTGTGCACTTATTACTTGTTCTATTTGCTTAATTAGTTATCATTTCATAATCTTAGTTTAAAAATCGAAAAATCCCACTTTACACATTCACGACACAAATCACGATCCCGAATCACTAATTCCATTCAATCTTCAATCGGGACAACGAACCTAGGGTTTTCCATATTTCCTTTGCAATTCTCCTTTTTGGGAATATAAATTTGTTTTATATCAATTTTTGGCGCCGCTGCCGGGGAAGGTTGACGAGAATTCGTGATTTTGTTTTTCGATTCGTGTTTTGAAGACCCTTCCCTCGGAAGTTACTTGTTTTTATAAAAAGAAAAATACAAAAAGAAAATAAATAAAACACTTTTCCTAAAGTGTTTTCAAAAATACAAAAATAATATAACCTCACTTTCTTGAAAGTGTTGTAAACCATTCCGAATAAACAACAAAACAATCGTGAAATCATTTGATTTTCGGATTATCTTTCGGCTACAACCTATACAAGTGGTTTAAGGATGGTCTTGACATTAAATTGCAGACCGAAAGAGGCGGGTTTTTAATTGGCTTCGGCGGACCTTTTCTTCTCCGCCACTCTGCGCGTAGTTGTAAGAGAAACGATATCGATTGAGGGATCGATACCAAAAATATTGTGATTAATTTTCATTAAAAATTAAAAATCCAAAAATATTTTATCTTCAAATTTGGTTTTTCTTTTTAAATTTTTTATTTTTGGTGTATGCACACCCGTTCTTCGTCTTCTCCCAATCTTCTTTCACCACTCTCGAATCCCGAGAAACTTTTCCGTCACAATCACCGTGTTCATTACTCAACCGTTGAGGAAATGGACGACAACCCAAACAATCAACACCCTCCGGTGGATGATCAAAATGCCAATCCGGCTCCCGATCTCCGACCAATGGAAGAATTACTCCAATCACCTTTCAATGGTGGTGGCAAAGCAATCGTGATACCCGATATGTTTGCAAATCAATTTGAAATAAAAACCGGGTTACTTAATCTTATCACCGGTATTTCCTTTCACGGTTTCGAAAATGAAGATCCTCATTCCCATGTCCAGAAATTCATTGACATCACGGAAACACTCAACTTAAATCACGTTCCTCACAATGTGCTTAAATTGAGGTTATTCCCTTTTTCTCTGGTAGGAGCAGCCCGGACTTGGCTTGACAAGGAACCTCCTAATTCGATCTTTACTTGGGATGACTTAGCCTCAAAGTTCGTGAACTACTTTTATCCTCCTTCTAAGACATCGAATCTCAGAAATCAAATCACTCGATTTCAGCAAGCTTTCGATGAATCGTTCAACGAAGCTTGGGATAGATTCAAAGAGTTGTTAAAAAAGTGTCCTAATCATGGATTTTTAACCTTGCTCCAGATTGATACTTTCTATCATGGGTTGAATCCATCTGATCAAGATTCACTCAATTCCGCTGCGGGTGGAAATTTTCTGACTAGAAACACTCAAGAAGCTTTGACTATCATTGAAAATAAAGCCAGAGTGAGGAGTTCTAGAACCAAAGCTCAAGTTTTAAATATGAGTAACAAATCAGATGATGCTTTCACCCGAGCTCTTAGCAAACAAGAAGAGGCTTTTGCCGCTTTCACTAAGCAAATCGGGCGTCTAATTGATAAAGAAAGACCTTCTCAGCCCGTCAATGTTGTGAATCAAAAATGCGAGATTTGTGGTGGTCCACATCCTTATTATGATTGTCAAGCCTCCGGTGGCCAAGGTTCGAATGCTACCGTAGCATCAGTAACCTACAATCAGATTCAAGGATTCCGTCCTCAAAATGCTAATAACCAAATGGGACCACCCGGCCTTTCTCCATTCCACAACAATCAAAACCATTTCCCTCAACATTACAATCATCAAGTCAATGTTCTAAACCAAAGTTGTGAAACTTGTGGTGGTCCACATCCGTATTTCGAGTGCCCAGCCGCCGGTGGCTACACTCAAGAGAGCGTTTATGCTGCTTCGGGATCCTATAACCAGGGAGGTAACGGTTACCAACCACAAGGAGACCGTAATCTTCTCAGCTACCGTTCTAACAATTTTCTTGGACCACCCGGTTTCACTTCAAATCAAACACAAAATGTGCCAAATAGAAATAATCACAATCAAAATCGGGTGAATCATGGTAACCAAAACCAAGGAAATTACAATCAAAGTCAAACTCATGGTTACCAAAATTTTAATCAGGGAAATTTTCAAAACAACAACCAAGGTTTTAATCAAAACATCCGAGGGCCAAATCTTAACAATAATCAAAATCAAGGATTTGCGCAAAACCAATCGCCCTCGGATGAGTTGTTAAAACAACTAGTTCTTCAACAAAAATCCCAAGAAGAAACAACTAGGTTTTTGATTAAGGAAATGACTGAAATGAAGAAATCTTTAAATGATCGACCCTCGGGCTCTGGAACCCTTCCAAGCAACACGATCGCTAACCCGAGGGGCGATGTTAAGGCGATCACTACAAGGAGTGGTGTATCATATGATGGACCCACGGCTCCGACTACCTCTTCTTCTCTACCTCCAAAGGTAGTCGACCGTGAACCCGAGGTGACCAAGGACATGGAACCTCCTACTAACAACGGAGGAACCAAGGACGTCCAACCTACGGTTGTCCATCCATCTGAACCAAAGAACGTTGAGCCAAAAGAAATTCCCATCAAAGCAAAACTTCCATATCCTTCGCGATTAAATGATCAAAAGCTCCGCGAAAAAGCTTCAAATCAAATGGAAAAATTCTACCAAATCTTCCAAGATTTGCATTCTGATATAAGCTTCGCGGATGCTTTGCTTTTGATGCCAAAGTTTGCTTCCACAATCAAGAGTTTATTGAGCAATAAAGAAAAATTATTTGAGCTCGCAAAAACCCCTCTGAACGAAAACTGCTCAGCGGTACTCCTTAAAAAGCTTCCGAAAAAGCTTGGAGACCCGGGAAGATTCCTCATTCCATGTGACTTCCCGGGGTTGGTTGAATGTCATGCCTTGGCCAATCTAGGTGCCAGCATCAACCTAATGCCGTTATCCGTTTGGAAAAAACTTTCATTGCCCGAACTTACCCCAACTTGTATGACCCTCGAGCTTGCAGACCGGACCACGAATGTTCCGCTTGGCATAGCCGAAGATGTCTTTGTCAAAGTAGGGAAGTTCCATTTCTCAGCCGATTTTGTGGTTGTTAACTTTGATGCCGACCCCCGGGTTCCTCTAATTCTCGGAAGATCATTCTTGAGGACCGGGCGGGCTTTGATTGATGTTTACGATGAAGAAATTACGTTGAGGGTGGATAATGAGGCCGTGACCTTTAACCTCGACCGAACTTTCAAATACTCCTCCAGTCACGATTCTGTCTCGGTAAATCGAATCGATGTGATTGATGTTGCCTCGGAGGAGTATTCTCAAGAAGTTCTTGGATTTTTTGATAAATCCTCGAGTGGCAATCCCACTCCTTCTTCTCAACCCATTCTTTCCGACCCTTCCTCGTCACTCACTCCGTTTGAGGGAGGTGATTTATTCCTGGAAGAGGTCGATGACTTTCTTGCTATTGAAACACCAACTTCACCGGAAGTTGATGATTCTTATCTTGATCCGGAGGGAGATATTCTTTTGCTTGAAAGATTATTGAATGAAGATCCGACATCTTCTCTCCCTCCGATGAAAGAAATTTGAAAAGAAGAAATCAAAGAAATTAAGCCGTCTACTGAGAATCCTCCAGAGCTTGAGCTCAAGGATTTACCTCCTCATCTCGAGTATGCTTTCTTAGAAGATACCGACAAATTTCCCGTCATCATTTCTAAAAATCTAAAAGATGAGGAGAAGACTCAACTCTTAGACGTGCTCAAGAAACATAAGAGTGCCATCGCTTGGCAGATCTCCGATATAAAGGGCATAGACCCTCGGTTCTGTACTCATAAGATCTTATTGGAAGATAATTTCAAACCCGCTGTTCAGCAACAGAGACGGGTTAACCCAAAAATCCATGATGTCATAAAAAAGGAAGTTCTTAAACTCCTTGACGCAGGGATGATTTATCCGATCTCAGATAGCTCATGGGTTAGCCCGGTCCACTGTGTGTCCAAAAAGGGTGGAGTTACCGTTATAACAAATGAAGAAAATGAGTTAATTCCCACACGTCTCGTCACCGGATGGAGAGTGTGTATCGATTATAGAAAACTCAATGATGCTACCCGTAAAGACCATTTCCCTCTACCATTTATGGACCAAATGCTTGAGCGTTTGGCGGGAAATGAGTTCTATTGTTTTCTCGATGGCTTTTCCGGGTATTTTCAAATACCAATTGATCCCCAAGATCAGGAAAAGACCACCTTCACGTGTCCTTATGGAACATTTGCCTACCGACGCATGCCTTTTGGCTTGTGCAATGCTCCTGGCACGTTTCAAAGGTGCATGATGGCCATATTTCATGATATGATCGAGAAGACGATGGAGGTCTTTATGGATGATTTTTCCGTCTATGGAAATTCTTTCTCATCGTGCCTCTCCCATTTAGACAAAATGCTGCAAAGGTGTAAAGACACCAATCTTGTGCTAAATTGGGAGAAGTGCCATTTTATGGTCAAAGAGGGCATTGTCCTCGGCCACAAAATATCAAATGCTGGGATTGAGGTAGATAAAGCCAAAGTCGATGTGATCGCTAAACTACCTCATCCCACCACCGTAAAAGGAATCCGAAGTTTCCTTGGTCATGCCGGTTTCTACAGACGATTTATTCAAGACTTCTCTAAAATCGCCCGGCCTCTGACCCATCTTCTTGAAAAAGATGCTCCGTTCTTCTTCTCTCCCGAATGCATCGAAGCATTCGAGGTTCTCAAAAAGAAGTTAACCGAAGCACCAATATTGGTTGCCCCCGACTGGGACTTGCCCTTTGAGCTAATGTGTGATGCAAGCGATTATGCTATCGGTGCAGTCCTGGGGCAACGCAAATCAAAATATTTCCAACCGATACACTATGCTAGCAAGACAATGACCGACGCTCAATCTCACTACACTACTACCGAGAAAGAGTTGTTGGCCGTTGTCTACGCTTTTGAGAAATTTAGACCATATCTTGTCTTATCCAAAAGCATAGTGTATACGGACCATTCTGCTCTCAAGTATCTCTTAGCAAAACAAAATGCTAAACCGAGATTACTTCGGTGGATTCTTCTGCTCCAGGAATTTGATATTATCATTCGTGATAAAAAAGGAGCAGAGAATCTAGCCGCTGATCATTTGTCCAGATTGGAAAATCCCCATCAAAGTGTTCTCGAGAAAAAGGAAATCACCGAGACATTTCCTCTCGAGACACTTGGGAAGATATCTTTAAAGAATGATCCGAGTACCCCATGGTTTGCCGACTATGCAAATTACCATGCGGGGAATTTTGTGGTGAAAGGGATGTCGTCCCAGCAGAAAAAGAAGTTTTTCAAAGATGTTAAACATTATTTCTGGGACGATCCCTACTTATTCTGGATATGTGCCGATCAAGTTATAAGACGGTGTGTGCATGGCCAAGAAGCCATTGACATCCTCAAGGCTTGCCATAATGGACCCACGGGGGGACATCATGGTGCTAGCTACACCACCAAAAAAGTATTTGATTCCGGTTTTTATTGGCCGACAATATATCGCGATGCCCACGACTTGGTGAAGTCATGCGACTCTTGCCAACGTCAAGGAAAGATCTCGCAAAAAGACGAAATGCCTCAAAATGCAATTCAAGTCTGCGAGATCTTTGACGTGTGGGGCATCGATTTCATGGGGCCATTCCCGTCTTCACGAGGGAATAAGTATATCCTCGTGGCCGTCGACTACTTGTCAAAATGGGTTGAAGCAAAAGCGCTCCCCACTAATGACGCCCGAGTGGTTGTTAAGTTCTTGAAAAATCTCTTCTCCCGATTCGAAACTCCTCGTGCTATAATCAGTGATCGTGGTACTCACTTCTGCAATGATCAATTTGCAAAAGTTATGCTCAAGTATGGTGTCACTCACCGACTTTCTACCGCATATCACCCACAAACGAGTGGACAAGTCGAGGTTTCGAATCGTGGATTGAAACATATTCTTGAAAGAACCGTTGGTGAAAACCGAGCCTCATGGGCCGACAAATTGGATGATACTTTATGGGCCTTTCGAACAGCTTTCAAGACACCCATCGGGTGTACTCCTTACAAGCTGGTTTACGGAAAGGCCTGCCATCTGCCCATCGAGCTCGAGCATAAGGCATATTGGGCCTTGAAACATGCCAATTTTGACCTCAAGACCGCGGGTGATCACCGTAAGCTCCAAATTAATGAATTAAATGAGCTTCGGGATCAAGCCTATGAGAACTTTTTGATCTACAAAGAGAAAACAAAGAGGATTCATGACTCTAAGATTAAGAACCACATTTTCAATGTTGGTGATCGAGTCCTCCTCTTTAATTCTTGGCTAAAGATTTTCTCGGGCAAACTCAAAACCCGCTGGTCTGGGCCGTTCACCATCACTCAAGTTTTCCCATATGGAACCGTCGAGTTAGCTCAAAATGACGGTCCTAACTTTAAGGTGAACGGTCATAGGATCAAACACTATTTTGGAAGGGACGTACCAACCATGGTTGTCCCGGATCTCCAAACTTTCCCCATGGACTACTAAATTCGGGGACGAGTCAAGCTACGAGACTCGTTAAAAAACAAAGCGCTTCATGGGAGGCACCCCATGCTTATCCATCTATCTTTCTAATAAAAGTGAGGAGGGCCACCTCTTCCGTATCTTGTGTTTCGTGGTTTTCTGTGCTGTGTCCAGGATTGTCCGATGAATGAAGACTCTCGTGCTCGTGGTTTGCTTCTCTCCACTCGAGTTTCATCATTCGTTGCTTATCCGATATCCTTACATCTTATCGTGTTACATCTATCTTTTGGCATAATTAATAAACGGCCTTAGATTTATGTAGGAGAACCCTTACCTTTAAGACATTGAGGACAATGTCTCGTTTTAGTCTTGGGGGGGGGGGTAATCTTTCGATTTGATTTTTGCCTTGCAATTTTTGCCGTTTACTCATGCAACCCCGTTTTTCCTCAAAAATTGAAAAAATCCAAAAAAAAAGAGAAAATTTTAAAAAATTTTGTGCAAAAATAGAATAAATTTTGACATTTTGTTCACTTTCCGCTAGTGAGAGTAGGAATAAAATTCTGACTTGACCGGGCGTGTTGAGCCCTAGCTTGTCTCCTTAACCATTTGGCTAAGCATTCGCGGATCTTATTACTTAAGATTTTAAATTTGCGAAGAACGAGAAATGATAGAGTTTATTTAGAAGTTAGATGCTAAGCGTGGAGTAGTTGGTTCTCTTTAGAGCTCATCGAAGCTACTTGTGGCCTTTTGCTCCCACAAAAATGTTTCACCTTATATAATTGTAAGAATAATTAAAGATGTTAGGTTTTGCCGATAATTAGTTCTTGGTCTTCTTAAAAGAATTCTTGTTTTAAAAATTGGGTACACATCAAGGTTACTTAATAATACGTATAATAATAAGTTAAGTGCTCTAAGCTTCGGATTCGAGATCGGGCCTTGGATCCTTATTTCCGGAAGGCGTTTAGGTCTTGGCTACCCTCTTGCACCGGACCTTGGACCTCTAGTTCAGGAATGTGATATATATATATATATATATATATATATATATATATATATATATATATATATATATAGAAAAAGTCAAAAATATAAATAAAAGCCTTGATGTGGACCTCATTTTCAAAGCAACGGTTCTCGAGAGAAGATTGAAAACTACTTAGCGTCTTAATTTAGTATCTTTATCGGAATAACATTTATCGAAACGAGAAAATATGAAGAAATTCATTTCTCACCAAAAATAAAATAAATAGAGGAAAAATTAGGAAAATCGGGAGCAAGAGGTGATTACACAAGTAACTTCCATGGGTAGTGTTGGCATCTAACTTGTAAATAGACAATGATTTCGTTTTTAAGCTTAGTTTGGGGACTCATGAAAAGTCAGGAACGACGAATTTTATCCGTATGGTCACTTCCTTTGAGTCGTGTTTCCTACTCGAAGACCCTAAAAGTTATTGATAGATAATGATTGTCAACAAAACCGTCACATGATAATGAGAAAAATACAAAAAAATAGAATAAAAAGGAAAATCGGGGAGTTTTTAAAAACTTAGGATTTCTTGATCTCTTTTAAAAATTTTGCTACTTCTCAAAGTTAGTAAAAAGAGATTGGAAATTTTTGGATTTAAAAACGTGTTTTTATAACATTGCGTGAGGACACGTCAATATCTTAGTCTGGGGGAATTTTGGTATATGCTTAAACATATACTTTTATTTGACCAAAACCCGACCAAAATGACCAAAAACTAACCAAATTGCCAAAAGATATTCGTGTTTTTGTGTCTATGTTTATGCAGGCAACGGATAATAGAAAAAGGACAAAAACGAAGAAAAATCCGGAAAACACGGGCACGAGACGTGGAAAGGTATTTATAGAGCCGAAGCCGGGAAAAGATTCGTCAAAGATAATATTTTTGAAGAACGACCCTTGGATTATTCTTACTTGGCAAAATTGGCCCCTTGATTAACTTTGAAGAATGGCAGTTTTGGTCCTTGAAGTTTCAACAATTACATCTTTGGTCCTTTCACTAAAATTCTAAATCCGACCAACTAAAGACAACCGGATCCAAAGAAATATATAACCCAATCCCACAAAACCACACCAGCCCATCCCCATTAATCTCACAAACCCAACACACAACTAGCCCAGCCCAAAATTAACTAAAACCGGATCAAACATCACCCGAATACCCATTTCCCTAAAATAGCCCGAAGTCAATAACAGCCAACCCGGTCAACCCCAAAACCACCTTTCCCTCCAAAATACTTACCCAGTTACTGTACCCTCTCCTTCCCCACGAATTACCCTGCAAGCAATATTTATTACCCCACCTAAAATATCTACTAAGCTTCTGGAAGGTCAGGGAATGACAGATGGCACAAATCCCAGCACTCTCCATGATGATATCTCCACTATTCCCAATCAACGGATGAAATTTTAAGGAGTGGTCACCAAGTTTGATCCAAGGGTCGTGAATGATCATCCTGAAGCTTCCTGGAAGAAACCCTAGCTCTTGGGGAGTCTATAAATAGCAGCCTCATTCTTCACATAGAAAGTAGTTAGAGTCTAGTTTTTTTTTTTTTAAGTTTTTCTTAGTATAAATTAGGGTTAAATTTCGAGTCAAGTTTATGTTTTTAGTGTAATTCAGTGCTTTTTAGTTGTAATGGTTTTAAGTTTCATACTGTCCTGTTTTTACATTGTTCCTTATTGGTTGTGTTTTTGTTACCTTAAGCTTTCTTTCTCATAGAACAAGCTCATTTAAGCTTCCTAGCTTATTGTGAGTCTTTTGTTTAGCTTAAACTGAATTTATCTCAATTTTTCTAAAAAGTCAACAAAAGTCAAACTGCTTATCAAATAAGCAGTTTTGACTCATAATCCTTATTTCAGTATTTGTGAAGCTCATACTAGCTGTGTATAGCTTTTGTGAGTTCACTTGGTTGATCAAAGCAATCCAAATACCAAAATCTATACCTTTGCATTATGTGGAAAGCTTTTTGGAAGTTGCCCGCAATGGAGGGGCAAGATGGACTGTACCAGCTTATTCTCTGAATAAGCTGGAGCTTGTAGCTGCCATTAAGTTGGTGCCTCTGATTAGCTGAGGCCACAAGTGAGCTTGTTTCTTTCATTTTTGCTTTAATATTGCATTTTATGGTTTAGTAGTATAGATCTGATATATTGCTTGTTTATTACTTGATTTAGCTTAATCTTAGTATAATATAGCTTATCTCAGTAGTTGAAGTGATATCTTAGCTTATTGCTTGTGTTTTCATCATTTCTCATAATTTTGCTCAATAATCTGTCATAACTTGCTTTTTGTGAATCTGTGGTATTTTATTGGATATTCTTGTGTTTCTATGCTTCTTCTGGTTTAATACAACAGTACACTAGCTTGTTTTGTGGATTCATGGTTTAGAAACAAGTAATGCTTCATTAAAATTTGGAAACAGTTTTTAAAGGAGTGTTTGGATCTGTGATTTGCTGAGTGTTATGGTTGTTAGGTTGTGGTAATTTTGACCTATATGGTTTGTATTCATCATATATAACTCAGATTAGCATAAACATCAGTAGGTTACTTCATTAAAAAGTTAAATTTGCTTGTTGATCTCATGTTCTGCTGTCAACTGCTGCAAATTAGGATCTGTGTTAGTTTAATTTGTTAGGCAAGTAGTTAGTAAGTGTAGGTTAATCATTTAAATAGCTTTAACATACTTAGTTTGATAGAATTTAGCTGATAAGTTTCACTTTAGTCAACTATAAATAGCATATAATTAGTCAACTTGTTCTGTGTCATCAGTATATGCTGAATGTTGCTGCTATAATCATGCTCTTATTTGATTGATCATATGTGATTGGATTGGTCTGAAATTGTGTTTCTGAGTAGTTGATATAGCATAGTTTTAGTGTGTCCAATTTCAAGTATTATCATATACATTAGATCACCTTAATCTGCTTTTGAAATTCTTCTCAAGTCTGCTGTCAAAATGATTGCTGCATGCTCTTAATTAGTTATCTGTTCATGATCCAAATTGACCTAGCAATTGAGATCTAGGCATAGGGCTTTTGAGATATTAGTAATCTTTGCTTGTTCAGCTTTCCAAAACTGCTTTTATCTTCAAAATTGGTTAAGGATTGAGTTCTTTATAAGCTGTTGATATAAGGTGTTTGAGTTTGCTTTCTGCCTAAAGCTGTTTGATTATTCTTGTGCTTATCTGCTTATTGGCTTATCATAATCTGCTTATTTGAGTGTCATTTTGCTTATTAGTTGCTACTTAATGAACTCTGAGCATTTGGTGTTATTTTGAGCTTATTTGCTTATTAAGTGCTTTTTGGCTTAATCTCTATAAGCTGTTTCTGCTTTTTTTGTGCTTATTTGATAATTGAGTTTATTTTTCTTTAAGAGTAGATTAGTTTTTAGATTTTATAAAAAAAATCCCAGATTTAATTGAGTTGTTTTGCTATTTAATTTGCATTTTCTTAGTTTAAAAGTAGTTTTAAATAATATAAAAAGAAAAGAAAATAAAATAAGTTACTGTGTTGTCACTTCTGGTCCCTTAACTTCCTGCTTGAGTGAAAATCGTGCCTGGGTTGTTTTATATCAGAAACCTTCATCTTCTTTACCATCAAACTTGCCTAAATGGTCTAAGGTATTCAGAATTGTCACATGACATCCAAAAGGTCTAAGAAATCCTATTGCAGGAGTTCTACCTCCAAAAAGTTCATATGATGTCTTATTGTGAGGTTGTACTACTAAAACTCTGTTCTGGACATAACAAGCAGTGTTGACTGCTTCAGCCCAAAAAGTTATAGGCAACTTAGAGTCAGCTAACATAGTTCTAGCAGCTTCTATTAGTGTTCTATTCTTTCTTTCAGCTACTCCATTCTATTGTGGAGTTCTAGCAACACTAAATTCTCTCATAATACCTTTTTCTTTGCAGAAATCATCCATAACTCTATTTTTGAATTCTGTCCCATTATCACATCTAATGACTTTTACTTTCTTGCTTACAAGGTTTTCTATCTCTGTAATGAATGTCTTAAGGATGCTAGGAGTCTCATCCTTAGAAGCTAAAAAGAAAACCCATGTAAATCTGCTATAGTCATCAGTAATAACTAGACAATATCTCTTATGCTGCATACTTCTAACTGAAACAGGTCCAAATAAGTCCATATAAAGCATAAACAATGATTGATTGATAGAGTTAAAAATATTGGGCTTACAAGTGGCTTTGTGTTGTTTGCCTTTAAGACAAGCAATGCATGTTTGATCATTTTCAAATCTTTTCTGAGGTAAACCTCTTACCAAACCATTTTTGACAATCTTATTGATGGTTTTGAAATTAATATGACCAAGCCTTCTATGCCCATTTCAATGATTCATCCAATGTGGCCTTTGCAACAAGACAAGTTAAATCCTTTTTAGGAATAATGTTCTTCATATCAACACTGTACATATTGGCTTTTCTTGGAATTTTAAGAAGTACTTGACTTTCATCAGGCATCTTAAAATCAGAAGAGAGTACAAAACATTTAGTATCAGTAAAAAGAACTTTGTTCTTTTTGTCAGTTTTTGTCACACATTTGTGAGACACTAAAAAGATTATACTTAAGCTCTTGCACATAGTACACATCTTCAAAATCTAAATTTCCAGTTTTAATTGTACCTTTACCAGAAATTTTTCCACCATAACCTCCTCCAAAGGTAACATAGCCTCCATCTAATGATTGAAAATCTGAGAGATAAGACTTGTTGCCTGTCATGTGCCTTGAACATCCACTATCTGAGTATCCTTGATCTTCTTGTTTATCAGTTGAATGTTCCTGCACAGAAATAAGGAGTATTAGTTTTCTTTGGGGACCCAAGCCATTACTGACTTGGATCTGCCTCTTGCATCAATGAAATGTAATCTTTTGAGAACAGTTGATGCAACATTGGATCTAAGAATCCAACATGATGAGGCCTTAACAGCATTTGCCCTCTTTCCCTTAGTAGTAGTATGAACTACATGTTTAGCAGCAGAATCTGCTAGCTTTGTAGTTGTACCCTTTGGTCTCCAAACTTGTTTTTGGACTACTGCTTTTGTTTGAATGAGCCTTAGAACAGTTGTTAATGCATGTTTGAAAGTTGTTTTTGCACCCTTAACTGTTGATTTTGGGTAACTAGTCTTAAATGATCTAGCAGCAGCATCTGCTTGTCTAGCAGCAGAACCTTTTGATCTAGCAGCAGGATCTGTGTTTGAGCCAGACTTGTTTGAGACTGTTCTGGGTTTTGTTCTATAAGTATTAGAGTGAAAGTGAGATTTAGGTGTTTGCCTTTTGTAGTTCACTCTATTGTTTTCATACCCAGATACCCATTGGTTGCAGAAAGCTGCAAGATGGTCAAAACTACCACATGTGTAACAAGCTTTGTTATAAAAAGCAAAGTCATCACCTAGTTGGTGAGACTTAAGGCCATTCCAATTCCTTTGGTTGCCTTTGGGCTTGTTTGTAGTTCTATATTGTTCACAATATCTAACTGGTTGCCTAACATGTTTTACATTGGTCTTAGGCCTATCAGTATTGTGTTTGACTATCTTAGGAACACTTGTTCCTGCTTTCTTAACCAAGACAGGTTTAGACATAACATGTTCTTCTTCATCACTATCAGATGTACAGTCTTCAACTACTATATCATCTAATTTCTTAACAAAGGACACCTTGTCCTTAGGAAGTGAAGTTTGATTTAAACTCCCACTTATTTTTTTTAGCTTATAACTCTTCGTAGATTTAGAACATATTCCATTACTGGTTCTTGGAACTCAGCAAATCCTGTGTGTGCTGGGTTTATGGATTTGATGATACAAAACATAAAGAATGAAACAAGAAAGAATAAAACATGAAGGACTTGCTTGCAAAAGAAGATTTATATTTTAGTCCTTCGTAGTATTCTTGTAACCCTAATTCTGTGTTATATAAACAGAATACAGGGAATAGGTTTTGAATAGGTCTTCCACAATGTAAATATCAGAAAGGTGTGTGTGTGTGTTCTAGGGCATATGTCTTGTAAATGCCTAGAACTAGTTTGTGTTCGTATTCCTCCAAGATCAAAGGTGTCTTTGATCCTGTTACAAGTTTAGTGTAACCGTATTATTGTGATCGAATAATATTTGGAGGTGATGGTGTTTGGAAAAATTTTGTGTCAATAACAATTGTTTTGTTTTATTCCGCTGCATATTTGTTAATTGTTATTGTTAAACCCTAAGGCTCAAAACGATCCAAGAACTTATTTGATGATGGCGTGCATAAGTTCTATCAGGTGGTATCAGAGCTTGGGGAGCTCGTTACCTAGGGATTCACAAAGTTTATTGGTGTCGACAGAAGCAGATTTGCAAAAAGATGCAGTTTTTACGAAGGTACAAATTGGCTGTTTTAAGGTATTCTCGGATCTTAATGGTACTGACTTTAATTGAATATAATCCTCGTACTGCATTTAAAGTTGTGGGTCGATTCAATATTAGATGAGTTTGTCGTGAAGCGCATGTGATAAAAGATCATGATTGTCGATCAACATGTGTGGTATTAATTTTTTTTTTAATCCTCGTACCTAAAAGTGAATGTGTCGGTTTTCGGAGCAGATATTAGTTTTCATTCGATCTAATTGGTGAATCAAAGGATTTAATGAATTGGACGGTGGATATTAAAGAAGAATTGGATTATTGTGTTTGACCAAGTGGTTTCTCATACTGTTTTAATTAAATTGGTCAATAGTACGACAAGCAGCTTGCTTGATAGGATTTAATTAATTGATGATTTCAATATGTGGGGCTGCGTCAGTGAGTGTTTTGATGCGTTGAAATTGATGTGTGATATCATTGGTCAAGAGGGTTTGTCAGTACTGAGTGGTCAAATTGGTCGATGTTTATTAATGCGTGAAGTAGCAGATCAGTATTTGGTATTTAATTGGGATTACACAGTGCTGTTATGCTTATTACTCTGCTGCTGCATATATACACTCTGCTGCTAAGTTATTTCACTCTGCTGATACGTATTGACTCTGCTGCTATGTATATTATTTTTCTGCTGCTGTGCTTATTGTGTTTGGTTCGGTATAGTAGCATGATTTACAAGCAGTGAGGGGAAGTATATGGAGTTATTGGTTTACACACACACAGGGGAAGTTCACACACATGAAGGAGTTTGTTTATTTGTTCTTAAAAGATTTAAAAGGCTCGTATTTGGTTTAATGGATTAATTGATTACGAAGACGATTGATCATGACTTAATTGATATTGTAGTTGAGTTTCACAGTGCGCGTTCTTATCATATCTCAAAGTGGGTGTTACACTTTGGAGATAACTTGTTTGTTTTATACGGTGGTGACAACAACTTGATGAATCTAGCAGTGTGTGATTTTTCTTATGATGCTCTATGCACACATTCGCTATCACTTGAAGGAGTTACATTGTAGTGCTCAGTGTCTCATTAAAGATGAGGATTTTGTCAAGGGATTGCGGTCTACTTATATGGTGTTAGTATAAGTTTGGAGTCACGTGGATAGTGCAAGATATAAGACGCAAGTTTGGGAAATTCAACTTCTTCATCAAATTTGTTATTTTCAGTTTTCTTCATCAGTGATCATTACAAAAAGCCTACAGATTTGAAGAATCATTTTATGTACATGCACCACTCGAGGGGAAGTGTTTGATTTTTACTACTGTTAATCATTATTACTACTACTAGTTGGAGTTTCTATTGTTTTGGATTCATTATTCGTATTTGAGCTTCATGGAGGGCAATTTGAAACATTGGACGACTTGGATTGGAAGTTTGTGATATTGGTTAGTGGTGGTCAAGATCATATTTTCATACGTACCCTATTTGTTGATAACAAAAAGGGGAAGAGATGTGGTGGTGGCATAAGCATGGCTTAAGGGGAAGACAAGGAAGACAAGATTGTTTCATTCATGGTGAGATTTAATTATCTCAACTTCTGCTACTTCGTCTAGGGAAGTTCGTACAAGAATGTGTTTGTTTTGTCATCATCAAATAGGGGAAGATTGTTGGGTTTATGGATTTGATGATACAAAACATAAAGAATGAAACAAGAAAGAATAAAACATGAAGGACTTGCTTGCAAAAGAAGATTTATATTTTAGTCCTTCGTAGTATTCTTGTAACCCTAATTCTGTGTTATATAAACAGAATACAGGGAATAGGTTTTGAATAAGTCTTCCACAATGTAAATATCAGAAAGGTGTGTGTGTGTGTGTTCTAGGGCATATGTCTTGTAAATGCCTAGAACTAGTTTGTGTTCGTATTCCTCCAAGATCAAAGGTGTCTTTGATCCTGTTACAAGTTTAGTGTAACCGTATTATTGTGATCGAATAATATTTGGAGGTGATGGTGTTTGGTAAAACTTTGTGTCAATAACAATTGTTTTGTTTTATTCCGCTGCATATTTGTTAATTGTTATTGTTAAACCCTAAGGCTCAAAACGATCCAAGAACTTATTTGATGATGGCGTGCATAAGTTCTATCAAATCCTGTGTGTGCTAGGTCAATACCTGGAGGTGAAGGAACACCTCTGTATGGTGGAGGGACAGACTTATAACCTACACCAGAATTAACCTTATTAATTACTTGAGCTTCCCAAAGCTTAGTAACTCCCTCTGAGGCATGAGCTAAAGCATCTACTGTTATCTTAACATTTTCAGTTTTATTTTTGTGCTTTGCTAGTGAATCATTCAGCTTAGTAATACACTCATCTTTGAATTCTATATTTCTTTTTAGTGCATTCATGTCATCAGTAAACATAGATTCATTTCCTTGAAAGTGTAAGACTTGTTTTTCAAGAACAGCTAGACCTCTTTTATGATTAGCTAAATTATGAAGAGCATTATATAGCTCTTCTAGTTGAGCATCAAATCTCTTTTTAAGGTCTTCATAAGCTTTAAGAGTAGAGCATGATTCAGTACATTTTGTAATAGAATTTACCTCTGAATCAGAAAAGGCCATTAGAGCAGTCTCAGTGGCCACAAGAGCAGCATTTGTTGGTGCCTCCTCTTCATCAGCCAAAAAGCTCCAATCAAAGTTAACACCATCTATGGCTAGCATAGCCCTTGGCTCTTCCACTGTGACTTCCTTCTTCTTCTCTTGCTTATACCATGTGTTCCTATTATCCTGCTTCCTTGGGCTTCTACATTCTTTAGCAAAATGTCCCATCCTATGACAGTTGAAACACTCCACTTTCTTCTTATCAAACCCAGCAGTTTCATTACCATTTATGATAATCTGCTTCCCAGTTCTCTGCCAGAACTTCTTAGCCCTCATGCTAAGTAAAACAACCTGCCACTTAATATCCATCTCTTCCAAATCATCACTATCCACCTGCTCAAGGTCTTCATGATTTAGAGGAGAACCATTAGATGGACTGGTTACAAAAGCATAGAATGTTGAATCTCCAAGTCTAGCAACATCCTTTTGTGAACTAGTAGAAGGACCTGTAGGTCGTGTATATCTGAACAACACACACACGTATAACAAAGTAAAACACGTACTACTACTTATCTAATAATCTACGATAAGGAGAAAAGAGAATAAGCTAATAAGAGAAGAGAATAAGAGATAAAGAAGAGAGAATTGGAAGGTAATTCATTTCATACGATTGAGAGACAAGGCTTGCGCACCATACATGAAAAACCAACAAGTAAAATGAGCTCCCTACCCTTCTATTTATAGGCAAGGGATTAGGTCAACTCATACAATAATGTTTCTAGAAGAATTTACACTTAAATGGGCGGTCCATGGGCTTCTAATGGACCACACCTTAAACACAAACATAAAGCCCTATTTAAGCAACATTTTATCTCTAATGAACAAGACTTGAAATATATTAAAACGTGTTCCTAACAATCTCCCCCTAAGTCTTGATCATCAATGTTGCTCGACGTCTTCTTTGCTTCTTTGGCTTCCGACGTCTTTATAATCTTTGTTTCTTTGTTCTTGTTCTAAGATGATTTGATGTTGTCTCGATCTGCCAATCTCCAACGTCTTCTCGTCTTCTCCATCATGCTCATATGTCTTTGACTTGTTTTCTGCAACATGTTCTCACTTTTCAATCTTAAACTTAAGAAAGGTTGAGGTGCTTGATCTTTTGACTTTACTATATCATATGTTGAACTTTTGTTGTTACTGAGTCTTTGAGAGAACATTTCTTCAAGATATGAACATGATGGAGTCTTGATGGTTGAACTCCAGATCCTCAGCAGCAGCAGCAGCACGAACCAACCGGTACTTACAGGCTCAGACTCGAGATCGTCAACAGCATAGTGTGAAGACTTTCTCAAGTCCTAACCCAGGCCGTTCTGAACCGGGTTCCCCCGAAAGGGATAACACGGACACACCGAAGTGCACCCACGATTTAGTGAGTCGCTGGAGATCACCCCACGACTGTAGACCGTTTGGAGCAAACACTAAGCGTAACCCACAAGGAGTTACCGAAGTGACCTGCTGTCAGGGCTGTTTGATGTTGACCCTGGCAGGATTTCCATTCAATCATTGATAATCACAATTGTGACTTCTCTCATGAATGTTCTTGGCAGATTGCTAAGATCTGCGAAGGACACTTTCCTAATTTACAACTGATGCCCATGATGTAGAGCACCAGAGTAATTCTAAGTGTACCTAAGAGATATTTGATGAATCTCATGGCTCTAGACTCAATTAGTGCACATTTGTTTGGTCGTCGGAGGCGTGGAGCATATTGCCTCCTTTTCAATATCAACACTCTCGTAATGAGAGGTCAATAGATTATGAAGGGTTCTCCGTGTGAATGAAACAAATGTCTTTTGAGAGACACTTGAGTGGCTTAGAAGGTTTAGTGCAGTGCGTCACTGGGTCCATGACGTCTTTAGTCTTCAATACCGGTGATGCTCATCAACCAGTAGATTATGAATTGAACTCGGTGTCTGCCCTAAGGTTGAACAAATGGAGGGCTATTTCTTTTCACCCTTTTCTTTGCTTTTCTTTTTCATTCTTCAACCCCTTATTTCTCCGTTCATTCAATTTCTCCTTTTTTTATATCATACCTAGGACTTTCTAGTTCTAAACTATTGGTATTGTCCTTGGGTAGATCCCTCCGGCTCTGGCGGATCATAGGACGGTTTTCCCTAACCTTAGTCACCTTATAACTCCATGACTATCCTATGTTGATGCCATTTACCAAAACTTTGAAAATCTCTCAAAGTGTCGATGATAATAAAGATATTTTTGTTGACATTTTGAGAGTTTGATGATTTTCAGAAAGACTCCCCCTTAACATGTGCGCATAAGTAATAAATTTGAAATTTGCACATGCCGAAAAGAGTTGACACTTTTGAATTGATTGATTTTCAATGAACATGATCATTGCGAGACACGCTTACATCACTAGTATAACTAGCTTGAAATTATTACCCGTCCAGATCACATTCAAGGAAAATCGCTCGAAATTGGTACATTCTACTCAGACACGTCCTTTGCGAGACACGCTTACATCACCAGATAAACTTGCTTGAAATTATTACCCGTCCGAGACATGTCCTTTCGACTACTGACTTTTCCTATCGTCAATTCGAGGGTCAATTCTGAGTTTGAGCACTAGTGAGATTCCAGCAATTGAGACACCATATTTTAATCATCTTTTACTTCTCCCCCTCAAAAATAGCATACTCATGATGTTTTTGAAAAACTTTATGATTAAAATATGTTGTTTTTGAGTTTTTAGGGAAGAATTTCAAGAACATTTATATTTCGGAACAAAGATTATATTTTCAAATACTCCCCCTTTAACAAGGGAATACTTATCCTTATGAGCAGAATGTTTGAAAAACTTTAGAAAACATTCTAGTTTAATTCTGCTCATAAGTAAGAAGCTTTCGCTCCTTTTTCAGGATTGAGGCACTGAAGCGTACCTCAGGGTCCTTTCTTTGGGGTCCGGGTTGTACATTGTTGGATCGTGTTTTGGTTGATATATTGTGAATCGGGAGGTCTTGGAAGATTAAAGAACATCATCTTCATGGTAAAGGTTTTAGAGAGAGAAAGTGTAGAGAGATAAAGATGGATACTATGTGTTTTATTGATAATAGGAAAATATGAAAAACACACACAAAGCTCACCCTCCTAGTGAAGTCTAGGAGGGTATATAAAGAGCCAAACACAAGACTTTACAATATTGACGCTTCTAGTCCTTGTGTTTGTGCCTAACAAGATAGATAATGTAATCCCAAATATGTTGTCACATTTTCGTGCGAGAAGCATACCCAACAGTCTTCCCCCAATGTGGCAACATATGGGATTACTTACATCATTTCCTACAAGTACAAATATAACTAAAGAAAGGTCTTCATCAGCTCTTCAAGTGCTGAGGATGATGACAGTTGACGCTCTTTGTCTTCATCTTGTACCTCGGCTTGAGAACTTTTCTTCACTTGTAGTCAGATGATGTAATATACATGAACTGGATTAACTTCCCCCCAATTCATGTTGCATGTCTTTAACGGCTTCTTCAACTACTTCTTTTTGGTGAAGTTTCTGAATCAGCTTCCCCCCAAACTGACAACCATCTTCAGCAGATTCGAAACTTTGATGAAGTTAACATGTCTTCTATCTTTTTAAGGTTGTAAGTACGCAGCAGAATTTGTAGATGACATCGTAAACCACACTAATCAAATCTGACTAGTACTCAGTAACGGTTATGCTCAATGCGGAAAATCCGTTCGGGGGTAACATGCAAGAAATCAGCAAGATCTTCTCACATAAGTAGGCTACTGCGCACATCACAACCTGCGAAAGTTGAAACGATTACACCAAAATCACAAAAGTGAATCACTGATCATCTCTACGGATGTCTCTCCGGTAGTACTAAACTTGTAAGCCCGATCACGTGAGTCTGTTGATGAGTGTGTAAATACTCATCATTTTATGCCCATTTTAGACCATAAAAATACTAAAAACAACCAAATATACCAAATTATACTACAGATATCCTTGTTTTGTGTTTTATGTGTTTCAGGTACAAAAGGATTGAAAACGAGGCAAAACAGGCAAAAACCGAGCACAAGATTGGAAAAGCGTGAAAAGCCGGAGCCGGGAAAGGAATTTACAAAGGTGGACCACATTTATATTCAAATTGTCAAACTTGGGCCCTTGGAAGTAATTTTCAGAAATGACAAGATTGGTCCCTGAAATCTCAGATTTGGCATAATTGGTCCCTATACTTAAAACCAATTCCATATTTAATCCTAAACCCTAAACCCAAAATAACCCTTAACCACATTCAACCCTTTATCCAACCCAACTCACTAATCCTAACCCACAAACCTAAGCCCAAATAAAATAAAAAGCCCACACCAAAATAAAACCCTTTACCCCGTTTGATTTTTAGTTAACCTCGGAGTCAACCCAAAAGTCAAATCCTTCTTTCCCTTTACCACCAAACCGCCAAAACCAAAACCATTAGCCATCTCCTTTCCCACTTCCCCAGACCAAAAGCAATACCAGACCATCATGTCCCCCTCTCCCATGCTTTCACTGATACACGCCAACCCCCCCCCCCTCCTAGCTAGTACCCTGTTCACGAGATACCAATCCACGTTGTATCCCACTAACCCACTTACTACTTTTTAATGCCAAAAACTGAACTCAACGGACCAGATTGAATTGAGATAATCCAACGAGTGGGATTTGAAGAGAAGAGGTCAGAGAAGCTTTTGGATTATTATTTAAAGAAAGGAAGACAAGAGAGATAATTTGTCACTGCTTTTAGACCAAAATTTCGTAGTGTAGATTTTAAATTTAGTTAAGCCTTATTGTCAATTTAATTTCAGTCAAATGTAACCTTCATTTCAGTTTATGTTTAATTTCAAGAATCTTGTTCTAATTTCATTGTAATTTCAGTTTAATGTTAATTCCAAAATCAGTGTGTTAAAATTATTATTGTGCAAAACCTTTTAAGCTTCCATTCCTGTTTAATAAGCTTGTATAAGCTTATTTTAGCCTTAGAAAAAGTTAACTTGTTTTAATTCAGTATTAAGTTCAATTTTCCAAAAAAGTCAACTTAAGTCAACTGACTTGGTCAATAAGCAGTTTGAAGAATAAGCTGACTTGATCAGCTTATTTGGGTAATTTCTGGCTTATTGGATAAGCCTGGGTTGGATTAGTTACTAAGTTCATTCAGAATCAGCAAAGATCACTTGTGAGTTCCAATTTTCATTTTCTAGCTTATTAATGCTTATTTTCTGCATAGCTTAATTTATTGCTTATTTGTTTGTGTTTTATGTTTCTTAGATCATTAATGATTTAGATAATCATAGCTTAGAGCAAAATATGGCTTAAATTATAGTGTTGTAGTGTAAAATTTAAAATCAGTTTCATTAGAGAGTGTTTGGCATAAGCTTGTCCTAGGTAGATTTTTGATATTACTGTTCATTTACCTTACCCTGAAGTTTGTTAGAGCTTAATTAAGGATTGATAAGTTGTTTCTGATAGGACTTTAGCGGTTTTTTTTTTATGCTTTTTGAAGTTTTGAGTAGAATAGTGCAAAGTTAGATTCTTAACTACCCTAATAAGTTCAGTATAAGTTGAGCTTATTTAGGCTTGTGCTTCTGCCATTTTTGAGTTCCCAATAGTGTGTTAAGTGTATTCCTGATGAAGCGAAAAGTGTACCGCTTTTAAGGGGTCATTTAAGCCCTAAATCGTATTTATTTGATCAAATATCGCCCTAAATCGTTCCTTTTGTCATTTTAGGTACTTTTGAGGAGAAATCTGGAAAAGGAGGCATTTCGGACGTTTTTGGAGCATTAAAGTGAAGAAAACGGCAAAGTCTCAAAAATCGGCTGAAAGTTACCTTTGACGGCGTCATATTTAACCCTGGACGGCGTCATGGCTTGGCAAAAGTCGTGGATGTGAAATTTACTCATGATAAGCCAGTGAAAATTGCATGTGAATTCTGACGGCGTCACGCTTTAACCTGATCAAGGGCGTCACGGCCTAATTCAAAGAGGGACGGCGTCACGTTCAAGGTCAGACGGCGTCAAGCCTTGATAAGCCAGAACGGATTTTGGAGAGCTAAAGAGGGACGGCGTCAAGAAGGTCATCCGGGAACCCTAGAAGCGGCGAGGTGACGGCGTCACACTCCATAACGTGACGCCGTCAGATCCAAAAGTCTATATATAGTTTTCTAATTTTTTGTCATTAGTGTGGAACTTAGTGTGGAATTTTTGGGAGAAAACCCTAAGACGATTTTAGCATCTTTTTCAAGGCTTTTTTGCCTTGAGATCTTCCATGTTACATTGAAGATAAGTTATCAATTAATCATTCAATATGTCTATGTGTTGTTTGATTCTATCTTGTTCTTGTCTTTTGGTTAATATGTTAGGCTAGATTTATCTTGTGTTTGCTTAGATCTAATGAAACCTAGCTATTGATTATTGGTTATTAGTGTGTTATTAGTTGTATTGGATGATTGTTTATCTATGTTAGGCTTAAGAAAACTGGCTAACTTCCTATTCGGTAACTTGCTTGAACGTCTTAAGAAACATGAACCAAATGCGTACTAAAGGTTTTTATGGTTGTATTTAATGCACAAGCGAATTCTAGTGATCCCATGTTAGGAGCTTCCTAGCCGGCTCGACATAGGAGTGAAGTAGGAGCTTGTAGAGTTGGGGAAGTACGTACGCCACCCCACGATTGGTATTAAGGAATACACCCGTCATCCACGCAACTAATACACACTAATCAACCGGTAAAAGATAGTTAGGGAGTAAGGAAATCTAAGTGAACACATTTCTCTACACATAAGTTTTCACCAAACTTTTTATTTTCTGTTATTTTATTTTATTTGCATTCGTAGTAATTTGGGTTAGTTGACTAGCAACTAATTCCGCCCACTCTTTCAAACCCGAGATTTTACTTGCTTTCATAAAAATATAAAAACATAAAAAAGAATCTTCCTCAACCCTTAGACCTATTAGAGTAGTCTTTCATACCTAACGAACACTATTCCCTGTGGAGAACGATCAATCCCCCGTACTTACCACTACACTATACTACATCGGTCAGGTACACTGCCTGGTGGGGTTGTAAGCCTCTTGAGATCCCTCGAGAGGTAAAACCTGTTGTAAGGTTGCAAAACCACGCATCAATTCCCATAAGTTGGTAGCATTTCAGATAGATTTGCTAGTATTTAGAGATCAAATAGTTTCACTGCTGCATCATTGCAATATCTACTTTTCACAGCTTTTTCTTTTGGGTGTATCTGCTTAATCAGTTAATACCTTTGCATGATTTTTGCTTTTATCAGAAGCTAGTAGGTTAATCTTGACCTGTTTTAACTTTATTCTGAATTTTCAGCTTATTTAATAGCTTTTTATTAGTCTGCAAATTAGCCATTTGGCCTGATCCTACTCTGCACATTAGTCTTTTGTTCCCTTGGACCATCTGATCTAGGGGAGAATTAAGGTAGCAATTGATAGTATATTTTGGGCGTTTTAAGTTTGTAGGTAGCCTGTATTGTAAGGATTATGGTTCTGCTTTTGGTTTCTCATTATTAGCTTTTGAGTAGCTTTTAGAATAGCTTAAAGTAGGGCCTAGAGTCACTTTTTCTGTCCATAATCCATGTACGGTGCAGCAGCTTAACTGCTCATTCCTAGTGCTTATTTGATCTTATTCAATAGTTTTAAGCTCTTATTAGTGTGTTAATCTGTTTTCTAGCTTTTGGTAATTTTTGGTGATGTAGTGCTTATTTTATAGCTTATTTGCAACTGCTTATTTGCCCATTCTGCTTATTTATGTTGAAATAAGCTCTCTTTTCATTTTTTCTAGCTTCATATTAGTTTAAAGTATTTTTGTTAAAATTTTCAGATTTTTCCCTTTTAATTTAGTATTTTTAATGTATTTTTTCTTTTTAAATTAGTTTTTAATTCATATTAAATAAAATATAATTCAGAAAAAATGTAATTCTTTTTTGCAAAATTTTCTTTTGTCATTTAGGATGTAGGAAAAATAATTTGGTATTCCTAGGATTAATATTTCTTAGATTGCACGTTTTAGTCTCGCGTTTTCCCGTTTTTAATTACGTTTTTAGTTTTCTTTACGTTTTTAATTACGCGTTCTTTAGATTATCGTTTTCCTTATCTTTTAAATCGTTTTTAATTTATGTTCACTTATCTTATATTAGAAATCCAAGTTCCCATTATTTTCCTTATTCACGACACGTATCACGAATCGAGATCGCGAAATTCCATTCAATCCTTCGTTGGGGATAACGACCCGGGTTTACAACTTGCCTTGTATTCCTTGGATATAAATACGTGTTGATTCCGTCGAATCAATTTTTGGCGCCGCTGCCGGGGAAGGTTGAAGCGAATTTTTAATTCTCGTTTGTCGATTCGTGTTTTGAAGACCCTTCTTTCGGGAAGTTTTCATTTTCTTTCGTAAATATTTTCTTATTAAAAAACCCAAAAAGATTTTCTTTTCAAAATTTATTTTCCTTTTTCCTTTGTATTTTTCAAATGTTTCTAAAAATCCAAAAATATTCTTCTTATCCCTTCTATTCGTTTAATTCTTTTTCTCACCCTCTATCCGTTTAATTCTTTTTATGTCTTCATCTTACCATTATGGTTGTGAATGGTGTGGGGGACCTCTAAATGGTGGAAATTGCCACGGTTGTAGTATTGTAAATTCGGGAAACGGGTTTGTCTATGACCAAAATCCCTACAATGAAACAACCAATTTCTTTAACCAACCCCTACACCATGAGATGGAAACATACTTGTGTGAATTTTGTGGTGGTTGTCCTCATCCGGGATATGATTTTCGAACGGGAGACATGCTTGTCTATGAGCAGAACCCTTATAACGATCAGACATCGTCCGGATTTGACACATCTTCATATTTTACACCACCACAACAGTATTACTGTTGTGAATTCTGTGGAGGTCCGCACTATAATTCCGATTGTCAAACGAGGAACCCGCTTGTCTATGAGCATGGTCCTTGTAACAATTACGATTATTCTTATCATGACCAACCTCCACAGTATCAAATGACTCAACCTCAGCCTCAGCCATCTCCTCAAGATTTAGCTTTCGAAGATTTATTCCAAAAACTTGATGATGAGAGGAATGAACTTAATAAATTGGCTGTTAGGCATGCCCAAGAAGATCGTCATGGAGAATCTATGGAAGATTTACTCGCCATAGAACGAGCAGCACACAATCGTTTCTTGTTTAATCAGGCATGCATGCTCGATGACGAAGATGAAGACGACGAGGAGAGTACTATTCCTTTTAGTGATATCATTTCTCAACTCCCTCAGTCTATTGCAATCACATCATTTTTACCATATATGAACTCCAAGGACTCTCGTATTATGGGGGATGAGCATCTTAGCACTATTCCTGAAAAGGAATCGGACGAATTCATAAAGTCTAGTGCTGAGAACCTTATCCCAATCCCAAGTGAGTCTGAGGATATATCGGACAATGAATGTGATTTGTCTATTTGTAGTGATCATCCTCTTGACACTACTGATGATTTTTTCGAGACGTTTTCTAACCCTCTTTTCAATTCAAATGATGATTTTTCCTCTAGTGATGACGAATCACTTTCTGATGAGGACGTTCAAAATGAAAGTCTCAAAGTCTATTCGAATTCTCTTTTTGAATTTGATGATGAGTACTTTTCTAGCAAAATAAATCCTCTCTTTGATGAAGAGTTAGAAAACGATGAGGTCAAGGACTCTATTATTTCTAATCCAGATGATATGACCTCAAATATCAATCCCGTGATTCATAGAGACATTCTCTCTCCGACATATGTGACAGTTCCGTCTGAGGATTGCCATTATATTGACTTCACATATGTCGTTCGAGTTTTTCTACCTTTCTGTGCTTATAAGGTAGCTTGTCCTCTCATTCTCTCCTTTGGGAATGAGGACAAAGTTTTTGACCCCGGCATCTCAATTTATCATTCTTTTGAGCCGGATGCATCTCATCGGAGTGGAACTTTCAAGTACTTCAATGTTTATCCAAACATTTCGAATGAAAGTCCGATGGAGATTTTCTTTTCCACATGCTTCCCCAAGAACAAATGAATTCGGGGTCGAGTCAAGCTAGTGACTCGGTTAACAAAAACATTAGCACCTCATGGGTGACAACCCATGTTTCTGACTTCTTTCTATTTTCTGACACTAAGTGTGGGGGGATTCCTCTACTGTGCTTTGTTTGTGTGTTGTTTTCTCTTGTTTGCAGGTTTCCCTTAGATCGTGATGATTGATGCGCCTGTTTTCAATCCAGCCGCCCAATATCCGATCTTTTTACTAACGTTTATCTAGGGATATCTTTTCAACCTTTTTTGTGAAAAATAGAGATTTCTGTTTCACACTTGGCTATTAGTATTACCTTTTTACGTTCTAAGTGGCGGCATAATAGCCGGTACTTTGAATATTGAAGGCAATATTCAATTCTAAGTGTGGGGGGGAATTCTCTCGAATTTTGTCACATGTGTACCTTCTAGTCCCTAGTACCCCCGTTTTTTACCAAAATTTTAAAATTTTTGTCGTTTTTAGATAAGAAGTTGCAATAAAAAAGTAGTGTTTAGTCTTGATTAGGTTAGAACAAAGGGAATCCCGACTCTGCCAGAGTGTTGATCTGGCTGCTTCCTTAACGTTTAGACTAAGGTTTTACGATATGTGCAAATGAAAATGCTAAGCGTAGAATAGTTGGTTTTCTTTAGAGCTTATATAAGTAATCTATGGCTTTTCCTCCCAGTAGCTCCTAATCTGACTTAATAAGTGCTTATTTTCAAACATTTGAACACATAAAATCATTTTTTCATACGATTTTGAAAAATACTAGTTCAAAGATTTATTTAAACTTCGGAACAAGCATATGTCATAGTAATGTAAAAGTTAAGTAATAAATAAATGTGCTAAAAAGTTAAGGTTCAAGATCGGCCCTTGGATCCTTATTTCCGGAAGGCGTTTAGGTCTTGGCTACCCTCTTACACCGGCCCTTGGACCCTTAATTCTGAAAGGCGTTAAGGTCTTGGAACTCTCCGTTGTAACGGCCCTTGGATCCTTTATTCCAGGAAGGTGTAAGGTCTTGGTTCCCGTGAAACTCCGTTAGTTTATGTTGCACAAGAAAAAAAAATGATGAAAAAAATGAAAAGAAAAAAATAAAATAAAATGGAATGATATTGCAAAATGCAAGAAGTTTTGATGTGTTTTGAAACTTGCTTGTTGTGAATTTTAAATCTATCTTTCAACTAGTATTAGTCAAAATTTTATATAAACGTCGAGTTTTGTGATCAAAATTTTGAAAATCAAGCACAGTCACCTAACTTGAATAAATTGTGGGAGTGAAAAGTTAAGTTTCGGCTTACATAGATTATTAGTATAAGTAGTGTTAGCATTTTACAAAAACGTTTGCACATTTAGTTTAAGCTTAGTTGGGAGTATAAAAAGAGGATGACGATATCAATTCCCTGGAGACACCCATTTTGTGTGAATCCCATTCCATGATACCATTTTTGGAAATCAAGCATGTTATCTATTTTTTGTTTTAGTTTAAATTTCTCGCATTGAATAAAAAGTCGAAACGGGGTATACTTGGTATTCTTTTGATCCTTTCATTACTTCATATGATCGGATTGCTAGGGACTAGCAATAGCTTAGTGTGGGGGATTGATGAGTGTGTAAATACTCATCATTTTATGCCCATTTTAGACCATAAAAATACTGAAAACAACCAAATATACCATATTATACTACAGATATCCTTGTTTTGTGTTTTTATGTGTTTCAGGTACAAAAGGATTGAAAACGAGGCAAAACAGGCAAAAACCGAGCACAAGATTGGAAAAGCGCGAAAAGCCGGAGCCGGGAAAGGAATTTACAAAGGTGGACCACATTTATCTTCAAATTGTCAAACTTGGGCCCTTGGAAGTAATTTTCAGAAATGACAAGATTGGTCCCTGAAATCTCAGATTTGGCATAATTGGTCCCTATACTTAAAACCAATTCCATATTTAATCCTAAACCCTAAACCCAAAATAACCCTTAACCACATTCAACCCTTTATCCAACCCAACTCACTAATCCTAACCCACAAACCTAAGCCCAAATAAAATAAAAAACCCACACCAAAATAAAACCCTTTACCCCGTTTGATTTTTAGTTAACCCCGAAGTCAACCCAAAAGTCAAATCCTTCTTTCCCTTTACCACCAAACCGCCAAAACCAAAACCATTAGCCATCTCCTTTCCCACTTCCCCAGACCAAAAGCAATACCAGACCATCATGTCCCCCTCTCCCATGCTTTCACTGATACACGCCAACCCCCCCCCCTCCTAGCTAGTACCTTGTTCACGAGATACCAATCCACGCTGTATCCCACTAACCCACTTGCTACTTTTTCCCGCCAAAAACTGAACTCAACGGACCAGATTGATTTGAGATAATCCAACGAGTGGGATTTGAAGAGAAGAGGTCAGAGAAACTTTTGGATTATTATTTAAAGAAAGGAAGACAAGAGAGATAATTTATCACTGCTTTTAGACCAAAATTTCGTAGTGTAGATTTTAAATTTAGTTAAGCCTTATTGTCAATTTAATTTCAGTCAAATGTAACCTTCATTTCAGTTTATGTTTAATTTCAAGAATCTTGTTCTAATTTCATTATAATTTCAGTTTAATGTTAATTCCAAAATCAGTGTGTTAAAATTATTATTGTGCAAAACCTTTTAAGCTTCCATTCCTGTTCAATAAGCTTGTATAAGCTTATTTTAGCCTTAGAAAAAGTTAACTTGTTTTAATTCAGTATTAAGTTCAATTTTCCAAAAAAGTCAACTTAAGTCAACTGACTTGGTCAATAAGCAGTTTGAAGAATAAGCTGACTTGATCAGCTTATTTGGGTAATTTCTGGCTTATTGGATAAGCCTGGGTTGGATTAGTTACTAAGTTCATTCAGAATCAGCAAAGATCACTTGTGAGTTCCAATTTTCATTTTCTAGCTTATTAATGCTTATTTTCTGCATAGCTTAATTTATTGCTTATTTGTCTGTGTTTTCTGTTTCTTAGATCATTAATGATTTAGATAATCATAGCTTAGAGCAAAATATGGCTTAAATTATAGTGTTGTAGTGTAAAATTTAAAATCAGTTTCATTAGAGAGTGTTTGGCATAAGCTTGTCCTAGGTAGATTTTTGATATTACTGTTCATTTACCTTACCCAGAAGTTTGTTAGAGCTTAATTAAGGATTGATAAGCTGTTTCTGATAGGACTTTAGTGTTTTTTTTATGCTTTTTGAAGTTTTGAGTAGAATAGTGCAAAGTTAGATTCTTAACTACCCTAATAAGCTCAGTATAAGCTGAGCTTATTTAGGCTTGTGCTTCTGCCATTTTTGAGTTCCCAATAGTATGTTAAGTGTATTCCCATAAGTTGGTAGTATTTCAAATAGATTTGCTAGTATTTAGAGATCAAATAGTTTCACTGCTGCATCATTGCAATATCTGCTTTTCTCAGCCTTTTCTTTTGGGTGTATCTGCTTAATCAGTTAATACCTTTGCATGATTTTTGCTTTTATCAGTAGCTAGTAGGTTAATCTTGACCTGTTTTAACTTTATTCTGAATTTTCAGCTTATTTAATAGCTTTTTATTAGTCTGCAAATTAGCCATTTGGCCTGATCCTACTCTGCACATCAGTCTTTTGTTCCCTTGGACCATCTGATCTAGGGGAGAATTAAGGTAGCAATTGATAGTATATTTTGGGCGTTTTAAGTTTGTAGGTAGCCTGTAGTGTAAGGATTATGGTTATGCTTTTGGTTTCTCATTATTAGCTTTTGAGTAGCTTTTAGAATAGCTTAAAGTAGGGCCTAGAGTCACTTTTTCTGTCCATAATCCATGTACTGTGCAGCAGCTTAACTGCTCATTCCTAGTGCTTATTTGATCTTATTCAGTAGTTTTAAGCTCTTATTAGTGTGTTAATCTGTTTTCTAGCTTTTGGTAATTTTTGGTGATGTAGTGCTTATTTTATAGCTTATTTGCAACTGCTTATTTGCCCATTCTGCTTATTTGGGTTGAAATAAGCTCTCTTTTCATTTTTCCTAGCTTCATATTAGTTTAAAGTATTTTTGTGAAAATTTTCAGATTTTTCCCTTTTAATTTAGTATTTTTAATGTATTTTTCTTTTTAAATTAGTTTTTAATTCATATTAAATAAAATATAATTCAGAAAAATGTAATTCTTTTTTTTTAAATTTTCTTTTGTCATTTAGGATGTAGGAAAAATAATTTGGTATTCCTAGGATTAATATTTCTTAGATTGCACGTTTTAGTCTCGCGTTTTCCCGTTTTTAATTACGTTTTCAGTTTTCTTTACGTTTTTAATTACGCGTTCTTTAGATTATCGTTTTCCTTACCTTTTAAATCGTTTTTAATTTATGTTCACTTATCTTATATTAGAAACCCAAATTCCCATTATTTTCCTTATTCACGACACGTATCACGAATCGAGATCGCGAAATTCCATTCAATCCTTCGTTGGGGGTAACGACCCGGGTTTACAACTTGCCTTGTATTCCTTGGATATAAGTACGTGGTGATTCCGTCGAATCATCTGTTATGCGTCCCCGATGTGCACATTTCTTCTCCCTGAATGCAGATCCATCTGGAAAAAGAGTATTTACGCAAAGAATGCAAGAAAAGTCAAAGTACATCTTCCCTCTCTTCCCCCACGATGTCTTCGCGGAATCGGAAGCATACACACTATGGTTACGATGGAAACGGAGGCAGCGTAGACCCTGTATGTCCAATTAGTCAAAGATGTGTGAAGTACCAAAAATAGCCCGTGAGAATCAACTGCAGATAAAATCTCTACCCTTCTATACTCTCCTCATCTAACTCTTTACCGACCCCATTATCATTCTGACGGCTTTTTGTAGTGACAACTGATGGAGAAAACCCAATATTAGGAACTTGAGACTGAATTAAAATAACCCAAGCTTGTGACTTAAACTTGCACTATTGTCTGACTAAGTACCTATACTGAGCACTACAACGTAACTCCTTAAAGCATAGGTCGTTTCATATACCCATCCAACCATCCTTAACTGTATATGAACTCATCTTGAATTATCCACATCTTTGTGTGACACTTGAGCACTACAATGTAACTCCTTTAAAGTGATAGCTATACTCTGTGAGCACAACAACGTAACTCCTTACATCAGGTATAACTAAATAACTCAAGTCTTAATCATTTTGAAGGTTATAAGCTTGAACAAGGATCTCGAAGAATCATGCATCCAACCAACCCCGATATCTTCAAGATACTAAGTACACGCACCCGTGATATCCCACTTCAACCTCAAATAAATAATAAAGAATTAACCCCGTAGTCACATCTTGCGGTTCAATACCCAACACTAGCCTTTTGACGGTTTAAGTGAACTATGATAATGGTTTTATCCCGATCTTGTCAAAAATCGTATCCCCGTGAAAAATTTATGATTAACCAAAATACCACTCTTTTGGCCAAAATTATATCAAAAGTTATACAATGTATTAAAAATACATTTGATATTAATAACCTTTTTAGCCCAAAATTTTGATATAATACTTACCACAAAAAAGTGTCGTTTTACTTGTTTCAGCCAAAAGAAAAAACAAATTCGCTTGCTAAGAAAAAACTCAGCCCAAAGACAATCGGAAGTAAAGACCCAACAAGTGACATTTAACCATGGCCCAAGAATAAAATCCGAATGCTAGACCATAATCCGATCCGCTCTTCACACTTTACCCTAATTAAACGGGTATTTAATACCTCCTTAACCACATGTCCATAACCCTAATCTCAAAAACATATCTGCACCCCCACATCACCATTTCATGCCTAACCCAAAAAATCATAACAATCCGCCACCCACTTTACTTTTCTACCGTTAAGTAGATCCAAAACACAAGAACGTAAGCTGATCTCTATCTTCATTTTCACATAATAACAACAACAATGATAAAAGGTGATTTGTCAATTATAGTTCAAGGAGAATTGCAAAGGAAATATGCAAAACCCGAGTCGTTTGTCCCGACGAAGATTGAATGGAATATGTGATTCGGGATCGTGATTCGTGAAGTGAATGTGAAAAAGTGAGTGATAGATTTGGATTTTACACTACGAATTTTTTTTTTAAAATAACAAACAAGATTAACTAATTAAACTAAAGGAACAATTAAGCTAAGCATATGAATCCTAAAAACGGAAATTAAATTTTAAAACGTGCGTGACGTAATTTAAAAACGTAATTAAAAAGTAAATTTTAAAATCCTAAGTCCTAAATTTATGAAAATAATTTTAACTAAACTCTAAATATTAAAAGAAAATTTTTGGAAAAAGAAAAATATTTTTTTGACTTTTTATTTATTTTTTATGAATTAAAAACTAATTTAAACTAAATAAATGATTTAAAAATATTAAAACAACTTGGAAAATTCTGAAATTTTTTGAGTAAATCTAAAATTAAATTATTAATCTAGGAAAAATAAATTCAGAAGCCAATTAAGCCTAAATAAGCTGTAACAGTGAATAAGCAGTTGCAAAATAAGCTAAAAATAAGCAAATAAAAGCCAAAAATTACAAGAAGCTCAGGAACTGATAAGCTAACTATAATAAGCTCAAAACAATTGAAATTGATCAAATAAGCAGATGGTAAAAGCAGATAATAAGCTGAACAGTTTCAAGAACAGGGCAGATTCAAATGGGGTGAACAGCCCTATTGTAGCTACTCTAAAAGCTATGAATAAGCTCTACTGGGGAAACCAAAAGCAAAATAATAAAATTCATACTTCAAACTACTTAAAAACTGAATTTGCCTAAATTTGAACCACAATTGCTACCCTAATTTGGCCTAAGATCAGATGATGATTGGAACTGGACTGCTGATGTAGGGCAGATTAGTGGCTGGTGGGTGCTGATCTAGGCCTTAAATAAGCTACTAAATAAGCCAGAAACATGGATCCCAGATGATACCTTGAATCCTTACTGTATAAACTACCTACAAACCAAAAATTAAAGTCTAATCTTAATTGAATAAGCTAAAAATCTACCTAGATCAGCAGCTAAAACTCACTGGCTGCACTAAATAATCTGTGACAGCAGGGGGTTTAAATGGCACCAAACTTGTGCGAAACTAAGACCAAATCAAACCATCTATTGGATAATAATTTAAACACTTAAAAGCAACCTTAAAATGCAAAAATTAGGGTCTGAATAAGCTCAGCTTATGCTGAGCTTATTGAAGCAGTTTAGACTCAAAAATTCCTATAACTAACTAACAACCACAAAAAGCTCTTAAACAATTTACTACCCTACACTATCAGGTTGAATTACCTATTTTAAGCTAAATCTAAGTTCCTAAAAAGGCAAAGCAATAGTATCAAAGCTAGACTACCCCTAGCAGCTACTAATCCAAACACCCTTACATAAGCTAAAAATGCTATTTAACCTTAAACTAGGTGACATAAACTGTAAACTACCCTTAAACTATCATCAACCAACATAAGGAAGACCAAATAAGCAGAAACAAACAAAATAAGCTAAGATAAGCAGTTAATAAGCTGTTGACTTTTGTTGACTTTAAAAGAAAATTTGAAATTTCATTAAATACCAAACTAAAAGTGAGATTACAACTAAAATTAAAACATTACACTAAGAAAACAGTAATTAAAACACAAAATGGTCTAAACTTTTCTAAATACATGAAAAGTGGGACAAAAATTAATCGTGAAGAGAGTCTGCTATATATAGGGGAGAGGGTTTCTTCTGCTTGTGCTTCTTCTGTGAGGGTGTCCCTCACTTTCTTCGTGTGCTTCTTTGATGACCATTGGATTTTTCTTGCTCTCTACAACATTGATTTCTGGCCGTTGGATGTTTTTCTTGCCTCGGATTGCTGAGGTGGAGTGGGGGGACCAAAGACAAGGTCATGTGGGTTCTTTGGCTGGTTGTGGTGAGGTGGAGAGGGTGATGGTGACTGGTGGGATTAATGGTTTAGGCGGGTAATTAGTTTAAGGGAGAAGATATACAGTAGTGGTTTAATTAGGGATTTGGATTTTGACCGTGAAAAGGGGGGGTTTGACCCCGTATTATTATTATTAGTTATAGAAGTGGGTCGGGTCTAGGTGAGTTGGTTTATGGGCTATGGTTTTTAGTGGGCTGGGTGAAATTAATAAGGGATGGACTGGGTTGGTAGTATTTGGATCCGGTTGTGTAGTAGTTTAGATAAAAAGGGTATTTATCAAAAGGACCAATGTTGTAAACATGTAAGCTTCAAGGACCATTTCTGCCAAGTAAAGATAATCCAAGGGCACTTTGGGATTTTTGAGCAATATCTCGAACTAAACTCGTGAATTTCTTCCCGGGTCCCGGCTTTTTAATCCTCTTCACAAATCCCGTGCTCGGTTTGTCTTTTTATCTCGATATTTGTCCATTTTTATAATATCCATCTGATGCGCGTGATGTGTCGTTGCGGTTTAGCAGTTTTAATGCCTACTCAAGTTTTAAATTTATATTTAGCCGACTTATCAATAACACACACACTTAACGAGCAGTGTACCCGGTCGGTATGAAGATAATGGTAAGTAGAGTGTCGATCACTAAGAGTGGAACGTATTATCTCGTTATTCTAATCAGTATTTTAATATCCTAACGCAAGGGGGTTTCAGCCTGAGAGACTGGCACGATTTGTTGCAATTAAAATAATAAAATAAACCAATAGGCACGAATCAGCAAGTAGCACACACGTACACAGATAAATACTCGAGACAATAAGAGGGTTGTCCTTATAATTAAGTAGATTGTCACTTGTTTTATTGATAGCTTTATATGAAGTGTATGTAGTTAATCCTTTCTCGTTGGTCCTATTCTTATCGGCGAGTAAACCCTTAATGATTACTTATGTCTAAAAGTTATTCCTAAGTGATCAATTTAGAAACAACCGTGGGAGCCACATTATGTCCCGCAGTCAAATGCCCGCAAGCCACTAATAAACACAGAGGTTATCAATGCACTAATAAGTAGTAACCAAAGACATCAACATATAAACTTTAATTGATGGGAAAGCAAGTATTAAAGGGAGTGCAATCTTTCCGTTGTCACATTACACAAGCCACCAATCCTGATGAATTAAAGTTTGCTAACACAATAAAACAAAACTACTTAATGAATTAAATGCATGCAGCACCTTCTTACAGCTCTTGTATCTTTGATTTGGGTGTGTCTTGTGCTGCCTCCTTGACTGAATTCGTCCTTTGTTCCTACTGTTCGGTCTTCGGTGTTAGGGTTTGGAACTTTTTTTAATTCGTCTGGTCTACAGGGTATTTATAGTTTCTGTCTGAGGGAAGATGCGGCGTATCTAAGGAGTAGATGCGGCGCATGTACTTAACTTCGCGTGGGGTCCAAGATTATAATATTCAGGAATATTCGTACACCGCCAGAAGATGCGGCGTAACTCTTTATTAGATGCGGCGCATGTCCTCTTGTATCTTGGATCGTATCTGGTGATATCTTGATAGAGATGCGGCGCATGTTGAGAGTGAGATGCGGCGCATCTGGAGCAGAATTGACTTGATCTTGTCCATGTCAGTAGATTTTCACTTTATGCACGTTTTGCTCCATTATTAGTCCAAAATCATTAAGTTTCACCAAATGCTTGTTTTTACCTGAGAATTACAAAAGTAAACAATTAAGTATCAATCCTCATACATAATATAGTAAAACAAGTCAAATTAATAGGATAAATGATAGTAATAAAATGTACTTATTTGAGTTCATCACCATCCCTGCACAATCATAAACACAAAAACACAAGATATTTGGCATAATTGGTTAGTTTTTTGTCTATTTGGGTCCGGTTTTGGTCAAATAAAGGTATGTGTTTAAGCACATACCAAAATTTCCCCAGACTAAGATATTGTTGTGTCCTCACGCAATGTTATAAAAACACGTTTTTAAATCCAAAAATTTCTAATCTCTTTTTACTAACTTTGAGAAGTAGCAAAATTTTCAAAAGAAATTGAGAAATCTTAAGTTCTAAAAACTCCCCGATTTTCCTTTTATTCTATTTTTGTATTTTCCTCATAATCATGTAACGGCTTTGTTGACAATCATTATCTCACGATAACTTTTAGGATCAACGAGTAAGAAACACGACTCATAAAGAAGTGACCATACGGATAAAATTCGTCGTTCCTGATTTTTCACGAGTCCCCAAACTAAGCTTAAAAACGAAATCATTGTCTATTTACAAGTTAGATGCCAACACTACCCATGAAAGTTACTTGTGTAATTTCCTCTTGCTCCCATTTTTCCTAATTTCCTCTATTTATTTTATTTTTGGTGAGAAATAAATTTCTTCATATTTTCTCGTTTCGATAATTTTTAGTCTGATAAAGATACTAAATTAAGACGCTAAGTAGTTTTTAATCTTCTCTCGAGAACCGTTGCTTTGAAAATGAGGTCCACATCAAGGTTATTTATTTCATTCCATTTTTTTTCTTTCACTATTTTTCTTATTTTTTCATCATCCTTTTTTTTTTTTTTTTTTTTTAACTTTTCACTTGCGTACTCTTAAACGACGGAGCTTCACGGTTTAGTTCCAAGACCTTACACCTTTCGGAATAAAGGATCCAAGGGCCGTTACAACGGAGTGTTCCAAGACTCTAGACATTCCTGAAATGAGGATCCAAGGTGGTTAGACCAAGACCTCACACATTCCTGAACTAGAGGTCCAAGGGCCGGTGCAAGAGGGTAGCCAAGACCTAAACGCCTTCCGGAAATAAGGATCCAAGGCCCGATCTCGAATCCGTAGCTTAGAGCACTTAACTTATTATTATTAAACGTATTTATTAAGTAACCTTGATGTGTACCCAATTTTTAAAACAAGAATTCTTTTAAGAAGACCAAGAACTAATCATCGGCAAAACCTAACATCTTTAATTATTCTTATAGATATATATAGTGAAACAATTTTGTGGGAGAAAAAGGCCACAAGTAGCTTCGATGAGCTCTAAAGAGAACCAACTACTCCACGCTTAGCATCTAACTTCTAAATAAACTCTATCATTTCTCGTTCTTCGCAAATTTAAAATCTTAAATAACAAGATCCGCGAATGCTTAGCCTTATAATCAAGCCATGCATATATAAAGTCGATACGGGAACTTGCAAACTCTTGAAAAGAATTCGCATTTTATAGCTCCTTGTGTAAAAGACTAGCACGAGCTTATAGATTATAAATGGTTAAGGAGACAAGCTAGGGCTCAACACGCCCGGTCAAGTCAGAATTTTATTCCTACTCTCACCAGCGGAAAGTCAACAAAATGTCAAAATTTATTATATTTTTGCAAAAAAATTTAAAAATTTTCTCTTTTTTTTTTTTGGATTTTTTCAATTTTGAAGGAAAAAACGGGGTTGCGTGAGTAAACGGCAAAAATGCAAGGCAAAAATCAAATCGAAAGATTACCCCCCCCCCCCCCAGACTAAAACGAGACATTGTCCTCAATGTCTTAAAGGTAAGGGTTCTCCTACATAAATCTAAGGCCGTTTATTAATTATGCCAAAGATAAACGTAAAACGATAAGATTAAGGATATCGGATGAGCAACGAATGATGAAACTCGAGTGGAGAGAAGCAGACCACGAGCACGAGAGTCTTCATCAATCGGGCAAACCTGGACATACCACAAAAAACCACAAAACACGACAAATGGAAGAGGAAGCCCTCCTCACGTCACTTATTAGAGAAAAAATAGAAAGAAGATAGAAGGATAAGCATGGGGTGCCTCCCACGAAGCGCTTGTTTAGTATCGAGTCGGAAAGCTTAGACTCGCCCCGAATTTAATTATCCTTGGGGGAGCAAGTGGAAGAGATAATCTCAATCGGACTTTCATTCAAGATGTTTGAATAAACATTGAAGCATATGAAAGTTCCACTCCGATGAGATACCCGCGGCTTAAAAGAAGGAGAGATGCCGGGGTCAAAGATGGTGTCTTCACTCCCGAAGGAGTGAAAGAGAGGAGAAGTCACCGGATAGGTGAAGAAAAGGAGAAAGATCCTTATAAGAATGGGAATCCATTCTTTATCATTAAAGCTCTTAAAAACCTCGGGAGGGAGGGTCGGGATAATAAAACTCTTAGGATAGAGTACCTCTCCCCCCGGGTCATGATCTTTCTAAAAAGCAAAGTAATCATACTCCGGAGGAGGTATGATATGAGTGAGTTCACCGGAGAACTCCTCATGAAGAGATTCAAGCATACGAGGAGAATCTGTGAGTCCCGGTTCAGTCACGGTCTCATCAAGATTAGAATCAATAGAGTCCTCGCCCTCGACGTTCTCTAACACCCCATCAAAAAGAGGATTAACGGTACAAAAAGTGTACACGTCACTATATTCAAAAAGGGGGTTATAGAAAATTCCAGAAGTAACCTTGGAAACGTCAAGAGAATCTCCACAAGATTGCAAATCACAATCACCGTCAAATATTTCCTCAGACTCACTTGGGATTGGGGCGAGGTTCTCAACATTGTCTGATTCCGTTGCCGGAATAGTGTTTAGATGCTCGTCCCCCATTTTTAGAAAGTCCTCGGGTTCTTTGGTTGGTAAGACGGTTGTGATTGCAGTTGATGACTCCTTATAATCTATCCCCATAGAATCCTCGTCATCATCGGAATCATCGTCATAGTAAATTAAGCTCTCTCGAAATTTAGTTGCTCTTTCCTCGGCAAGTAATTCTTCCATGGACTTCCCAGGAGTATAAGTATTAAGATTAGCCGCTTGCTCTCGATTTCGAACCACAAGTTTTTCAATTTCGCGCATTCCATCTTGATTTGGATAATTGACGGGATTTTGTGGGGGTTGGTTAAAACCATGAGAATTGTAACACATATTTGGCTCATAATAAACATTTTCAAATAATCCCCCACAATTTTCAAAATTTGATGTAGTGTGGAATGATGTATTATTGAAATACGGTTCTTGCTCATAATAGTTTTGAGGAGGGTGAGTGAAATTGTTTTGAGGATAGTTGAAAATGTTCGGATTAAAATCATCATTGTATGAAGCACAAAACGAACAAAATCCATTGATAATATTTCTCGCACACCTCTCGCAAGTACACCGATGACAATAAGTTGATGACGGATCTAACTGATTTCCACACTCATCGCAATAACGTTCATTCCACGGAGATAAATCGGGCTGTGGAGGATAGTCAGAGAAATTTGGCGGTTCATTGCAAGAATTTGGATTAGAATCATAAACGAATGAAGTTTCAGCTTTCGAAGAATAACACATACAAAGTCCACGACTCAATCCACATTCGTTGCAAAAACATCGGTCACAAAGTGAATTGTCCCCCAACGGATCTCCACATATAAAGCAATTATACTGAGGGAGTGAAGATGGCTGGGGTTGTGGAGGGTGTTCGGAAAAACTTTGAGAATTATCAATGGAATTAAGCTCTCTTTTGAGGGCTACTTCACACCAATAACAAGATCCTCGTGGGTTGTGATTTCCACACCGCTCACACTTACACTTTGAACACTGAAGACTGTCAATCAACGGGCTTTTACAATCAAAACAGTGATAGCCCAATGACGACATTAGAATTAAACGGTTAAGAGGATAAGAAGATAGAATTAAACGGTATGAGAGGGTAAAGAGATAAGAATTAAACATATAAGAGGAGACGAAGATTATTTTTGGGTTTTTAAATTTTAGAAACATTGAAAATCACAAAAGAAAAAGGAAAATAAATTTTGAAGAGAAAATCTTTTTGGGTTTTTATAAAAAAAATATTTACAAATGAAAACGATAACTCCACGAGGAAGGGTCTTCAAAACACGAATCAAAACACGGAATCACGAACTCACTTCAACCTTCCCCGGCAGCGGCGCCAAAAATTGATTTGTCAATTATAGTTCAAGGAGAATTGCAAAGGAAATATGCAAAACCCGAGTCGTTTTTCCCGACGAAGATTGAATGGAATATGTGATTCGGGATCGTGATTCGTGAAGTGAATGTGAAAAAGTGAGTGATAGATTTGGATTTTACACTACGAATTTTTTTTTAAAATAACAAACAAGATTAACTAATTAAACTAAAGGAACAATTAAGCTAAGCATATGAATCCTAAAAACGGAAATTAAATTTTAAAACGTGCGTGACGTAATTTAAAAACGTAATTAAAAAGTAAATTTTAAAATCCTAAGTCCTAAATTTATGAAAATAATTTTAACTAAACTCTAAATATTAAAATAAAATTTTTGGAAAAAGAAAAATATTTTTTTGACTTTTTATTTATTTTTTATGAATTAAAAACTAATTTAAAATAAATAAATGATTTAAAAATATTAAAACAACTTGGAAAATTCTGAAATTTTTTGAGTAAATCTAAAATTAAATTATTAATCTAGGAAAAATAAATTCAGAAGCCAATTAAGCCTAAATAAGCTGTAACAGTGAATAAGCAGTTGCAAAATAAGCTAAAAATAAGCAAATAAAAGCCAAAAATTACAAGAAGCTCAGGAACTGATAAGCTAACTATAATAAGCTCAAAACAATTGAAATTGATCAAATAAGCAGATGGTAAAAGCAGATAATAAGCTGAACAGTTTCAAGAACAGGGCAGATTCAAATGGGGTGAACAGCCCTATTGTAGCTACTCTAAAAGCTATGAATAAGCTCTACTGGGGAAACCAAAAGCAAAATAATAAAATTCATACTTCAAACTACTTAAAAACTGAATTTGCCTAAATTTGAACCACAATTGCTACCCTAATTTGGCCTAAGATCAGATGATGATTGGAACTGGACTGCTGATGCAGGGCAGATTAGTGGCTGGTGGGTGCTGATCTAGGCCTTAAATAAGCTACTAAATAAGCCAGAAACATGGATCCCAGATGATACCTTGAATCCTTACTGTATAAACTACCTACAAACCAAAAATTAAAGTCTAAGCTTAATTGAATAAGCTAAAAATCTACCAAGATCAGCAGCTAAAACTCACTGGCTGCACTAAATAATCTGTGACAGCAGGGGGTTTAAATGGCACCAAACTTGTGCGAAACTAAGACCAAATCAAACCATCTATTGGATAATAATTTAAACACTTAAAAGCAACCTTAAAATGCAAAAATTAGGGTCTGAATAAGCTCAGCTTATGCTGAGCTTATTGAAGCAGTTTAGACTCAAAAATTCCTATAACTAACTAACAACCACAAAAAGCTCTTAAACAATTTACTACCCTACACTATCAGCTTGAATTACCTATTTTAAGCTAAATCTAAGTTCCTAAAAAGGCAAAGCAATAGTATCAAAGCTAGACTACCCCTAGCAGCTACTAATCCAAACACCCTTACATAAGCTAAAAATGCTATTTAACCTTAAACTAGGTGACATAAACTGTAAACTACCCTTAAACTATCATCAACCAACATAAGGAAGACCAAATAAGCAGAAACAAACAAAATAAGCTAAGATAAGCAGTTAATAAGCTGTTGACTTTTGTTGACTTTAAAAGAAAATTTGAAATTTCATTAAATACCAAACTGAAAGTGAGATTACAACTAAAATTAAAACATTACACTAAGAAAACAGTAATTAAAACACAAAATGGTCTAAACTTTTCTAAATACATGAAAAGTGGGACAAAAATTAATCGTGAAGAGAGTCTGCTATATATAGGGGAGAGGGTTTCTTCTGCTTGTGCTTCTTCTGTGAGGGTGTCCCTCACTTGCTTCGTGTGCTTCTTTGATGACCATTGGATTTTTCTTGCTCTCTACAACATTGATTTCTGGCCGTTGGATGTTTTTCTTGCCTCGGATTGCTGAGGTGGAGTGGGGGGACCAAAGACAAGGTCATGTGGGTTCTTTGGCTGGTTGTGGTGAGGTGGAGAGGGTGATGGTGACTGGTGGGATTAATGGTTTAGGCGGGTAATTAGTTTAAGGGAGAAGATATACAGTGGTGGTTTAATTAGGGATTTAGATTTTGACCGTGAAAAGGGGGGTTTGACCCCGTATTATTATTATTAGTTATAGAAGTGGGTCGGGTCTAGGTGAGTTGGTTTATGGGCTATGGTTTTTAGTGGGCTGGGTGAAATTAATAAGGGATGGACTGGGTTGGTAGTATTTGGATCTGGTTGTGTAGTAGTTTAGATAAAAAGGGTATTTATCAAAAGGACCAATGTTGTAAACATGTAAGCTTCAAGGACCATTTCTGCCAAGTAAAGATAATCCAAGGGCACTTTGGGATTTTTGAGCAATATCTCGAACCAAACTCGTGAATTTCTTCCCGGGTCCTGGCTTTTTAATCCTCTTCACAAATCCCGTGCTCGGTTTGTCTTTTTATCTCTATATTTGTCCATTTTTATAATATCCATCCCTGCACAATCATAAACACAAAAACACGAGATATTTGGCATAATTGGTTAGTTTTTGGTCTATTTGGGTCCGGTTTTGGTCAAATAAAGGTATGTGTTTAAGCACATACCAAAATTCCCCCAGCCTAAGGTATGTAGTTCTTGATGTGTCATGATCGAATTGAAGAAAGGACATAACACGATCGTTATTTCCCTTATCTTTTATGTTCGGATAAACAATGAGAGTTATAAATACTTTCCACATATCAATGATGATATAATCTTTTTGTGTTTATGACAGTTGATGTCTCCGAATCTTTTGAAACACGAAAGACAAAATCTGAGATCTTTATTTAATTTTATGTTCGAGTCTTGTTGTTAGTTGGATGAGGTGGGTTTAGGATAGTTGTGGATTTTGGATGTTGGTCGTGGTTGCTGAGACGTTTTTAGTTGTTGGATGTTGGTCATGAAATAATCTTGTGGTGATGTTTTGAACTGAGGTCTTGTTATTACTAATCATGTGGACGTTGGTCATATAATAGTTGACTGGTATTTTGGTTCATGGTCAGCATCTGCTTCATCTTCATTCTTTTATTTATTTTTATTTTTTTTTTGTTGACCGGTTTGATCGTTGACCGATTGACCGTTGATCGGTTTGACAGTTGACTGGATAATCCATTTGCGATAAGTGGTCATTTGCGATAAGTGGTCATTTGCGATAACGCATTTGCGATAACTTAGGGTTTGTCGAAATTGCTTATACAAGTAATTTCGATAATCGTCTACAGATGAGTTTTCCGATGAGTTTTCCGGTAACTTTTCCGGCTATCTCATTTTTTTACCAGTTTTCCCGACCAGTTTCATCAGACCACCTATCGGACCCCTTTTTCTGACCACTAATCGACCAGTTTCTGACCCCATAATAACCATAAATCTTCACGGGATAATAGAAGCAGTCACAAAAAAAATGATAAAGATGAATAAGGACTGAAAAATGGACCAGATACATTAAGAAAGAAACTGACTGTTTATAGCACTGTTTGATAATAAAGTATTGACCCGTAAAAGCAGTAATCCAATAGCTTCCAAACAGTTCAGGTCCACAGAAAAATAGTTCAGATCCACATAAAAGAATACAATTTTGACAAGAAAATATCACATAAATCAACCAAAACTAATACCATGGCTCTTGATACCAATTGTTGGATCGTGTTTTGGTTAATATATTGTGAATCGGGAGGTCTTGGAAGATGAAAGAACATCATCTTCATGGTAAAGGTTTTAGAGAGAGAAAGTGTAGAGAGATAAAGATGGATACTATGTGTTTTATTGATAATAAGAAAATATGAAAAACACACACAAAGCTCACCCTCCTAGTGAAGTCTAGGAGGGTATATAAAGGGCCAAACACAAGACTTTACAATATTGACGGTTCTAGTCCTTGTGTTTGTGCCTAACAAGATAGATAATGTAATCCCAAATATGTTGTCACATTTTTGTGCGAGAAGCATACCCAACAGGACCACCATAAGTAGCATTAGAAACACCTTCAACTTCATCTACATCTTCAGACTTACTAATACTAGGAGATGACAAGAGTGCCACATTCCCAGAACTAGTACTATAGTTTCCAGACTTCTTTAGACTTTGTTCAATAATTTTGAAGTTGTTGTACAAATCATTGAGTTTCATGGTTTCAATGTCTGGCTTATTCATCCAGACAACCACATGAGTATGGAACTCATCAGGTAGACTTCTTAAAAACTTCATGTTGAGATCTTCCTTTGATATCTCAACCCCCAACACAGCTAACTGACTGACAAGCTTGTGTAATCTAGAGAACAGCTTATCAAGAGATTCATTTCTATTTGAACTAAAGTTTTCAAATTGTTGTTTCAGCAATGTCTTCTGTGTTTTCTTGGTAGTTTCATTACCACCAAACCATGCACAAATCTCTTCAAAAAGAGTTTTTGCATCAGGATACTTGCTAAAAGATAGCATCTGCTCACCAGGAATGGTCATAAGCAACAAGTTTCTTGCTTTTTGATCATTCCTCTTCTGTATCCTTTCATCATTTGAAACTGGTCCAGTATTTCTTTTCCTATCTGTTTTGCCTTCAAGAACGACATCTGTATAACCTAGTGTAAAAGAATCACCATACAGAATGATATCCCAAAGAGCATAATCTTGAACCATAAAATATTGCTCAATTCTCAACCTCCATAACTCAAACTCATTCTGTTTGATCATGGGCAACTTTGCAGCAACATTTGTAGCAGTATCTTGTGCATCCATTTCTGTTCTTCTTCTAAATCAACTATATCAACCTTGCTCTGATACCAACTGAGAGGATTCGATACACTATAAGGTGGTTAAACCTTTGTGACTTTGTGTATATGATATATTGAGTTAATATGATTAAGTATGCGGAATCTACTTAACTACACTTAGAAGGTTATTATGGTTATGGAAATGGAACAGTTATGTTTGTTGAATGAGCAAAGAACAATGAAAGTTATCACCAAACGATTCAATATTATTCAAGATAATACGAGTGATCTTCACTATCACTAGGGTTACAAAGACCTTGAATCTTATGTTTCTATGACTTGTGATATTGTTGTGTTTGTTCTATGTCTTAACAGTTATGAGAGTTCTAAATTAAGCACACATAATATCTAGTCTAAGATCTCCTTTTATAGTCCAATAAGATCTTTACAATATTGGTTTAAGTCTTGTCGAGCTACTTGTTTATGCGTATGTCAGTGAGTGTCTTTCAAGTTGTTCTAATTGTTTAATGAAAGCACATGCACTCAACATGTTGACTGATCAAATATCAAGATATTATCTAAAGTATATGAATGACTCATATAAATAATATCTTCTTCATTCTTATCCATCCAGCAGCAGTATACGCGTTCAGCAGTAGAAAGTCTAACACTAGCAGCAGTATTACTCAGCAGCAGAATGTTAAAGCTAGCAGCAGTATGTCACTTAGAGAATTTCCCGATACTTAAACTTCAGAATATTTAATTCCCAACAGTGTTGAAATGCTATACAACGTTATCCCGTGATGTTCTTAGTTATAATAATTAACGAAAGTTAAGTAATACGTAAATAAAATGTATAAAAATGCATATGACGTGAAGGCGTGACGAAAAATGGAAATTGAAATAAGAATGTTAAGTAAAAATAGTAGGTCCTTGTTGTTTTCCAGATTTTATACTTTTTACCCTAACTGCGTTTGCGTTACACCGTTAGTCCTTCATTAAGTCCAAGTCCATTAAAAGTCCATAACTTGTCCAAAAATACAAATAAGGCTTGGAATTCAATAATATGTCAAGTTATACCCTAGATATTATGTTTTCACAGTCTCAGTCCATGTATTTCTTGGATTGGCAGTTTTAGTCCCTCTAGGTAAATTGCGTTACATTTTTAGTCCAAAAGTGTCAAAAAAAGGTGAGAAAAATTATGGCGAATTTTTCTAAGGCTTATTTAAGTCAAATGTAACTTATTTTAATTGCTTATTAGGTTGCTAGCTTATTTTTACTCTTAATGGAATTTTAATGAGCCACAAACTAACCCATTAACGTTTGTTAATCCATAGGTATTGGGGGGGGGGGGGGGGTTTTGATATGTCAAAAGGGCTTATTTTATCATCTTATGTCCATATTAAAAGTGCCAATAAGCTGGCTTATTGGTAGCTTATCAAAACAGATTATTGGGCTTTAAAGTCCAAGTCGTTATTTTAAGGGTTTTTTAAACAGGTTTTTGCAAGTTACTTCGTCTCTTTTTAAGGGTCGAATTGGGGCTATCATGACGAGTTGTATAAATGAAAATTGTAGCTTGTTGGGTTGTCTATTAGTTCGTGTAAAGAAAGTACGTGGGTATTTAACAAATTCGTGAGTTATACGTTCGTTTTCTAGGCTACTTGGGGACGTTTAATATTAAAACACTTGGATTATATTTTGGGTGTGTTTCATATATGTTGTACGCGTACTGTTAGTGTCTTTGTATGTTGAAATGATACGTTTCGTGGTATGTTAAGTTGAGAGGAGGGTGAGTGGTGGTTGCTAAAGCTTCTCATGAATGCATTCGACATTTACATGGTTCATACTATTTATTATGTACGTAAAATTTAGAAAGGTTATACGTTCGAATGGAAAAACAAATAAATGATGCATGACATGCATTCCAACGTGCACTAGTGTGATCTTAAATTGTCCTCAATGAGAGTTGATCACCATATGCAATCTACTCAACTATATTAAACGTGATAGTGACATGAAATAAAGAATGATACGTTCGAACGTTACGTGAGCTATGCATGATAAAAACTATAACTTGAGGAATTGAATTGAGAAAGGTTTCCAAGACACTTACTACACCTTTCAAAGGTGGTGAAGAAGCTGTGGAAATCGAATGGAATACACGAACCAAACAGTTTACTCGCTAGGGCTTGAAATACATTTTTACGTATGGTTTTCTTTTATCCGTTTGCTTCCCAAGGAGAGACATGAACTTCTGAAAGTTTAAGGTATCTAGTGAGATGAGAGTGAGTTAATTGTGAGTAGGGTAGAGTGGCTAGAAAAGGGGGTATAATATAGAAGAAGATTACACATGTTTGTTGACCTATTGACTTTCAAAACCAATCATAGGAAGCTACTATGGAGCAGCAGGGTTTTGAGTACCTTTACAATGATGTTACTGATCTTACAAGATCCTAGAAAAGATTTGAAGAGTTGGTATAGTCTTATCCTAGTTGGGGTTACATATATGACACGTTTTCTTTTTATACGAGTTCAAAAAGGGAGTTAACGAGCCTCACTTGGCTCCTGCTGTCTAATCCTTCTTCTAAACGTTACATTATATTAAAAATATCATTAGTGGAACGTAGGAACAATCGGGGTTCAAAATGGTTGAGTTTTGGAAGTTTTGTCTATACGCATGGGTAGTTTTGGGACAAACGATTTGGCTTCGAATACCCTAGAAATACTTCATGTTTAAATCTAAAAATTTGCACGTTTAATGTCTAGTGGGTGGTGGTCAAGGTGATGTAAAAATATCCCTAGGTCGTGTTCAGTAATTTGGAGTATACGAGTTGTTTTGGAGGGGGGCTGAAGTCAAATGGCACAAAATATCAAAAGGGAGTGTGTGGGCTTGTGAGATGGTGATGGGTTGGGCTATGGTGATGATGGGCTGGAAATAAGAAGCAGTCCGTTTGGTTTTTAATTAGGGAGTGATTAGTGAAATTAAATGGTAACTAGTGGAAAGAATTAGATGTACTTAGTGTAAAATGAAATCAAGTTATTTTTGTTGGTGTTAATCATAATTTGCAATTTAGTGTAAGTAGTATCGATTTTTGGAAATACTAGTTCTTGTGAAATGGTCACGTTCCGAAGTATGTGTCGTTATTCGGTAAGTATCGTGATAACGTGGCGTGGTGAAGATAATAATAAAAGAAAATTTTAAATTTTCCCGTAAAAATGGGATTTATTACATAGTAACTTGAGTTTATCATTAATTAATAAGAATTATTACAATGGATTTTTTTATAGAATCCTACAGTGGTTGCCTTGGTCACAATTCTAGAAGCTGCACAGGACCAAGAGTTCAAAAGACCAAGAAGAAAAAGTCAAATGTTGCAGCTGATGGAAGTAGAAGAAATGACCCAAATGATGTTGCTGGTGCAAATGATGCTGCTGGTGCAAATGATGTTGCTGATGCAAGTGCAAGAAATGACCCAAATGATGTTGCTGTTGCAAGTGGAAGAAGTGTGGATAAGGGAAAGGGTATTGCAGTTGATGAAGCATGTTCCAAAAAGAAAACACCCAGGAAGAAAGTGATTAACATTGGCTAGTTTGGGTTTATGTCACTTTTATGTCAATGGTTGCTTGTATGCACCATAAACAATATTTCATTTTGGTAATATTTGTATTTATGTCAGTGGTTGCTTATATGCCCCATAACCTTGACTTCTATGTATGTGTTCTGGATACCAAAACAGGATCATGACTCTTTTAATCCAATAGTTAATAGCTGCTAATGACAGCAAATTTTCCCTAAATCCTTATTGTGTTTGACTGTGTATTTGTATGATAATAGGATTGCTTTGTAATGCTTGTCTGTAAATGGGGTACAATTTGTATTGGTTTGACTTTAGTAAAGTCAACTGTCATAAAGATTCAGTTGGTTAAATTGTGTATGGGTTTGAGTTTGTATAGGATGCACTTTTTATAGGTTTGACTAAATTAGAATCAATGGGTACATTTTGGGTCAATTTGTTTCTTTTTTGGGTCTGCAATGGTCTGAATTGGGTACATATTTTGGGTCAAATTGTAAAAGTCAAACTTTGGTGCATTTACTAAAATCAGTTCACCAACTAAGCAATCAATGGCATTTACTTCAATTGATGGTCTACATTTGCCTTTAAATACACATAACTACACTAATACACAAATTAGTACCACTAAAAACCTCAAATCTTTCCAAAATACCAAAAAATGAGTTCAAATCCAGAAATCTATGAAATTTCTTCAAATGAATCAACCTCCTCTGATTCAGTTTCTTCACCATGGTATACCTATTTTCCTACCATTTATTCAAACACTGTCTCAAAGAAGAGTGAAGCAGCTAGGTCTTCCAAAAAAGTTTTAACCACTGTCTCAAAGAAGAATGAAGCTGCTAAGTCTTCCAAAAAAGTTTCAACCACTGTCAAACCTCCTGTTGCCACTCAAGCTCTGTCAATCAGTGGCAAAAGGATGATTGTTGTAGCCCTTCCAACCCGGGAGAATTATGCAAAGATCACAGGAAAAGGGAAAGGGAAAAGGACCTTTACTTGAAGCATTCCCACCACTGTCTTTTGTTAAGAATGTATCACTCTATGTATGAATCTATCTATGTAATGTTATATGCATCAGTGAATGCATCTATGTAATGAAAGTCTAGTTGTTTCTGTTAAGAAAAACATGCTTGTTTTCATTAATCATCCATGACAAAATACAACTTGGTTGCTTGTTACATGTCTAAACTTAACATACTAACCTAACACTTACATCAAACATAATACTTCTTCATGATAGCAAAAGACCAGACAACATACTTCTTCATTTTTCCTACTTTATAGCAAGAATAACAACAAACATGATCCAAGACCAAACAAGATACTTCTTCATTTTTTCACGACCAGTTTGGGCTTCCATTATAGTTCATTCAAGATTATTCCTTGACCTTAATAAACCCGGTATGATTTCAAGAGAACGATTACACATGGGGGGTCATACCAATCAATCCATCCACAGTGTGATCCTTGTTGAACAACATCACACCAACAATTATTTGCTTTACGTTAGTTTGATTCAATTATTTCAATCTTAAAGAAACTTACTTGAATCGGGCAAGAGTAAAACCGATGGCCTGGGTTAGCATTCGTCCAAGATGTTTTAACAATGGCAACTCTTCCACAATGGCACCTAACCATATCTATTGTTCTTGTAATATTTTTGTTTTTGAATTAGGGTTGATTTGGGGATTTAGGTTAAGAAACTGATCGGATTTATGTTGGTGAAATAAAAGGGTGGGAGTAAATACTGAGTGGCATTGGGAAAGGGGATATAGCAGAGATGTGAGAGAGATGCTACAGTGAATGGACGAAAGTACCCTCACAATTAGCCAACTTAACGCCTTGACCAAACGGACGTTTGGTCAAGGGACCATCTGTGTTAGTAGTTTCTGAGTTAGGGACCGGGAATGCAAAAAAAAAGTCAAGGGACCATATGTGAAAGTCAACGCAAACCACAAGGACCATCCGTGTAATTACTATATATACTAAAAGGGGGGATTGGGTTGCATTAAATTGTTGTGCGGAACAGTCGTTCAAACAGTGAAGGTTGCTTAAAAAGATTATGCACAACAGTGTTTTTCTGCTTTGAAGAGTTATCCCTAACAGTTGTTCAAACAGTGACTTCTGCCTCTACAAGTTGTGCAGAACAGTTGCTTTAATATATCTCTCTCACTCTCTCTAGAACCATCTCACTACCCTCTTTACACCGAAAAGTCATCAGCACAACCACACATTCATGTATAATGGATATTTTATGGCATCTTTTCTTTCTTTTCTTTGATCGGTTAGGATCTACTCATATGTAATAATCGTATGTAATAATTCATGATTTAATTGAGATAGTTATTTTATTTTTATTTTTCTTCCAAATTAGGGTTTCGTTAATTTGGGGGTTTTGATAATTTATTTTGTAGGCTGCCTTGCTTTGCCATCTTTTAATGATAGTTTTGATCCTGAGTTTCAGGATTTGAATGATGGCCCTACTTTGCCGTCTCGAAGGTTGGATGAGTTTCGCCCGTTTGTTCGCCGTTTGCCCGAGTTAAAGTTTTGGTATGCTTTTTATTTATTTATTTATTTATTTGTTTGTTTGTTTAGGTTGTTATTGATTTAGTGATGTGTTAGTCTTAGGTCTATAATGATTAACTGATTAACAATGATGCAATGGCGCATGATTATTTACGGTGATAAGTATTGAGATTAGGATTCTGAGCCATGGAGGTAAAGCGAATTGGTGGGTTGTTCATATTCAAGTTACTTAAAGTCGATAAATTTGTGCAATAGGTACTAACTGAATGCCACTTACAAAAATTAATACTGTTATTACGCATTCACCCACTTTTGTATGTCTTGAACAATGAGATAATTACGTTTTCAGCATGCAAGATTATATCTCTATAATATAGGTTAATAATAATAATCACAAAAGTATATAAATTAGCGTGCGGAAACATTAGATGGCATACTTGCAAGTGTAACAATTTTCTTCAATTCGGTATTTGTTAGGCGTTTTGGGAATTCGGTTGCTGTTCTGATATTTGGGTCGTTCGTTAGGATTGTATGTCTTATGTGCAGGTGGAACATGATGGGTGAAAGCGGTATGTATCTTGGCGGGGCATCACGATCATGTTCGTGTTTGCAGCCATGGCAGGTTCACAAACCCTTTTATCCGGTTACACCCCTGTCTCCTTTATAATGTTTGCTATAAGGCTATGATGATATCTGTAATCTGACATAAATAAACTGTGTCTTGAATGATTTTGCCGTAAGCTGGCGGGGCAACAACCGGATGGCATAGTTTAAATACTTACTATGCAACCGTGTTTGTTAGCAGCCATTACGGAATAAGGATAATTTTGTGACTTGAACCCTGCATACAGATCTGAGCCAGTTATTTGTTGCAACATTTTAGTGGTTGGATCATGAACGTATGCTAATTTGCCTTTGGCTGCTATATTAGCTGTCTATCTAGGATACTGTTGAACTTTTTTCCAAATGTTTATTGCCACAAAAATATCCCCATTTTCTGGAAAAGACTGCCAATAAGTCCTGTCATTCTCCTTCTGTTCTCGGTTTAATCTATAATACTGTGAAGGGGTATCAATCTGATAATGCATCAATAAAAGGTAAACGCATTTCATTTATACGTCACATTGGTTTTTGACGTCTAAAAGTTCCCAGAAGGTCAATTCCTCTTAAACTCTCTAATCTGAGCCAAACGGTTTTACATTGTAGCAAATGGTCAAACTGTATGTTACATTAACAGAATGGTGGTTGGTCATGTATATGAAACCGGTAGACACTTAGTTGTCTGCCATTGACTAGGCACGCGTTTTACTGTTTAGTAAAATCGTCCTCGGTATTGCTGCTATTTTAAGCTATAGTTCTATTTCATTTTTGTCACCATACTCCTACTGCACCGGATAATATCATCCGAGTGATGTTCTAATCGCAGTGCAGATGAGGCTATTGAAATCCCTTACAGTTTCTGGAATGGCGCAGGACATCGTCGGGTGATGCAGGTATTTCTTATGTTTAATCTTAAATTCTATATAATTTAATTTAGCCGTCAACCATTATAAAACTTCTGTTTGATGTAAAAGCAATGAATTTGGTTATTGGTTTTTTATTTTTAAGCTTTTGTGATATGGGTTTTTGGTGTAAAAAACTGAATCTTATCAAAAAAAAATAGGAACGCTGGAATCGGTATAATTTTTAGTTTTGGTTTGTTATCATGAATTACATATGCGTTTATGTTATTAAGTGACAAGTTGCTACAAAGTTTGGATATTTATGGTTTTTTGATGTTGCTGTTTTTTACAGATTTGGATTTGGGAATATGAGGTTTCGATATGGGTTACTTGAGATTTATTATAGGCGATGAAGATACTTATGATGTCGTGCATTCATGCCAGGTGAAACGGACCCGTATCTTGGCAGGGCATGACCTTGAAAATGGTGTTTGCAGCCATGGCGAGTCAAATGACCTTCTACCTGCTCCGCAGTCGAATATCAGAGCCAAATAAGTAACTAACAGAGCAAGCTTCTATGGCCATGATGATTACGCTTTTAATAAATTTTAATTAGACAAGACTCATGCTGACATATATTACAAGAGGTTGTGATGAGATTATAGGAGTTCGGTTAATGTTGCGATTATCTGCACTTTGGCAGGGCAACCTATTAGGTTTGCAGCCATGGCGGGTGTATCCTCTTTTCCTCGATTCACTCCTCATCTGAGCCCGTTTGAGTTAGCCCCAATTGTTTTTTGGTTCATAGTTGTATGCCAGTATCATATTTACATCAGCTTTGTCGGCTACGCAGGTTTGTTTAGGAACTCGGATACACCCACTAACTCCCAATGCTGTATTTAAAGAGATGCATGCTTACAGTGTAGTTCGGAAAATTTTGTGTGTCTAAATTATCCAGGTTTGTTTATATATACTGGATGGAACTGAGAAAAGTTGGTAGCGCTCAATTAAATGACGTCGCAATACATCTTGCCCAAAAACATTATTTGACTCGAATAGTTGTTGACATTTTAAGGCTGTGAAGAGGAAAAGGAGCATAAGGAATAGAGTATCGTAGTGCAAGTCCAAGTCGCTAAAATTTGTTGAAGCAATACCTTTTGTTGACACACTTGATTGATGGAGAGATGAACTCAAGCAAGTATGTTATGTTGCTCCTTTAATGCAATCATCTTTGAAAAATGGTGAAAAATGCAGTCAAGATCGGTCTCATTACAAATTTCCCAACTAAAAGTTTTGAGTTAGGTTGTATATGTTTCTTACCAGTATATAGTTTGTGTATTTATTTGGTGCAATAATGTCATTACAAATTTACGAACTAAAAGATGTTTGTTATTGATATTTTGTTGCAGAACGTTTCAAGCGAATCAGTTGTTACCAGGAAAGTTGTACACAGAGCTGTCGAGTTTTTCTATAGAGTTTGGTAGCTGGATGGCGGTTGGTCGATTGCATATGGGAGGTTGGTAGCTGGAAGGCGGTTGGTCGATTGCAATCTCATAGCTCAACAACGAGCAGGTACTTATAAATGTCTATGACACTTTCAATTTATAAAAAATGCAAAAACACAAACTTGAATACGGCATTCTGAACTAAATCTCTTACATCCAGTTCCTTGATTGCCTCATACACTTACCCATGTATTGCTTTGGTGTATACTTTACTTTTGTCACTTTCACTTCCATGTATGATAAGAAATATTGTAACTAATATTTTACTTAAAAGGTCAACCAAGCTGCATTTTTTTAAAAGGCTATGAGCAGTAGCAAAATAAGCGGGTCAGTCGGGTTGAGTCAGGGTCATGGGACTTTTGTGACAGGACCTGTCTCAAACAAAGATATATTCGTCGCCATCTTGGCCCTACAGGTATACCATCATAGTGGTATTTTCTTTTCGTAGTAGTTAAATACTAATAATGCTATATGTTATATTTATTTTTGATTACCAAGTATTGTAATTAGTTAAGTACAACTGCCTCAAACTCGAAAAAACTGAATATGTAACCATTAATTGAACTGCATATTTTAACTCATACAATAGAAACCTATATGAAGTTCCCTTGATGCTGTGTAGTCAATTTCGGTGGTATACCACTGGTATTTCGGATTTCGGAGGTCCCATAAAATTTCGTTTCAAATCTCGCTACCGAAATAATCGGCGAAATTGACCGAAAATATACCGAAATTTGACTTCCAAAATTTCGGTGAAAAAGGTGGTATTACTGGTTATGTTTTTTTGGCCCAAACTAAAGAAAAAACCTAAATCTTTAAATTCTTTTATTAGCCCATAAAGAAACCCACTAAAACCCAAACTAAAGAAAAAACCTAAATCTTTAAAAACCTAATTCATAGTCCAGACAACACAACGTCTTCTTCTTTGTTCTTCAAGCAACAGCTACTCAGCCATCATCAAAGAAGGTACCCTTTCTTCTCTTTTCTTCTTAGCTTATTTTCTGATCTTTGATCTTTATTCTGCAGTTTTTTTTTTTTTTTTTTTTTTTTTTTTTTTTTTTTTTTTTTGTTGTTGATGATGGATGGTGACAATGGTCCAACAACTCCATCCTCTCATGCTTCTGTAAATCCCTCAAACCCTAATACAAAGTCATCTGATGATGAATATTTGATTATTTCATATTCTCTATTTTGATTCCTGTATCCTGCACTTTTGATAGCTTTATAAAAAAAATTACCGAAATACCACCGAAATTTCATATCTCGGTCCTTGACCGAAACACCGAAAATTTTGTCCTTAACTACACAGAAGCCGGTCATAAGCAATCAAATATATATATCATATAAATGACCTTATAATGTATTAACCTTTTTTTTTCTTTTTTCGCTAGGGGATTGTCAGCAACCGAGTAGTTGCATACTTCATTGGGACAGTTCACGAGTTTTACAAGAATATTGGAATGAGTGAAAAAGTGTGGTTCAAGAAGTTTGATGCAGAATGCTGGGTTGGTGAAGTCCTGTGTTCTGGTGGTTGGATAGAGTGTATCAAAATTTCTGTTAGTGTCTTTCTTTGCTTATATGTGTACCAATCAGTTACTTATAGCGTGACATTTATTTAGTAAGTTGTTTTATTTCATATAGGGTAAAAATGATGATGCTCTTAAAGCTAAACTGGACCCGATAGAAGTTGAGGTAACTGTTCTACTTGTGAATTTGCTGTGTAAGTTTTTTTTACCTAACTTGAGCGACCTACTAATTATAAATGTAAATATGCAAGATATAGTTATAAGACCTGACTTGTTGCAGCTAAAGTCCGCATTTAAGGATAAGAACTATAAGAAGGTGGTTGAGGCACTTGTGACAGCAACCTTGAAATCAATGTGAAAGTTCATGGCATAGGAGAACTGATAGAAGATCCTTTATCAGTTTTGCCACCACATCCTCTATCAGTTCTCCTACGCCATGAACTTTCACATTGATTTCAAGGTTGCTGTCACAAGTGCCTCAACCACCTTCTTATAGTTCTTATCCTTAAATGCGGACTTTAGCTGCAACAAGTCAGGTCTTATAACTATATCCTGCATATTTACATTTATAATTAGTAGGTCGCTCAAGTTAGGTAAAAAAAACTTACACAGCAAATTCACAAGTAGAACAGTTACCTCAACTTCTATCGGGTCCAGTTTAGCTTTAAGAGCATCATCATTTTTACCCTATATGAAATAAAACAACTTACTAAATAAATGTCACGCTATAAGTAACTGATTGGTACACATATAAGCAAAGAAAGACACTAACAGAAATTTTGATACACTCTATCCAACCACCAGAACACAGGACTTCACCAACCCAGCATTCTGCATCAAACTTCTTGAACCACACTTTTTCACTCATTCCAATATTCTTGTAAAACTCGTGAACTGTCCCAATGAAGTATGCAACTACTCGGTTGCTGACAATCCCCTAGCGAAAAAAAAAGTTGATACATTATAAGGTCATTTATATGATATATATATTTGATTGCTTATGACCGGCTTCTGTGTAGTTAAGGACAAAATTTTCGGTGTTTCGGTCAAGGACCGAGATATGAAATTTCGGTGGTATTTCGGTAATTTTTTTTATAAAGCTATCAAAAGTGCAGGATACAGGAATCAAAATAGAGAACATGAAATAATGAAATATTCAAATCACAAGTCTTGAAAATCTTCCTCTGAATCCACATCAATCAAGCCATCATCAGATGACTTTGTATTAGTGTTTGAGGGATTTACAGAAGCATGAGAGGATGGAGTTGTTGGACCATTGTCACCATCCATCATCAAAACTACAAAAAAAAAAAAAAAAAAAAAAAAATTGAAGAATAAAGATCAGAAAATAAGCTAAGAAGAAAAGAGAGAAATTAGCTTGAGAAGAAAGGGTACCTTCTTTGATGATGGCTGAGTAGCTGTTGCTTGAAGAACAAAGAAGAAGACGTTGTGTTGTCTGGACTATGAATTAGGTTTTTAAAGATTTAGGTTTTTTCTTTAGTTTGGGTTTTAGTGGGTTTCTTTATGGGCTAATAAAAGAATTTAAAGATTTAGGTTTTTTCTTTAGTTTGGGCCAAAAAACATAACCAGTAATACCACCTTTTCCACCGAAATTTTGGAAGTCAAATTTCGGTATATTTTCGGTCAATTTCGCCAATTATTTCGGTAGCGAGATTTGAAACGAAATTTTATGGGACCTCTGAAATCCAAAATACCAGTGGTATACCACCGAAATTGACTACACTGCCTTGATGTTTAATTCATACAATAAATATTGAATTGATCTTCTCATTTTCTAGGATGCAAAGGTTGGATTATGACACGGTTTCAAGTCATTGCGTGGCACACAACTCCAGCTCGGTGATTGATTGTATAAGAATTTGCTGCCTATTTACGACAAACAACTGAAGGTAGGCAAAAGACTTCTTAGACTATATGGACTGAAAAAAACACAAAAAGCATTTGTTACATAAATATATAAGTGAATATTCTTTTATTGTAATTTATATCTAAACACTCTCGCAGCAACGCGCGGGTTTCCCAACTCGTTTACAAATAGTAATACAATTGGTACACAAATGATGCGCATCTAATAAAATAGATAGTTAAAACTCACTTATTATATACAAAATGTTCAACGTCTATTCATAAACAAAAAGATTATTATTGATACACAACAAAACATGATTTTTATTTTATTTTTTTCTTATCTCTAAATGCTAAAAAATGAAACCAAGAAACAAATATAAGAACGCCCTCGGGATAGTTTCGATGGTTTCTGGGCGACACAAACGCACCCCACGAATCTTAATTTCAAAAGCTGAAAAAACACACCCACAGATTAAATCAATATTAATGATAATGTGCCTCTACCACGACTCGATCCCGACATGTCATGAGAACCATCCAAAAAAAAAAGGAAATTTTAAATTTTGCAGTATTATACTTGACTAAACTAAAAGGAAGGATGTTATAATCATAAACCTTACATCCATTGTGTCATTCATAGTGCATGAATCCATTTGCCTGATTGGAATACCTTGTTAATCATGCCTTTACACACACAAAAGGTAAAAAAGTAAAGCAATGACCGCAATTAACCTAAAAAATCAAGCAGCGTCAGATTGAACCATTAGAACACGACAATTGAAACGTAAGCTAGGATAACTAAACCGAACCACACAATGAGTGAACAGAATTATGGTTTAGACGGAGATACCCATCACATTCAATTAGATGATCAAACAGTGTGCTTATTTTTCACAGACTTATTGACCGACGCTGAAATCCGAAATCATACGACTAGTTGATAACACAACAATTAGTGCCCCCCTTAGCTTGCCTTTGTCAACAACACATACGACTTAAGAACACAGACTAATGTTTCCATTTCCAACAAATAATAATTAAAAATTAGAGAAAAAAAAATAATGGTATTGATACAGATATATTCGTTATTCATATGATATATGGTAAGGAGGTTGTTTTAGGAAGATGAGTTAAGGCACGTGCGCTTGGAACGGTTTTTGATCCAATGGCTGCTACTATGTTCATGGATCAATCAAATTGAAACATAAAATAAAGGATATATTTTTTCTTTGTGCAGAATATAAGGGTATTCTCGTCATTTGATATACTTTTAACCGGAAACATAATTTGGTGGCCTAAAAACTTGGTTTTATAGATGGGTGGCCTAAAGAAACAAGTTTAGGACATGGGTGGCTTCCCAATATATATATATATAATCTGGTAAACTATTCCTCTCTACTTACAATCATGCCCCCTTGTCATATGGCAAGTGCAAACCCAGTTAAAAGATAGCAAGAAACTAGTTCATATTGAGGATGCTCTGCATATAATAGTTTAGTTATAGATCATAAAACTAGTTCATATTGAGAATGCTCTGCATAAACTAGTTTAGCTATTGATATCATAAACACGGAAAAAGAGTAAGCACCTTGTGGTCAAATTCAGCAAAAAAAGGTGACTGAAGAAAGAAATTTCACATACCATACACAATTTTCCCCAAAACCAGCCCTTATGCTGGTTCTTGAAGTAGGATTTAACACAGTAAACTAAAACTCTTCCTGCTACTAATTCTAAAGGTAATAGCAAAAATGAACAGATCTTGATTCCACATCTGATCTAAACTCTATACAATTATTTTTCATATCCTGCCTATATCTATGCATCTTGCTCTGAAATGTTTGAGAAAAGAGTACTACCTTTGAGATTGACCTGTAACATTTGCAGCACCCACTGTCGTAGTGCTTGGCCCAGCCCCATTTTCAGGCCCAGCTGAGATGCCATATTTTGCCGATTTTGTACCACCCAACGTCGTACTACCCCACTTTCAATCACAACTGAGCAACCAGATTTCACCATATCTTTATCCTGTAAAGCAAACAGGGTAAACATGTACCCTTGTTAGTTAATAATCGATAAGATGAGCACGAGATCAGAGCCATGTCAAACATAAAGATTAGGCGTATCAATGGTTAATAACACTCGCCGTCAACAACATGGTGCTTGGTCTACCAGATGCACCAGCAGTAACAAATGCGGTCAGTGCAGATGCCTGTACAAGATGGAACTTTGAGTACAAATGACATACTTGACCCTTGGTGAAAGATTAAAGGATCCTGATGGAATTATCTGAAATTAAGAAAAGTAATGGTCTAAGAATGTCTTTACCTTCGCAGCACTAGATGCACTAAACGAATGATCGTTCATAGTACTCAGTAGCATTACACCTTCTGGATTTGCTAAAATCTGTATCTTGTCAAGTGTTGCAATGGCTATCAGCATTCCATTTCGATTAAACCGCACAAAAGAAGAGATCTGCATTAAATTTAGGAACCAGTTTATCAGCAAGCACAAAACCAAAAAAGTATAATTACATGCATCTAATATATACCGATGAACTAGGCTCCAAATCAACAAGCGTCAACAGTCTCGCACTGTTCATATCCCAAAACTTTACTAAACCCTCATCACACGCAGCAATATAGTGGTTTTTTGTAGTATCAAATTGCACAACACCTGAAGCGCGCTTCCCAAGACCTTTATAATTATGCCTTACACCACCTTCATTCTCATTCCATTCGACCATGAAAGGCTCTCCTTCTTTAGTCGTCCCACAAGAGAATACCCTGAAAGTTGAGCAAATATCACCATGACCATGATGTTTTAGCTAATATCATCAGCAGCCAAGTTATAGTAACTTTTAAAGCTTTTTCCGTCATCACTAAATGCAATTCTGGATACACCTGGTGCATTTTCATCCAATTTCGGACCGCTGCTATCATATAGCCATCCCTTGATGTTCCCGTCAAGAGCAGTTGAAAGAATAAACTAGTTCAAGGAGAAAAGGAAATAAGACAGATTAGTGGCCGCTATTCTAGCTTTTAATATGAGATAAATGGCCATACCTGTATATCGTTCTTGAAATGCGGACATACAGAATATACTGGTGCATCATGTCCTTCATGAAATGCGGACATACAGAGCTCAAGTTGTTTAGCCCCAGTTACTGCATCCCATACCTGTTTGGTACTTTAACTTATATACAATTGATTCAAAACTTTACCACTTTAAACAGATCAAATAAGTAAAGATACAAACCTTTATCAACTTATCATCTCCGCAAGTTACAATGGAAAGTTTCTTGTTCGGATAAGAGAAAGCAAGATCATTAACACTGTCCGCATGAGCCTCAATCTGTATAGTTGGTACAAACTACTGATTACACAAATCATAAAAATTTAATGGTAAAGAACTTTACTGTCACCATTTACCTCCAAGTGCTTCCTTATATAATCACCACCATGATATGAGTATATTTGTACAACATTTTTCGACGATGCAACACCTAAATGAAATTAATGCAACTGATGAATAAATTGAGATTCCCTCTATTCTCCTTACATTGCCCCCTTTTGCTCTTTGTTTTCAAAGTTCACATAAGGTCTATGTTACATATTTGAGAGATTCTAATGGCAAAGCCACAAAAACACCTTGTGTAAACTATACTATTCTTCAAACCTAAAAAATTCAAACATATATATATAATAAACATGAAGCCAAAGAGGCCATTTGTTTAATATTCACTTATCAAAGGGGATGCCTAAAGTGGAACAGAGGGAGTGTATTTTCATGCACGATTTTTGAAAGATTGCAATAGTGGAATAGAGCTTAAAATTTTGACCTGAAGGGACTCTGAGCAAGCACCAAGATCAGAAAACATGAAATCTTTATGAACAAGCTTATCCCTGCTATTTAAGTCCCATATTGCAATTTCTCCAGAATTTGTTCCAACTGATAATTTGTTAACACGGATCAAAACAAGTGACAAACAAACAAACATTTATAAAAACATAAAGTACTGGAATAGCAATTGTTCAATCTCTTTAGTATAAGGAAACTAACCAAGAAGAATGTGTAGCTGTTGAGGGTGAAACTCTAAACATGTGACCATTGACCCCTGATCAACGGTCATCACCACTGCCTTAGGCAGGTCAGCAAATGCATACGAGCTTTTACCATGACAAACCTGAACCAAGATCAAGAATATGTCTAAGTATTAACGAATGGGAGAATTGCAAATATACCCACTAAAACTCAAAAACTTGCATATTTCCCCAAAATACAAGTTTTCAATGCATGATTTACAATGCAAGTTAAGCATGTTTTGGGTATATATGCAAATATGCAAGTTTTAGTGGGTATATATGCAATTGCCCCAGTATTAACGAATTCAAATGTTCAACCATATTTATAACACAAAGAAAGAAGTACATGAACATCAACCATAGTCGGTACTACTTCAAGTATCTCAAATTCCCTTGCTCCAGTGGTATCATGTTTAGAGTCAGCAGTTTGATACTCTAAAGCTGGATTGTTGGTGCGAGGAGTCCTGCCACGATCTAACATAGTAGCAATGTGAGGAAAAAAAAGTAACAAAAAACTCAGTTTATTGTTGATATGAGCACTCATAACAAGTTAGTTTACAAGTGAATCACATTAAGTAAACATGAAGCTGAGTGTAAATGAATTACATACCATAATGATATGAAGTGAGATCAACAGGTCCAGCAGAAGCTGTCTGGAGAGGCATAGATGTACTTTGGTGGTTCCAACTACAACCCAAGAAAACAAAAAATTATACACAAGCCCTATAATTCGACAGCAATAAAAACTCGCCTATAATCCATATTTACAAACAGATACTGTATATAATAGCTAAATTAGGACAGAAGTTAAACCTCTCCCTGGCATGCTGTGGAACCCTGATACCCCCCGGCTCCTTGGCGATCCATAAACAAAGTTGGCTCAACTCAAACTTTTCTGATAATTGAACATCATCCTTTGTCCATCCATCGAGCAGAGGGATCTGATAATAATGTGCACAACTACCTTTGACGGCACTGATCAAAACCACGTTTGGAAATACAGTAAAGACGACTTTGTCTCTAGTCACACCATGCATTGGAAGAAGGTGAGTAAGGCCATTGTCCTCTCGATCTTCCACTCTTATGCCCTTTAATGTTCTATACGCATCGGGAAAATTTTCGATTCTAAACCTCAGGCTCATAGTTATATTCATAGGATCAATGGTTGTCTCCACATATTTGCCAAATTCTCTATACGCATCGGGAAATACAGTTGTCGTCGGCAATGTAAGTGCCATGATAGGTTTCCGGTAAGCTACCGGCGGTAAGCAAGTATTTGAGGCGTATGGCTAATCAGATCCCTAGAGGATTTGGCAAATATGTGGAGACAACCATTGATCCTATGAATATAACTATGAGCCTGAGGTTTAGAATCGAAAATTTTCCCGATGCGTATAGAACATTAAAGGGCATAAGAGTGGAAGATCGAGAGGACAATGGCCTTACTCACCTTCTTCCAATGCATGGTGTGACTAGAGACAAAGTCGTCTTTACTGTATTTCCAAACGTGGTTTTGATCAGTGCCGTCAAAGGTAGTTGTGCACATTATTATCAGATCCCTCTGCTCGATGGATGGACAAAGGATGATGTTCAATTATCAGAAAAGTTTGAGTTGAGCCAACTTTGTTTATGGATCGCCAAGGAGCCGGGGGGTATCAGGGTTCCACAGCATGCCAGGGAGAGGTTTAACTTCTGTCCTAATTTAGCTATTATATACAGTATCTGTTTGTAAATATGGATTATAGGCGAGTTTTTATTGCTGTCGAATTATAGGGCTTGTGTATAATTTTTTGTTTTCTTGGGTTGTAGTTGGAACCACCAAAGTACATCTATGCCTCTCCAGACAGCTTCTGCTGGACCTGTTGATCTCACTTCATATCATTATGGTATGTAATTCATTTACACTCAGCTTCATGTTTACTTAATGTGATTCACTTGTAAACTAACTTGTTATGAGTGCCCATATCAACAATAAACTGAGTTTTTTGTTACTTTTTTTTCCTCACGTTGCTACTATGTTAGATAGTGGCAGGACTAGGATACTTACCATACAAGTTAGAAAAACCAAGTTTAGGGAAGAATTGTTGATTTTGAAGCTTTGAACCTGGTCTCCAAATTTGTGTGATATGTTTTGTTTAGTTAGTCCATTGAAAAAAAAAATATTTGTGAACCTAATAACTTATAGACTTGGGTCCGCACCTGCGAGTATATATATAAAAAACAAAAATTAAGTAGCAAGCAGGATTAGGATACTTACCATACAATTTAGAAAGAGCACGGGGGCGATTAGCATCAACACGCCCAGAGTCACCGTTTGTGCTTGTGTTTGTGTTTGTGTTTGTGTTGATACAACGAGAACCTAACATGACTGAACGAAAACGGACGACAGATCTGGCGAAAACAAGGCTGGATCCTACAACTTTCATTGAACACATCTCAGATCTTTAGAATTCAAGGATTCTAAAACAATAGAAAGAATAAGAAAAAAAAAAAAAAAAAAAACAACAAACAAAAACAACTCTCTTCCCAAGGTAAATACACTTCCCCTCAACATTTTAACCTTTACTACCCTCAACTTTTTGAGATAGAGAAAAGTAGAAAAACATACGGAGTAACATTAGAAAACAAAAAAACTTTGGGTGTGGCTTTTTGAGAAGCTGTTCGCTTTTTGTTACAAAAATAACTAGTTATAATTCCCGCGCACGCGCGGGATTTTTTCTAAAATTCTTAATAACGTATTTTTGTTTATTAAAAAAACAATTAGCTTATTTTTTGTTCTTTTTGTTTTTTTTACGGTTCTTAATTTTGTTTTATAATTATGTCTGATGTAATTTGTAAAAGTTCATACATGCTATTCTCGTAGAGGGTAAAAGCTATAAAATAGCCACGTACTTTTAAGTTTTGGCCTACTTGAAAGAGTTGTTTTTTTATTATTCTACTACACCACACCAATACGGTTCTTATTTTTTGTTTTTAAATTATGTTTGACACATGTAGTAAGGGTTTGTATATAATTTTTGCATAGACATGATCATCTTTATGTACAAAATTTGGTTTTGACTTACACAATAAAAGCTTAAAACTACAATCTATATAATTAGTGTATGCAAAGTTAGAGCTTGCAAATTAATTATAGGCATTAATGGTCAAACGTGAGTCGTAGTTTTTCTGTCATCAATATGAAAATAAAAAAATAATAATAATAATAATAATAATAATAATAATAATAATAATAATAATAATAATAATAATAATAATAATAAATGAGAAACACTAAATATATTACAATGATAAAAAAAAAAATAAAAAAAAAAAAATAAATAAAAAAAAATGTTGAACATACTTTCTCTTACACAATGTCAAATTTTCATATTATATTGAAAAGACCAAGAGTGAAACCCCTTTAAACAAATACCAAACACTCCTATAAACAACAGTAGCCAAACACCCCTGTCGACAGCAGTAGCAAAACACCCCGTTAGACAGCAGTAGCCAAATGCTCCTTTATAGATCAGTAATCATCAACAACAACAACCAAACACTCCTTCAGACAATAATACAACTTTAAGTCATAATCTTACCTTTCATTCATTTTGCTTTCTTGTTCTCCTCTTTAAAAAGTTATGTTAGCATCACCTTCAAACACTAACAAATCTTGGTTTAGTCAATAGTTAACAATCTAAGAATTCTATACTTGAGAGTTAAGAGTGAACACATACGGTCATTGATCGTGAACATGTTGCATTGTCATGAAACTGTTTATACATAACCTAGGGAAATTTCACACAAAATTGAAATAAACTGAAATTATTCCGGAACATTAGATTAATCAAAGATCCTCTCACCTAAATGAATGCTTAGAAGCATTCAGCTCCATAAATTGTCTCTTTTGAAATATATCTACTGTTGGAAACACTCTTTTCATATAGTTTCATGAAACTGAACACCTACATTAAATAAATGGTGATTCAATAATCATCTAAAGAAGTTCTTGGTAGATGTAAAACGTGTAATATATGTCAAATCAGTTATGTGAGAGTACATAGACTACATACACATAAACAACCCCTAGGAATCTCCATGAAGTTATATAGATTAGAGAATAATGGAAGCAAAAACGCTTAAAAATTTGTAAGTGACGAATGATGATGTACCACTTATAGTCTTACACATTAAAGAAGATCCAAGTTAACCCTACCATCCATGAGTTGCTGCCTCAACTCCTTGTTACATAAACTAATACCATTTAGGTTACCTTAAAGTTAAATTCTAGAGCTCATACTATGAGACTATGAGTAAGTAATTTAAAAAAAAATGAAAGGAGGAACGAAGGATTGTAAATGTCATTGACATTATGATAATTAAATGAACAATTGAACATTTCAATACCTTTTAACACACATCAACCACTCACATTTCTTTGTTTCGAGTCTCGTCTATGAATAAGTCATAAAATGGTTAGCTAGAGTAGTAGCCTTATGTTGTTGAGATTTCTTAGGAAAGATAAGGCCCTGAAGTTCTTTTACTAAAGGATAGTCGTAGATAGAATTAACTATGACAATAAGATGATCCAAAACAGCCTAAGCTATGCTTTTTGAGGTGGTTATTGGCTTATTGTGTCGTTGAAACATGATAAGGTTAAATATAAAGTTAGTTTCCATAAAGCTTAGCCTAGAGGGTGTTTAGAATTGCTTATTTAAGTGCTTATCTACATTTTTTTAGCCGATAATCCCTTCATAAGGACTTAAGCCCCTTCTTATCTTTTAATAGGTTTTAAAAAAATGGGTATTTATTCAATTTACACATAATATTATCTAATCAAACAACCACTCACATGAAAGAAAATAAAAAACAACACTATCTTTGCAATTAAACAGCGTACACAACATTTAGTTGGGTAACAACGGTGTTAACTTGGCTACTTTGTATGTCACCTATAATGTCTTTTAAGTGATATTCTCTAATCCTTTGTGATTTGTCTTCTAAGTTATAACCTCTATGGAAACCATACAAACACAGTATTCCATGACACGCACCAACAAAGTTTAAAACACGATATTGTTTAACAAAAGGAGACACAACACTCTTTTTGTAGTTTCTATTAGCAGTTGGGAATGTATAAGGGCAGGTCGATTGAGTTGGGCATTGGGTCAAAATAGGCTGATAGAGTTGGGTCATTTTTTTTGCAGGTCAAAAGTCAAGTTTGGCTGACCCACAGACAATATTTTTGTCCATTTTCACAAACACGAGATTAGACTTTGAACAACCTTCAACGCATTGCACCAATTTTACTTTTATCTATAAGATTCTTATTTGATGAGTTTGAGACCCAAATTGACCCTTTGACATTAAATGGGTCAAAAAAGTTGGCCCTAACTTACCCAGTAGTTCTGTATCATTTCTACCAACTGCCATTCCAAATTTCATCCAAGTTCCAACTTCAATACCAAGTTCCTCATCATTATCAGCTAAAGCACACTGGATAAGCCTTCACTATGTTTTTGCACTATAATAATACACATAAAATCTCTTATACAATCTAGTTCAGTTATTTATACAACGAGTCGGGCGACGGTCGGCCGCGTTGCGGCCTCGCGGGTTTTTTGCTATTTTTTGAACGTATATATGTTTCTGAATATATAACTATGCAAACCGTCTCGCACTCCTCCCATCCGCGAGTCGAATATTTTTCTTAATGTGTGCACGGTGTTCGCTTACAAAACCATTCGCACATATATTACATCTGGGTGGAGGTTATCTTTGTAGTTCATATAGCAAGATTCACATAAACTATAATGAGGGCTACCACCAAGTGATGCAACATTGATGTTCTACTGGAGTAAATATATCTGTATGGAGTAAATATATCGGCCCTACATTCATGTAATTATTTTGATAATTGCACATAATAAACCCAGAAGTATAGACCACCCCAGCCAATTGGCCATTTATTGCAAACACTCTAGTAGCTTAGACCATAGTTGAGGTATCATAACCGTAAAAAATCACATAAACCACAATCTAAAAGACACATGAATAATGACTCAAATCATGATAACATACATGCTGAATTTTGGCAGCTTTCTACATTTTCTCTACATGGCCTACAATTCGAAAGCAACAAAATCCTCGAACATCACATAAACCATAGTATACAAAATAACATCAACAACAACATTGTAATTAACTCGAATCACTCGATCTTACCTGATACATTTTCAGAATCCGGTTTCTTTTGCGCCATAGACATTTGTAGCTCAAAGGTCAAAGACCATCAAACGTCCTGCAATCTGCAAATATTATCATAACAATTCAGTAATTTTATCAATATGCATGTCCTAATTGCTAAGTGAATATACATGTCCTATTTGCACACGGGTCTAATTGCTAAGTGAACCTTAGTCACAGGAACTAACATTTTCGCACAGAAATATTATACCTCACGGTGGTACTGGAACCCATAAAACCGCCTCCGAACGCATTCGACGACGGCCATAGCTTGAAACGAATTCGGAATCTGAATGACCTGATCTGCATAACATATCGAAACAACCTGGTTTAAAGTAATTGATGAAGAGTTATGTTTTTTACAGATAAGCTGATATGCGCATAACAAATTGAGCTATAACAAACCTCAGAATCATGCTCCATGTAAAACACCTCTTGTACTCTACCAGGGATTACTATGTAACTATACACAGATTTTAAAAGAGATGAGAAGTTCTGCCTTGTTGCTGATGTCAGTCACATCCATGTCCAGATATGCGCCAGGAATGTCGTGTAAAACACCTGATAAAAGCAATTTTAACATTTATTGGACACAAATCGAAACTTTTGAAGTTGAAGGGCTGTAAATCTTACAGCACTACCTGCAAGGATATTTACTTTGCCAGCAGGCATGAAACCCGTAATATCTGATAATATCCCTGCTCCAATTGGCCAAACTGAATGGGGCTTGTATCCAAAAACTGCATTAAATTAAGATTCATGTCAATTTCAACCCAATGGCAAAAACAAAATTAGGGAATGAACTTCCTAAATAATCCAAAATATACCCAAATTGAGAATGTAAGCAAAAAATACCATAAGACTGATCAGGATTGAAATCATTCATATCCTCAACATATAAGTGACAACACAAATCAAACAGAAAAATTATAAAAAGCTATCAAAAAATAAACAATTGGTATCTCTAAACAAATCGATCAAAATTAAAGTAAGAATACCTTCGGTGAGATAACCGGTGATGATAAATATTTGCATACACAAACTAATACACTGGCTTGAAACAATAGTTTCAAACAGAACCATGGGTAATTTAAACAGCTGACTTATGAGTTTCACTTGCTCAGTCTACAAATTAACCTTGATTGACCATTCGTAATCACTTTACAGCAACAGTCAAACGCACCAACTTGTTTTTACAAAAAAAACGACTTGTAATATTACTGAATCAGCTAACACGGATTACAGATTAACTATCAACTATCAAACGCACCAACTTAATTAACATTAACCGAGCATCTAAAATTACTATGTATCAGCAATCAAGCACTCGAACTTAATCACTTATTCAGCTCTAAACAAATTCACTTAATTAGCTCACTCGTACAGCTACTAACTTAATTACTTAATCTGTTAATCAGCTAACTATAACTAAATTAACAACGAAACTCACTCAGTGCGATAGAAGTAGAGCTATTGGCCATTTTGGTATAAAATAAGAGATTCGCCATACAACCGGAGAAAACATTTTTACATACTTTGAGCAGGCGGTTGAGTAACACAGGTCTGTGATCCCGATACTGCAAAAATGCATACATTTTCAGTATTGTAACGTAGGTTTTTATAATAAAATTTTCTCAATAATATTTTTCTTTTAGTAGGTGACTACTGCTTACCTTCAATCACTTCCATTTCCAGATTTAAGCAACCGAATATCACCGGCTTCAGCTATGGGTGAAAAAAATATATAAACATCAAACAAACCCAATCCCATTTTTTTTAACAGAATCATTAAAAAAAAAAAAAATCTTCAAACAACATACCTTGTAATTTCTTAGGAATTATAGGCCAAATCACATCTTCAATTTTCCACAAATCAATACTCCCAAAAACATTGACAAAAACCAAAAACCTACACAAATTCACCTATTCTAAGAACATATAAACTGATATCAATGAATCAATCCATCTTTTACAAAAAGATAAATATATATATATATATATATATATATATATATATATATATATATATATATATATATATAACAAACCCGAGGTAATATAAAGTTTCGTTAATACCTGAGACCGCCGGATCATTATCTTCATCTTCATCGATTGGTGTCATCTTCTTTGATTCTGCTATTTGAGAATTAATCGACTTCAATTTTAGGGCTAATTTTTGTCTTTCATCCTTCGATCATCATCATAACTTGTCTGGATCTAGGGTTTTATTATGAATGTTCTGGAATTATGAAAAAGGATAATATTAGTCGATTTGTATTATTATGCTAACAAAATGGCATTGGATTGGGTCCTAGGTAGCAGGCCAAAAAAAACGCGGGGAGCCCAACTGCGAGGTACTATTCATTGAACGACGGCGTTTCAAATGGCATTTACTATATATAGTAATGAAACAGATATCACTATGTTTTAACAGCTTGATATATAAATCAATAAATTGACATTACCTGATACGCAGGCCCAAAAGCAATCCCAGTCGCTTTAACCTGATCCAGACATGGTTGATTTTTCAACTAATCTTGACTAACCTCAATCACAGCCGTAGGAATCTCATTCCTACCTCTCTTCCCTGGAACCCTCATCACATTTTGCACTACTTCCGTCATCGAGACGTCTCCCCCCCACTAAACTCCCACCCGACCTATCCACCCATTTACACTCGTACCGCCCATATCCCCCATATTCACTTGAAGAAGTTGCTGGACCATAACTACTATAACTACCATAATCACTATCATTTTCTGGCGCAACTGGCCCGTAACTCGAATTATCGTAATTTGCATAAGCCACATTATTAACATTTTCATTCATTTTGCTTTCTTGTTCTCCTCTTTAAAAAGTTATGTTAGCATCACCTTCAAACACTAACAAATCTTGGTTTAGTCAATGGTGAGTTGCCTTATCAGTGACCCATGTGGTGACCTTGGTCGAGTCTCTTAAGCTTGAGGTGACAGCTGCTCTCACTTCAGTGCTAGAGTAAGTTTCCTCATCAGTAACTGATTTAGTGTCCGTGGCCGGGTCTGTTAAGCTTGAGGTGACAGCTGCTCACTTCGGTGGTACAGTAACTTCTCTTATCAGTATTTGATTTTGTGTCCTTGGTCGGGTCTGTTAAGTTTAAGTATACAGTTGGTCTCTCTTTAGTGCTTCAACAAATTTCTTAATCAGTATTCAGAGTTGTCTCCTTGGTTGTCTCTGTCGAGTTTAAGGAGACAACTGCTCTCTATTTGGTGGTACAACAAACTTTTTGATCAGTATTCACAGTTGTGTCGTTGGTCGGCTCTGTTGAGTTTAAGGAGACAACTATCACACGCCCCTGGTTCAACAACCTATATAATTAACATTACAAAGAATAATGGCAAAATCAGCTATAGACAAATATCAGTAAAGATTTAAATGTTTAACAAACGTCGTTTATGGTATAGTATTATTAAAAAATATTCTGTTAATAAATCAGAAACCTTGTAAACCGGCCATTGCTAGCTTTTGGCTTAGAGAGTCAATGCGTACACTGACATGATAAGTTGCAATATTCAGTTTCTAGTGCTTGAGAACCCTAATACGGTTATAAACAAATTGGTTAAATAGTAGCTATTTTTTCAAGTATTTGAGTATGTAGCCTACTACGGTTACAAACTATCTGATTGAATGGTACCAAAGAAGGACTAATTACCACTAATTACTTTTCTTATCAGACACACAAGTGGCAACCTGTAGACAACCATCTATTAACTTTTATGTGCAGTAATTTATCATGGTGGTTATTAAAGAAACCATAATGATACCGGAGCATTGATTTAAAAAAAGGCCAATTATTTTGAAATTTCATGGTATATCAAATAATACATTACCTGGACTCGAATAGTTGGTAGAGGTATATGGACAACCTCATCTCTCAGATGCAAAAACGCTGATGCACGTGCTTCTTGTATGTACACTACCCAAATTAGTAGCAGAAACACTGCCGCCAAACTTGTCGATTTGTTTAGCACCCATGCCTGATGACGTAAAAAGTTGACTAAAAATATCACTTGAGTAATGAGTGGAAACTTTTATTAGACATCTAAGAATTCGTGCAAATATTTAACATAAATATGACAAAATATAATGTGAAAAAGTATTTACTATACACAAATCACCACATAATGTTCAGTAACTGCAAACTCGATTTCTCAAAAATTTTATCTGCCCACCACTCAAAATCAAAACTTTACACATAAATAAACAACCAAACATAAACCCATAATTACTTGAGCAATCTAAAATTCACTACCTTGTTAAACAAATCATTAATTAACCAGAAACCTATTACCCTGTCAGCACTAAGGCGGTACTAATTCAAAGAGGATTCAATAAACGATTGCAAAGCATATAAAATTACAGAAATATGCACTAACCTTAATGACTTTATGCTACTGTAGGAGCAAGATGCTTCGACATCACAATCTAGTGGCATCTCCAATCAATTGCAGCCTGATTCAAACCACATCTAAATTATAGAATTTAGAAAATAGACAACAACAAAAAAAACGTGTCAAGAGGCTCACCTGGACCATGTTAGCACAAACATGTTTTGACCAGCCCTTTAACCAAGTAATACCTTCCTGGTGTCTATTGCACGACCAACAACCCGTTTCGCGGCTGTTAAAACACAAACTTCCAACCCTTAGCCATTCATTGCATATCTAACTTGTGAGGTGTTATGATTGCTTATAAAAATATTTAAACTTTTTGAAGTAAGTATTGCACAAATAGAAAACAATATTTAATCCATAAAGCAATGACCTTTAACGTAACATATGAACACCCAATAATTCAAATCAACATATATACGATATTCAATAAGAATACAGCATTAAATATAGATGTTACAATGAAGCAAAACGCCAATCAAGTGTTAAAATTGACAATAAATAACACGTAAATTTAATGAAAAGAGTGATTAATTTATATAAGTCTCCTCCACTAAACTAACTGTGTCGTAATTTTGTTTGATTCATAGATCATTCATCCGTGTAGTTGATGAATATTGTAGAAACAACTAAATCATTTAAGGAACTATAGAAAAATAAGAAGCATTAAATCATTATAACTGAAAAATTCACCGAAAAACCCAAAGACATGCCGGCGACAAAAAGATATTGAAAAGAAAGCAGACCCTATCAAATATATGATCCAAAGTTTACAACTTCACACAAATAGCATGAAAAAATATAAAAAATCAAACTTTTAATGCTAAAACAGAATAACACACACCCATAACTTAATTAACCAAAAAAACAAAAACCTTAGATTAGTAGATAAATTAATAAGTAATAGATTAATATACCTTTAATCCATTAGCCGAAAAACATACTATTGATTAATCAGATTGAGCGATTGTTTCTTTCTTTCTTTTTTTTTTTCTTTTTTTTTTAATCGGCTTTTCTTTGTTGTGTGTGTTTGGCTGTGTAGAATGGATAAAGAAGAGGCTGGTTTTGTTTGTTAAAATTTTTGTTTTAACCCCATATGTTTTTGTATATGACCCGCTTTCTTTAAGTTTTATTTTTTATGTTTTTGACACATATATTTTTGTACCTAATCTCTTATATAATTTTACACAAAAACGATTTTTTATAAATTTTTACTAATTAAAGAAGTTCTTAATTTATTTTTTCTTTAAGCATCTTTAAAAAAATAAAATAATAATTCAGTTATTACCAAATAAGGTATGATTTGATTTTTTGAAATGAAAAAGTCCCCACTAGGGGTTTTGTTTTATTAGGTAAAAGATCTCCTTTAAAATAAGTAGCTTCGTTTAGATACATTAACTTCAAACTTTTATTTCAAACAAATAGCTCCAAAATAAAAAGCTGATTCGTGAAGCTTTTAACTTTTTTGCAATGTTACAAAAATCGTGAATCAGTCGGGCGGTCAGGAATTAATCGGATTGGCATTTCGTGCAAGTTTTGAGTATTTCTTAAGAATAAACTAAAGATCTTAAGTGATTTCAAGTCTACTATGTTCTCAAATCTCAATAAATGGCTACAATTCTGATTAGGGGTAATTCATCACTTGCCCCAAAGGTGCACCATGGCTCAAAGCCTTGCCCCAACTTTATTTACTATATGCATTTGCCATTTTGCCCCTTTCCGACTTATGCGTCATATGCGACCTATGCAACTTAATGTAATGTTGACAAGGGTTCATTTTGCAAGTATGGTTCTGTAAGATAGGAGTACAAATGTGTAAATGTACTTGGTGGTACATTTTATGCGACTTCAGTGGTACTTTTTATGCGAATTGTACTTTTTATTAATTTTTTTTTTTTTTTTAAATCAAACAAAATATTTTTAACCAACTTGTACTAATTTACAAATGTTTTTGGGTACCCACTACCCAAAACCCACCCTATTTATGTACTTATTCTCTTTTTATGTTCCTTTTTTTTTTTTTTTCTTTTTTTTTACTAATATTTGGTCACTGTATTTTTTTTAGTCACTTTTTTCTTTTATAGTTTGTCACTGTTTTTGAGTCACGGGAGTTGAAGTTTTTTTTTGAGTTTGTGTATCACATTTATTTTGAGTAATGTGTATTTATACTACGGGAGTCATGCATCTTCAATAATGAATATTCTATAGTTATGTTATAAACTGCTAACAAATTTCACAAACATGAGCACATTTACAAACTACAACAAAAAAAAGTTTACGATAAATACATCACCGTTTTACACAAAAGAGGCATAATTTTACGTTATTACATATATTACTTTCAAAAATGTGTAACGTTTATAAAGAAAAAATGACAAATCGAAATTTTTAATAGGCTCAGATTATTATAGTTTTATCAAAAATGGGTCATACTATAAGAACCCTATACCCAAACCCCCCCTATTTGTGACAACTGGTACTTTTCCCACTAGTATTTTAATAATAAATGATTATTTATTAATTTTAAGCTAAGCATTTCTATGCGCATTTGCATGTTTCTGAGTGTTTTTGAGCATTTTTTGGAGTTGTCCCGCATACTGTAGCTTACAGTCACTGCAGAAAAAGTATATCTTTGTCAGTAAGCATAAATTATCCTATTTCTGATAGTTACTGACAAGTCTCGTAATTAACTGAGAGTTTTCTCGCATTTTTCTGAAAAACAACCGCACGCGCGTACCGACAGCACAGTACACATGGTAACAGTCAAATAAATATATTTTTGAGTCAGTAATGATATTTTATTACATTTCTGACAAAAACGCGGATAAAAACTTTATTTTACGTAAACGTGTCCAAAAACGTCAAAACGGGACTTTACGGTCACGTTTTAAGATCAAACCGACACACGATACATCAACGCGTGTACAAATTAATTATACCCTCCCCCTAATACACACTACAACCGGCCTCTTGTATTACTACCCCACTACAAGACAAAATGCACCCACTAACTAGTATAATCTTATATATATTAACCATACTTACCCAAAATGACATCAAAACAAATTCTCTTATCCATAAAACACTCTCAACTCTTTCCTTGATCATTTTTAGATCAAAACACACGGCCAACTAGTAATCTCCAAGATCCATGAATTTTCTTTGAAGTTCAAACAATTTAGAGTGTATATTCAAGCATTTCGGGTTATTTGGAACGTGGTTTGGGTAAATTTGGTGAAGTTTGGGTTGTTCTTAGTCTTCTACCTCACGTTAACCTTCAAGCTTTGTAAGGAATCATCAATTTTTTTTTTCTAATCTTGTTAATTACATGTTCATTTGATGTTTAATGATGTTACCAAGTGTCAAATGTGTATATTTTGTTAAAATGAAAAAGCTAAGGTTTGGTATTTAATTAAATAGTGCTCGACATTTTTGAGATCTATGAAAAAATTTATAAATTTCTTGCTTGTGTGGTAAATCTTGTTACATATAGTGTTAGTTTGATGATACAAACAAGCTTTGCGATTTTTACGCGAGATTAAGCAATATAATGACTTTTGAGGCTATGTATGTTAATCGGCTAGAACAAAAATAAATGATTATTGGAGTTTTGAAAAACATAAATTTTGGCTCAAATGGTGAAATGGTGGAAATATATAATTGAGTGCTTATTTGGAATATATTGTTAAATAAGCCATAAGTTATAGAAAATAACTAGTAGAAATGAGAAAATAAGTTGACACCTTATATATGGGTCGAATGAAACATATTTTGGTCAAAGTGAAAGATCTAGCTTAATAGCTTATTTATTAGAGCTTAATTGATAATTTTAAAGTTTAATACGTAACTAATAATTACTAAGTTACTAAATAATGGACTAAGTATGAAATTTTGGACCTAAAGCCCACGAATGGACTGTTGGGCCGGGCCCATGTTAAAATTTTATAGTTTTGACTTTTTGACCAAACGGACTCAAAATGAGTGAGTAAAATAATTTTTAGAAACGCGTCGATATATACGTTTTAACTAAAAATGTGTTTTGGGCTAAAAATGGTTATTGGGCTATTTCAAAAGTTTCGGCCCAAAATATAACTAAAATGACGAAAATGATTTTTGAAGTATTTTCCGACTCGCTATGGTCATTAATACTTAACGAAACGATAAATATAACGAAAACTATTTTTGGACTTGTTTTGAGACGTTTAGTCTCCGAAAGGGTAAAAATTGACATTTTAACCAAGTTAATATCGAAATTGATTTTTGTTGACTTTTTGACAAAATATTGACTTTGTGTCAAAATCTACTGTTAATACTTAAACATAACAATAACGAATTATATAACGATAAAAACATTCACGACAACCAAAATATATATCACGAACACTTTTCGCACATATAGTTAACTAGTTGAGTTATTTGAGAAAAATTGCAACATTTGAGGATAATGGAAACGTTATATAAACGAATGGGTCATGCCCAAATTTTCTAAAAATCTACCACTTAGAGTATTTTGTGAAAATACTTAACTCGAGTAAACTTTCAAAAATTTGCTTAACAATGTTGTTTTCTTATAAGTAAAATTGTATTTATAATATAATAATCTTTCACTAACTCTATTATTTTATTAATTTTCCAAAAACCTATTTAATTAATCTTATTAATTAAATACATAAGTAATTAATTTAAATTAATTAATATATATATATTGTGTGTGTGTGTGTGTGTGTAGTGTTATATGATTATATATATATAACATTTGCGCATTTTAAGCGGTGGTACTAGCACGGATGTTCCGTTACGTATTCCCACCGTACACCTTTCACCATGAGCCACCGTCATAATGAATGACAACAATAAATCATTTTGAAATATATTTTACAACACAGCAAGCAAGAAATACACGGGCACTATTCAAGCGTAAACTTTTCAAATAAAATAAAGACGCATGAGACACGAATGTTTCGCTAAGACTTACCGTACTAATCTAGGTTGCGTGTCGGCACGGTTGCACTATTTTTGTTGATTGATTAGCAGGTTGCTACCGTTATAAGGTGAGTTCATGCCCCCCCCCCCTACTTCACTTGTTTTATAACTGTTTTGAGGAAGAATACATGCTCGTTTTTATATAAACTCGATGATTGTTTACTTGAAATGTAATTGGTTTTAAACACTAGTTTGTTTACTTGAATGCATTTTTACATGGCACACACATCGACCAAGTGTACTGAACCGTTACTCAATTTTTGACTGGTTGGCTGAAATACTGGAATAATTACTTGAATCCATTTTTACATGGACCAGGGGTACTGGTCAGCTAGTTAACCGGGTGGCGGCAGCACTAGCTGCAGCGAATGCAAACAACTCGACTACTGACGTCGAAACCTCAAGACCTACAAAGAACAACAACCGCGGTTGTACCTACCAGGAATTCCGAAAGATCATGACTGGAGGCTTCGGAGGAACCGGGGGACTGTTGTCTTGATCAGATGGATGGAAAGACTAGAGACTGTGTTTCGAATATGCAGATGTGCGGATAAAGACAGAGTTACATATGCATCGTTCACCTTCATGGATGCCGCTCTAACCTGGTGGAACAACTATCTAAAGTCTGCAGGCGTTGATGTTGCATACGCAATGCCATGGGAAAAATTCAAGGAAATGGTGCTCAAGAAGTATTGCCCCCGTAACGAAGTTAAAACGTTGGAGGTGGAGTTTTGGAACCTCAAGGTGCAGGGCACCAACATGGCTGCATACAACCAACGCTTTCAAGAATTGGCTTTACTATGCCCCGAGATGGTCCATACTGAAGCACGTTTACTCGAAAGATACATTGGAGGATTACCTCCATCCATCAAGGGTAATGTCACTACCTTCAAGGCTGCTGACCTCCATGAGACTATGGAAGTGGCCAACAAGCTAATGGACCAAGTCATTGAGGATACCGCCGAGGAGGTGGTAGATAACAAAAGGAAATGGAATGATCACTTCGGAGACAACAACAACCAGAATAAGCGACTAGAGATCACCAAGGTCTATACTACTGGGTCGGGAGAGAAGAAAGGTTATGCTGGAACTTTACCCAAGTGCAACAAGTGCCGATTTCACCACAATGGACCTTGCCCCGCTCAGTGTGGAAACTGCCAAAAGATCGGACACAAAGCTAGGGATTGCAAGGCTCCTACCCTCGTGATGGACCCGAACGTCACAATAACTTGCTATGAATGTGGAGTGATAGGGCACTTCAGGAGTGAATGCCCGGAGCTGAGGAGAATGAAGGAAGAACTCGTGAAAACGTACGCGATAGGAGGGGGAGAAGCTCGCCTGGACTTCAACGACGACACCGGTGATGACAATGCTTAAGAAGAGAGTTCCCTACTTTGCATAAAAAGGACCTACACCTAGATCCTCTTAGATCGTATTCCTCCGAGTATTTGTACTTTTTTTAAAGACCTTTTGTATTGTTGCTTTGTATGACTCTTCATGTGACGAATTCTCTATCTTTTGTATCAAGATGTTATGGCAACTCCTTTCCATTATTAATCACATTTGAAATTGTCCATCAATTATTATACTCTCATCATATATAAAGTGGTGCATCTTTTAAAGCCTATTGTGATTCCGGACCTATAGAAACCCAATACCTAAACCCGGCGTAGCATCATCAGTCCTTAACTAAGCATAGCCTGATCACCTATGTTTAATTCAGGAAAGATCATGCTATGATGGGAATAGTCACCTCAAGAACCTTGTACTTCAGAGCGAACAATTCACACCTCAACTATCAAAGTTCAATAAATTCTCAAAAAGGTCTCGCCATGGAAAGGCGTGATTAGATCTAGTAAGCGTGGGAAGCTGAACCCTCGCTATATTGGACCTTTCGAAATTCTTGCCAGGCCCAGGCCGATAGCCTACCGACTCGAACTATCTCCGAGCTCAGCACTGTGCATGACGTCTTTCATATCCGCAACTTGAAAAAGTGCTTATCTGATGATTTGTGAGATTAGATTGGAGTCGACAACCTAAGGGTCTAAACTTTCTGTTAATACAAATATCGTCTCAAAAACGTTATTTATATTCTTCGATCTTTTCTTGGTTTTGTTAATGACAAATAAAAGGAATATCTTTTAGCAAATAATAAATACTAGCTTAAGTCTCTTAAGTACACATTTTACACTTCACATAATAACCAAGAATTACAAGTTTGCTTATTTAGTAACTTGTTTTCTTAAAAGGAAACTTTAATTCTAAAATCATTCCATGACATCATTGCATACATCACATATAATATCTTTGTTAGATCTTGATATATCTTGTTTAGATTTACAAGTTACATAGTTGACATTTGATGATTTGGTAAGATATGGAAGATTTGGAAAGATACACCAAATCCTTTAGCTGTCATCTCCCACGGATCCAAGTCCAATGAAGGACGGATCCCTATTGTGGGATCCGTGGGATCCGTGAGCTGGATATCAGCTTGCCTATAAATAGCAAGCTGATCATTTGGCTTTCTCATCACTCATATAGCTTAAACACATATATTCATTCAGTACATATCTTACTAACATCATTCATAGTTGCATTTCACTTTGATCTTTCATTTTGTAGAAGAGAGATCAAGCTTTCAAGGATCTACAGAACCGTAATCCTTTAGTTGCATTACTGTGTGATATTGTAGTTTTTTTCACACATCATATCTATCATTTGTAATCAGTAAGTGTGGTTAGTGCTTTAGTCCTCAAAGCACAAAGAGTGTAGGGAGTGGTTGTACCCTTGTAAAGAACTCGACATCTAGCTTAGTGTCGGTAAAGTAAATAGGCGACGTCAAGTTGGTTCTACCTTGTGAAAGAACTCGGTGTTTAGCTTAGTACCGGAAAAGAAAGTAAGCGACGTGTAAAGGTTTTCTCCGCCTAGAAAAGGAGTTTGTTTCTTAGTGAAAGATTAACTCTCGAGTTGGAAGCTCGGGGAGTGGAGTAGGGCAAGGAAGAGAGTCCTTGTAGCCGAACCACTATAAACAACAGTGTTGTGTGGTTTGATCTTTCCTCTCTTTATCTTTTGTTTACATTGTGTGATTATTTATTTGTGATTGTTTCCTTTGAATTAACATATAGTAACAAAGCAAATAAAACTTGAAAAACGGTAAAAACTATTCAACCCCCCTTTTAGTTTTCCACAATTGGTATCAGAGCTACGTTACTTAAGATTTTTAAAATATATTGTATTTTAAAACTTAAAATGATCCATGGATTTTGAAAACTTTAAAGAAGGGCAATCTATGCAGAGACCACCTCTATTTGAACCAAATTGTTTTATTTATTGGAAAATTCGCTTTGAGACTTATGTAAAGTCAAAGGATATAGATCTATGGTATATAATAGTTGATGGTGATTACAAACCTATTAGTAATAATATTTCGGGTGGTCGGGATGAAGGAGCTTCTCTTACTCGTCACAGTGATGAGCAAAAGAAACTAATTGCCAAAAATAATGAAGCCAAAATGATGCTTTATAATGCCTTACCTAAGAAAGAATATTAAATAGTTTTTATGTGTAAAACGGCTAAGGATATTTGGCAATCTCTTATTATCACACATCAAGGGAACTCACAAGTAAAAGATAACAAAATTGATCTTCTTGTCCAACAATACGAACAATTTGTTATCTCTGAAGATGAGACCATTGATAGTGCGTTTGCTAAGTTCAATACTATTATTACATCACTTAAAGCACTTGAAGAATCTTTTTCTAGTAAGAATTTTGTCAGGAAATTTCTAAGAGCACTCCATCCGAAATGGAGAGCAAAAGTGACAGTTATTGAAGAATCTAAGGATCTCTCAAGCATGACACTGGATGAGCTCATAGGAAACCTAAAAGTTCACGAAATGATTATGGAAAAAGACTCGGAAATTGTCAAAGGCAAAAAGGAGAAGATTAAGTCTATTGCCTTGAAAGCTAAAGCCGAGTCAAGTGACGATGATGAATCTTGTTCAAACAATGATGATGAAGAGTATGCAATGGCCGTAAAGGATTTCAAGAAATTCTTTAGGAGACGAGGAAAGTTTGTGAAACCACCTCGTGATGAAAAGAGATCCTCTCGAAAAGATCGTGACGATAAGAAAGGTAAGGTTGATAGGAAATGCTATAGGTGTGGTGACTCCAGTCACTTAATAGGAGAATATCCAAAGCCTCCTAAGACCAAGTCTCAAAGAGCCTTCGTTAGTGGAGCTTGGAGCGATAGTGAAGGAGATGATGATGATGAGCCTAAGAACAACGAAATTGCCCTTATGGCTAATGACACAGAAGAGGTACATTCTGATTCATACTCCTCTATAGATGACGAAACTTTAGAAGTAGAATATAACAAACTGTGTGACGTCACTTTAAAAATCATAAACAAAAACAAATTTTTGAAAACAAAGACAACACTTTTAGAAAATGAAGTATTTTGGCTTAAAGAAAAAGCAATACGAATTGAAAAAGGTAAAGATAGTAAAGAAATGTGTGTGTCTTGTCAAGAACTAAAACTTGAACTAGAAACCTTAAAAACCACACAGGAAGAATTAATCAAACAAAATTCAAAGTTTAAAAAGTTTGATAAAAACATAAGTTGTGCAGATAAAATAATGAAAATGCGAAAACTACCTCATGATAAAACAGGACTAGGCTTTATGAAACTAGGAACCTTAAGTGACCATAAGGAACAGACTGTGAATAAAACTGTTTCAACCAAGTTAGACAGTCACGGATCCGACGGATCCAATAATTTGGATCCGCCAGTTGTACCCAAGGGATCCGCGGGTACTGAGGCTGAACAGAAGGTTCACAAAGTCGACCGTTCCGAGTTTGTTAAAGTTACTAAGAAACCTAACAGTAATATAACCAATAATAAACACAAACCAGCAGTATCTTTAGGAAGAGGTCAAGCTAGAAATGAATATAGAGTTAAAACGGAACAACAGAGACCTCAAATGAGTTTTCCCAAACACCCATTTCCAAAGAGTATAGTTAATCCACAACACACTTATCAAAATAATTGGAACCAAAACATGCCTAGAAACTTTCATGGTCCTAATTATATGCCGTGGAAAAATTGTCCACCATTTCAGTACATAAACCATGACAATGTAATGTTTAACCCAAACGGACCCATGAGATATTGGGGACCAAATGCTTGAGTCTTTTATGAACTTAGGTATGCTTGAAAGTTGATATTGAACCTGATGAGTGGATCAAAGATAGTGGGTGCTCAAGACACATGACGGGAAACAAAAATCTTTTCTCAACCTACCAAGTGTATGACGGAGGTAATGTCACATTTGGTAGCAAGCTTAAAAGTAAAATCATCAGAAAAGGTACAATCTCTCATGACTCTCTATTTATTGATGATGTTGCTCATGTAGATAATTTATGATTTAATTTACTTAGTATAAGTCAATTATGCCGCAAAAAGTATAACGTCATTTTCAGTGAAAATGGAAGTAAAATACTTAAAGATGGCATAACCGTAGGAAAAGGTGTTTTAAAGAATAATGTCTATGTTATGAAATTAGATAAAACACCTAAAGATAAGTTATGTCTTACCTCCTTGGACGAAAACTCAACTCTATGGCATCGACGCTTAGGTCATGCTAATATGAGGCTTATTCAATCTTTGTCATCCAAAGAACTCGTTAGGAACCTACCAAAGTTGAAATATGACCAACACTTTTGTGATGCTTGCAAAATTGGGAAACAAGTACATAATAGCCATAAGGCTAAAAACATGGTATCTACATCTAGATGCCTAGAATTATTACATATGGATTTGTTTGGCCCGTCGGCTATACAAAGTTATGGAGGAAATTTTTACACTTTAGTCGTAGTAGATGATTACTCTAGATATACATGGACAAAATTTTTGAAAACTAAAAATGAGGCATTCGATAAATTTGAAATTCTAAGCAAGAAAATTCAAAATCAAATAGGAAGTAACATAGTATCTATTAGAACTGACCATGGTCGAGAATTTGACAATGAAATCCAATTTGGAAATTTTTGTAATAATAATGGAATAACTCATAATTTCTCGGCTCCTCGTACACCTCAATCTAATGGTGTAGTAGAACGTAAAAATAGAACAATTCAAGAAATGAGTAGAACTATGTTAAATGAACAAAACATACCTCAAAAGTTTTGGTGTCACGCTGTAGATACTTCCACATATATCCTAAATAGAGTTTTAATTAGACAATTTTTAAATAAAACTCCCTATGAAATTTATCGAGGCAAAAAGCCTACATTAGGATATTTTAGAGTTTTTAGAAGCAAGTGCTTTATTTTGAACACAAAGGATTATCTCACCAAGTTCGACCCAAAGTCGTATGAAGGTGTATTTCTTGGGTACTCACAAAATAGTAAAGCATACATAGTATTAAACAAGGAAACATCAAGAGTCGAGGAATCGTTGAACGTAACATTCAACGAAAGTCCACCTCCCTCTAAGACATCACCTTTGGTAGATGATGACTTAGTTGAAAGTCAAATGGCTAATGATATAGAAAACATTGAAAATGATAATGAACCCGTAAAAGGAGAAATAGTCAATATTAAAGAAACTAAAAGTTATCCATTAGAAAACGTCATAGGAAAACTTAATGAAAGAACATTAAGATCCAAAGCTCAAAATGAAAGCAATTATTTTTGTTTTATTTCAACGGTTGAGCCTAAAAATATAAACGAGGCAATAAAAGATGAATCTTGGGTAATTGCTATGCAAGAAGAACTAAATCAATTTATTAGAAATGATGTTTGGACATTGGTCCCTCCACCTAAAAACTAAACCATAATCGGCACCAAATGGGTCTTTAGAAATAAAATGGATGAAAATGGTATTGTATCTAGAAATAAAGCTAGGCTAGTAGCTCAAGGCTACAATCAACAAGAAGGTATAGATTACGATGAAACCTTTGCACCCGTAGCTAGACTTGAGTCTATTAGGATATTACTTGCATATGCATGCGCACATGATTTTAAGTTATTTCAAATGGATGTCAAAAGTGCTTTCTTAAACGGTTTTATAAATGAAGAAGTATATGTTGCACAACCTCCCGGCTTTGCCGACTTCGAAAAACCAAATTATGTTTTCAAACTTAAGAAAGCTTTATACGGACTTAAGCAAGCACCAAAGGCTTGGTATGATCGACTTAAAGACCTTCCTAGTTGACCATAAGTATACCATGGGCCTAGTAGACAATACTCTCTTCACCAAGAAAAAGGGATCACATATTATCATAGTCCAGATATATGTGGATGACATTATATTCGGTTCAACTTGTCAAGAGTTATGCGACGATTTCTCAAAAATCATGCATGACGAGTTTGAAATGAGTATGATGGGGGAACTAAACTTTTTCTTAGGTCTCCAAATAAAACAATTAGAAGATGGGACATTCTTCAACCAATCAAAGTATATCAAAGATATGCTTAAGAAGTTTGGTCTTGAAGACTCAAAACCCATGAGAACACCCATGTCCTCCGAAACCAAACTCACAAAGGATGAAGAAAATGAATCTGTAGATTGCACTAAATATAGAGGAATGATTGGTAGTTTACTCTATCTTACGGCTAGTAGGCCTGACATTATGTTTAGTGTTTGTCTATGTGCACGTTTTCAAGAAGATCCAAAAATGTCCCATCTTGAAGCCGTTAAACGGATATTTAGGTACATCAAAGGTACTACACACTTAGGATTATGGTATCCCAAAGGAACGGGTGTAGAAACCATAGTGTATACCGACTCAGATCATGCCGGTGACTATGTTGATAGGAAAAGTACTAGCGGTATTTGTACTTTTGTAGGATATTGTCTCACATCATGGTTCGCTAAGAAACAAACTGCCCTCGCAATCTCAACAACAGAGGCAGAGTATGTGTCTGCAGGAAAGGCGTGTCAACAAGCACTATGGATGAAACAAGCTCTCGTCGACTATGGAATTGAACTCAACAACATTCCCATTCTTTGCGACAACAAAGGTGCTATCGATCTAAGCAAAAATCCAGTCCAACACGCTAGAACCAAACACATTGAAATATGCCATCACTTCCTTCGCGACAATGTACAGAAGGGAATCATCTCAATTGAGAAAGTTTCCTCAGAGGATAACATTGCCGATATTCTCACAAAACCACTTAAACGAGAACCTTTCAACTATCTTAGACTTGGATTAGGATTAATGGAACCTAGTTATTAGGTAAAACATTAGTGTAAATATTAGTTTAACCACACTCGACACCAAACCAAAAATTGCGTTCTGTTCCGCGGATCCAATCGATAACAAGGACGAATCCTTTGTTTTGGATCCGCCGGATCCGTCGCATGCACAGTCAAGTTTATTATTAAATAAACAAGAACAAGTACTATTCATTCCTCACTCCAAAACATATCACCCTACTGTATTCGACACACACTCAATCTCCATCATAATTTAGACCATTTTCTTCCACAAATTTGTGCTTCTAACACCACTGTAAGTATTCTTATCCTATTTATACTCCTGATCTGCGTCTAGGATTTTCTATTTCATGCACAAAACCAAAACTTGGGGTATATGCATAATTTTGGAAAAATCATGAAGCATATTTACTGCATTACACTTAAAAATATGTTTTACTTAGTTAGGAATTACATCTCATAGCACATTGTCTTAATTTAACAAAAACCCCTTAAAAACTTTCTTACTAAAACCTTCTAACGACTAGGTAAAATGATCTTTTTGAACATTGTTCATACAAATGCAAAAACATTATCTTTTAGACATCACTTGCATAATGTCTCTTGAATGCTAAAGGGAATACATAATTAATATGTATTTTCGGGTACATTCAACCGTAGCTACATTGAAATAGGAGCGTTTGGGTTATCTCTTGTTTTTTACACAAAACTTGCATAAACTAAATTTTCATGCATCAAAAAGGGTCGAGATAACCGCACCTCCACATTGTCCCCATATAGGCACACACTAGGAATTTTACACTTAATTTGATCATTTTAACTAAAACTATGTAACTTTTGTACTTAGGAAAATCATGCCTCCCGCAACCAACTACGATCACAAAAGAACCGTTAACTACTTACCCGAAGTCCACAAAACCAAAGGTCTAACCAATGCCCAAATCGAAATTTTCAAAGCTTTAGAGAAAAAGTATGTTCATGAGGGTAGAGTCGTAGATTCCTCGTTCTATGAAGGAACACAACTTAGGGAACAATTAGCCGCAATACAATTTGATACTCTTTTGGATATAGATGAACCAATCGTCCCTAGGTTCATTCTTGAGTTCTATGCTAGTATAGGTCTTAGTTCATGTGACCAAGGTTTCTTAAGTCTTCAGTTTACTTTAAATGGAAATTTTGTCAACATCCCTCTTGATCAATTTGGTGAGGTCTTGGGCATTCTAAGTCAAGGGACATGTATTTACTCGGACAAATGGTCCTTAACAATCTTAGAATCCAATCTCGATAGGACGGCACCATATGTCACTCCTCTCGCATCAAAAGAAGTGATTAGGGAACATCTCTTCATTCCTAAGAACAACCCCACAAGGATGTATCGTGGCCGCGAAGTTGCTAGAGATCCATTTGCAATGGAGCTAAATGAACTCAAACCCGAATTCAAGAAAATGGAAGAGGTCTTAAGGGCTAATGTGATGTGCACCATAGGAAACCGTGATCACATCAATGCTTGTTTGTGTCATATGATGTACAACATCTCTACTCGTCAACCCTTCAATCTTGCTTATTATGTTGCCAAAAGAATGTGTGACATTTCGGTTCAAGGCAAGATTGCAATGCCTTATGGAATGCTCTTAACCCGACTCTATAGAGCCTTTGCACCCGCCCGTCCAAACCCGTTAGGTTTTGTTCCGGAATACAATGAAATTGAACATACCTTCGTTCCTTTGAGTGACTTTAGAGTTAGTTTTGATAAAGGTAAACGTCCTCGTGTACCAACATCATCCTCATCATCTTCAATGAGCGAAGATGATGGTTTGCCAAATTCTAGAATTCCTCCACCCGAATACTTGAGCCATCTTCCTCCAATTCAAAATGAATCTGCTGAGTATCGAAACATTAAAGGAATGGTGAAGAATCTTGGTCGTTGGATGATGAAATTGCACAAAGGTATGAAGAAGTTGAAGAAGAAGCTTAGTTGAAGGAGTGTTTGGATTTGAACAATGTTAGACTATGTGATGTTAAACTCTATGTGTCATAACTCTATCTGATAATACTTGTTATGTATGTGTAATAACTAACATTTGCAGGTAGATAACCCTCATGGTTATCAATTTTCCGGGTTATAGCCTATGTTTGGCATAACACCTAAAACGGTAAGTTTATAAGAACGGATTAAACTATGTTCAATCGTGTGTTAATATTATCATATTTAGTTGTTTTGCTATACATATTAGATGTTAAGTAAGGTCTAGGTGAATTTTCAGGTTTTCGTCGAAAAACGCGAAATATGACAAGTCTTCTGTTTAGTTTTAGCAATTAGGACACGGATCCGGCGGATCCCAAACTTTGGCTCCGCCAAGGCTTATCGTTGGTTCCGCCATCCGCCTACCTGCGGATTCGGCGGATCCCTAACTTTGGTTCCGCATTTGATACAACTTGGATCCGCAGGTTCCCCAGTAAAATTCTAAAACTTTTTCGACTCATCTCGATTCTTAAATCTTAGTGTTTAGTATCATTTAGGATTCATTCACTGATCATAATTCATCTTAGAATCATTTAGGAATTCTTAGAAACTTAGGAACAAAATTTCCCACCAAAATTTAAATTTTTGAATTTTAGGTGTGAGTTACCAAACTGATACAAAGAAGGAACCCTTTTTAGGGATCCGTCAAATCCGTGGAAATATCAAATCATAAGATTTTCCACTATCTCCTTGTATTTACTGCAAATCCACAACACATTACTCAACCCAAGCTCAATGGATTGACTTCCTTGATATGACCTGCACAAATTTTTGTTCCAAATCATTAGAAACCAACATTCTCTATTGGATTCACATCAAATCCAAACACACAGACTCACAAACCTTCTGTCTATAAATTAGTACTTTAGGATCTTCAATTCACATCACAACCATTTCTTCTCCTGTACATTTTAGCTATCATACTTCACCAAAAAGTCTCAATGACAAAATCAAACAACTCCTCCACATCTAAGCCACTAAAAAGAACAGCCCGTATTAGTGTGAAACCTTGTTGTTTCATCAACATCCACAATTCATCCTCTGAAGAATCATCACCACTAAACATATCCTCACCCATTGCTAGTGAAAACTTCCTTACTTTAACCACTCCAACTCCCTCACATGTAGTCATAAAAACACCACCTCCTACCATTACTCCTGTAGCAACCACACCACCACCCGCTCCCGCTCCATCACAGTCTGAGAAGTCTGCCTCATCACCATCCTCACCAAAACTCCAACCCATGGAACTCTTTAGGACACCACCAACATCTCCACAACCATATCTTGAAGAGTTAGAAGATCTTCCACCTACATCAACCAATCCTCCACCAATAAGTCTTGAAAACTTAGAACCTATGCTATTTCATCCTCTCCATCCGGAGATTCATGGTCCTCTATATCATGATGCACCACAACCTCATCCCCAAATACCACCACCATCACCAACTTCAACACTCATCGCCATAGATGAGGCGATGTGGAGCAACATTCCTCAAACACAAGAGGAGATAAGTGCGGAGTTAACACAACTCTATAATCTCTCGGGTATGGTTGACCATCGCCTTCATGAAGCAATGGACATTCAAAACATCCTTATGAACTCCCTCCAAACACCACAACAACCATCAAACAACAACAACAACCAACCACCATCACCACCACCACCACAAAACTTGGAGCCTAGTCTTCCTCCCGGCTTTTCAAGTCATGATTGCGCACATTGTGAGAGAACGACTCACTTGGCCCAAAGGACCAACATCTTGGTCCATGAGCTTCAAAATGAGATGAGGTTCATCTTGAACCATGTTCTTGAACGTTTAAATGCCATCTCTCATCCTCCTCAATAGGAGCTTTCTAGACTAGTTGTTAGGACCTTTTGGATTGTTGCTTTAGGACTTTTTATTTCTTTCTAGGATGTCTTTTTATTGTACTTGTAACATCATTTCATCATTGTGACTTTTGTCACAAAATTTTCAATATCTATGAATGTGATGTTTTATGCTTATGAGTGATCAACATATTGCATATTATCATTATCATTGTGAACTAACATCCTTATATAGCCTATATTATACCTTGATTATGATTGCTTTAGGTACAAATAATGATCAGACACTTACTTTGACTTTTTAAAGTCAAAACATATTGAAAGGCTTGTTTGGAAGAATACTTCACAAGCATTCTACTTCTTCATTGAAGTCATTCATTACTAACACTTCATTTGCAGCATATCATACCCTTCAAAGTATACGTTGGTACTCGAGAAGTGAGGAGTATACATCGAGGGGGAGCATTTCATATACTAACCGTTTGTTTTGTAGATTCATGCATCATTTCCTTGATTACTCCATCTAGGGGGAGTATAAAACAAGGGGGAGCTTTAAAGTTCTCAAAATCGCATTCCGCTACGCTACTCTTTTTGTTTTGACAAAAAGGGGGAGAAAGGACTAAGTTTGCATTAACTGTGATTCATCACAGTACATACATTTTTACAAAACTTTTCTTTAATAAACAAACTTAATATATATTTTTAAGAACTCATACTATATTTATTTTCTTGCTCAAAAATATACCTTATGTTTTGTCATCAACAAAAAAGGGGGAGATTGTTAATACAAATATCGTCTCAAAAACGTTATTTATATTCTTCGATCTTTTCTTGGTTTTGTTAATGACAAATAAAAGGAATATCTTTTAGCAAATAATAAATACTAGCTTAAGTCTCTTAAGTACACATTTTACACTTCACATAATAACCAAGAATTACAAGTTTGCTTATTTAGTAACTTGTTTCCTTAAAAGGAAACTTTAATTCTAAAATCATTCCATGACATCATTGCATACATCACATATAATATCTTTGTTAGATCTTGATATATCTTGTTTAGATTTACAAGTTACATAGTTGACATTTGATGATTTGGTAAGATATGGAAGATTTGGAAAGATACACCAAATCCCTTAGCTGTCATCTCCCACGGATCCAAGTCCAATGAAGGACGGATCCCTATTGTGGGATCCGTGAGCTGGATATCAGCTTGCCTATAAATAGCAAGCTGATCATTTGGCTTTCTCATCACTCATATAGCTTAAACACATATATTCATTCAGTACATATCTTACTAACATCATTCATAGTTGCATTTCACTTTGATCTTTCATTTTGTAGAAGAGAGATCAAGCTTTCAAGGATCTACAGAACCGTAATCCTTTAGTTGCATTACTGTGTGATATTGTAGTTTGTTTCACACATCATATCTATCATTTTGTAATCAGTAAGTGTGGTTAGTGCTTTAGTCCTCAAAGCACAAAGAGTGTAGGGAGTGGTTGTACCCTTGTAAAGAACTTGACATCTAGCTTAGTGTCGGTAAAGTAAATAGGCGATGTCAGGTTGGTTCTACCTTGTGAAAGAACTCGGTGTTTAGCTTAGTACCGGAAAAGAAAGTAAGCGACGTGTAAAGGTTTTCTCTGCCTAGAAAAGGAGTTTGTTTCTTAGTGAAAGATTAACTCTCGAGTTGGAAGCTCGGGGAGTGGAGTAGGGCAAGGAAGAGAGTCCTTGTAGCCGAACCACTATAAACAACAGTGTTGTGTGGTTTGATCTTTCCTCTCTTTATCTTTTGTTTACATTGTGTGATTATTTATTTGTGATTGTTTCCTTTGAATTAACATATAGTAACAAAGCAAATAAAACTTGAAAAACGGTAAAAACTATTCAACCCCCCTTCTAGTTTTCAACACTTTCTTCCTAGCTCGATCTAGTGACAGTTCTTGTTTGATGAGTTGCGAAAATCAAGCTAAGAGTCAAGTTGTTACCCAAGCCGATTCAGTTTAATCTCATGACAGTTCTTGTTTGATGAGCTTTAACTTGACGAGAAACTAAATTTCATCGAGGAGCCGATTGAAATCATGGACCGGGAAGTTAAACAGCTAAAGCAGAGTCGTATCTCAATTGTGAAGGTCCTTTGAAACTCTCGCAGAGGCCCCAAGTACACCTGGGAGCGAGAGGATGAAATCAAGCGTAATGCCCTCAATTTTTCTCAATTCCATCGGGTAACTCTAAGTGAAAACCGATGACGGTTTCCTTCTAAGGCGGGGAGGATGTGACAACCGGTACTTTTCCACTAGTATTTTAATAATAAATGATTATTTATTAATTTTAAGCTAAGCATTTCTATGCGCATTTGCATGTTTCTGAGTGTTTTTGAGCATTTTTTGGAGTTGTCCCGCATACTGTAGCTTACAGTCACTGCAGAAAAAGTATATCTTTGTCAGTAAGCATAAATTATCCTATTTTTGAGTCAGTAATGATATTTTATTACATTTCTGACAAAAACGCGGATAAAAACTTTATTTTACGTAAACGTGTCCAAAAACGTCAAAACGGGACTTTACGGTCACGTTTTAAGATCAAACCGACACACGATACATCAACGCGTGTACAAATTAATTATACCCTCCCCCTAATACACACTACAACCGGCCTCATGTATTACTACCCCACTACAAGACAAAATGCACCCACTAACTAGTACAATCTTATATATATTAACCATACTTACCCAAAATGACATCAAAACAAATTCTCTTATCCATAAAACACTCTCAACTCTTTCCTTGATCATTTTTAGATCAAAACACACGACCAACTAGTAATCTCCAAGATCCATGAATTTTCTTTGAAGTTCAAACAATTTAGAGTGTATATTCAAGCATTTCGGGTTATTTGAAACGTGGTTTGGATAAATTTGGTGAAGTTTGGGTTGTTCTTGGTCTTCTACCTCACGTTAACCTTCAAGCTTTGTAAGGAATCATCAAATTTTTTTTTCTAATCTTGTTAATTAGATGTTCATTTGATGTTTAATGATGTTACCAAGTGTCAAATGTGTATATTTTGTTAAAATGAAAAAGCTAAGGTTTGGTATTTAATTAAATAGTGCTCGACATTTTTGAGATCTATGAACAAATTTATAAATTTCTTGCTTGTGTGGTAAATCTTATTACATATAGTGTTAGTTTGATGATACAAACAAGCTTTGCGATTTTTACGCGAGATTAAGCAATATAATGACTTTTGAGGCTATGTATGTTAATCGGATAGAACAAAAATAAAGGATTATTGGGGTTTTGAAAACATAAATTTTGGCTCAAATGGTGAAATGGTGGAAAAATATAATTGAGTGCTTATTTGGAATAGATTGTTAAATAAGCCATAAGTTATAGAAAATAACTAGTAGAAATGAGAAAATAAGTTGACACCTTATATATGGGTCGAATGAAACATATTTTGGTCAAAGTGGAATATCTAGCTTAATAGCTTATTTATTAGAGCTTAATTGATAATCTTAAAGTTTAATACGTAACTAATAATTACTAAGTTACTAAATAATGGACTAAGTATGAAATTTTGGACCTAAAGCCCACGAATGGACTGTTGGGCCGAGCCCATGTTAAAATTTTGTAGTTTTGACTTTTTGACCAAACGGACTCAATGAGTGAGTAAAATGATTTTTAGAAACGCGTCGATATATACGTTTTAACTAAAAATGTGTTTTGGGCTAAAAATGGTTATTGGGCTACTTCAAAAGTTTCGGCCCAAAATATAACTAAAATGACGAAAATGATTTTTGAAGTATTTTCCGACTCGCTATGGTCATTAATACTTAACGAAACGATAAATATAACGAAAACTATTTTTGGACTTGTTTTGAGATGTTTAGTCTCCGAAAGGGTAAAAATTGACATTTTAACCAAGTTAATATCGAAATTGATTTTTTTTGACTTTTTGACAAAATATTGACTTTGTGTCTAAATCTACTGTTAATACTTAAACATAACAATAACGAATTATATAACGATAAAAACATTCACGACAACCAAAATATATATCATGAACACTTTTCGCACATATAGTTAACTAGTTGAGTTATTTGGGAAAAATTGCAACATTTGAGGATAATGAAAACGTTGTATAAACGAATGGGTAATGCCCAAATTTTCTAAAAATCTACCACTTAGAGTATTTTGTGAAAATACTTAACTCGAGTAAACTTTCAAAAATTTGCTTAACAATGATGTTTCTTTTTAAGTAAAATTGTATTTATAATATAATAATCTTTCACTAACTCTATTATTTTATTAATTTTCCAAAAACCTATTTAATTAATCCTAATTAATTAAATACATAAGTGATTAATTTAACGTGTATATAATATATATATATATATATATATATATATATATATATATATATATATATATATATATATATATATATATATATATATATATATTATAACATTTGCGCATTTTAAGCGGTGAGTACTAGCACGGATGTTCCGTTACGTATTCCCACCGTACACTTTCACCATGAGCCACCGTCATAATGAATGACAACAATAAATCATTTTGAAATATATTTTACCACACAGCAAGCAAGAAATACACGAGCACTATTCAAGCGTAAACTTTTCAAATAAAATAAAGACGCATGAGACACAAATATTTCGCTAAGACTTACCGTACTAATCTAGGTTGCGTGTCGGCACGGTTGCACTATTTTTGTTGATTGATTAGCAGGTTGCTACCGTTATAAGGTGAGTTCATGGCCCCTCCTACTTCACTTGTTTTATAACTATTTTGGGGGAGAATACATGCTCGTTTTTATTTAAACTCGATGATTGTTTACTTGAAATGTGATTGGTTTTAAACACTAGTTTGTTTACTTGAATGCATTTTTACATGGCACACACATCGACCAACTGTACTGAACCGTTACTCAATTTTTGACTGGTTGGCTGAAAAACTGAAATAATTACTTGAATGCATTTTTACATGGACCAGGGGTACTGGTCAGGCATATACAATTGTGGTTTACTTGAATGCTTTGTATGTATACATGACATATTCATAGACCAGGTGTACTGGACAGGACCGGGCGTAACGGTCACATTACCGAGTGAAACGGTTACATTACCAGGCGTACTGGTCATGGCGAGCGTACCGATAAACCAAACATTAATACCAAACTTTATGATCATGGCATTCGGTGTATCATAATCAAATTGATATCATTTTTACTGTTTTAATCAAACCTATGAACTCACCAACCTCGTGTTGACACTTTAGCATGTATTTTCAGGTTAAGGCGATAAACTAGTTGTGGAGGCTTTTGGCATGGCATGGCATGGTCATAGAAGACTCTGATGTATTTGGGACCATATGAAATCTTTTATGGGCTTTCATTACTGCACCATTTTTGAAACATTGTAAACAAATCACTTTTGAATATGAAATCTATTTTAATGGTTGAGATAAAAACCATTCTTTATACTTTGAGTTGTGATACCAATTTAGTAGCACCCAAAGTGTATGCTTCCGCAATATTATGATTTTGGGGGTGTTACATATACCCAACCCCCCCTATTTGTGTACTTATGTTTTTTTTTTGTTCCGTGTTTTTGTCACTTTGTTTTTTTTTCTCTTTCTTCTTTGTGTACTAATGTTTTTTTTGTGTGTACTAATATTTTGTCATTGTTTTTTTAGTCACTTTTTTCTTTTATAGTTTTTCATTGTTTTTGAGTCACGGGAGTTGTTTATAAAGTTTTTTTTTGAGTTTGTGTATCACGTTTATTTTGAGTAATGTGTTTTTGTACTAGGGGAGTCAGTCATCTTCAATAGTGAAGATTCAATAGTTATGTTATAAACTTTTAACACATTCACAAACATGAACACATTCACAAACTGCTACAAAAAAAAATAACAAGTTGATACGAAGATTTAAGTAAGCAACAAGTGCGGCTAGTAACAGGTTTATAAAAGTTTACGATGAATACATCAATGTTTTACACGAAAGAGGTATAATTTTATGCTATTATATATATTACTTTCAAAAATGTGTAACGTATATAAAAAATGACAAATCGAGATTTTTAATAGGCTCATATTATTATCATTTTATCATGTGGCTGCAAATTTAAAGGTGGCAAAGTGGAAAAAATCTCACTTTACCGTCTATTCGGTTATGCCACGCCAATCAACACAATTTTTTTTTTTTTTTTTTTTTTTTTTTTTTTTTTTTTAAATTATCATTGTCGTATCTCGGTTTTTCTAACAGAAACCAACTGCTTACTTCATAATAAGCAGTTACAAGAAACCATTTTAAAAAATCAAGTTTTTTTTTTTCAACAGCCATACCATCAACATAAGTTTTTTTAGATCTAAAAAAAACCACATAAGTTTTTCAGATCTAAAAAGACCTGAAACAATACCATAACCAACTGCTTAAATCATAATAACCAACTGCTTATTTCATAATAAGCAGTTTCAAGAACCACATCACTAACTGCCATAAACAACTACTTATTTCATAATAAGCAGTTTCAAGAACCACGATCAGAAACCACCATTTTTTCAAGATCTTGAAAAAAAAGATCTAACAAAACTTTTAACCACAACTTTCAACCAAAACCACCATTATCATAAACAAAAACCACCATCACCATACCAAAACCACCATCATCAGAAACAAAAACCACCATCAAAAACAAAAATCACCATCAAAAACAAAAATCACCATCACCATCACCAAAACCACCAGCAGAAACAAAAACCACCATCACCATCACCAAAACCACCATCAGGAACAAAAATCACCATCATCAGAAACAAGATCCAACAAGACCTTGAAAAAAGTTATTTTTTTTTTAACCGGTTATGCAAAACCACTACCCCGCCCCTTGTTTTCAAGATGTAAAAAGATCTTGAAAAAAAGATGTAACAAAACTTTCAACCAAAACCACCATCATCAAAAACAAAAACCACCATCACCATCACCAAAACCACCACCAGAAACAAAAACCACCATCAGAAACAAAAACCACCATCATCAGAAACAAGATCCAACAAGACCTTGTTTTTTCTATCAGAAACATGATCTAACAAGATCTTGAAAAAAAAAACCAAAACCACCACTCATTCTCTGTCACCCACTCTAAAACGATAACCATCACTATAAAAGGATCCAATCACTCACTCACACCACTCGTTTATATATATATATATATATATATATATATATATATATATATATATATATATATATATATATATATATATATATATATATTGTTGAATCCCAATTGAACTTAGATCGAATTCCTTAAGCTTGTTTAAGGTTTAGTTATATTAGATAAATCTAACACAACTATGGTATAAACTGTGTTTGAGTGTATTAAAGATTATGCGGAATCTAACCTTTAATATTTAGAAGAATTCTAATGGAAGAGTGAAACAATGAACAATAATTCAACAAACCAACAAGCCTCAATATTATTAAGAATAATACGAATACTCAACAGTATTAGGGTTACAAAACATTGAAGCTATACGAATTATACGACTATGTATTCTATGTAATTCGTGTATTGTACATCTTTAACTCTATGACCTAGGACCTCCTTTTATACACCAAGGAGTCCTATACGGCTTACAATACTTTCCTAAGTATATCAAATATTTTCTATACTTATCTAATATGTATCTTGTATCAAAAGTTATCTTATACATATCTCATAAGTAGTACTAACACAAACGTCTAACAGTACTAACTTAAGCCTAACAGTTGTAACTTTGACACCAGCAGTCTTAACTCTGAACAACATTAACTTTGAAACATCAGTAGTAACTTTATACTAGCAGAAGTAACCACTTAGCGTATATTTAATGAAGTTCTTGTTGGGAATTATATTTTCATAGATTTGATGGTACAAAACAAGAAGAATGAAACATGAAGAAATACTGAAATGATAAGCAAAATACGCTGAGTAGATACTGCTGCTGGTACAAAACATATTCTGTAAACAGATCTGTTCCTGCCGATAGTGTATCTGTTCCTGCCGATAGTACAACTGTTCCTGCTGGTAGTAACCGTTCCTGCCGATAGTGTATCCGTTCCTGCCGGTAGTGCAAATGAAGCTGCTGCTGATCAGTGAGTCATCCTGCTGCTGGATGGATAAGATTGAAGAAGATATTATTTATATGAGTCATTCATATAATGAAAATAATATCTAGATATTTGATCAAGCAAAAAGATGACAAGGCTTATCAATTTGTAAATGATCTCCTTTAACCTATAAAAGGGATATCATACCCTTAGATAAAAAGTGTGATTAGTTGTGTTAATCACCATAATGTTTTACAAGTGTTTAGTATGCTTAGAATTTAAACACCAAAGGGTGTCAAAATGTAAAACATCAAATGAGTGTGTGTGAGGAACATTAGACATGGGGTCTAATGTTGTTAGGTTTGTTTAGCCTCAAGGATCTTCGATCCCTGTTAGAGTGTAACCGTGCTATAATTGATCAAGTAGCATTGGGGCTTAAATTGAATAACAAACGGTGAAATTGCAAAAACCTTGTTGTGATAGTATTGTTTCTTTCATAGAATATTCCGTCAATATTATCATCGTGCTTGTAATAGCCAATATCCTAGATCAATGTCTAACAGCCTTGAGCCCATAAACGATCACGTAACTTGTTTTAGTAGATGCAAGCAAGTCTAAAACAAGTTTCCACAGTTCTTCAGCAGCATTCACTTGTACTAGCAGTCTTAACTCTTACATCAGCAGTTATAAACACTTAGCTCTTTTTCATTGAAGTTCAAAAGCAGCATTAAATCCATTGAGCAGCACTAATCAAACATGAGCAACAGTATATATCAATCTCAACAAGAAGGCTTTTAATCCCAACAATCCTCCCCTAAACTTGATATTCTTCTTCAAAATCATCAAGTTTCTTCATTCAAAGCTTCATAATCACCAGGAGGATGCTTCCAAACACTTCACTTCTTGTTAAGCTGTTGTATGATGAACCAAAGAAGCTCATAAGACATTTCACTTTCATATTCAAGTTCAAGCTTATTCTCCAACATCATTGTAAGTGTAGACTTAGTGAGGGGATACTTCTTTTCCACCAACATGTAGATCATTGAAGATTGCATCATCAAGGCATGAACTCCACAAGAGTCATAAAGCTTCCAGCTCAATACATTATATCCATGTTGTTTCTTCCATAATTCATCTTCTACATGTGGTTCAAACATAGTCTTCAGATCACCCCACATCACATAGTCATAGTCCTCTGTTGGCCTTGTTGACCCATACTTGGCTTTAACAAGTTTCCATAGAGTTTCCAAGTCTTCTCTGTCAAAACTCTTAAGCATCTGACTGAAGATTATAAACAACTGAGAATTGCCATCAGCTCTAATAATCTTCCAGTATATTTTCTTGCCCTCTTTGTATATCTTCCAGTCAACAATCCCTGGAGGCTTAGTAGCCAAAGGTACAACATCAATTGGTATTTATTCATCATTAGGAATGACTACTATAAACTGTTTAAGCTCTACTGTATCTTTGTCTTCACTATCATCCACCTTTTGTTTCTTTGTCATCTCTTTCTCTAGTTCTGCTCCTGCTCTCTTTGCACTGCCTTCCACCAACTCTGTGTCTTGATCAATAAATGTATTTACCCTTTTCATTGCCCTGTCAAACTTGTCTTGGATAGTCTCAAAGTCAAAACAATTCAGCTTGCTAAGCTTCCATCCTTCCATCCTATGGTGTAAGGCTTGATTGTAAGTGTGTGTTGTTATGGGGTGATTACGGCCTTATTTATGCTTGAAATCATCCCCAAAAACTGTAATAAGCCTTCAATAACCATTAAAAGAGAGGAAGTGATCGGACTCAAGTCATTATGGTAGTTAAAACCAAGAGTTAATGCAACTCTTCAGCTCAGGAAATTCTCAACCCACGGTTCAGATTTGAACCTGCGGTTGGGACGTCAGACTTGAACCTCAGGTTGAGTTTTTGAACCTTGGGTTTGAATCTCAGCTTCAACCTTGGGTTGAGATTGGTTTTGCACATGTATTTCAACCTTGAGCTAGCATATAACTTCAATTTTTAACATACTTTTTAGCACTTAATCTTGACTCAATCTCCTCAACTTTCTCTTGTACAACGGAAATAATCATAGCATGATTCAATATATTTGATGACGATCTTTTTCTTTGATATTTCCTTAATTTCATAGCTTTTCTTCGTCTTTCTTTGATATTTCCTTGTACCTAGTCCTGAACACATCTTACCAACTTTTAAGCGTAAAATGATCATAAACATGACTAAATAATATATAAAAACATACAAATAACGCACTCAAAACATGTACAAAATGAGCGTTATCACGATTCATCTCTTTAAAACATGGCGGGAAATTGTGTTCATCACTTCAATTTAAACCACAAACTTCAAACATTATATATGGCAAGTGTTTTCCAAATGCCTATATAAAGAACATAATGTATTGATTTTCTTCATCTTGTTTACTTTCATTCGCATAGACATGGCAATGAAAAATGAAAAGAATATTGACGATGATCTTGAGGTTGGTTTCACATTCGTGTATCTTTACATTCGAGGTTGGTTGGTTCGATCGTCTTCTTATTTACTGATTGGTCTTATTATTTTTTTACAGCTTCATCCCCCTCCTCCTAATCGTGCTCCACATCATCCATTTGATACAATGGTTTCTTTTTCAGTATCCATGTCTTTGTTTCCTTGGTTTATCTTTTTATAAATAAACTTGTCATTTGCAATGGTGGGTCTTTTTTGGTGTTTCGCACAGTGGGTCTTATGGGTCTTTTTTTCAACATTTGGCACAGTGGGTGTTATGGGTCATTGCTATCCAGTGGGTCTTTATGGGTCGTCTGGGTTTCAATTGAGTTAACACATAAATTTACAGACAGAAAGAATTACCAATAATTTAGTACAAACTAATGTATGTGTATGTGTAATTAGTTGTACTCATGAATTAGTATAGCAAAAAAAAGTCAAACGTATGACCATAAAAGATTGTTACATCCACTTTCAAAAGATATATTCAGAATCTCATATTACCAATAAGTAGTTTATTCTCCCTTTAATGAATTATTATAGAGTACTTCTAACGAAATTTAAATATACACATGTTACTTTGTCTCTAAAGGAAAGAATTAGAACAATACTTGTTTCCATTGTTATTGCTATAGACCATCAGACCATGCATGGATTAAGTAGTCAAACCAATATATATGTTTTGAGACTTGGAAGTGTCCCACCACAAAATCAATATCTATAATCTATAACTAGAAAAATCTTTATTACCTTATATGTAAAATCACAAGAAAATATATGTGTATATATATATATATAGATACCCTAGACAATGTTACAATCTACTTCGGGTTGAAAAATCGTTATTAGGGCTTCCATTATGAATTTGCATGAAGAAACTGTTCCACAAAATCAAGATGTTAACATGCTTTGTTATGAATTTGCAGCAAATCTCACGGTATGTCAACTTTCATATGTAGTGTTTCATGACTTTGATAAGTAAAATAGTTCAATGTGATTTTTATTTTTTAAATTATGTGCTGTTTAATCATGGTTTCGTTTTATAGACAAATTCGGAAACAAATACAAACTCTCCAATTGATGTTCATGTTGATGTCGAACAACTTCCCGGAGCTACAACGGCTCAAATGGATCGGATATGGGTGGACTTGGTTCGTAAAGAGATCAAGTCAATGTTGGACATAATAGATGTTGTGGAATATAGAATAGAAATGACACAAATGCTGTTGAAGGTTTGATGAAGCTTGTTCTACAAAAGATGAAGGCTACTGCTGGATGGATGGAAGACCTGGAACCAATGTTTACCGAGTAACTTTGGCAATTTTTTCGACAATTTTTACCTTATCAAAACACTTATGTTATTCTTATATGTTTAACGTTAAGTATGGTTGTGATTATTATTTTTATGTGCTATTTTGTGTTAGTTATTATTACAAGACGAAAAATTATGAGTGATTACATTTAAAATTATTTGATTTATTTGTATTTTAATACCAACGTTTAAAATTATTAGTGTACCTTTCCAATTTGACGTATTAAATCAACATTTTACTTAGCCAACTGCCCAACTTGACATAATAAGCCCAAAGCCATTATTCAAATGACTTGTTATCAGTTGTCAAATAACCTATTCCATGCAAGTAAATCACAATATACTTTGTCAACTTTACCATTTACTTTGCATTTGATATCAATATTATGGGACATTAGGTTTTCATATGTACTAAATGAAAACTTGTTTCCAACTATATGAAGGAAACTATTTTAGTTGACTTATTGTAGTGGACCCTAAAATAAAAGATTACATAGAAATTTGACTTACCGTGAACTTGTGTCGATATCATTGTTAGTTAGTATCTCATAATTGATGTAATGGTTTCTTTTTCAGTCTCACTAAATATTTTTATATGTCGTTTGGTACATGTTAAGAATTTTTGCTAGAGTTGAATTGTCATATATTACAACCGTTTGCAATTACATTTTGATCTTTTCACGTTCTATTTTGAACGTTATACGAAACTCTTACCACAATATCGCATATCGTTAATTGTCTGCCGCTAGGAACCACTGCCGCTAGGCGCGGGTACTCGCTTAGTATTTTTACAAGGTCAACAAAGAATCGAAAACCATCTGCAAGTTCAAATGTAACATTGTAATATTGGCTAGTTCAAAATTTATGTTAGAATGTTGTTAAGGCAAGTATTTAAAAACTTAATTAAATATGGAGCTTAAAAATGGCTTTAGGGTAACATTTTTTTTGTATTTTTAAGTGAGAAATTTAAGTTTTAAAGGAGTATTTTAGATATTTAACATTACTCACTTTTAAGATTTTTAAGTTTTAAGTAAATTCATTTTTGCTTTATATGTAGTAGACAACAACAACAACATTCTTAATCCAGCTGGGGCGGGGTATGAGATAGGTAGAATGTAGACAAATTTTTCCCCTACTCAAGGATAAACCTAAGAATAGGGAGACTACTTTCAAAAAGACCTTCGGCAAGTGTAAGTGTGCATGAAAGAGTGCTCATAAATAAATGTATGTGTGAAAGTGAGCAATAACAAGGAAAATTAATCTAAAAGACAAAAGGCAAAAAACAAACATACAAGTATAAAAAGCATATAGACAGAAAACCATCAAAATAACTTAAGAGAAAAGGACATCAACATATATAAGCATACGCCGCAAGAGAACACATAGTTTTAAAAAGATAAAATGCTAAAGAGACAAGGGGACACAAGCATAAGCATACAAGCACACAAGCATAAACGCATAAATGCAAATGGGCAAAAGCACATATAAAAACGCAAGCAAAGAAAAAAGGCTAGAGGTAAATAAAACCAAGACCTGGTAGAGCAGCAAAGATCCCCCCTAAGCAAGGCAACGCTATGGCCCTATAGCTAAGGCAAAAGCAAAAGGAACACGAGAGGCTACTAAACGCCTAAAAAATGGGACTCTATTTCTAAAACGCGAGTGGCAAGCTACTAAGTGACACCTATAAGGCCTAAACGCAATAACTACCTCATACCCTCAAACGACCTATCCCGAACTACCCACATATTCTAATTCTATCTCTCCACGCAGTCTTATCTCAGGTCATGTCCTCGGACAAAAGAAGCTCCTCCATGTCTTGCTTAAGTTTATACTTCCACCTATATTTTGGTCTACCCCTCATTCTCAAATCGTCGACTATTAGCGATTCGACTATCCTTACTAGCGTTGATTATGGTCTCCTCTTAACATGTCCAAACCACTTCAACCTTCCTTCTCTCATCTTTGAGATTATAGTTTCGACTTCAAGTTCTGCTTTGAAAACTCCATTCGGAATCATGTCAAACATGGTTTTACCACAAGTCCACTTTAACATTCTAAGTTCCGCCACTTCCACCTGTTTGCTTGAGCTTTTGTGATAGGCCATCACTCTGACTCGTACAACATAGCTGGTCTAATTGCCACCTTATAGATTTTTCCCTTTATAGAACTCGTGATGACACCCTTCATTTCACGCGGCCTACTTTAATACGGTAGATTACGTCATCTTCTATCCTCCTAGATTTATGTATCACTGAACCCAAATATCTCACACGATATAAGAGTCGCACAAAACTAAATTTGGAAACATTTTTTTCTTCTAGAAAATCAAATCATTATTGAAAAATGAGTTAGTTTTGGAACAACAACAACAACAAAAACCAACCCCATGAGAGACTTCCAATGAGACTAGTTTTGGAAATGAGAAAATTCTTTTTTTACCCCAAAAGTACACATGTGTGTACCCCATATGCCCCAAAAAAATCTAACTTTCCAAAATACCCCATGAGCGACTCTCTCCCAAGAATTCTTGAGCAACTCTCTCAGAATTGTGACACGTGTCCTTTTGATTGTCCCCACATAGTACTAGTTACCTCATTATTTATATAAAACCAAAATACCAAAATACCCCTTTATTTATATAAAACCTCTCTCTCTCCACACATTCACCTCATCTTCATCTCTTTCACTCACAGGCACCACCTTCCACCGCCATCACCACTACCACCAGCAGATCCGACACCATCATCATCACCATCATTATCACCTCCCCGTCGACACCATAACCACCCCGTCACCACTAACAGATCCGACACCATCACCATCACTGTCAAAATCCAAATCCAATCGTCACAATCCGACACCATCACCATCACTGTCAAAATCCAAATCCAATCGTCACAATCAAAGTCCGAACATACATCGAGAACATATCGATCTAATCCAAAGATCCAACACAACACAAGATTCAAAACAAATCACCATCACCACATTCCACCGTCGTCACCACTACCACCAGCAGATCGACACCATAACCACCCCGTTGCTCGATCCGACACTATCACCATCACCTCTTCGTTGCTGAGATCTCCTCATCACATATCACCACCACACGCGCCACAACGAATCCCCACCGCCACCTCTTGTTCACAACGCGCCATAAATCACCATCACCACCACTCCTAATCACCTCCACCTTGTAGATCGAGAAGAAAAGGTAAGGTACACCAAGTCACGCGCGTGCGTGACCCGGTGTGAGTGGATTCGTGACTCACTGAGTCACATAATTGATGATTTGGGTCCGGGTTTAAGGTTGCAACACCAGGAAAAAGTTGGTGTTTTGATGATGGACATATACCCTTTTAGCTATGATACGATCCAGGTAACCCATAAGCAAGTCATGACCCGACCTAACCGGGTCAAGAAGCAACCAGCTCGTTATAAAGATTGAAGACCTGATCTTAAGGGATAAATTCAACAATCTTTTCCACTACTGCACTTGCTCACATGCACGTTGAAGAGTATTTGTTCAAGCATAAAATTAGGAGAAAGAAGTGGTCTTCCACATTGCATTTTTGACTCACGTTTCCATTATTTCCTTTATTTTAGTCTTGTTCCCAAAGTTTAGGAATTCATGCATTTACTTTCAAGTATTTATTGTAACGTTGGGTTATGAATTAATCATCAGAAAATTGCTCCAAAGTCTCTTGTTCCTTTACTCTTTTTTTTCTTGGAGAGTTGCTAACTAAAATAGCTACATATCAAGCTACTTGTTTTAAGAGGACCACTGGTGCTTATCTAGTATAAAGAATGAAATTGAACTAGTGGAAACTGAAGAGTAGTTTGATGCCAAGGCTGTGGTGGTGGTGGTCGGAGTTGTTGGTGGTGGCCGGAGTAAGTGGTAGTGGCTGAGTGGGTAAAATAATCAAAATGTACAAGTTTTAAAGCTATAAGTACAAAAGAAAGTGTGAGGTTATATATGTAATTTACACTAATATAAAAAATATGAGATCTAGTTGCCCAAGAATTTACAAGAGTAGGACCCAGTCGCCCAAAAAATGTGTACTATTAAATAATATAAAAAAACTACTTTTCAACTAAAAGACAAAAAACTTAAGTTGCCCAAGAAAGTAGGTCCCAGTTGCCCAAGAAATTAGTGGGGTTAGTTGTACTTTGCAAGTACAAAGTGGGGACAACCAAAAGGACACATGTCACATTTCTGAAAGAGTTGCCCAATAATTCTTGAGAGAGAGTTGCCCATGGGGTATATAAAGAAAATGAAAATTTTTGGGGCATTTAGGGTACACACTATTGTACTTTGGGGCAATTAAAGAATTTTCTCTTTGGAAATTCCCCAAAATAAAAAAAACAGCAAGCAGTACCAAACACCTCTGAAACCACACACACACAATCAACTAGTCATATCTAGAGCAGCCCACAGCTTCTTCTTCTTCTCTCTCTCTATCTGTGAAAGTAAAATCTCAAACGATCGGCGCCAGAAGCCAACAACAACAAATCATTATTTCATTGTTTTCGGTACATTTCTTAACCTCCTTTATTTTCCTAAGCTCACATATATTAAACCCCTTTTCATATTTCATTTCATTTCATTTTGGGGTTTTTAAGATTTATATTTGCTTAGATCTTTATATCAAAATATGTTATCTTTTTTCATTATTGAGTAGTAGCTATTTTGTGGCGGCTTATTGTTTTACTTTTAGGGTTTTGTTTTTTAGTCAATTTTGATTGCTCATTTATAAAAATTTAATATTGTTTTTGGGTATAGATTGTATGTATATCAAGATTTTAGTATAATGTGATGTTATGCTTAAAGGGTTTTCTTGATTTAGTGAAAATATATTATAAAGTTTACATTTTTATAGTTTATTTAGGTCCAAGAATGATTTAAGGGGGTGTTTATTGCGACTTATATAGCTGGCTTATGGCTTATGTGGTTTTGGGCTTATGTTTCATAAGCTCATTTTTTGTGGCTTATTTTGAAATTTTTTGGCTTATATAAGCTTTTATTATGACATAATAAACTTATAAAAACCGCAAAGTCTCAAAATAAGCCGCAAAAAATGAGCTTATGAAACATAAGCCCAAAACCAAATTAGCCATAAGCTGGCTATATACGCCGAAACAAACACCATTGATGTATTGTTGAAAAGATTAAAACTTTACACATAAAGTTATTTGGAAGGTTTCGTTACAATGTAATCTTGAATTAGTATACGAAACACAATGCAACAAAATGATGGTTTTTTTTAAGGTTATTGAGGATCAGTGTCTCTACTCGAAGTAGATAGTGCATTCTATGTTTATGTATTTGAAAGGGTCGTGCAGGGTAGTTGTCTTTTACCAATTGTGCAACGGATTGTTATAAGGTAGTTATATAGTAGAGCGATGCTTTCAATCTTTATACATGGTTTCACTCAGGGTTTTTCTGGGGTTGCTTATGTTTTGTGCCTATCTGCTTATCGTATGAAGCTGCTTATTTGAAAATGCTTACCTGAGATGAATTTAATATGATTTTTTTACCGACATATTTAACATAAACTTTATTCTAAATAAAAAAACAAAACATAAATTTATGTTTCTACGAGATGTGTGAAATTTCATTTTATAGAAGTTCTTGTTGATCGTATCACTAGCATGAGCTTGTGGCCAGGGGTCGATCTACGCCATAGATGCATCCCCTGATTTTGATTTTTTCAGCGTTTTATATAGTAAGGAAATGACAATGTTTTTCTGCTTATCATTGCATAACATATTATTAAGGAAATGACATAATACTCTTAAACATGATACTAAACACAAAGTTCGGTTAAGTGAATTAAAACCATACCTCCAAAACAGGAGCGACATCTTTGAAATTATATGCTGACCGACCACTGTTTTGTTAAGGACAACCCTTGTTTTGTCCCTTTGTTCAAGGACAGAGGTAAGAAGGTGGTCCAATGTGTCTTTCGACCCGTTGACGGACTCAAACATCTCAAGATTGTTGACTGGCCTCCAGAATGAAGTTTGATGCAATGCTTCTTGGCGTTGCTCAAACATAAGATGCTTTAAAATATAATAGGACTTCAACCTTGTAAGTTGAAGCTTGCTCATCTCGTCATCTTCAACCACCATGTTCTTAAAAATCTCCTTTAGATATGAGGACACAAGTTTTTCCTTTATATCACACACACCACCAAACCTTTCTCTAAGTTCATACATATATTTAGGAAATTTTGTGGGAAATGTTGAGCAAAGGTCTTGGTAGTCATTCAAATCAGTCCTATCTTCTAAATCAAGAACTGTAGCTTCCTTTGTCGTACAAAAACCAAAAGATGTTCCGCAGTTCAAAACAAACAGCTTCTCTGTAGCATCGTATTGCCTACATTGAGCTGCAACAACAAGAGTTCCTAAATGCTCTTTTTTGTTACGGACTTTTGAAAGATCATAAAAAAATTGGGCCCTCCATAACACTTGCCTGTTTATTTAAATCCAAATCAGATATTTTTCTCAAGTTTGACATCAGCTCCATCGGATGTCTATTTTTTGTCTAGTTACTTGCGTTAGTCTCTTCCATGTCTATTATATTATAGAGCAAGTGATCATATGTTTGAGCAATACCAAGAAGCCTCAAACTTCATTCTGGAGGCTAGTCAATAATCTTGAGATGTTCAAATTCGTCAACTGGTCGAAAGCCACATTGGACCACCTTCTTACCTCTGTGCTTAAACAAAACAGTGGATGGAGAAAGCTGCTGGTGGTCAGCGTATTTCAAGGGTGTCGCTCCTGTTTAGGAGGTATGGTTTCCATTCACTTAAAACGAGCTTTGTGTTTAGGAGTATTATGTATTGTTGGGCTTGTATATTTACATCCTCATTTCCTTAATACAGTAATGTGATAGGCAATGGTATATGAAGCTGCTTAATAATGTGGTCAACAATTCAACATCCCCTGTATATTACCCTGTATTTTTTTCTGCTTATCGTATGAAGCTGCTTATAACAAAACATGACTTTATGATTTTACGAGATGTGTGGAATTGTAGATATTTCCTCATTTGATAGAAGTTATTTTTCGTTAATCATATCACTAGGGTGAGCTTGTGCCCCAGGGGTGGATCTACGCCATACATGCGTACTCTGATTTTCAGTTTTGTAGTGCCAAAAATATGTTACGAATACTTTTTATTATAGTTACCTTATGCTTATTGCATACGCTGTTTGGAAATCAAGTCTATACTCGTTTTATGGCGCATTTGATGGTTATATTATTATGATTGTTTTTTTTGATTGGATCTTCGAATCTCTGATAAGCTTTAGTTGCAGATACAATGGCATCAAAACTAAAGCAGTTGCAATCAAAGGCAACCCAGGCTTCAGAGTTCTTATCCAAGCACGGAACCACTTACTACAAGCAATTGTTGGAGGAGAACAAACAATATATTCAGCAACCGGCCACTGTCGAGAAATGCAATGAGTTATCCAAACAGTTGTTCTACACTCGTCTTGCCAGGTTAACTATCTCAAGCCTTTTTCGATAATTGTGATTTCTTAGCATCCCATGTTCAAAACTTTTGGTAAAGGGGACGGGTTGGTTACACCGCAAACGCTTCTGTTGTTTTCTTTCTTATGTCAAATAAATAGTTCGATTTCAGCTGTGATTAAAAAAACTATTTATGAAGAGGTTGATCCAAAGAAAAACCATTTCGATCAAAACTATGAAAACTGATTATTTTGTGACTTCGCTGTACCCGATAATGAGTTCTGTAACACAGTACCAATCACCCCTTAATTCCTCTATTGTTTTTGCAGTCTCCCTGCCCGTAAGGAGGCATTCTGGAATGAAGTCGGTCACGTGAAGGAACTGTGGAAGAACAAGCAAGATTTGAAAGTTGAACAGTTAGGGATTGCAGCTCTATTTGGGATTGAATGTTTTGCGTGGTTTTGTGCTGGTGAGATCGTTGGAAGGGGTTTCACATTTACAGGTTATTATGTCTGAATTCGCAACCAGCTTGGTTCATAAAAGCTTGTCTCGAAAGAGAATATTGTAAGGCCTTTTTTCGCATGATTAAGGTAACGAGTTTCTATAATGATGACATTTTTATTTGGAAATTTTGGATCTGAGAAACAGTTGAAAGTTGGATCAATAATCTGCATATTTGGAACAATTTGATGACATAATCTGTGTAATGACTTGTTAGTTTTTATGAGATTCGATGGTTGTTTTGCTTTGTTTGAGGGCAATTATGTCATTTTTGAGTTTTTGTTAACAGTTAAGAGGGTGTTTTGGGATTGCTTATTTAAGTATTTTTACCGTTTATTATTAGAAGTACATAAGCAGTCTTTATGTCTAGATAAGCAGTCTTTAAGTCTCGAGTACTGCATAGGAGTTGACAGTTTAAAATTAGCAATCTCAATCACCCCGCTAAGCTAGGATAGCCATTTCGTTCACTATATTATCTTTTTATTGTCAAGGAACAAAAATGCAAAAAACTTATACTTAGTTTCGTAAAAATAGTATACTCTAGGATTTTACCGTGTGTCTTATTGCTAGGAGAATAAGTAGAAGTATAATTCCAGGTTATAGTTTCTCTAAGTATTAAGATGTTGTTTTAGCCCCGGTTTAAAGAAACCTTCTTCTTAGCGCTGTAATAACCGAATAATGTACTTTTTGCAACTATGCAGGTATTTCTTCTTTTACTTTGTTTTGTTCAGAGTTTGTCATGAGTTATCAACGAGAATTGAAATGGCATATTATTACTCCCTCCGTCCCAAAATAATGTCTGCTGTCAAAGAACACACAGTTTAAGAAAATTATTATTGCAACTTTCTCTTTTTTATTTTGCAGAGTGACAATTTTATATCTAACTAATTAATTTATATATATTTTTTTAAAAGTTTGTAATAATAACCTCAAATGCGGGTAATATGGTAAGCTTAAATTCCCTGTCTTATCTTATCTTAACTATCTATAAAGAGTTTATGGTCAAACTTGGAAAAGTGAAAAGTCAATATTGTTGAAATGTTGATACCCACTAATAATCTTAACTATCTATAAAGAGTTTATGGTCAAACTTGGAAAAGTGAAAAGTCAATATTGTTGAAATGTTGAAACCCACTAATAAAGGAAATTGTTGAAACCATTATGTTGAAACATCACAAACTTACATGGTTGTAGAATTTTTTTTAAAGGAAAGGAAATATATATGGCAATCTTGTGAGAGAAAATAATAATTAAAAAAAATAAAAATCAATATGATACCCGCCATTAATGCATTCCAAAACGTTGGCCATAATCATTAACAAAATTTCGAATTGTTCTGAATATTTCTTTAGCTTACATAACAAGTCTTAGTTGTTATATATTTAATTGTGATCTTTTTTTTTTTTTTTTTTTTCCTTCTTCTAATCGCAGGTTTCTTATTCTTATTTAAATGTTCATCAACATCAATATTTAATGGTAAAATGTAACACCCCCTAATTTGGTTTGTGGCAGCGGAAAAGTAATTAGGGTGTTACGGTGAGGATCGAGATTTAAATTTCAGAAAACGGCCCGGAAGGGGCGTTTTGAAAGTTATATGTCATTCAAAAGAATATTTTTGATACAAAGTGAATTGTTCGATTCGAAAATCCCATGAGAAAATGTGATAATTTGGAAAGAATGACATATTTGATTTTACACCAGTTTATTTATCAGAGTATAAGATGCCCGCTCCGTGTCTTGTCCTGCTCCGTTAATTACCTGAGATAAACATGCTTAAAATGTCAACACAATGGTTGGTGAGTTCGTGGAGTTTGTTAGAACATAACCTTCTTTCAATGAATTTAAAAGGTGTATAGTGATTGTCGAAGTAAATAATAATTCTTCATGAAATAAATAGCCAGTTGTGTTGTATAAAAATCCACAAGCAAATCATGTATAATCTCCAAAATCATAAGTTTCAAGTTATAGATGCAGATAAGCTACGTTGTTATACGCTCGATGTAGACTGTTGAGTCGGATTGTAAATTTAACGATATACAAAGCATTTTGGGTTGTCTTTTGTAGAATTCTCATTTAAGTCACATATGATAACAGTTAAAATTCAAGTACAGGATCCATAATCATAACACATAGTGAAATTTATAATCAAGAGTCTGAAATCTATCAGTGTAAAGTGATGGTCTTCTAAATACAGCTGTATCCTAGGATATATATGAAACATTCATATATTCATAAAGTTATATTGCCCTAAGTCTCATGATACGCAAACGTTAACAATGTATCGCACAAACGACATGTATTATACTGCACAAACAGCATGAATTATACCGCACAAAGCAGTATGAAATGTATCGCACAAACGACATGTATTATACTGCACAAACAGCATGAATTATACCGCACAAAGCAGTATGAAATGTATCGCACAAACGACATGTATTATACTGCACAAACAGCATGAATTATACGTAATTTTAGTCTTGGCAATTATTTCTAGTGAAATGTAGAAATATCATAATAAAGTAACAGTACATTCATTTGTCACATGAATGCATACAATAAGCCTCAGTATCATGTTACATCAAGTAGCTTAAAAATGTTATCTTCCAAGTTCCGTGTTTAAGCTAAACAGACAATTTGCACATATAATGAGCATGTATTCCTTTCAAGTATGATTCAAACATGTAAAGCATAGTGGATGATTTTGAGTAAATCATGAGAGTTTTCAAAGTATATAAGTAACTTAAAACAGTTAAAGCATGTATCTCCCCCAAAAGTGTTATTAAAACAAGTATTAAAATAGGAGGGGCCACGACTCACCTTAGCCACAACAAAGCAAAGATCACACTGACACGACTGGCATCTAGAGCATATCACAACGGTCTCAAAACATATAGCACGACGATACACAACGGTCTAGGATCGGCACAACCTAGTACGTATACAGTTATCTCAAAACACGTCTCGCACAATAATAAAGTCTATAAAAGACAATGTGTCGTAGTTTTCGTGGATTACTCAGTTTTCAAAACTTATCAAAAGCTTAGTTTCAACGTTTCGTGTGGTGTGGTAAGATAACCTAGACTCGACAGACAGCTCACGCCAAAAGAAATGGACAACAACATAGTCGAGGGAATACTGGCGAGGACTCAACCCAAAGAAGACAAACTCTAGAAGTTAATGACAAATAAACACCTTAAGTAAAATAACTTAATTCGTGCGTTTCGACATTTACCCCGTTATCCCCAAATAGTTTGTATAAAACCTAATCGTTTTATAATAAAAATAGGTTTAACTAATAAGATTAGTTTTTCTCGAATCGTCAAGACTTGAATTAATCCAAACTGGAATTACAATAATTTAATAAGTCTTATGTTTCGTTATCTTTCGCAGTCTAATAACATTTCACAATTGTCCGGACGCCCAAGTTTATTAATCCAAATCCGTATCCAATTCCAAATCACGATTTTAATTATAATCTGAAACGTACTAATAGTATCAATGTCAAAGCCAAAAATAAGAACTCGTTAGTCAATAATATTTTGACACCACATTTTATAACCGAACCCACTCTAAATATACTAACAACTGTACCATTTTAAATTATTGTGGGCTTGTGAGCCCTTTTACTAAACAAACATTCCCATAATGATTCTTGGGCTTTGGCCCATTTCATATCTTAAATGTGATGACAGTTAAAACAATTAAGCAGTTTAGGTAGTTTTATAAAAGTGAGTTTCGCTATAAGTTACCAAAAGCGATTTCAAAATAGCTTTAAGCTACACCATTTACCACTCTTGAAACCTTACAACTGAAATAAATTTAAGGTAACAAAGACCCTACTAGTTTGACTCGAGAGCAACACCAAACCCAAGAATATAACACCACCCTGGTTGTGTTCCTGCTGTGAACCGAAACGAAACAAACACTCACCCTACGAGGGTTTTTCTTCTCGACCAAGACCCAAACCAAACAACAACAAGCAAACAACGGTCTAACGCACCCTATGTGGGTCGCGTTATCAAACCATAAATATACCAAACAAACACAGTAAACCTCAACTAATACATTTACTCACGATGCCGAGACCCACCATCCACAACCAAAGTTAACGAGACTCAGTCAATAACCATAAACACAAAACCTCAACCACAGAATTACCATTGATGCTTTTACAGAACCGAGACCCAAGAGCAGTCAAAACAAACATCATTTTCAGTCAGATCTTACCACACGAAACTATTATCTCAAAGTTTAATCCGGTTTTTAACTCACGAAATCATAATCTCATTTCATTTAAAGTTTTAAATCCACGACCAACCTTAACAACATAATCAATCGGTAAAAAAATAAATATATATATATACGTATAACGATGAGCTTCTCGGTTTTACCATGACGAGAAGAGAGGCGTAAAAATGGTGGTGACGACGGGTTGGCTGTGGTAACAGCCACACCTCGATGGCGACAGCAACAACCAAACGAGACCCAAAACTGCTCCAAACACTCGATCTAAACTCGTATGATTACACAAAGGTGTCGCCGGAAAACCTTGCCGGAAAAACTATATGTTAACGAGAGGAAGAAAGTAGGTGGGCGTGGGTTTGAGGCGCGTGAGCTATGTAGAAATGATGGGGATGATGAGATAATCAAGGTTTATTTTGGTGGTGGTAGTGTAATAAGGTGAGCGGCGGTGATGGCTCAGATGGCCGGATTTGATAGAGAGGAGAGGGTGAAGATGTCGGCTGTTTTAAGAGAGAGATAGATATAGTGTGTGTAGAAAGTGTTAGTTAGGTATAATATAGGAAATGTCACACATTTTTCTTATTGAGTTCAATACAATGATTGATAGTTACTGTTTTGTGACCAGTATTTGGATAGGTGGCCTGGTTTGCCGTCTTCAAAATATCTTAAGTAGGTAGGAGATTTTATCTTTGAGTTTGCAATATGTATGTATACATTTTGTATTATACTAGTTTGACAAGTGGAGCTAGCATGCCCTATAGAATTCCTACTGTTTATTTTCTTTTTTGATTGTTACATTGTGCTAAAAATATTATTGGTGAAAGGTAGGAACAATCGGAGTTTAGAATGGTGGAGTTTTGTGACTCACTGAGTCCCGAGGTACGGGTGGTCATTTAATATATATTGTCCCAATTGTAATTGTGGTAATGATACTAAGAGGAGAAAAAATTTAATTTCCCCGTAAAAATAGGTTTTGGCAAATAGTAACACCAGATTATTATTAATCAATGAGATTTATCTCAGTGGATTTTTACGGTATCTTACATAATACTTCTTTGCAACATCCTGCATTTTTGATAAATGTTTGCATCTTTCACATGCATTACTAAATCTTGTCATTTGATTGTCTCTTTTTTATCTTTTTGCTTCAATGTCACAGACGAAAACTCGTGTAGATAATTTTCCGCCACAAATTGTTCTAAGAGTTACAATTTGGAGTTTTATGTTTTTGACAAAATTTTCAATTGTGGTTTACTTTTTTCTGTTTCGAATGATATATTATTCGGATATATGTAGGAATTAGGATCATAAACAGGTATGACTGCACGAAGTAGACAATGACAACCTATTATGTAGTATCCGTAATCTTGATACTAGCAATAACGTAGTGTCGTTAGATGCAAGTTGGGAAGCATATGAGGTTTTGTACATATAACTCCTTCTAAATTCTTGAAGTTAATTTTGTTGTTTTCTTCCAATAATATTGTTGGTTTGTACCTTAGTTTTTCAAGAAGAATTAAAAGTTAACTGTTCTGTCACAACCTACTACCCATAACACAGATGATTCGTTGGCCTAATGTGGGTTGAATTAGGTTGTTATTTTTCTTCAGCGGGTAAAATTTAAACTAGTAAAATAAGTGAAATGGATAGAAGTGTTAATGGTCGAGTTTATAAAATATTCACGCGACGTTTTTTGACCCGTTACCCAAGTGAGTATAATTGTGAGTTAGTACACTATTGAGTATAATTAAACTATTGGTAAAAGCTCAGTTACATTAACTTAATGTGTTTGATTTAACTTTTTGGGTTGATATTTGATGTAAGCCAAAATTAAGTATAATGGATCTCAATATTTGGTTTCACTTTGACCGAGAATTTCAAATACAAAGAATCAATGGTAAGTTATTTCACCTAATCCACATAAATGTTTATGAAATAACTGCTATTATTGGTGAAGCAACTCGCTTTCGTGTAAGTGTGATTCTTATTATGTTTCCTTTTCTATATTTAATTTGTTTATTTCTCAAACTTTCAGCGGTTCCATGATTTTTGTGTGCCTCACTATTCATTATCTACTCAAAGACATATGATGGTTCTATTCAATTCAATCTGTATGTACATACTGATATACTTTTTGGCAATATTGAATCTATACCACAAAAGGAAATGTTGAAAACATATGTTTCAAAATGAAATTATTAATACACATCGAAAATCGGGTTGACCCGGGGCGCTTTAAACCCAACGGGTTGACCCGGTTTAATTTGACCCAAATTTTCGACCCAACTCATCGGGTTGACCCGGTTTAAATTGACCCGTTTTTCGACCAGAACGGTTCAACCGGTTGAACCACCCGGGTCGAACCGGGTTTCAAAACATTATGTTTAATCCCCAAATCCTCAAACTTTTATTATTTTTCGTTTATAACCGATAAACTTATTTTTATCACGAAAACTATCTACCGCCATAAAATCCCGTTGCTATGCACGGGTACTCGTCTAGTCTATTTTTAAAAGTAAATAATTAATTTGGGACAATCTAAAAAGTAAATGTAGACAATAAATTTAAGACGGAGGGAGTATCAAAACGTTGTAAGGTGTCAACCTGAGATAATCAGTGAGTTAATGTTGCTCCATTATATGAAAAGAAATGTGACATTTTGTTTTATAATGGCTTTAATCAAAATTCTTATGGTAATCTACTTTTGAAATTTACATTTCAACACCACATTTTTTCCAAGCAAAGTAAAACCTCAACAAATAAGCAACAAAAGAGCGTAACCAAGCCTGAAAGAAATCCTTGAAACAAAGAAAAACATCAAGGATACGAATTAGCGGTTAGAATGATTGTAGTGGTGACCAACGTCACAACCGTCAACTCAGCGCTACACCACGTTTTTACTACACACACAATAACCAACTTCTCCATTTTACTCACCATAGACGTGAGTCGCCGGAAGGGGGGAGGTATTATAAGGACAACGAGTTCTTTATGCTCACCAACACGTCTTCCATGTACGTATTACATTTGGCTTTATGTAATTATATTTTTGGATTAAACATGAATATTGCACCAAGCCGTCATCCGTAAATTGATGTTTACTACATGTATATTCGGTAGTTTTTTAAACCAAATTTGAACTAACGTGTGAGTCATATTTATACACTACAAATTAGTACTAGTAGTAAACTATACAAAATAAGGGTATGTTTGGCAAAAGTAACTGTTGCTGGAACTGTAGATGGTGCTGAAGATGGTGCTGGATATGGAAATTATAAAAAGAGATTATTTATATAAGCTACATGAAGTAACCTTTGATTTTCAGAGATTATGGAAAATTATTATTTTTATAATCTTTTATAAGTTCTGTCTGCCAAACAAAGATTATTTTTAAGTAGCTTATTTTTTAAAAAAATAAGCATAATCTCTCCACAATCTTTCATAATCTGCTGCGCCAAACACACCCTAAGGCTAAAGGGAGTGGTGGGTGAGCCACTCACCGCTACCTCAGTTTTCTCTCCTCTCACTTCCCTCCACTCCCTTTCACCATTCATCCGTTTTGATCACATTTCTCTCATCTTTCATTAAAATACTCACTTTATACAAATGGGTTAATTACTTGAAAATTTATCATACTTGACACTTTTTGTTATTGTATGTACCGAACTATTTTTTTTTTCTTATTGTGTGTATCGAACTTTCAAAATTTGATTATTGTGTGTATTTTAAGACTATTTAGTCATGTAAAATGACCATTTTACCCTTCAAAGTTTGAAAAAAGTAAGGGTAAAATGGTCACAAAATACACACAATAATCGAAATTTGAAAGTTCAGTACACACAATAAGAAAAAAAAAATTCGGTATACACAATAACAAAAAGTGACAAGTATAATACATTTTCAAGCAATTAACCCTATACAAATATACCCCGTTAAATACCCCACACCCACTCACAAATAAAATAAAAAATATATTAAAAGAAAAAAGTTACACGAATTTCTAATGATGAGTTACTCACCTTTGACCTTCATTTCTTGCATTGACTCACGCGTGAGTTTGGTGATGGTTTTCGGGTCACTCGTGAGTTTTGCCTCACCTTCACGACCTCTCCGGTTGGTCTAATATATGTTAAAAAGATTAAAAATTGTAACTTAAACTCAAGTTGTTGGAGTTGACTAAATTAATGTGTGTCCCAATCGTGCTACAATCTTGTATTCTTGTGTCAAAGGGTCGTGTATGTCTATCAAAAGGAGAATATTTGTCTATTCAAAAATCAAAATAGAGATATGTTTGACTAATTGTAATGGTGACCATAACACGAGAACATTACTGGCAGATCAAGTTTTTCCCTTTACAACAACTTCATGATCAATTTAGTATAATAAGAAGACCTATGACACAACAAAAAAATACCCTACTCACACACACAAGTAAGCCAATGACTCGATCTTAATTTAGACCAGCTTCTTGCTTAACCGAGTACATGACCGCGACCCTGTAATGGGGAGGACGTGTCCATTTTTGGGGTCTTGCATGCGACGACTGAGTACATGACCATGCATTTCGCCTGGTCTTATATCCTGCCAGAGCAAAAAGAAAAAGGGATAATATCACAAAAATGTAGTGAATATGACACCTTTTTCAATTCTGTGTAGTGATCTATTTTTTTTTTCAAAATAAGTAACAAACTCTCAAATCCGTCTTATTTGTGTACTCCATGGCTGCCCATGACACGTGGCTTGCCCGTGCCACGTGTCTTAGTCCACCTCAGCTGCTCGTGCCACGTGGATATTCTTTAATTTTTTTTTTTTTGAAAAAATTCAAAAAAAAAAATTCGAAAAAATTTTCTAAAAAAAAATTTCCGAAAAAAAAATTCAAAATTTTTTTTTCGAAAATAATTTCTAAAAAAAAAAAATAGTAAAAAAAAATTCGAAAAAATAATTATTTTTTTCTAGAAATTTTTTTTTAGAATTTTTTTTTTCGGAAATAATTTTCGAAAAAAAAAATTAATTTCTAAAATAATTTTAGGGTTTAGGGTTTAATTTTTTTTTCGAAAATTATTTCCGAATTTTTTTTTCGAAAAATTTCTAAAAAAAATTTCTAGAAAAAAATAATTATTTTTTCGAATTTTTTTTTACGAATTTTTTTTAGAAATTATTTTCGAAATTATTTTTATTCTAAATTATTTTTTAGAAAAAGATTATTTTTTAGAAAATTATTTTTTTTCTAAATTATTTTTTAGAAAATCATTTTTTCCTAGAATTTTTTTTTAGAATTTTTTTTTTCAGAAATTAAAATTTTTTTTTTCGGAAATTTTTTTTTAGAAATTATTTTCGTAAAAAAAATTTAGAAAATTTTTTCGATTTTTAAATTTTTTCAAAAAAAAAATAAAATAAAAAATAATTAAAGAATATCCACGTGGCAAGCCACGTGGCACGAGCAACTGAGGTGGATTAAGACACGTGGCACGGGCAAGCCACGTGTCATGGGCAGCCATTGAGTACACAAATAAGACGGATTTGAGAGTTTGTTATTTATTTTGAAAAAAAAAAATAGATCACTACACAGAATTGAAAAATGTGTCATGTTCATTACATTTTTGTGATATTATCCCAAAGAAAAACGTTGACAATCGTTAACGCAAGCTGACTTATAGAAAATATGTTTTCTAACTATGTGTTAGCGAGATATGTAAATGTAATATAGCACTGATTTCTCCAAACTAATGTTAATTACTAACCAAGATTTGGGATTTATCAAATGTGTATATAAGGAGTGTTTTATATGAATTTCATTAAATAGTAGGTAGGGTGGGCACATGCATCTCTATCGAAAAAATCGTAGTGTAAATTTTTTAAAATATCTGGCTATTTTTTTATTTTGCCCGTCTAAAGAACTGATTTGTTATGTAGTTTCTAAAAATTATCAAAGTGTGCCCCGTCGACCATAACTTTCTAGCTTCGCCTCTGAGTGTATTGTGTACGCATGTTATGGTCATCACTGAAGAGAGAAAAATGACGGTAGTGATGACGTGGTATATCTATGGTGGTTCAACGATAAAGATTCGGTGATGGCAAATAACTAATGTGGTTTAGTTTTGCTAATTTAGAGATTTGCATGGTTTTTGACATTTTAATACACGCGATTTGAGCTCACAGTCGCATGACATTAAACCAGATAAATGCCTCACTTTTTGGAAGGTTGTAAAAAATGGGTTAGAAAGATGATAAGGAAATTTGAGGATCTTGAGAAGTAAAGTATGTGATCTATCTTTCTTATTGTAAAATCTACACTAATACATAAAGGAAAATCCAAAAAGTGAAAACTTAATCTATTTAAGAAAATTTTGAAAGTGGAAAAAATTAAGAAAACTATATATATAAACCATAAACTTTTATTACTATTTTCGATTATAACCCACCAATATTATTTTTATTCAGTTTAAATAGTGTTTAATTAATGTTTTGAAAACCGGGTCTCTAATCGACCCGGTCGAGTCATCGGGTAACCGGTTCGACCACCCTGTCAACCCGGTCTTCCACAAAAATTAAATTTATATATATTTGGAATGATAAAAAAAAGTATATATATATCTCGAAAATCGGGTTGATCCGGGTCACTTCAAACCCGATTGGTCTAACCGGATTTCGAAAATATAAAAACCGGTCTAATTTGACCCTTTTTTTACCGGAACCGGTCGGGTCGAACCGGGTTTCAAGACATTATGTTTAATCCAAAAATCCTCAAACTTTTATTATTTTTTGTTTATAACCTATAAACTTTTTTTTATCACTACAAATATCTGCCGCTATAAAATCCCGTTGCTATGCACGGATACTTGTCTATTTTGGAAAAAGTCTACATATCTGTCATAATAAAGGAGATGATTAACTATAAATATTGGATATGTTATTAGAAATTGAGAATTTGTTGATTGTACTATATCATTTTAAGTTTTTAAGAAAGGAAATAATTAAATTCTCATGGATCATATCAAGTTGACAAGCTATTTTAACAACCCTTAATAGTAAATTCACTATTAGGGTTTATTTTTAGAGGTTTTCATGGAAAAAAAAGTTCCTTAACCTAATTTTAAGCCTTGATACATGACAATCTTGTTAGTAGATAAAAGATAACAAAATATAAGGAATGTTGCTTATACAAACCAAGTCATATCATGTTTAGGATTGCAAACTTGCGAATTTATCCACCAAAAAATTTGTTAAAAGAGATTTATGAATAACCGTCCACCTTTTAAATCTAACTAGTCTCAACCAACTAAATGTTTTATTATTTTATTTATCAAAAGTAGCCTCTTTTTTTTTTTTTTTTTTTTTTTTTTTTTTTTTTAAGCTACAAATAGCAAAATTCACCAAAAAAAAAAAAAAAAAAAAAAAAAAAAAAAAAAAACTATATAAATTCTTAAATAAAATCTCACCAACACATTGGCCGTCAACCATTAACTTTTTATTCGCCCGTCAGCGTTGAGTTTTATATTTTGATTTTTTTTATTTAGAGTAAATTGAAAAATCACCCTTTAGTTTAGTTTGATCAAATCTAAAACACAACCTCTACAACTTTGAAAGTGCAAAGAGAGTATTTTTGGGGAACTTTGGTTTGCAAACATAGATAAAGATCAAAGTATTTCATAAGGGGCAGAACTATCGAATCACTATTAAAAATAAAAATTAAGTATAGCAAGTTATAAGGCAGGTTATAGCCCTATAACTTAGTTGTATGGCTTGACATCCCCCCTCAATTTGTGTTATAAGGCCTCGCGACAAATTTACCAGTCGAGTTATAGGACATCCTTTCTTTAAGTGTAAGTCAGTGGGTGTCCTATAACTTGAATGATGAAGGGAGGGTATTTTTGGATTAAGTTATAAGTTTGAGTTATAGGTGGAAAAACTAATGTGACAAAAATTTCTGTTATAAAACGCGCGCACTATGGATCATGGGCACATAATGCTCCTAAGTATGTAAAATTTTGGAGGGGACAGGACCAACCCTAGCCTCATAAAAAGCTTCGTACCTAGTTAGCAATTATCATTCATTCAAAGATTGTTGAGGATAACTTAATTTGATCAAAACTTTTGTCGATATAATCTGATTCACTTATTTATCATCTGATATTTGTTGAAGTTCATACTGTTGGAATATGTGAATCATAAATCTATAAACACATAAACATAAAACAACGTAACATCAAAGCATACGCAGCGGATTATACAAGATCTACAAAACATGTAATTAATTAACTAAATATAAAAGAGATGCGTACCTTTAGGTTTCTAGCAAGAACAAGAAACCACGTGATCACCAAGAACAAGATAAACCCTAATATGGGTTTAATATGGATCGACCTATATGTAGTCGAATAGGGAAAATAACAACAAGCTAAAGGAAGCTTGTACTCCGTTCTTGTACACACGTATTGGTAGCGTTTCAATGTGAAAAGCTAGGTTCAAATTCACAAGCAAATCAAACACTTAAGTGTTTATAATGAACCGAAAATCCCAAGGGTTTGGGAGGAGTGGATCGGCCAAAAGAAACACAAGAGGAAGGAGAAGAAAAAGTTTAGACTTGCTAGGAATTATGATTAGGGAATTACAAACACAAAGGGTTTGTATTTATAGACTCCCATAACTTGTTCCCTACCCCAAGCAACCAAACCCTGACCTAAGAGGGAGAGAGCCGGCCATCTAGAGCCCATGGGGGTTATAGATCGTTCTTTCCATCTTTTGCAAATCTAGTCCTTTAACTTAGTATTTAACGACCGTTAACCAAACTCCGTTAAATACTAACGATCGTTAAGTGTTTATTTTGTGAAATGAATAATAAATAATTATTCAAACATTGAGACTCATACGCAATGTGTGCAATCCCGAAGTCTCGTGTTCGAAACTGGACATACAAATATTAATTTATATCCACAAACTCTAACAGCTCCCACTTTGATATTCATTAATATAGTAATGACATGGGTTAGTCTAGCTTAACACCCCCAATGCCCCCAGATCGACCCGAGTATGGTTTCCTGGAAAACCATGTGATGATTTTATCATCATACTTATCCTTTTGTTTCTAATACCGCGTTAATATGGATATGGATCTAGGTCATTCCATAATTAACAATTAGTTTCTCGTTTATACATAATTGATCAAGATTACCAAATCATCTGAACGTATTCCAGATAGCCTTTGGGCGTGCGCACGCAAACATCTTATCAACCCTACGAGTGGCCAAGCAGTATTAAACTTCAAAACAAATTTGAAGGAACAAATCCTTTATTGACTACGAGCATAACCCTCGAACTTCGCATCACCTCCGAAAATAGCCCTTATAACTACCAGTTACGGATAGCGTTAGACTACCTTACAGAAAATGAGCTACATCCTCGGCAGTTACCTGGTATCTCAAGTCTGAGGATAAATATTCATGATTTACTTAATGACAACGATCCATAAAGTATAATCATGTAGTTGGGATCTGTCCTATATTCAATTTATCCAATATTGAATATCATGTGAATTTGGCATGCCCACGCATCAATATACTTAAGTATATTCTACCAACACTTCACATTTGCCTTAGTTCAATAATATTCCCATATTATTGATCAGCAACGGACTATTTAGAATAAATTAATTATTCACGGATTTAAACATGCAAATATAGGATACAATATTATGAATGAGAATAAACATTAACCAAACTTTATTTCATTAAAATAACATTGTTTACATATCCCTTATCCAAATACTAATCCAACAGATTTACATGAAACTACTGGCTAAACGAAGACCAATACCACTAGCATGTTGAGTAAACTTTTCCTTAGGTAATGCCTTCGTAAAAGGATCAGCCAGGTTGTCATCTGTGTGAACTTTGAGTAAATTGATCTCTCCTAGTTCGACTTGTTCTCGAACATAGTGATATCTCCTATGAAAATGTCTGGCGCCTTTCATAACTCCAGGTTCATTGGCGAATGTGATTGCGGCAGAGTTGTCACAATACACATTTATAGGTAATTCAATTGACGGCATCACTCCAAGATCCTAAATGAATTTCCTTATCCAAACAGCTTCCATAGCCGCTTTCGATGCAGCAATATACTCAGCTTCTGTAGCAGACATAGCCGTTGTACTCTGCTTCTTGCTCTTCCAGTCTACAGCTCCTCCATTTATGACAAAAACGTAACCCGTCTGAGACTTCGTATCATCTTTATCAGTTTGAAAGGACGCATCGCAGAAACCTGTAACATTCAGTTCTGCGTCTGGATTTCCCCCGTACACAAGAAACATATCTTTAGTATTCCTTAAATACTTAAGAATGTTCTTAACAACATGCCAGTGATCTTTCCCTGGATTCTGTTGGTAACGACTGGTTAAATTTTGTGCAAACGCCACATCTGGCCTTGTGCATCTCACTGCATACATGATAGATCCTACTGCCGAAGCATATGGAACTTTCTTCATGTGTGCCACCTCTTCAGGTGTTGAGGCACATAGTTCGCTGCTTAAGCCATGTTCTACTTGCATGGGCAAATATCCCTTCTTGGAATTTTGCATATTGAATCTCTTCAATATTTTATACATGTAAGCACTTTGGCTTAATCCAATCAACCGCTTAGATCTTTCTCTATAGATCTTGATTCCAAGGATGTAAGCTGCTTCTCCTAAATTTTTCATGGAAAAACATTTACCCAAATAAGCCTTAACTTCATTAAGACTAGGTATATGATTTCCCATGATTAATATGTCATCGACATATAGGATTAGGAAAGTAGTATTACTCCCACTAGCTTTGTGGTATACACATGGCTCATCGAAATTTTGAGTAAATCCAAACTTCTTGATTTCCTCATCAAATTTCTTATTCCATTGCCTGGATGCTTGCTTCAATCCATAAATGGATCTCTGAAGCTTGCATACCCGCTCAGGAAAATCTGGATTCACAAACCCTTCAGGATGCGCCATATAGATGTCTTCATCAAGGCGACCATTCAGGAAGGCGGTTTTGACATCCATTTGCCAAATCTCATAGTCATAGTAAGCAGCTATGGCTATAAGAATCCTAATAGCTCTAATGTCAGCTACAGGAGAAAAGGTCTCCTCATAGTCAACACCATATGTTTGGGTAAACCCTTTTAGCCACCAAACGAGCTTTGTAGGTGTGTACATTGCCATCCATGTCCGTTTTCTTTTTAAAGAGCCACTTACTCCCAACTACCTTAGCATTGGGAGGAAGGTCTACTTCAATCCAGACTTGATTGTCTCTCATGGATTGCATCTCCCCATTCATAGCAACCTGCCATTTTTCCTTTTCAGGACTATTATGGCAGCCCTTAACTAGTAGGTTCATCTAGATCCCCTAGTATAGTTTTCTCACACTCTACGTTTAAACATAGACGTTCAGGAGCTTTTGTAGATCTTGTAGATCTACGAATGGGTACCACTTCAACTTCAGGTGGAGGACCTAAACTTTTAGGTTCCACAGGAAGTGTGCTAGTGTTCTTAGAAGGTGCCGTATCTTCTTGATCATTTTCAAGATCATATACTCTCCCACTGAATTCTTGAGACAGAAAACTCTCCTCAAGGAATTCGCCATACCTAGCCACAATGACTTTATTTTCTGGTGGGAAGTAAAAGTAGTAACCCCTTGTTTCCTTAGGGTATCCTACGAAGATACACTTAACAGATCTTTGTTGGAGTTTATCCGGTAAGTCACGTTTAACAAACGCCTCACAACCCCAGACCTTTAAGTAAGACAAATTGGGAGCTTTTCCAGTCCATAATTCATATGGAGTCTTATCAACCTTCTTAGTTGGAACCATATTTAATATGCGAACAACACTTTCAAGAGCATAGTCCCAAAAGGATAAGGGAAGAGTTGTCAGATTAAACATAGATCGTACCATATCAAGCAATGTACAATTTCTCCTTTCAGATACACCATTTTGTTGTGGAGTATAAGGAGATGTGAGTTGCTGGACAATGCCACACTCAGCTAGATAATCTTTAAACTCTTGGCTTAAATATTCACCACCACGATCGGATCGAAGAGCCTTAATCTTCTTTCCGAGTTGTAATTCTACTTCCTTTTAAAAACCTTGAATGTCTCAAAGACTTTATGTTTATGTTTAAGTAAATAAACACAACCATAACGACTATAGTCATCCGTAAAGGTTAGGAAGTAGGTAGCATCGCGTTTTGACACATGTCTAAGTGGACCACACACATCAGTGTGTATCAATCCAAGTAGATCTGAAGCCTTTTCCATATTGCTATGAAAAGGTTTCTTCGTCATCTTCCCAGATATGCAAGATTCGCATTTATCAACTGAATAATCATTGATATTTTGCAAAAGCCCATTATGTTGCAGGTTTTTCATGCGTTTCTTGCCTATATAAGCAAGACGACAGTGCCAAAGATAAGATGAATCCAAGTTAGACTTGATTCTCTTATTGCCAATGCTATACAAAGAATTATTTCCATTGGATACATGATTTTTCATGTCTATTTCAAACACACCATTTAATGGAATTGCATTAAAGTAAAAAACAGAATTTAAAGAAACCGAAATTCCATTATTATTAAATGCGTGTTCAAATCCATTATCCAACAATAAGGAAACTGAAACAACACCTCTAACAATAGACAGTGCATAATGACAATTGTTCAATACTAAAATTAAACCCGAAGGTAAAACTAAGTCAAATGTTCCTTTGGCTTCAACTGCTGCACGTATGCCATTGCCCACGTACAAGTAGCATTCTCCATAGTTCAACTTCTTTGCTCCTCTAAGCCCCTGCGATGTATTACAAATGTGAGTACCACATCCTGTATCATATATCCAGGCATTTTGCTTACGAGGAAAGGAAAATAATTCAACCATAAAAATACCTGAAGTGCTCGCGCCATTTGCAGCCTTGGCATTTTTATTCTTGCGACACTCCTAAAGTAGCAATGGACAGTCCCTCTTCCAATGTCCAGGAGTGTTACAGTGGTGAAAAGCAGCCATATCCTTCTTGGGATAATCCTTCTTCACAGGAGGATTCTGCTTCTTAGGCTTCTGCTGATGGATCACGGCATGTTTTCCTTTGTCAGCTTTGCCTTTGCCATTCTTGTTCACATGCTGCGGTTTGTTGGGCTTAGTAACCCTACCACCCTTTATTTCCATAACAGCAGGTGTAGGCGCCTTCTTTGAGAGTCCCTTCTCAAAGTCGATAAGCATTGCATGCAAATCACTTATCGTCTTCCCCGTACAATTCATATTAAAGTTGCGCACAAACTCACCATACAATTCCTGATTGAGGGATCGATTGATGAGGCCAACTTTCACATCTTGCACGTACCCGCATCCGAGTGTATCCAATCGGTCAAGATATCCTTTCATCTCCAATACATGGGCACTCACGGGTGTACCAGCATTATGCTTACACTTGGCCAGAGAATCTAACAGATCATATAACTCTGCCATTGGTGGTTTTTCAAACATGCGTATGAGCTCATTTATCATGTTCATAGGACCATAGTTCTCAAATTGCTTTTGCAATTGAGTGTCCATTCCAGATAACATGAGACAAGCCACATCATTGTGCTTCTCATACTTAGTGTTGTACTCCTCATGCTTAGCAGTAGAGGCAGTACCACCAGGAGCTGCAGGAAGAGGCTTACTAAGATATTCAAATCTTTTGGCAATTCTAAGAGTAATCCTCAAAGAACGATACCAATCATTGAAATTATTAGTCCCAGTCAACTTTTCTCTTTCAATCATAGCTTTGAAAGCAGAACTCATGTTATTCATGTTTGTGTTGTTGGGTTGGGCCATTTCTACAGAAAAAGTTCAAAAGTTAGTACTTTCGATAATAAACTTTTCAAGAAAATTAAACACCCATGGTAAAATAAAATTTAACCATTTAATTTTCACTGAAAACTAGGATCCAAATTGACGTCGTTTCATTACATCAGCTGAGGCTGCTAGCAATGAAAGTACTCAATAAGGTACGGGTCAATCCCAATTGCCAATATCCAATTGCAATTCCTAGAAACCAGGGACTTACATATTTTGCCAACTTCAGTTGCAAATGTAAGCATGTTTCATCCCCATCTTTATGCCGTGACGCCGTTTCATCACATCAGCTGAGGCTGCTAGCAATGAAAGTGCTCAATTAAGTTAACCAATTTAGAAACATGTAAATTGACGTCGTTTCATCACATCAGCTGAGGCTGCTAGCAATGAAAGTACTCAATTTACCCTTTGATTACCATTCTTTGAATCATTACATCAGCTGAGGCTGCTAGCAATGATAGAATGTAATCTCAGGTGTTTCCGTATTAATTGGTTGGCATATAACTTAAATTTAAGGGTATAAATTTTTGATGTGTGTAATCAAAATATGTACAAAGATGTCATGCATTCATCTTTGTATCATATGTTTCAAAACCAGTTTACTCATTCGTTACATTAGTAAGCTCAAATCATCAAAGATTTAATTAATGGCGTTGAGAAACTTACAACATTGCCTTAAGATGCTTCTTACGTTATCATGGTGTACTTGGTAAGTCTAAAATTGACGCACAGGCGAGCGGAGAGACATAATGGAGTCTCTTTAAGGCCACAATTTAATGCGAAACCAACCTTATACCCACTTTATAGTTTGTCAATTTTAGGTCCGCCGCTTCGACTACTTTTGTACAGTCGCATCAATTAATTAAACACTTATAATTTTCTTGCTTAAAACAATGTTACACCATTATTAAGTCATGTTTATTTTTTGTATAGAAAAATTACCCTTTGTTATAAACATGTCTACAACATAATAACAAATGCGCAATTAAAAATAAACACAAACAATTTAATAATGAACATGCTAATAAATCAATTAATATGTATATGTTGGTCTTAAGACTCCCATTGATTTTCGAGCTCATTGTACCCAATGGACCACAGACGCTAATTTCTTGGCCGCGTAAGTCTTATGATTAACATATACATAACACACATAATTGATAAAACATGCGATTAATATGGGGTCTTCCCCAATTTTAGGTCTTCCCTAAAAACCTAATTAATTAATTTTAGTAATTCCAACAATTTAATTACTAAAACCCTAATTAATTTAATCGCATACAATTAGCACGTAGAACATGTAACATTTAGCATCAAATTTCCATGACAAAACATGCATGTTTTTGTCATGGATTCCCCATATTGCACTTATAATCATGTAGCACATATTATCAAGTCAATATATGTACGCATATTAATTAATGACATCTCCTAGGTACTCATTAATTTTCACATAAAAATTTACATGCAATCCTAGGGTTTCTACAATTTTTATCAATACAAAAACCCTAAAAATTATTAATGGGTGTCGACCCAAAATTAAAAAAAAATTAGGGTTTTAAACGGGCTCTTGATGCCACTGTTGGAATATGTGAATCATAAATCTATAAACACATAAACATAAAACAACATAACATCAAAGCATACGTAGCGGATTATACAAGATCTACAAAACATGTAATTAATTAACTAAATATAAAAGAGATGCGTACCTTTAGGTTTCTAGCAAGAACAAGAAACCACGTGATCACCAAGAACAAGATAAACCCTAATATGGGTTTAATATGGATCAACCTATGTGTAGTCGAATAGGGAAAATAACAACAAGCTAAAGAAAGCTTGTACTCCGTTCTTGTACACACGTATTGGTAGCGTTTCAATGTGAAAAGCTAGGTTCAAATTCACAAGCAAATCAAACACTTAAGTGTTTATAATGAACCGAAAATCCCAAGGGTTTGGGAGGAGTGGATCGGCCAAAAGAAACACAAGAGGAAGGAGAAGAAGAAGTTTAGACTTGCTAGGAATTATGATTAGGGAATTACAAACACAAAAGGTTTGTATTTATAGACTCCCATAACTTGTTCCCTACTCCAAGCAACCAAACCCTAACCCAAGAGGGAGAGGGCCGGCCATCTAGAGCCCATGGGGGTTATAGATCCTTCTTTCCATCTTTTGCAAATCTAGTCCTTTAACTTAGTATTTAACGACCGTTAACCAAACTCCGTTAAATACTAACGACCGTTAAGTGTTTATTTTGTGAAATGAATAATAAATAATTATTCAAACATTGAGACTCATACGCAATGTGTGCAATCCCGAAGTCTCGTGTTCGAAACTGGACATACAAATATTAATTTATATCCACAAACTCTAACACATACAGCCTTTGTCCTATATTGTCTAATAGAATTTCACGGATAAACTTTGTCCGGTATCCCTATGTGTCAGTGTCAACCGATATCCTCAACTCAAAATGTCAGATATACTGTTAATGATTCTGTCCGCCATCCATAACTGCTTTCCACCAACAAAAACGGTTTCGCCTTGCCTATAAGCGCTTTCGAATCCCTTCTTGAAAACACGATACTTGCACATCAAAGTTTCTCGCATAATCGCACCAACATTTTTAAAATTATAAAAACCGTGCATGCTATTTAATTTAACCAAACTAGAGGGGCGGATTTTGCAAGATACTACTTTATTTATTGAGTAAATTACATAAATGGTCCCTGTGGTTTGTCAAAAATTTCACCTATCGTCCCTCAAACTTAAAAGTTGCATATATTGTCCATAACTCCATATCACCTCCAAAGAATAACACTCGTTGTCCTTTTAGGGACGATAGGTGAAATTTTTTAAAGTTGCATATATCGTTCCTATCACCTCAAAAAAGGACCACGAGTGTTATTCTTTGGAGGCGATAGGGATGATATATGCAACTTTTAAGTTTGAGGGACGATAGGTGAAAATTTTGAACCACAAGGACCATTTATGTAATTTACTCTTATTTATTTGTATTTTGGATCCTTCCACCGACTATAACTTTCATATTTAAATAACTCTAGTGTAAAATTCCTCATTAAAATTTTCATTTATTAAATTCGTTACAAAACCTTACAAAGTCGATTATAGTTATACTATATAAAGTTTACATATCATCATCATCAAGCAAACACTAAAATTCATTCATTCACAATGTTTGGAATTAAGAAAAGATTCCAAGTCGCTAAATGGTACGTATGATCATTTGCATGATTTTGTCTTATGTTCGTTGATTCATATTCATGCATGTTAGTTGCTTATGATCAAGATATCAAGATTGCGTTTAGTTGTAGAAAATTTTCTTGGTTGTTTTTTACTACTATGTTTAGTTGTAGAAAAGAACCGGTTAAAATTTAGAAAATGTGTTTAGATGCCGTTTTCGAGAAACGTGAATTAGCTTCAAAAGAAAATTTTGAAAAGCATAAATCATGTTGGTTATAAGTAAACTGGTAAACGAAGGAGGTTTTCTTGACCTTACCAGGAAGGGCGAGTCTTGGACTCAGATATAAATTACAAAAGCCATTTTTATCTCTTTGAAAAACTTTTCTGGTAAATATTCGATTTATATACGTTCGTTTTTTATTTTTTCCCTTTTCTTTGGATAATTTTTGTAGAACACTTGTATTTTTCTACAACTAAATGCAACCAAATTCATAATTTTTCATTTGTTTTTTTTTCTTGTAATTGTGTAAAAGTTGACTTTGGCTGATAATGTTTTATGTTGAATGATTAATAAAGTAAGACGTCATTAATGCTAGCAACGGCGAGGATAAAGTTAATGAGGAATAAGACAGGAGCACAGGTTATTCAAATGAGGAAGGAAATAGCTCAGCTGTTGGCAGCAGGAAATGATCGAACTGCGCGAATTAGAGTACGAATTATGGTCTTTTTATACTTTTTTTTATCAGCATTATTAATTGGTATAGAAAATTATGTATGTTTTTGTTAACGCGATTATTGTATCAGGTTGTGCACTTAATCAGAGAAGAGAAGATGATAAGCGCATATGATTTGATCGAAATATATTGTGAACTAATTGTAGAACGTTTGCCTATCATCGAGTCACAGAAGTAAGCTATCTTTTATTATCGCTTCTTTAAAGTAATACTATTACTTAGCGATTTACTAATTTTGTGGAATTTTTGTGTGTGTTAGGACTTGTCCAATTGATTTGAAGGAAGCAATTACAAGCGTGATATTTGCAACTCCTAGATGTTTAGACATAACGGAGCTTGTGGATGTTAAGAAGAATTTTAGAGCGAAATATGGGAAGGAGTTTGTTACCGCGGCTACTGAGTTGATTCCTGGCTGTGGTGTAAGCTGCATGGTATGTTATTTGAAAGTAGATGTGGCAAAATGGGTCGGTCTATCTGGTTGGATCATGGGTCAAAATGGTTAACATTTTTGGATATGTTGGTTCTGAGTTGACACGATCACATGAAACACTTTTTCTGCAATTATGCTAACGAGATTTTCTTTATACTAATCTAAGTTTTGATAAAAATGATACACGAGGATTTAAGCATAAAAAAAAAGACATTAGGTGACTCTCGAATTGCTTCCCTTTCAGCTAGATCTTTTTTTACCCTTTTGACCCGTTAGAATGAAATTAACGAAATCGTCCCATTTACTAACAAATGGGTTGAATTGCAACGCAGAATTACATTTCTCATGAAAATATTTAAATTTATCAATCTTACTGTAATGTTTTTATATCTGCAGTTGGTTGAGAAGTTATCCGCAGTTGCACCAAACATTCAGACAAAAGTGAAAGTGTTGAGCGACATAGCAAAAGAACACAACGTTGATTGGGAAGCAACTTCATTCGAAGAATCAAAGCCTCCTGATGTCGTGTTGGTGAGTTAAAATAGCTTTCTAATTACTCTAATAATTGTATCTTTTCAGAGAACCTGTTAAAAACTGAATCTTTTCTTTGAGCAGAACGTGCCCACGAACTTTGAGCAGGCAAACCCAATAACCGTTGATCCTCCTAAGGTCCAAACTTCAAATGTTCACAATGTACAAAGCCATCAAACAAGATCGAATGTACCTGTCGACTTCTCTCAGCAAAATAAAAGGTTCATATCAGATGCTCAGAATGTAACCCCTGCAGATACTGGCAGCTCTCAGTCGTCATATGCTTCTACTAGCCATAACGATGCGAGGCCTACAGGTATAGTAATCAGTCATAACATAAATCTATATCAACTATCCTATGAAATAATGCTTGTGGAGCCACTGAACTATTGCGAAAAAGGGTCTTGTAGGGTGTTAATCTGAATTGTGTGGCATAATCGTCGCCTTATCCTTTTCATGTAGTATAATTTTCACGAGATTTGGTGTAAATAAACCCGATTGAATAGTTGGGTGGCCGTTTATTAAACCTCGTAAAGTTGAGTGGCCTGCATTAATATTTGCAATATTATCTTATAACTATTTGGTTATCGCCTTATTATCTTTTATCGTTACAGTGTTATTGATCATAGAGATTAACATTTTATCATTTTCTAATCAGGCATGGAATCCGGGTCAATGAAAAAGAAGCAATCGTTCCGGAGCAACAACAACAACAACAATCATTCATTAGATAGGGATAACGGAACTATGGAGTTCAAGGATGCCACTTCTGCAGCTCATGCAGCAGTCGAGGCTGCAGAACGTGCTAGTTATGCTGCTCGAGCCGCTGCACAATTCGCTGGCCAAGGGAATGTAACACAACAGTATCCAACCGAATCACACGGGTCACATATCAGAGACGAAATGTCCCAAGTTTTATATAATGGCTCTTTCAACAATAGAAAATCGAAGATACAGAATCAACAAGCGCGCCCGAATGAAAGTAATTCTTCCCCAAAGGTTACCAAAACTTCAAGCGGTTCAAGATCGAGAAATGATTCAGATGAAAGTTCGGTTAATTATGATGATCACCAGGATGATTGGTACTATAGAACACATGAAGATCAGGGTTCTTCTCCTCAGAAGACTTCAAAGAAAGAATCTGATGCTCGGTTTAAGAGGGGTGATAAGGGAAGTTCCAACTCTTGTTCTCATTCTACCACTATCAGGGACGAACGTGATTATTCTTATAGTGATGATCGTAGATACGATGAAACTGACTATGATGATGATCAGGGTCCTTCTACTCCCGAAATAAGTTCAACGAAAAAGGCTCAGTTCACAAGTGGCAAAAAGGTAAGTTCCACATCGCGTTCTTCTCACTCTCATTCGAATGACAAGAGAGGTGAATATGATGAGTTGACTTCCAACACAAAAAAAGTTGGTAGAAAAACTGTTGTTGACCAAGAAACCGTTGTTAGAGAAACTAAGAAGACAAGCTCGTTTGGTCATGCTCGTAGAGATGATGAATCCGAAAGTGATGATGATGATTATGATGGTCCTAGGTTCGATGCAGGATTCGATCACGTTGAATTGGACAATGCGGCTAAGTCATTTTTTCCATCTCCGTATAAAGAAGAAAATTCACACATTTGGAGCCCGATAAAGAACACCCGCAACACAACGAACCGAGTGAATCCTGCACTTTTAGATGAGGTGGCGCTGAGATGGGAGACAAATAGCGTGTTTTTCGTTCTCCCCACACCTTGCACTCTTAGAGTTTGTTACTAGTTATCGAGAACTGAATGGTATAATATTACTCTTTGCGTCTTATGTAGCTTGGAAAAGCTGGATCTGTACGTGGCATGCTCCTAAGGTGAAGTCCCGACGTTTATATGTCATTTTCGCGGCTTTTTTCTAGTGGATATGGAGATAAACAAACTCTGTACTCTTTTTCCTTGCTTTAAGTTTTCCCACAGGGTTTTTCTTTGGCAAGGTTTTTTAACGAGACAGGGTCCATGGGTGATTGGTTATTGTGATGATTCATCCTCTTTCATATTTACATCTGAAGTTATGAAGTCTTGGCTTACTATGGATTACTCAAGATCAAGCTCTTTGATGGAATTTTGCTGCATTAATAGACCAGATCAGTATGGTAACTCCCATTCCCTCAGTCTTAATTAGCAGCTTTGCTTTCTTAGGTCATTCTCATATGGTGATGTTTGGAGGTACATTGGTTGGTCCCTTTGTATCTTTCCATGTATTCAGAGTATGATTATGGCTTTAGATCAAGCTTGCCTTCCTGCTAGGACTGAGTTAGGGGGTTTTCCATGTTTGTTATCACTTTCTGATTTGGTTATTGTTAGCTTTAGTCATTTGCAGTATTTTGTATCTGAATTGGAGTTTGTCCAATTCTGTAATGGTTTTTTTGTTTCCTAGGCAAGAGATGGAATTGTTAGGGGTTGTCCTTTCAGTTTTCATTCTCTTCTCTTGTGCTATTTCTTGTAAATAACTTTTAAAAAAAAAAAAAGTCTAGATAAGCAGTCTTTAAGTCTCTATTACTGCATAGGAGTTAACAGTTTAAAATAGGCAATCTCAATCTCTAGCTAAGCTAATCATTAGAGGATAGCCATTTCGTTCACTATATTATCTTTTTACTGTCAAGGAACAAAAATGCAAAAAATTACTACTTAGTTTAGTAAAAATAGCTACTCTAATATTTTACCCGCGTGTCTTATTGCTAGGAGAATAAGTAGAAGTATAATTCCAGGTTATACTTTCTCCAAGTATTAAGATGTTAACATTCTTTAAAAGAATTTTTTAAACTTTTTTTTTTTTTTTTTTTTTTTTTTTTTTTTTTTAGCATTGTAATAACCGAATGATGTACTTACGAGACTAAGTAGGTATTTTTCTTCGTTCCGAGTTTGTTGCGAGCTATCGAGAATTGTATGGTATATTATTACTCTTTGAGGTAACAAAGTGGTTTCTTATCATTAAAAACATTTTAAGAAAAGGTGTCGCCTAAGATAATCAATGAGTTAATGTTGCTCCATTAAAGGAAAAGACATGTGACATTTTGTTTTTTAATGGCTTTTATCAAAGTTTTTAGGATAACCTGAAACTTAAATTTCAAATGTGACATTTTCAATACACAACACTGTAATTAGACCACCAATCAAACATACCCCACTTATACCCCCGCACACACACAACTACCAACTTCCACAAATTGGTCTATGAGTAGACTGACTTCATTTTCCTCAACATAGACGTGTGAGTCGTCGGAGAGGGGGAGGGGAGTATTGTAAGGACAACTAGTCCTTTATGCTCACCAACGCGTCTTCCATGTACCTGTTACACTTGGCATTATGTGATCCCTTCAACAACCTCCTAGACGCGAAACCCAACGAGACACACTTCACTAATTGGAGATTAGTGATCGAATGTTCCTTTAACATTTGGTAAACTGATTAAAATAATGAGTATCAAAATACGAGTAATAATGGTTAAGAACATAAAGATAAAGTGCATTATAGAGAAAAGAATATGATATTTATCTTTTAATTATTATGAATACAAGTTAAAAACAATTTAATTATAAATAAACATGTGGCTTAATAAAGCAATGTAATCAATCATCATAAATTCATAATTGAGTGTCCGTCCGATAAACGGGCTAGCTCTATTATTATTTTTATTTAAATGACAATACATGTGTAAAATCATTGATAGAAACATATAAACAGATGCAAAATATAAGTAAGTTTCACAAACTAATAAATTTATACATATACAAAAGGACGATTCTTTAATGTTTATAAACATTTTGTACATCCAATTAAAAGCTTTCAAATAATAGCATAACTCTTAAATTAATATAGATGTATTTATAGTTTTGAATTAAACATGAATATTGCACCAAACCGTCATCCATAAATGTTTACTACATGTATATAGTTTTTTAAACCTAATCTGAACTTACGTGTGAGCCATGTTTATACACTACAAATTAAAAAAAATACAAACTAATATATATTAAAAAAGGATTAAAATTATTTGAAATGAGGTGTCATGTTATCTTTAGAGTGTAGGGTGTGTTAACTCGGGTTAAAGTTTCACTCAGTGTCACGTCAGCACCACATCAATTTAAACATTTTGATCTAAGATCATTTGAGGACAAAAGATTTCTCACATACAAAGGGACCAATCCCAACCTTCCATTCATTTTGATCTAATGGCTTAAATTAAATTGATTATTTACACTTGAGGGGTATTTTTGTACTATATAAATATAATTTTTTACAGCCTATCTCAACTAATTCCTCATTTTTTTCACACACACAAAGTGTGTTTCTTTCTTCTCTCTCATCAATTCATCAATACATCTTCTTCTTCATCCCGTTCATCTCGTAACTCTAATTCATCAAAAAACCCTAATTTTTGCTGCTTAATTCATCCCGTACATCTCTCATCAATTCATCAATACATCTTAATTTTTGTTCACCTTCTTCATCCCGTACATCTCCTAACCCTAATTTTTTATCGTTTAATTTTTGTTCAATTCTAAGCTTAATTTTAAGTTATCTGAGAGAATAAGCTCAATTATAAGCTAACTGATTCAATTTTTTCATCTGATATGCAGGTTTTATGGATTCGATTCAAAGTTCTACTATTTCTAGTTCTTCTGAAGAGATCATTGTTAATGATTCTTCTACTATTCCTGAAGAGATTGTTCTTGATGATGATGTTTCGGCTAAGTATGTTGAGGAGATTGTTGCTTATGAACATGGTGATGAATCCGAAGCTATTAAGAGTAAGTTTTTTGATTATTTTAATTTTTACTGTAATTCGTGTGTCAGTGTGAATAAGTTATGTTGTTAAGGTGTTATAAGGTCTGAATAAGCTATTAGTTAGGTTTTGATTGAATTAAGCAGTTTTTAATATGTGAATAAGTAGGTTTAAGCTTTGAATAAGGTATCTTAGTAGCTGATAATAATAAGCAGTTTTTGGTTATATCACATGTGATAATAATAAGCAGTTTTTGGTTATATCATATCTTAGTAGTTGTTTTTTTCAATTTTTGGTAGTATATCACCTGTGATAACATTTTTCAATTTTTACTGATAAGTAGTATATCACCTGTGATATATACATGTTATATGTATCACTGGTGATATAACACACATAAAAACAGTTGTAGTGGTTTTATTTTATTTTTGGTAGTATATTAGCTGTTATAATGATGTATCACATGTGATATATCATATATGATATATGATATATCAGTGTAATATTACATGTGATATATCGTATATGATATATGATATATGCTATATCATATATCACCTGTGATAACATTTATCACCTGTGATAACATTTTTCAATTTTTACTGATAAGTAGTATATCACCTGTGATATATACAGGTTATATGTATCATTGGTGATATAACACACATAAAAACAGTTGTAGTGGTTTTATTTTATTTTTGGTAGTATATTAGCTGTTATAATGATGTATCACATGTGATATATCATATATGATTTATGATATATCAGTGTAATATTACATGTGATATATCATATATGATATATGATATATGCTATATCATATATGTTTATGTGATTTCATTTTTAGTTTATCATTGTTTTTATTTTTATTTTTTTCAGATTTGAATGCTTTGAAAACTCCTGAATCGTTTGCTACTCACTCTAATTTTGATACTCCTGGGGGAACTGTTTATTATATTCCTAAAGTTCCTGTGGACGTTTTACTAGTTAAGGGGAAAGTTTATAATTCGATGGATGAGTGCATTACTGCCTATATGAAATATGCTGCTAAAGCAGGGTTTGTGGTTAGGAAATCATGCCAGAAAAGATTGAGGAATGGTATTGTGAAACGAAAGTATTTAGTGTGTAATAGGGAAGGTTGTCCTAAGGGAATACATGTGGATACTTTAGACTTAGAGAATAGTGACAAGCAGATTAGAAGTTCGAACTTGCATATCACAGGCTGCAAAGCACGTGTTATTTTTGATTTGATTCCTGGTACTAGTAAGTACAAGTTGAGTGTTTTTGATAGTATTCATAATCATGAGCTTCAACGTGAAGAGTATAAGCATTTGTCAAAGACTGAGAGGCAGTTAACCTATGCTGAGCAGTTGTTTATTGTTAAAGCTGCTAGTGTAAATATAGGTGCAACGAGAGCTCATCACATTTTAACCGGTTTGAAGGGTTCTTATTTGCTTGTTCATGGTACAACTGTTGATTTCAAGAACTTTTTTAGGGGTGTGAACTGTTATATAGGCGATAGTGATGCGCAAATGCTTATTTCTAAGATGGAGAATAGGAAGAAGCATGTGGCAGATTTTTCATTTGATTATATGGTTGAAAATGCTGAGCTTTCTGCAATTTTTTGGGCTGATGAAGTTTCCAAGTACAATTACAAAGAGTTTTGTGATGTTGTTTCGTTTGATGCTACCTACAGAACAAACAAGTAAGTATTTGTATGTTAAATATGACATTTTGATTATATGATTTGGCAATTTTTTATTTTTATTTTTTATTATTTTTTGATTTGACAATTTTTTTTTTTAATTTTTTTTTCAGGTACAAAATGGTGTTTGTTCCCTTTACATGCATAGATAATCATCGGAGGTGTGTTACTGTTGCTGCAGGGTTGCTGAAAAACGAAACTACAGCTTCTTATATATGGTTGCTGAAAGCGTTCATAAAAGCGTTTGGTAAGGCTCCAAATATTGTTGTTATTGATCAGGATGGTGCTATGAGAAATGCTATTGAATCTGAATTTGCTGGTTCGAAACACAGACTATGCATGTGGCATATTACGCAAAAGCTTCCTGGAAAGGTATTTTTTCTGTCTTCTTGTATTTTTCGTTTGATTATTCCTGCGTTTTGATTACTGCTGAGTTTTTATCACCTGTGATACATACAAAATTACTTATAATGTTGGTGCTTGTTGAAAAGAGTTTGTACTGTTTTGGCTTAAGTTATTAGGTATCACCTGTGATACAAAATAACATATTAGGTATCACATGTGATAAAAAATAACATGTTCTTGTTCATTTATCACATATGATTATGCATATATATTTTTTTTCAAATCATTTGTTAAATTAGATGTGATATATTGTTTTCAGATATGTTCAAAAATCTATGATCACACTGACTTTAAAAAGAAGTTCAATCAAATTGTATGGAATATGTATATTGGTCCGGAGGAATTTGAGGATAAATGGGCTAAGTTATTGGACGAGTTTAGTTTGCAGAGTCATAAGTGGTTAACAAAGATGTTTCGTATACGTTCATCTTGGATTCCTGATGAACTCAAATAAGTACATTTTATTACTATCATTTATCCTAATAATTTGACTTGTTTTACTATATTATGTATGAGGATTGATACTTAATTGTTTACTTTTGTAATTCTCAGGTAAAAACAAGCATTTGGTGAAACTTAGCAATTATGGACTAATAATGGAGCAAAACGTGCATAAAGTGGAAGTCTACTGACATGGACAAGATCAAGTCAATTCTGCTCCAGATGCGCCGCATCTCACTCTCAACATGCGCCGCATCTCTATCAAGATATCACCAGATACGATCCAAGATACAAGAGGACATGCGCCGCATCTAATAAAGGGTTACGCCGCATCTTCTGGCGGTGTACGAATATTCCTGAATATTATAATCTTGGACCCCACGCGAAGTTAAGTACATGCGCCGCATCTACTTAAGTAGATGCGCCGCATCTTCCCTCAGACACAAACTATAAATACCCCGTAGACCAGACGCATTAAGGAGTTCGGAGGTTCGAAACCCAAAAACCGAAGTTCGGACAGCAGAGCAAGAGGACGAATTCAGTCAAGGAGGCAGCACAAGACACACCCAAATCAAAGATACAAGAGCTGTAAGAAGGTGCTGCATGTATTTAATTCATTAAGTAGTTTTGTTTTATTGTGTTAGCAAACTTTAATTCATCAGGATTGGTGGCTTGTGTAATGTGACAACGAAAGATTGCACTCCCTTTAATACTTGCTTTCCCATCAATTAAAGTTTATATGTTGATGTCTTTGGTTACTACTTATTAGTGCATTGATAACCTCTGTGTTTATTAGTGGCTTGCGGGCATTTGACTGCGGGACAAGATGTGGCTCCCACGGTTGTTTCTAAATTGATCACTTAGGAATAACTTTTAGACATAAGTAATCATTAAGGGTTTACTCGCCGATGAGAATAGGACCAACGAGAAAGGGTTAATTACATACACTTCATATAAAGCTATCAATAAAACAAGTGACAATCTACTTAATCATAAGGACAACCCTCTTATTGTCTCGAGTATCTATCTGTGTACGTGTGTGCTACTTGCTGATTCGTGCCTATTTGTTTATTTTATTATTTAATTGCAAACAAAACTGTGCCAGTCTCTCAGGCTGAAACCCCCTTGCGTTAGGATATTAAAATACTGATTAGAATAACTAGATAATACGTTCCACTCTTAGTGATCGACACTCTACTTACCATTATCTTCATACTGACCGGGTACACTGCTCGTTAAGTGTGTGTGTTATTGATAAGTCGGCTAAATATAAATTTAAAACTTGAGTAGGCATTAAAACTGCTAAACCGCAACGACACATCACGCGCATCAAGTTTTTGGCGCCGCTGCCGGGGAGTGAATTTTTATTATCTGTTAATTTGATTAGTATTTTAATTAGGTTTTTTTCTTTTTTATTAGATTAATTGCATCATTGTACTATTTTGCATATTTGTTGTATTGTGTGTTAATTGTTTTCCTTTATTTTTGTGTGTTTATTTTTGTTTGTGTGTTTAATTTTTTGTTTTTTTTTTTTTTATTTTTCGTATTTTTCTGTTCTGCTATCGTTGTACTGTGCTAAATCGAACGATACGGCGCATCTGATCTCTCAGATACGGCGTATTGCGTTCAATTTTTTTAAATACAACGCGTTTAATTAATTCGATACGACGCATCTTTTCCCCAAGATACGGCGTATCTGTTTTTAATAAGAAAATTTTTCTAAGCGATAAAGTAATACGACGCATCTGCTTTTGCAGATACGGCGTATCTGTTTTTAATAAAAATTTTTTTTCTAAAACATTAACGCCATACGACGCATCTTCTTTTGAAGATACGGCGTATCTATTATTTTAATTAAAAACAGTTTGCGAATTATTAAACAGATACGGCGTATCAATCTCTATCGATACGGCGCATCTTACTGAATCAAAAATCTTTTATTTTTAAACGTAACGAAAATACGGCGCATTAACTTTCGTTAATACGACGCATTTAATTTTAATTAGATAAATTGATTTTTGATTAATTAATTCGATACGGCGCATTCTTAAATTCTAAAGCGGCGTATCTATTTTCTGGATAAAGTCTGATTAAATTTTTAACGTATTAAGATACGGCGTATCCAACTTTTTGGATACGGCGCATCGTCTGCAGATATCAGCTATTTGTATTCTTATATCCGTTTCTATATTCATTAATTTCTCTTCTAGCGAACAAATCCTACTGATGCTTTTCGTGATTGTTTCAGAAGGATAATGGAAGGATACGGAGAACTAATTGACTTCGACTTCGAAGCCAATTTTATGAATGAAGTATTAGTGCATGAAAAAACACCCGAACATTACGATGGGGATTACATTGAACTTAATGACCTTAATGGACCAATGGAATCCAATGACCTGTTCATGGTTGATGCTGAATCTGAGTTAGAAGAAGGAGAAATTGTGGATAGTCCAAGAGTCAACGTTATTACTACTAGAAATTACGATGAATTTGAGGGATATGATGATTCTTGGGATTACGGTAGTAGGATCAACACCAATTGTGCTTACAATTTACAATTCCCATGCATGATTGGGTACAAGTGTATTGACGCCAATTTCTTTCCTATTTTATCAATCAATGTCATGTCTAGAAGCTTTTACAATTCTATTATGAGAAATAAAAAGGAGTATAAAGGAAAGAATGTAGTTGGAGCCTTCATTAATGTCCCGATCTTCGTTGGACGCTTCACTATTGTTACTGAGTTCGTAGTTATTGAAGACATGAATGCCTATTGTGACAGCAATATGGGTGACGTGATTGTTGGAAAACCATTTTGTAGGGAGATCACTATTAATGCAAAACGATTTGAAGGAAAGATCACCTTTCAATGTGGAAGCGACGTTATCACTTATATGATGCCCCGAACTCACCCTGGATTTAAACATGCTACTAATAGGGTCTGCTACAAATTCTCTCCATTCCTTTTTATTAGTAATGATGACATGAAGAGAGGAATTGAGTACCCATATCAATTGATGGGAGGATTCTACAAAGGAGTTTTGAATTTGGGACCTGAATATATACGAGACGATTCGGTTGTTAGATGGATCCTACGTGGCCATGTAGGAATCAATGATCGATACTAAAGTGCTGAACGTGAGTCTAACTTGAAGACTCTGGAATAAAGACAAGTGCTTACCGGGAGACAACCCGGATTTATCTTTTATAATTCTGTTTTCTGTGTCGAGTCAGTCCAGGCCGCACGAGGATACGGCGCATCTCAGTCCTGAGATGCGACGCATCCTCTGCAATGGTCATATCTTATTTTATTTTTCTGCATTTTTATTTTTTCGACTTTAAAACTATCTATCAGTTTATTTTTAATGCGGCGCATCCCAGGTTAAGGATGCGGCGCATCTTTATTCTGATCCGTATTTATTCCAGGCTCGATACGGCGTATCTTCTTCAATAAGATACGGCGCATCGACTGACCTGATGATTTTCAGTTTTAATTTTTTTTTAAGTTTTTTTTTTTTTTTTTTTTTTTTTTTTTTAAATTTTATTTTTCCTAACTACTAATGTGTTATGCAAGTTGAACCTTTCTTATCTTAGGTGTGTTTTAAAGTGTTGGTGGTATTATAGTTTCCTGGATTTCCTGTGGATACATCAAGTATGAAGCTTTAACGTTCTAATCCACAAGAAGTTGATTTTTGCTCTTATACTAATGGAGGATCATACCGAGCAAATCTCAGGGGAGTTTTTCCGTTCTAATTCTTTTATTTCCAGTTTTTAACCTTTTATACAAACAACGAGGACGTTGTTTAACTTAAGTGGGGGGATAGGAGAATTAGAACACTTAACACTTACTTGTCCTAAACTTTTTCAAAAATTATGCTTAAAATGTGCTTAATATATCAAACTTAAAAAAATTTTAGCATGTTTTTGTTTAAGATCTAAGTTACATAACTGCACACATGACATTATTTTCAAAAATTGTGATTTTTCAAAATTCACAAATCTATGAGTGTGCCGGTGACTTGTAAACTTTAGAACTTGGCTTGTATACTATTCGAGACCACCATAATGAGTATTATTTATATAATTGGAATGACTTGTCTAACTTGGTAAAATTCTAGGATTACACCAAATAGCCTTTATATGTTATGTGTTATTGACTAACTACACTGGTTAGTTAACCCCCGTATAAAACCTTTTGTTACTCTCATTTTTAGAGTAAGATACCCCTAGAAAAACACTCAGAGCCATTCCTTTCGTTTCTTACACCTATGTTTAAAATGTTTCGTTACACCTTAAACCTTAGCCTACCCTGTAGATTAGAATCCGTGGTTGGTTAATTGCTATAGGCAGAGTGTGTTTCCTTACATTACCTGTGTTCGCGTGCGTAATTCATTATCTTTGGTTAGGTCGGGAAATTGCACAATGCAAATTGGAGTGAAAGTAAATATTGTATATTTTTGAGTTTATTTTTCGTGTGTTTACTACTTTCACTATTACCGTTATTTCTGAAAGTATGAAAAGTATGAAAAAAATTATCCGGAAAGAAAGTTGTAGTGATGTGGTGAAATTTTACACATCTATGTTTATGTTTCAAGTCAAAAAAAAAAAAAAAAAAAAAAAAAAAAAAAAAAAAAAATCGAAAAAATGAGAAAAGGAAAAGAAAGAAAAGAGAGTTGGATGTTTATTTTAAGCCAACGATGTAGAGTTATGTAAGTGGTCGATATCACCACTATTTGTTGTATTATATCTATGGATTGAATGGGAATTGGCAGTTATGGGAACGCCAATTAAGGTTTATTCTTTGATTAAGATTTTGTTGAGTATAATTCGTGTCTACCTAAAGCGTGTGTTTCAAGTGTTAAAGCGTGAGTTATTCAATGATATGAGTCTTATTCATGGGATGGTTGGGATAGTGATTAACCACACTTAGGATTTTAATTTATTTGTTTTGTTTTGTTTATTTTTATTTTTACACCAATTTATATCCCAAATGTTATCCATACCCTGTATTGTTCTTTATCCAACCGAACCTTTGATTTATTGAGATTAGGGATTTGAGCAATCTTAAGTATCGTAGTCGTGGATTCGGCTATGTATTTATGATTTTGTCGCCCTTTTTGATATATTATTATTGGTGAAGTTTGGACCTATCTTTAGCCTATTCGAGTTAAGGATTTGAGCAATTGCAAGTATCGTGTTCGTGGATTCGATCATGTATTTGTGATTTTGTCGCCTTTTCTGGGATTTGAGATCGATAGTGTAAATAAGAATAATTAACCCTTTAGCCTAAAAACCCTTTTTACCGCTTTAGACTTGTTATTCCTTAGCTTTAGTGGTGGAGATGTGTATACTTGCCAAGCTTATGATAGAATATTCGTCGCGACTGGACAGTTAAACGATTAGATTTGATTTTATCGAATATTTTATTTTACTTCTAATTCGTTAAGTGTTTAGTTGTGTGATTATGAATTAAACGAATACATGCTTAAACATAAAAATAAATCCTAACATCTTTTAGGATACATTTTCATAAATGAAATTCTAAGGTTTACTTGGGGACAAGTAAAGTTCAAGTGGGGGGATATTTGATGAACTCAAATAAGTACATTTTATTACTATCATTTATCCTAATAATTTGACTTGTTTTACTATATTATGTATGAGGATTGATACTTAATTGTTTACTTTTGTAATTCTCAGGTAAAAACAAGCATTTGGTGAAACTTAGCAATTATGGACTAATAATGGAGCAAAACGTGCATAAAGTGGAAGTCTACTGACATGGACAAGATCAAGTCAATTCTGCTCCAGATGCGCCGCATCTCACTCTCAACATGCGCCGCATCTCTATCAAGATATCACCAGATACGATCCAAGATACAAGAGGACATGCGCCGCATCTAATAAAGGGTTACGCCGCATCTTCTGGCGGTGTACGAATATTCCTGAATATTATAATCTTGGACCCCACGCGAAGTTAAGTACATGCGCCGCATCTACTTAAGTAGATGCGCCGCATCTTCCCTCAGACACAAACTATAAATACCCCGTAGACCAGACGCATTAAGGAGTTCGGAGGTTCGAAACCCAAAAACCGAAGTTCGGACAGCAGAGCAAGAGGACGAATTCAGTCAAGGAGGCAGCACAAGACACACCCAAATCAAAGATACAAGAGCTGTAAGAAGGTGCTGCATGTATTTAATTCATTAAGTAGTTTTGTTTTATTGTGTTAGCAAACTTTAATTCATCAGGATTGGTGGCTTGTGTAATGTGACAACGAAAGATTGCACTCCCTTTAATACTTGCTTTCCCATCAATTAAAGTTTATATGTTGATGTCTTTGGTTACTACTTATTAGTGCATTGATAACCTCTGTGTTTATTAGTGGCTTGCGGGCATTTGACTGCGGGACAAGATGTGGCTCCCACGGTTGTTTCTAAATTGATCACTTAGGAATAACTTTTAGACATAAGTAATCATTAAGGGTTTACTCGCCGATGAGAATAGGACCAACGAGAAAGGGTTAATTACATACACTTCATATAAAGCTATCAATAAAACAAGTGACAATCTACTTAATCATAAGGACAGCCCTCTTATTGTCTCGAGTATCTATCTGTGTACGTGTGTGCTACTTGCTGATTCGTGCCTATTTGTTTATTTTATTATTCAATTGCAAACAAAACTGTGCCAGTCTCTCAGGCTGAAACCCCCTTGCGTTAGGATATTAAAATACTGATTAGAATAACTAGATAATACGTTCCACTCTTAGTGATCGACACTCTACTTACCATTATCTTCATACTGACCGGGTACACTGCTCGTTAAGTGTGTGTGTTATTGATAAGTCGGCTAAATATAAATTTAAAACTTGAGTAGGCATTAAAACTGCTAAACCGCAACGACACATCACGCGCATCATATACGTTCATCTTGGATTCCTGCTTATTTTATTGATTCCCCGTTGTGTGGTTTGATGAGGACGACATCTAGGTCTGAGAGTGAGAACGCCTTTTTCTCTCATTTTACGAATTCAGGTTCTACTCTTATGAATTTTATGAATTGTTTTGAGACGGCTATGGAAAAGCAGAGGCATATACAAGAGAGGTTAGATCATAAGACTATTGATTCTGTTCCGAAGTTTAGAACCTATCTTAAGATTGAACATCATGCATCGAAGGTTTATACTCGTCGTTTGTTCGAGTTAGTTCAAGCAGAGATATTTGCAGGCACATGGTATTGTCAAATAGATGCGAAAAATTTGGTTGAAGGATCTGAGGTTTCTATTATTAAAGAGACGAAATTTGTTGATGAATTTATGGAGAGTAAGAAAGCTAAGAAGAAAGTTAAGGATAATGGTAAGGATAATGATAAAGATGAAGAAGAAGAGCCACCAAACTTGTTTCGTAGAGTAGATGGACTGTATAAGGTATGTTAGTTTCTTAAAAATAGTGTTCTTTTTTTTCCTTTGTATTATCACCTGTGATTTTTACCTATCTTATTACTTTTTGTCCATGTAGGTCTTGCGAAACCAAGAAGATGGATCAGTTGTATGTTCGTGTCAACTTTTTGTTCGAGTTGGAATATTATGTAGACACATTTTCTGTGTCTTTAAGAACGCTAACATTGAAATGATCCCAAATCAATACATATTGAGGCGTTGGACTAAGAACCTTATACCTGCTGCTTTAAGGAACAAAAGGAACAGATATGGTGAGAAGGATGTGATTGTTGAGAATTATGCAAATGAGGCAAGTTCTATTGTTGATCATTGTGTGCATTTGTTGAGTAAAGACGAGGCTAGGTTGTCTGGTTTTGTCGAGAAATTGTGGTTGCTAAAGATTGATGTTGAAGCTGATTGTCCAAATCCTCCATCTAAGAACAAGCTTGATAATTTGGAGGAACTTGTTGGAGTCCCCAAGCCGGCTGTAAAAACTGTTAACAATCCATCTCTTTGTAACCCCAAAAGCCGTAAGAAGCGTATAAAAGAAGGTAAAGAGCAAGCTTTTGATAAGAATTCGAAGAACAAGAATACATGTTCACTATGTGGAGCAACAGATGGTCACAACAAGAGGACGTGCCCGAAAAAGTATTCAGGAGAGGGTGACTTGAATCAAGCAGAGATTACAAGTGAAGAATGTGATTTGGTTGAACCAGAGATTACAAGAAAAGAGGGTGTCTTGGATCAACGAGAGATTACAAGAGAAGAAGTTGACTTGGATGAACCAAAGATTACAAGAGATGAGGACCACATGGATCAACCAGAGATTACAAGAAAAGAGGGTGAGTTGAATCAATCGGAAATTACAAGAGATGAGGAGCTCTTTGTTCAAGCATAAATTAGATCATAAGTCGTTTGTTTCTTTTTTTATTTTCTTTTGTTGATTTTAAATTTTCCAGATTGTTTTGATGATATTTGAATAACAGATTTATACATGATTGTTTGATTATTAATGTGTTTTCATTATTACTGAGTTTTTATCACCTGTGATACAAAATAACTTATTAGTTATCACCTGTGATAAAAAATTACTTATAAGATATCACCTGTGATTCATTCAAAATGATACATTGGTTATTACTGCTAGTTGGTTTTAATGCTTTTCAATGTCATCATCATCAAATTTATCTTCTTCTTTTATTCTGAAGACTTCACATATAATTTATTTTGGTCAAATATAATTACAATATCACTGGTGATATTTCAGAATATCACTGGTGATATTTCAGAATATCACTGGTGATATTTCAGAATATCACTGGTGATATTTCAGAATATCACTGGTGATATTTCAGAATATCACTGGTGATACTAGTCTATAATTGACACTTTGTAATTTTATTTTCAGAGGGCTGTTTTTGCAAGGCATTTGTCTACATATCTACATTCAAAAGGAGATGAATTTATGAATCAGAAAAAAAAAACCAACAATCTTAAACATGAGTTGGAAAACAAAAAAAGAAAAGATAGACTGTGGTTTGTACATGATGTTGCATATGGAGCATTATGAAGGTAAGAGTGGAGCAAAATGGGAAATAGGCATGCTCAAAGAAACGAACAGAAGCCATCGAATGCAGATAAATAGCCTGAGAACAAAGTATTTAGCAAAGATTATGCTCCATGAAGTAAATGAGAAGCAAAAGATGATGTCTAGGAAAGTACAATTTACACAAACTCTTTTGTGCTGGTCATTAAGCACAAATTACTTTTTTTTTTATTTTGTTTGTGTATATATGAAGTATCACCTGTGATATATGTAGTATCACAGGTGATACTTTTCATTATTTTCATTTGTCAAAAGAACTATATGAAGTATCACAGGTGATATAAAAACATAAAAAAGTTTACACATAAATCAGTTAAGCTAATAATATCACTAGTATTTGTAGTCCTATTTTTCCTTTTACTAGTATGTGTCAAAAAAAATTTCAAAAAAGCCAAGGGGTGATTAAAAAGAAAAAAAAAGAGAGACACCTTTTGAGTTTTAAAAAAAAGGGAGGGACCACTTTTGCCGATTTAGGAAACTTACCCCACTAACCCCACCAACCCCACGTTCGGCCTTTCATTATCAACAAATATTCTCTAGGTCATTTTCTCTCTCTAACCATCATTAAAAAAACTACCAAAAAACTATCAAAACTAACCGTTTTTACCGTTAAAATCATAAATACAACACAAAAATGGAAGTATCATCGAGTGCACAAGCAGATCCAGAAAAAAAAAATGATTGAAAATGAACCTAGTCAGTCTGGAAATGAAGGTACGTTGCTTTCGACTAATTAGTTAGTTGTTTTAATAGTATTTCTAGTGATTTTCTACTTATTTATGAATTTTATTGCTTCATATGAATTTTTTTGCGTATTTTTTTGTTTATTTTTTTTGTGATACTGTAATGCATGTGATGATTATGTACTTGTTTTCGGTTTTATTTGTAGAATGAGAGATTGTGATGTATGTTGTGTTTTTGTTCAGTTTTGGTAGAATATGACTTTTGATTAGCATTTGAATGATAAGTTAGTATAACAGTTCTAGGTATCTTATTCTATTTTTGGTAGTATAAGATCTGTTATTATGAACAGTTGTAGTGGTTTTTTACAATTATGAGCACTTGAACTTATAAGTATCACCTGTGATATAACACAGGTTATTTGTATCACCTGTGATAAGTAGTAGTTTTATTCAATTTTTAGTAGTATATCACTTGAGATAATGAGCACTTATACTGATAACTTGTATATGTGATGTGATTTTTAGTTTATTATTTTTTTATTTAACGTGATAGATTTAATTTTTGCTTTTTTGAAAATAAAGGAGATGCAAGTAGCGAAGGGGAACTGGATACAAGTGCAGCTTTAAACGGTTAGTTTATTTTAATAAAGCTTTACATATAAAATTTGCATACATTGTCTAACTATCTAAAAAAAAATTGTATATGCAGTTGTGAAGACAAGTGAATTTTTGAAACTATCTCCAGAGGTTGATAAAACTAAAGGTATATTGTAACATATACATTTGTTTGCTTTAGAAGAATTAACTGTGATGAAAACGTGAATGTATGCGTGGTACCAGATTTAACATTTATCTTTTGTGATATATCACCAGTGATACAATGTCTATTTATTTATCATATATGATATTCGTAAAATTTAATTCGGATTTGTTTTTTGCAGGTTTAAGTTACAGAACAAAAAAGCAAGGGAAAGAAATGAAAAGCAAAAAGAGTGTCATAAAAAAGAAAAAAACTGATACAACCAAAACATCAACACCCTCTTCAACACCAACAAGTGTGAACCCATCAACACCGTCAACACAAACATCACCCACAAAATTCACAAAGACAACTGTAAGAAGATTCTCTCACGAGACAATACCAGAAAAAACAATACCTGAAATATCCTCTTCGATTCCAGCAAGATACATTACACCTTTAAGTCAAGCACCACCTGTGCAAACAACAACTGAAACAACACCAACATCAACACCAACAACAGTTGATGACATACCTTTGTTATCACCAGAAACAGCGATGGTTGTTTATACACAGGATCAAACAAATGTGTATGAACGCATCATTTGTGCGACGAAGAAAAAAGACTGTTGCAAAAAAGAAGGATGTTAAGGAGGGAAAAGGAATGAATGAAGAAAAAGAGGCTTCAGGAAAGAAGATAAAAGGATGTGTGCAGAAGGATGAAAAGAAGAAAAGAACGGCAAAAGAATCACCAAGTGCTATAACAAGAAGTGCTGCGAAGAAGCAACGATTAGAAGAGAATGTAAAAGAGAAAAAGAAAAACAATAAGGAAAATGTAAAGAAAAATGAACAGATGGAAGGAGGGTTGTTGGAAAAAGAAAAAGGGTTGAAAAGGAGAAGAATTTTGTTAAGAAGAAAGTTGAAAAAAAGAAGAATGAGGATGAAATGGATGATGTTGAAACGGTTGTTGAAAAAAAGAAGAAGGTTGTTAAGAATAAAGTTGAAAAAAAGAAGGAGGAGGTTGAAAATGTTGTTGAAAAAAAGAAGTATAAGGATAAGGGGAAAAAAATAATTGAAGATGAAGAAGATGAAGAAAGAGAAATATATTTCAAGTCGTTGAGAGCCAAGACGACTGTAAACCCTTTTGATGTTCGGTTAACTTAGCCAGAGAGAGGGAAAGGGTCAACAATGGGCTTTGGAACGTTGCTTGATTTCCCATTACAAGAGTCCTTCAAAGCTACCATACTTCATTTTAACGCATTTGGATGTTAGTACATGGAGATACATTGCTAATGGTGGTGTTATCAAAATAACTCGAAAAAGATGGAGTATTGGATATTCCAAGGGCCTAGACATTATGTTCAGAACGGATTGAAACAAACACATTACTCAAATTATACAGCTCGGTACAAAAGGAAGAGGAAAATACGTTGTCATGGTATAATTCAATCGAAGAAGGACAGATCTTGTTGAGAACTATCTGTGCTTTTTGGAAACGTTGGAAGTGGTGATACTCCCTATGTGAAGTATCATGTCTGAAAACGTATGTCAGCAGAAAGATCCCAAAAGATTGTGACTTCATTTGGAATGCAAAAATAGCAAATACTGGATGAAGAACAAATGAAATTGGTTATGGACCTCATTGTAAGAAATTCATGTAATTAACAATTCTACTTTAAATTATCTTTTATAAATGTGATGTAGGTTATCGACAGTGATAATTCAGTTTGGTTATCTTATCTGATTCTTTGTAATGTATCACCTGTGATAAAACACATGTCTTATGTATCACAGGTGATATAACACACATAAAAATAGTTGTAGTGGTTTTATTCAATTTTAGGTAGTATATCTGCTTTGATAATGAGTTCTTTTACTGATAAAACAGTTGTGGTTATCTTATTTGATTTTTGGTAGCATAATGTATTTTATTATGAACAGTTACAGTTCTTTTTTTGTAGTATATCACCTGTGATATAACACAGGTCATATGTATCACAGGTGATATAAGACACATAAAAATAGTGGTTTTATTGAATTTTTGGTAGTATATCTGCTGTGATAATGAGTACTTGTACTTATAACTAGTGTATGTAATGTTATTTTTATTCATTTAATAAAAGTTTATTTTGATTGAAAACAGCTCATTTACTTGCATTACACAAAATTTGAACAAATGAATGTTCCTCGTAAATGGCCAACAATTAAGAACTGGAACACAAAGCTTTTGGAAGAAAGGCAAGAGATGGAAATGAGAAGAGAAGAGTTTGGGTCAGTTATAATCATCGAAGAAGATGATGACGATCTAGAAAAAGAGAATCAAAAGCAGAGACAGGTTAGATATCACTATTGTTAAATTAAAAGAATAATAGATATCACTATTTTTAAATGCTTATTTGTTTTTTGTTTTTAAAAAAAAACAGATGGTATATGATAAATTGAAGAAAACTTTGATAGAGTTTTAAGACAAAAAAGAGAATTAGAAACTAGTACCAAAGTTAGCATGGAGATATACCCACGGGATGAAACAATTATGATGTTTTTTGAAAGATACAATGCTGAATTCAGATTAGGAATGAAAACCGATGAATTTGGAAGAGTGGTTGATGATGAGACAGGAACTAGTAAAAGAGGTAATGGAAATGATGATGATGAAGAGGTTAGTGATGGAGAAGATGATGATAATGATGGAAATGATGATGATGGAGGAAATGATGGAGGAAATGATGATGGAATAGATGAAGGTAAAAAAGTTGATGATGATGGAGGAAATGATGATGGAGTAGATGAAGGTAAAAAAGTTGATGATGATGGAGGAAATGATGATGGAGTAGATGAAGGTAAAAAAGAAGCAAGCAACATGGAAGGAGAAAAGTTGGATGAAGAACAAGAAAACGAAGAACTAAAGAAGAAACAGGATGCTGAAAAGGTAAGATATTAGTGATTTTAAAATAGTTATATCACAAGTGATAAAATGCTTATATATTTTGTAATAAAGTGCTTATATGTAATTAATTTTTTTATTTTTTTTAATTGAAAAAACAGGCTAAAGAAGTAGAATCTGCGAAAGAAACATATGAGGCAGCAACTGAAGTTGACGAAAAAGAAAAGGAACAAAATGAAAAAGATAAAGAAGCAGAATCTGCTGCAGAAGCTGCTGCAAAAGAAAAGGAACAAAATGAAAAAGATAAAGCAGCAAAAGAAAAAAAGTTACAAGTTATCCAACAACAAAAAGAAGCTGCTGAAAAAAGAAGACAAGATGAAATGAGAGCAAAATTGAAGGAACAAAAGGTAATAAAACAAAAATAGTAATATGAGAAATGGTAATATCTCAAATGATACAATCTAATAGTTTTTAATTCTTTAATAAAATAGGCTTCGGAAGAAGCTGCTGAGAAAGAGGCTGCAAAACAAAAAGAAGCTGCTAAGCAAGAGGCTGAAAAGAAAGCAGCTGAGAAAAGAAAAGAAGCTTTAAAGGAGCTTAATGAAAAAAGAGCAAAAGAAAAGGTTAGTTACTTTTGACTTTAAATTATCATTTTAAAGTAATATAAGATATCACATGTGATACTTAACATATCACATGTGATACCTAATTTTTTATTTTGTATCACAGGTGATATTTCATTAGAATATTAAGTATCACCTGTGATACAAAATAACATATTAGGTATCACCTTTGATATATATCAGTTATCATCTGTAATATATTTGTTAACATGAATTGTAATATATTTATCAACTTATTTCTCTTTATTTCCATTTTAATTTGCTTTCAATACAGGCTGAAAAAGAAGCTTCTACCAAAAAACAAAGAGATGAAAAACAAGCAACAAGAAAGGATAAAATTGCAGAATTTCAAAGCCCAAAAATACAACAAAAACCATTCGGAACTGGGAAGGATGTTGCTGAAGGGAAAAGGAAAATGAAACCATCAATATACTTGAAGTCACCATATAATAACAAGATGGCTAGTACGATGGATCCCTTAACAGATCAAGAAATGCTGTTGGCAAACAGCTTATTCTCAATGGAAGGAGACATCATGTAAGTTTTAAATATTTGTTGTTTCTCTTAAATTTATGATATTTATCACCAGTGACATATTATGCATACTTAAGAAACTGATATTTATCACCTGTGATACTAAACACAGAGAGGATGTATTCAATGATGGGATGGAAACAATTGTACCAAGAATATCAATGCAGTCACTTGCACCTGGATTGGAAATAGAAAATCACGTAATTGACGCATTTGTATCAGTTTTGAATGAAGAAGAAAGTAACAATAAAGATGGGAAAGGGAAGAGAAGATACTACTTCAGAGTAGATGCAATGGTAAGTATATTTAAATTTCAAAAATAGGTGTATATTTAGAGTATCTATGAATTGATTTTAAATTATCTCTTGTGATAAAACAGCTACCAGAGGTTTTGAAGCAGAGTAAAAACATACAAGTGGAGTTTAAGAAGTTTGATAAAACGATGAAAAAGGATGAAGCCAATCAGAATTTGAGAAAAGTAAACCTTGCTTTCTTCCCGATCATTGCTCACGATCATTATTATGTGATTGTTTTCAACCTTGAGAAAGGTAATGCTGCTATACTCGACAACAGTATATCTGGTGCAGATTATGAAGGCAAATACAAAGTTGTCTTTGAATTTGTGGTAAGAAATTCTTTAACTGAAGTCTATTTGTATACTTATATTTTATATGCATACTAATATCATTATATATAGATTGTAGTAAGTAATATCTTTAATTTTATGTCAATTTGCAGAAAGCAGTGTTTCTTCAATATTTGATGAGTGTTTGCCACCCATGTGTTAATCAACTTATGAAAGATGCTCCAGCAAAAGTTCCAAAGATGAAATGGAGAACTAAAGATAACAAGATTGACTGTGGCTTATACACGATGATTCATATGGAGACTTTTCAAGGTGAAATAGGACTGAAATGGAAGATTGACATCATGGATGAAAAAAATGCAAAATATAAGGAACAGATGAAAAAAATGAGGATGAGGTATGCTGCCAAGATCCTTTTGCATGAAGTGAATGTGAAACGTGCATTAATGTCAGAGAAAGCTATGGAGTTTGCTGAGAGATATCAAGACAAAGAAAAGATGAAAATCATGGTTGAAGAAGCTATTGAGAGAAAGATAGCTGAAGAAAACAAGTTGCATTAGATGAATATAATGTTTCTACAAGACAATTTATGTTTATGTTCAAGTATTCTTATTTTTATGGAACAGTGTAGATGTTTAAACTAGTTTTAAGAGTTAGATATTGCAAAAGCCGTTAGATAGTACTGCTGGGCCACGGAATGTGACGGACAGTGTCCAAGTTTGGGGTTACCTAAGAATGATGGCGCTCTATTAGGTCCCGAACCACATTCCCGGGTGCCAGAGATTGTACTCTGTCTTGTTATGGCTTTATGCTTAAACTAACTGTTAGGCATTACACTGATGAATGTAATCTGAATTTGAAAATACTTTTTATATATTTCCGGCGTGTGATTTTTTATGTATCACAAGTGATAACAAATATGATTTTTTGTATCACAGGATTTAACTTACTTTGTATCACATGTGATACTTAACATATATGATACTTAACATATCACATGTGATACTTAATATATATGATACTTAAATATCACTGGTGATACAATAAATATCACTGGTGATAAAGTAACTAGGTGATAAAGTTTTGTATCACAATATATCACATATATGATACTTAACATATATGATACTTAAATATCACTGGTGATACAATAAATATCACCAGTGATATTTATTGTATCACCAGTGATATTTATTGTATCACCAGTGATATTTATTAATAATAATTCATTTTTACATTTAACTAACCTAGTTACTTTATCACCAGTGATATTTATTGTATCACCAGTGATATTTAAGTATCATATATGTTAAGTATCATATATGTGATATATTGTGATACAAAACTTTATCACCTAGTTACTTTATCACCAGTGATATTTATCGTATCACATGTGATATGTTAAGTATCATATATGTTAAGTATCACATGTGATATGTTAAGTTTTGTTTGAAAATCACCTGTGACATGTTAAGTATCACATGTGTGATTTTGTATGTATCACAGGTGATACCTAATAAGTTATTTTGTATCACATGAGATACCTATTATGTTATTTTTTATCACAGGTGATACCCCATAATGTCAGTAGGAAACTACAGTCTACACAAACTCTTTGGGCTGGTCATTAAGCCCAAATTATTTTTCTTTATTGGGCTAGCTTAAAAGTCTATATATAAACCAATTAAAATAATAATTTCACAAGTGATATAAAAAGATATAAAAAAAATAATAATAAAAAAAAAAAAATATAATAATAAAATAACACATGCAAGGGTATAACCGTCAATAATATTGACACTATCTACCCTCTAAAGTCCCGCTACTCACATAACTTAAATTAATTCTCTCACCAATAACACACACTCAAAAAACACACAAACTCACAAAAACCGATCAAATTTATAGATAACCGTGCCATAGATCTCAAAAACACTAGAAAAGCAATAAAAATGAAGGATAAAGACGTCGAGGACATTGTAATGAGTCAATACATGATGAACATGGAGACAGAGGAACATGATGAGGAAAGTCCGACCAAAAAACCGACTAAAAAAACGATAAAAAAATCGTTTTCAGGTATAATAATCAACTTTTTTTTTCCATTTACATCTTTTTTTACTTGCCATTACTGCTTTCTATAGAGTTTATGATGAAGATATTGTGATAAATAGTTAGATTTCTATATTTAATGAGTTTTTGTTCATGTTTTTTATTTTATTGAAAAAACTGTGATTAGAAGTTAGGTTTTCATTATTCATAAACTTTTTGTTGATGTTAACAAATTAAAACATTTGAATAACAGATTTATACATGATTGTTTGATTATTAGTGTGTTTTGATTTTTGCTGAGTTTTTATCACCTGTGATACAAAATAAATTATAAGATATCACCTGTGATACAAAATAACTTATTAGATATCACCTGTGATACAATAATTTAAACTTATAAGATATCACCTGTGATTCATTCAAAATCACACATTGGTTATTACTGCTAATTGGTTTTAATGCTTTTCAATGTAACTGCAGAAGCTGAAAACGCTAGGAAAGCGGCAGAAGAATCAAAAAAAGCCGAAGAAGAAGCAAATAAAGTTGCTGAACAAGAACAAAAGCCAGACATCAAAGGCAAAAGAAAACTTGGAACTGTAAGGAAGATGCAAGCAAGAAGAAAAAAGATGCCAAAGTTAACAGTTGATGATTCACAAAAAAGAGTAACAAGAAGTGCTTCTCTGAAATCAAATCTAGATGAAGATGAGAAGAATGAGATGACAGATTCCCACAAAAAACCACAAAAAGAAGTCAAGAAAACCACCTTACGTACATTCAGGACAAGGTCTTCCCCCAAGCCATTGTTTGATGCAATGAGAAACTTGTCTAATGAAAGAAAGAGGTGTTTAAAGGAAATGGGTTTTGAAACAATGATAAACTTCCCATTGAACGGACTTCGAGGTACTTTAGGATTTTATGTGGGTGAAAATTTCTATCCAAACAGTATGGAACTAAGAATGGAAAGAGGTTCAATAAAGATAACAAGAGAAAAAATTTATGACATGTTTGGAGTTCCAATGGGAAGGAGAAAGTTGGATGAAATGGAATCAAGAGAATCAGATGATGATTTCTTTAGGATATGGAAACAACAGTATGCTTATCTTGGGGGAAAGGTGACACCAGCTGCTATAGCAAATGAAATTAACAGCACAGAAAATGCAGATTTCATGTTCAAAATAAATTTCCTTATGCTATTTGCAAGCACAATGGCCACACTTGAGAGTGGTGGAAAGTGTGCTTATATCGTTCTAAGAAATGTGAAAGAGGAAGATGATATAGCCGACATTGACTGGTGTGGCTACATACTTGATTGCTTGCAGGCAAGTAAGCATAACTGGGACGAAGTGAAGAAAGGGACTAACTACTATTATGGTCCACTGACATTCCTCTATGTAAGTTATGTTCTATGTTTCTAAAGATTTATTTAGTTTATTATATGTGATTATTACAAACAAAGAATAAAAACTTACACAATTTCTTATTGTTATGTACAAAAGCTGCTGTACTTGGATTCTACACACTTTCCAGCATTAAAAGTGATGCAACATAGACCAGCACTCAGAAGCTGGAACACAACAGTAATGAGAAAGAGAATCGATCTTGAAATGAATCAAGGATGTTTGGGAAAGCTTGAACTTCATGGTGAATTTAAACCAGATGAAGATCAAACTGGATGTCTAAATCTATACAAAGGGGCTGATATATACTTTGAAGAAGAAGATGAGAAAGAGGCAAAACCAGTGGCAAAACGGGTAAAATAAACTAACCTTGGATAACTGAATTCAAATGTTTTTATACATATACTCAATATCACATGTGATATTTCACTAAAATATCACATGTGATATTTCACTAAAATATTAAAAATGTTTTAATTTGTTATATTTGTTTTGTAGGATTTTTATCGGTCGATTGAAGCATCATTGATAAGAATTTCGAAAGAAAGGAAAAAATTGGTTGAAAATCTGAATGAGGGTTGTAGCAAGTATAATGAAGATAGATTCATGTACAAGTTATCTAAACGATACATGAAGATGTTCAATGTTAAAGACTTGCTTTTAACAGTTTCAGCCTCAGATTACGACAATTATGATGAAAATGAGAATGAAGAATCAGAAGTTGAGAAGGGTGGGAACGAAGATAGAACAATTGAAACAGATGTTGAGATGGATGACGAGATGGAAAGAGAAAATTCTGAGAAGGAAATAAATGATGATTATATAATGGAAGAGAATGACAAGAATGTTGATATAAGTGTTGAGAAAGAAAAAGAAGCAGCGGAAAAAGAGGCTGCAGTGGAGAAGCTTGGTGTAGATGAGGTTGCATTCGTTGATGATGATGCAGTGAAGAAGCCTGCATCGATTGAGGAGCTTAAAGTGCAGGTTCCTGCATTGGTTGAGGAGCCTGGTCCAAGCATTGAAAAAGACATGAAATCAGACATACCACCAACTACACAAATGTTAACAAAGAAAACAGCAAGAAAAAAAGTTGCAACACGAACTATGGAAAAGATAACAAGGGAATTGGACACGAACCCAGTTGCTGATATTGAAAAACAATCCACACAGGAAAACAAACTATCAACAGATGAAATGATGGTGACAGATGAACTGTTTTCAATGCTGGGAGACCCAATGTAAGTATCTTTTAGTTTATTAGATAATCATATGGCATTGGAAAAAAAGGGTTATTGTGCTTATAATTTCAAAATATATATTGTATAGGGAATTCGTGTTTGAAACAAGCTTAGGAGTTGTTACAATTAGAGATAATATGCAAACCTTAGCTCCAACTCTTAAGATTGAAGCGAATGTCATCGACAGCTTTGCTTCAGTTCTAAACTATGAGGAAAATCTGAATAACAAAGGAGTGAGAATGAAGCACTATTTCCACACAGCAATGATTGTAAGTATATAATAACATATTAGATGTAATTTCCATACATATGACATGTGTACTTAACATATCACATGTGATAATTCACTAGAATATTAAGTATCACCTGTGATACAAAATAACATATTAAGTATCACCTGTGATACATATTATTTATCACCTGTAATATATTTGTTAACAATATTGTTTGTTTATTTTTTAAAAACAGTCGAAAGATATGATTGAAGGGAAGATGAAAAACGAAAAGAAGCAAATTCAAGCATTCCATGAAAGCATGGAAAGTGTATTTAAAAAGAATGAAGTTGATATGGCAATGCAACACATTGAATTGGTAATATATTATTTCAAATATTATTGATTATTGATTTGTTATCTTTGCTATAGAACTAAAATTCAGTTTTTTTTTTTTTTTTTTTTTTTTTTTTATTTTTTTTTTTTTTTTTTTAAATAGGCATTCTTTCCGATCATTGCTCATGAGCACTATTACCTGGTAGTATTCAATCTCTTTAAAGGAACATCAGTCATCATCGACAACGCAAACTCTGGCCAAACTTATGATTCAAAGTACAAGCATGTGTGTGATCTTTTGGTAAGTAATGAAATCTTGAACATCACATTTGATAACCTCAGTTATATTTCATTTAATAAGAAGTAACATCAATTTAAAATATTTGTTTATACAGAAAAAGCTGTTTTCAAAACACTTGGAGCGATACAAGCATCCAAGAGCGTTAGATGTGATGGAAAAAAAGACTACCATCATGAAGTTAAAGTGGGGAACTAAGAATAACGTGGTTGATTGTGGCGTTTTCGTGATGATGCATATGGAAAATTACGATGGAGAAGCAGCTTCAAAATGGAACTTTGGTTTCCCAACTGAAGCAGAAGGCCAAACAATGGAGCTCATCAAGTTGAGAGTTAAGTATGCAACAAAAATGTTGATGCATGAAATAAACATGCATAGAGAAATGATGATTGAACATGCACACCAGTTTGCAATAGAAAACACAGACAAGGAAAAAAAACAACAGATGATCAAAGACAACATCAAGAAGAAGAAAGATGTACAAGACGCAATTCATGTTCCTAGTGCACTTTAGAAACTGATGCAGTTTATGTTGGAGCGTAGTCAAGTATTTTCTTTAAGCAGTTTAAAAACAATGTTGGTTCTATTTTACTATGTTTAGACTATTTGTTACATTTTTGTATGTAAGGTCGGTTATGTCATATGTTGGTACTATTTGGGTAAACTGAATGTAAGCTTCTTTATATATGACCAGGTGATAACTATATGTTATTTTGTATCACATTTGATACCTAGCACTTGAACTGATAAGTAGTATAACAGTTCTAGGTATCTTATTCTATTTTTGGTAGTATAAGATCTGTTATTATGAACAGTCGTAGTGGTTTTTTATCACATGAGATAAAGTAACTAGGTGATAAAGTTTTGTATCACAAGTGATAACAAATATGTTTTTTTGTATCACAGGATTTAACTTACTTTGTATCACAGGTGATACTTAACATATCACATGTGATACTTAACATGTCACAGGTGATTTTCAAACAAAACTTAACATATCACATGTGATACTTAACATATATGATACTTAAAATATCACATGTGATACTTAACATATATGATTTTGAATGTATCACAGGTGATACCTAATAAGTTATTTTGTATCACAGGTGATACCTAATATATTTTTTTGTATCACATGTGATACCTTATAATGTATGTAGGTAACTACAGTTTATGTAAACTTTTTGTGCTGCTCATTAAGTTCAAATTATTTTTCTTTATTGGTTTAGTGTGACAACATTTATTTAGCCAAAAAAAACAAATGATATAAAAAAAAAAAAAAAGTCTGTTTATCAGCTTAATTTTTAGGTTCATTTTTTATTAAGTGTCAAATTGATTGAAGTCCTAGGTTTCCTTTTACAAGTCTTTGTCAAAAAAAAACTTTCATAAAAGCCAATGGATTAAAAAAGTTACCTTTTAATATTAAAAAAAAAAAAAAAAAACGGATGGACCACTTTTGCCAATTCAGGAAACTTACCCCACCAACCCCACCAACTCCACCCTCAACCTTTCACTATCAAAATATTCTCTTTATCTAACAAATCATTTTCTCTCTCTTATCACCATTAAAAAAGCTACCATAAAGCAATCAAAACTACCCGTTTTTAACTGTTAAATTCATAAAAGTAACACAAAAATGCAAGAATCATCAAGTGTACAAGCAGATCCACAAAAAAAAAGATTAAAAATGAACATACTGACTCTCGAAATGAAGGTACGATGCTTTCGAGTAATTAATTAGTTGTTTTATTAGTTGTTTCTGTATTTTTTAAGTGTCTTTGATATAATTTATGAATATTTTCTTAAGTTTTTGTGAAGCAATGATAGATTATAGATTATATTTAAAAAATCTAGATATAATTAGCTGATTATTGAATGTGTTGTAGTCAATAGGTTATGTTGTTTATTAGATATTTTTTGATGAACTGACAGTTTGGGATTTTAGATTTTGTGATATGAGGCCTTATGTTGTACATTTTAGAAAGTTAAGTTATCAAATTAGTTCAAGTGTTTTGTAGTTTAATGAAAATGTCATGAAAATGCAGAGCATAAAATAGATGAAACAATTCCAAAAAGAAGAAAACAGTTACCAAGATTAGGATGTAAGAAAAAAGGACGTCATATGCATCCACTATTAGCAGCACATCGAAGAAAGTTGGAAGAAAAAAAGAAAAAAAGAATGCAGATGAAGAAACAACGGTTAGATGCGGCAAAATTAGAAAAAGCTGAAAATGAAGCAGCAAAGAAGGAAGAAGCAGGTGAAAAATGTAAAGAACAGGTTAGTTAAATGTAAAAATGAATTATTATTAATAAATATCACTGGTGATACAATAAATATCACTGGTGATAAAGTAACTGGTAATGTCCTATAACCTTCTTTACATTATGCCACAGGCTGAAAAAGAAGCTGAAAAAGAGTCTAATGCAAAGACAGAAGAAGCTGGAAAATCTAAAGAGAAAGAAGTTGAAGACAAGAAGAATGAAACAGCAAAAGGAAAAAGAAAAATAGATGAAACTGGGATTGATGAAAAAGAATTTGATATGGGTGAGTGTAATTCTGATGACGAAGAAAAGGAAGGGATTCATAAAAATGTAAAAAAGAAACAAAAGATGTTTACGACGTTGAGTTCAAGGGCAACTGTTAGGCCCTTTTTTGATGCAATGCATGGAATAAGCAAAGAGAGAAAGAAAGTTATAAGAGAAATGGGTTTGGTGAGTTGATTGATTTTCGATTAATGAAATACCAACAAGGCTAGCGTTTTTTGTAGTAGACAGTTTGGACGTAGAAACAATGAACCTTCGGCTTCCAAATGGTAATTTACAAATATCTCCACAGACGGTGAAGGAAGTTCTTGGGTTACCAAAGGGATCAAGGAGGTTGGAAACAAATGAAGGACAAAGAGAAAAGAAATGATCTATTTGAGGAAGAATGGAAAAGTCAGTTCAAAGATGAAAAGAAAGTTGACAAAAATGCATTATCAAGACAGATAACAAAAACAATAAACACAGATTTCATGTTCAGAATAAACTTTTTGATGCTAGTTGCAAATACCTTTGGAGAATGTGATAGCAACTGTGTTGTAAAAACGACGGTATTGAAAAATGTTCTTGAAGAAGATGATGTTAGAGAGATAGATTGGTGTAGATATGTATATGAATGTGCAAGATTGTCAAAAACTGATTGGGCAAGCAGAAAGAGGAATAGGACAGAGGTTGTCTATTACGGCCCGGTTACATTCTTGATGGTATCTCCTGATTTTTATTTTTTATTATTTTTTATTTTTTTTAGCATAACAAGTTTATGATTTTGAAAATATACATACATATGTTTTAAGTGTTAAAAAAAGACCATGTGATAGTATCACCTGTGATATATGAAGTATCACATGTGATATATGAAGTATCACCTGTGATATATGAAGTATCACAAGTGATACTATTTATTATTTTCACAATTTATACTATATGAAGTATCACCTGTGATATATGAAGTATCACAGGTGATACTATTCATTGTTTTCAATTCTTAAAAACTATATGAAGTATCACCTGTGATATATATAATATATATATATATATATATATATATATATATATATATATATATACTTAATAATGTTTTTTAATATAATATTATAAATGGTTGTTGAAACAGCTTGCATATTTACAATATAAGAAGTTTGATCGAATGAGTGTTGCAAGAAGATTACCAGCTTTCAAAAGTTGGAATGCAAACTTGTTGAAAAGTAGAGAGACTCTGGAACTAGATTACAAAAACTTTTTTGGGATAGTCAACATTATAGGAGCTCTGAATGAACAAGAAAAAACTGCTCAAAAGGAGGTGAGTATATGATATCTCTAGTGATATTAGATTATTTTTGTGTTTAAGAGTGTAACTGATGATTTCTTAAAATTTAAATTCAATTACAGGAAATTTATGAAATGTTAGAAGACAAAATAGAAGGTATTTTGAGTGAGAAACAATTGTTTGAAGAAACAGTCAAGGAAAGTCTAGTAAAGTTTGGAAATGATCAAAGGCTTATTGAATATAGAGAAAGATTAAAGCAGATTTTCAGAAACGCTAATGATAATTTCCAAAGAAAAAGTCCTTTCTATTATTCATCAACAGAATCAAGCTCCATCAAATTTGTAACAAGTGATGATGAAGATGATGACAATGGTGAATCTAATGATAACAATGATAACAATGAAAAGACAGAATCTGGACATCAAAATAGAGAATATGGAGATGAAAATGGAGAATCTATGATATTTGATGATGATGAAGCTGACAAACAAGATGCCACAAATGACAATAATGCAGAATCAAACTCTGATAAAGACGAAGGTGCACAAGGAATGGGAAAGGATGAAACTGCATCAAACAATGAGGGCAGTAGTACCAAAAATGATGTAGATGCGGAAAACAATGAAACAAAAAAGGTTACAAGTCAAAAAATTGAAGGTGAAAAGATGAATGAAGATGAAAAAATTCAATGTCAATTTAAAGTTGATGATGATTTATCTTTCTTTGAGGAATTAATTGCTAAAACCGATGAAGAATTTATGAAAGAATTGAGAGAAATTCAACGAAAACAAGCCAAACCGCTTGAAGATTTAACCGATGAAGAATTTATTGAAGTTTTAGCTGAAGCGCAAACATTTGGGAATCAGGAAAAGGTAGAAGAAAAAGAAACGGAACAAGCAGATGCTTCTTGTCAACAAGAAAAACAAAAGCAACAAGCAAGTTCATCTTGTTGTAAAAGCAGGGAGCATAATTTTGAGTTCACACCAGGATCACAGCCAACCTTTGATCTAGGATTTGATAGCCCTGTAGTAGACTCAAAACCATGCAAAAAATCAGAGTCAAATGATGAGGAAAAAGAATCTTGGTGCTTGCAATCACCGTATATAAACCAAAAGGTCAGCACAACAACAGAGCTAAAGAGGATGAAATACTCTTGGCAAGAAGCATCTTTTGTATGCAAGGAGACGAAGCGTAAGATTAACTTTTAAATTTTTATTAACTTTAATTGAATATATCACAGGTGATACCTCAGTTGTTCTTTTTAACAAATGAAAGAAATGATTAGTATCATCTGTGATATATCAAAGAATATATAATATCTGAAGTTTCTTATACTTATCACCTGTGATATTCTCAAAAACAGAGAGCAAGTTTTCAACGACCAACGTGTAGGATTGATGAGAATGAATGTCCAATCACTAGCACCAGGATTGAAAATTGAAACTCCTGTGATCGACACATTTGCTTCAATCCTAAATTACGAAGAATGGGAATCAGAGAAAGAGATGAAAAGGCATTACTTTTATACATCAATGATGGTGAGATAAATTTAATTTAAAATAATGTACTATAATTGAATGTGTTTATGTATTAACTTAATTTAACTTGTTTTCAATTATCAAGCAGCTGCCTGGAGTAATAGAAGATAATCGAAAACGCATGCTTTCCGAAGAAGAAATAATAGATAAACAATATGATGAGTTTGCAAAGATGATTGCAATTCAGATGGAAGATGATATAAGGAGGCTACAATTTGAAGATGTTAACTTGGTATATCATATGACTTTTATAAATTAATGAATGAACTTAGTCTATTATCTTAAAACTTAAATCATTTTTATAATTTCATGAAAACAGGTTTTCTTCCCAATTATAGCGCATGGTCATTACTACCTTATAGTTTTCAACATCCTTAAAGGAACATCTGTGATAATAGATAACAGTGATTCAGATGGGACATTTGAAGGAAAGTACCAAGAAAACTATGATCTTGTGGTAAGAAAAACTATTCTGAAGACTTCACATACAATTTATTTTGGTCAAATATAATTACAATATCACTTGTGATATTTCAGAATATCACTGTGATATTTCAGAATATCACTTGTGATATTTCAGAATATCACTTGTGATATTTCAGAATATCACTTGTGATACTAGTCTATAATTGACACTTTGTAATTTTATTTTCAGAGGGCTGTTTTTGCAAGGCATTTGTCTACATATCTACATCCAAAAGGAGATGTATTTATGAATCAGAAAAAAAAAACCAACAATCTTAAACATGAGTTGGAAAACAAGAAAAGAAAAGATAGACTGTGGTTTGTACATGATGTTGCATATGGAGCATTATGAAGGTAAGAGTGGAGCAAAATGGGAAACAGGCATGCTCAAAGAAACGAACAGAAGCCATCGAATGCAGATAAACAGCCTGAGAACAAAGTATGCAGCAAAGATGATGCTCCATGAAGTAAATGAGAAGCAAAAGATGATGTCTGACTATGCCTTGAAATTTGCAGCTGAAAATCCAGATGAAGAAGAAGTAAAGAAATTGGTTCAGGAGGCTATAAATAGAAAGATTGAAGAAGAAGAAGAAGCCCTAAAGCCTGGATCAAGTGGTTATTAGTTTGACATTTAATTTTTGTATAGAAACTTGTACTGTCGTAGTTTATGTTTCTGAAATAGTGTACACAGTTAAGCTAGGTTTAAGAATTAGATATTGCAAAAGCCATTTTTTGTAGTACTGCTTTGCCACGGAATGTGACGGACAGTGTCCAAGTTTGGGGTTACCTAAGAATGATGGTGCTCTATTAGGTCCTGAACCACATTCCCGGGTGCCAGAGATTGTACTCGATTTTGTTATGGCTTTGTGCTTAAACTAAGAGTTAGGCATTACACAGATGAATGTAATCAGAATTTGAAAATATTTTTGGGTGAAGTAAATATAAGCTTCTTTTATAAATTATGAGTGTGTGATTTTGTATGTATCACAGGTGATACCTAGAAGTTATTTTGTATATTAAATATTAACTGTCATTTTATTATTTTATCCGTTATTTTTGTATCACATGTGATACCTAGAAGTTATTTGGTAAACTGTAGATACCTTCCTTACATTATAAGGAATTTTAGGTGATACCTAAAATTAGATATTAGGTATCACCTGTGATACAAAATAATTTATTAGGTATCACCTGTGATACAAAATAATTTATTAAGTATCACTTGTGATACATTCAAAATCACACATTGATTCGTACTATTGCTCAATAGAGCTTAGAAGCACTGTTTTTCGAAAGTACTTGGTACACTTATTCGTCTATTTGTGATATCAAAAGACATTTTTTTTATTTGAAATTATGGAATACTTTGATATTTTTAATATTTTCGATTTTATGGAATACTTTGATATCTATCATCTGTGATACATTAAACTGTGATAAAGCTTTAAACTATTTTGGCTAAGGTATTATTTATCACCTTTGATACAAAAAAACATATAAGGTATCACCTGTGATACATACAAAATAACACTGCTAATATACAAAAGAAACTTATATTCAGCTTATATTCAAATTCTGATTACATTCATCTGTGTAATACCTAACACCTAGTTTAATCATAAAGCCATAACAAAATCGAGTACAAACTCCGGCACCAGGGAATGTGGTTCGTGACCTAATAGAGCACCATCATTCTTAGGTAACCCCAAACTTGGACACTGTCCGTCACATTCCGTGGCCCAGCAGTACTACAAAATGGCTTTTTCTATATCTAATTCTTAAACCTAGCCATAACAAAATCGAGTACAAACTCCGGCACAAGGGAATGTGGTTCGGGACCTAATAGAGCACCATCATTCTTAGGTAACCCCAAACTTGGACACTGTCCGTCACATTCCGTGGCCCAGCAGTACTACAAAATGGCTTTTTCTATATCTAATTCTTAAACCTAGCTTAACTATCTACACAATTTCAGAAACATAAACTACGACAGTACAAGTTTCTATACAAAAATTAAATTTCAGAAACATAAACTACACAATCTTTCATCATATCGCACTTTCAACATGATCTGCTTCCTGTTCAGCTTTCCTTTTCTTTATCGCTTCTCTTATCACCTTTGCTTTCAGTTTATTGTCTGGGTATCTCTCTGCAAATTTATGTGTCTCGTTGCTGATATTTTCTCTTTGAATATTCATTTCATGTGTCAAAATCTTTGTGGCATACTTGATTCTCAATCTTGTTATTGCATTCTCTTGTTCATTTCCTTCTGTTGGAAACTCCAGTTTCCAATTTTTCTCAATCTCTCCATTGTATTGTTCCATATGCATCATCACAAAGACTCCGCAATCAATGATGTTCTTTTTGGTTGCCCACTTAAGCTTCATCACTGTTGTCTTTGATTTTTTTATTTGAGAAGCCTTTTTGTGTTTGTGGGATTGCAAATATCTTGAAAATAGTTTTTTCTACACAAAATAGAAAATTGAGTTTATTAAAGACATCTCATTTAAGCAGTATGCATAATAATTTAAGCACGCATCATAATTTAAGTATAGTCTTTAATTACTTACGAGAACATCGCACTCCTTCGAGTATTTGCTTTCGTATGTCTGCCCTGAATTAGAGTTGTCAATGATAACAGAACTTCCTTTGGAGAGATTGAAAACAACCAGATAATAATGTTCATGCGCAATTATTGGAAAGAATGCCTGTATTAATTGTAAACAAAAATTAGAGTCATTTTAATACAAATAAAACATATCACATGTGATACTTAACATATCACATGTGATAGTTAACATATCACATGTGGTACTTAACATATCACATGTGATATTTCAATAGAATATTAAGTATCACCTGTGATACAAACAAAAGTTAAGACTCATAATAATTGAAATAAGTTGTTACCAATTCTACTTGATGCAACGATTCGTCATCTTGATTGTTTTTAAACACAGGTTCTAAGTATGAACAAAAATCATTATATGCTTTTCTTCATCTTGCTTTTTTGCTTCCACTATTTGACGTGTCTGTTTTTATATATCAACATATGTTATAAGAAACAAATTAAGATTTTAGTAATTAAGTTCTAATTTTTTAGGTACTTACCAGTATTCCAGTATGAAAAAATTGTTTCATCTTTGGTCCATAGTTGTTGATTGTTTCTTCGTAGTTTAAAACTGCTGCAAAGGTGTCGATTACACTAGCTTCCACTTTTAGTTGTGGTGCTAGGGTTTGCATGTTGTCTCTGATCGCCGCTGCCTCCCATGCCCATTCAGTTTGAAACACAAATTCGCTATACAAAAAGATAGACCATAATTAGATATATTATTAACAAATTCCTATATGATTGTTTAATTAGATAAAGCATACTTACTATGGATCTCCTTCCATTGAAAATAAAGTATCTGTAACCATAATTTCATCTAGCTTTATTGGAATTTTTATGTCAGTTTTCTGGTTCATATACGGTGAAACCAGAATTCTTTTTTGAACGACATTTATTTTCTCAATGTAATCATCATCACCCCTTTCATTTTTTTCTTCATTCGCAGCTTCATCATTATCACTACCAGTTTCCGTCTCATCACTTCCAGTGTCCGTATCGTCATTCACAGCTTCATCATCATCACTTTTCACAGTTTCCGTTGCAATTTTTTCTTCATTCACAACTTTATCATCATTCACAGTTTCTATATCATTTACAGCTTCATCATCATCACTACCAGTTTTCGTTTCACTTTCGTCGCTATTCACAACTTTATCATCATCATTCACAACTTTATCATCACTATTCACAACTTTATCATCATCATCATCATCATTTTCTGTTTCAATCTCGCCATTGCCATCATCTTTTTCTTGTTCACTTTCACTATGTTTTACATTCTCAGTTTCTTTGCTGCTAGTTTCTTTGTCCTTCTCATCACCATTGCCATCATCATTGTTGCCAACATCACTACCATCGTTGTTGTTGTTATCATCACTCTCTTCTTCTTCATCTTGATCAAAATCCACAACATTGAACATTGTTTTGTATTTCTTACATAACATGTTCATTGTTTTGTCATCCTTGAACTTCTGCATACCATCTTTGATTGTCTCATCCAACTCTTCTTTTTCTTTTGAAATTGTTTCAAATTTCTCTTTAATTTTTGCGTAAAACTCCTGTAAAACGAGCAAGTTGGATTAGTTTTTTAATCTATCACATGTGATACGTATGACATGTAAAATTATATGTAATATTAGTTATCAGTATAAGTTATATCACCTGTGATACATATGACTTGTGTTGTATGTAATATTAGTTATCATCATCACATATGTTTTATCACTGGTGATATACTACTAAAAACTCAAAAAAATCACCAGTGATATTCTGAAATATCACCAGTGATATTCTGAAATATCACCAGTGATATTCTAAATATCACAAGTTATATTGTAATTATATTTGACCAAAATAAATTACATGTGAAGTCTTCTGAATAGTTTTTCTTACCACAAGATCATAACATTTATCACTGGTGATATACTATCAATAATTGAAAAAAATTAAAACTAACCTCTTTTGTTTCTGGTCTTTTGGGAAGCAATGGCTCATTGTAAACATCAGCTCCCTTGTATAAATCGAAACCAACTTGTTCTTCCTTAGGATCAAACTCTGGATGGTGTTCCAGCTTTCCCAAGCAGTTTTGTTTTGTTTCCATCAAAATCCTCTTCTTCATTGCTTGAGTGTTCCAGCTTCTTATTGCCGGACGGTGACGTATTACTGGAAAGCTTGGAAAATTGGTTGAATCCAAGTATAGCAGCTTTTTTATACAAAAAATAAATTCGTGTTAGATTATAATATTTGAATCACTTATGACTAACTTATAGAAACTTTTAAAATAACTTACACATAAGAAGGTAATCGGCCCATAGTAGTAGCCTGAGTTCAACTTCACATTATGCCAGTTTTGCTTACTTATCTGTAAGCTTTCCAGTATGTAACCACACCAATCAATATCCTTTATATCATCTTCTTCTTTGACATGCATCAGCACCGTCGGCAGCACCTTTCCTCCATTGTCTATTGTTCCCATCGTGCTTGCAAACAGAGTTAGGAAGTTAATTATAAAGGTGAAATCAGCATCAAAGGTGTTTGATATCTCCATGGATATCGCTGGTGCTGTGATTTTTGCTAGATGAGAGTATTGATTTTTCCATTCTTGTATGAAAGCATCATCAGGTTCTCTTTCATCTAGGTCTTGTAATTTCTTCCTTCCCATCGGGACACCTAGCATATCGTTAATTTTTTGCCTTGTTGCCTTAATAGATCCTTTTTCCAATCTTAGTTCCATGCTTGGTGGATGGAAACTTTGTATCACATGGTACACTAAAGCACCCGGAAGTTCAACTACAGGGAAGTTGATGAATCTCTCAAAACCAATGTTTTTCAAGCACTTTTTCCTAGCATCTGATAAACCGACCATTGCATCATACAGAGCTCTAGGTGATGTTCTGATTTTGCAGGTAGGATACATCATATCTTTTTTTTATTTTTTTTTTCCTTCTTTCCTTTTTCTTTTTTCATTTTCTTATTTTTATTCTTGACAATATCCTCCTCCTCAGAATCTTCTTCTTCATCACTTTCCAATTTTCTTTTTTTGGCTATTTTTTTAGCTTTCTCTCTCTCCTTCTCCTTCTTCTTTTCAGCCTCTTCTCTTTTCTTCATTATGCTTTTTTTAACTTTAGATCTAAATAACTGCTTTACTCTTTTCCTCTTTTGTTCTACAACAGGTTTTTGTCCTGATGTGGATGTCCCTTTATCATCTGCATATTTAAAACACATAAAAGATATAAGTCCCAAACTTATCACACATGATACTCAACATATGACATGTGATACTCAGAATATCACTTGTGATATATAACTTATCACATGTGATATTTCACTAGAATATTAAGTATTACAAAATAACACCTTAGGGTAATGCAGAAGCCAAATGCGTCTTCTGTGGCTTAGTTGCAGCCGACGCCTTCGGCGAAGCCGATGGCGTCTTCTGTTGCTTAGCCACAGAAGATGCTTTCGGCTTCTCTAGAATATCAAGTATCACCTGTGATACTTAATATTCTAGAGAAGCCTAAGGCGTCTTAGCCGCAGAAGACATTAAGTATCACCTGTGATACAAAATAAGCTATGACATTAAGTGACATTGATTTTCTATCTTATATAACAACCAATAAGCAACTTTTAATTCCTAACTTGTATAACAACCAATAAGCAACTTTTAATTCCTAAATAAGCACTAACGTAGAAACCGAAGGCGTCTTAGCCGCAGAAGACATTAAGTATCACCTGCGATACAAAATAAGCTATGACATTAAGTGACACTGATTTTCTAACTTATATAACAACCAATAAGCAAATTTTAATTCCTAACTTGTATAACAACCAATAAGCAACTTTTAATTCCTAAATAAGCAATAACGTAGAAGCCAAAGGCGTCTTAGCCGCAGAAGACATTAAGTATCACCTGTGATACAAAATAAGCTATAACATTAAATGACACTGATTTTCTAACTTATATAACAACCAATAAGCAACTTTTAATTCCTAACTTGTATAACAACCAATAAGGAACTTTTAATTCCTAAATAAGAACTAATGTTGAAGCCGAAGGCGTCTTCTGTGATACAAAATAACATCTTTTGTGGCTTATCCGCAGCCAACGGCTTTGGCTGTTGTTTAGCCACAGAAGACGCCTTCGGCTTCACTAGAATATTAAGTATCATCTGTGATACAAAATAACATCATTTCACATGTGGTTTTGTGTGGCTTAGTACGCCTTCGGCGAAGCCGAAGGCGTCTTAGCTGCATATAACTTCTTCAATAAATGCTTCTAATGTGTTTGTTAACTCTTAAAACCTAATTTCTAGTGCGTTTTTCTTCACAAAATCACTATAAACATCAATTATTCATTCTAAAATCATAATATCTTCACAAAATCACTATAAACATCAATTATTCATTCTAGGGTTTCGGTATACCTGAAATTGGACTGTTGACTGGTGTTTCCTTCATCCTTTTCGCCGGAGATTCCATTTTTTCTGATCGATTGGTGAAATGCATGTAGATCCGGCGTTTTTTACGGTAATTTTGATCGGTTTTTTGTTGTGAGTAGTGTGTGTTTTTAGTGTGTGTTTGTTGGTAGAAATTATGAGACGAAAATGAGCGGGTTAGTGTTTGTGTTTTCTTGTGAATTTATGAAATTACCCCTCCGTGTATTTTTTTAATAGCAATTGGTATGATCTCAGCAATTGATTAAATTTAAATCAATGGATGTGGTTTGTCCCTTGGTATGTGAGTGTTTTATGGTTTGTAGAATAACTCAACTCAAACATTTTAACCTTAACTAAAAAAAAAAAACACCCTTATCATAACTCAACTTTAACTCAACATTTTGGGCTCCACCTTTTAAAAAATTACAATTTACAAATTAACCCTTTAACTATTTCATTCATTCAACAACTTAATATTTCATTAATAAACTTAAAAATTACAATACAAAATAAAAAACGTTACGAATTAAAAAAAAAAAAAAAAAAAAAAAAAAAAAAAAAAAAAAAAAAAAACTGCTACTAAAACACTGGGTCTAAAATGTAAACACCACACTACCACAGGGACTAAACTGCAAATTTTAGTCATATATCATCTTCCCCATTTGTTTCTTGCTGGACACACTAAACACACACATAGTGAAAACACACATAAACACACTTAAGAACACACACACCGCAAAATTACAAAAGCACAAAACAACTAATTTCAATCATGGGGCGAAATGAATTTATTATTATTATTATTATTATTATTATTATTTTTTTTTATTTCATGCCTTCACGCAGCGTGTTGATGCAAATAATGTTCTAAAAATGTTATTTATATCTTTCGATTACTTCACGTTTTGAGGATGACAAAATGCGAAATCACGTTACGTTAAAATTAACGTAAACAAGTTTTTAATCGGAAGATCCCGTTTCTACGCAAATCACTCTAGAACAAATTTACAACTTGACAAATGATCAAAGAAGTGAATTTGTGTTTTGAGCGTTCACATTTTAATGGGACAAAACATTTTTTTTCAAAAATACATATGACAAATTATTTTTGAATTATTAAGAAATGTTTTAATGGAAAAATATGTTTGAAAATCACAACAGCTATTTTTCCCCCCAAAATCAGCTCCAACCTTCCCCAAATAAGTTTTCACCAGAAAAGACAAAATTTGAAGCGTCCTAGTCTAGGACGGCTCCACGGTTCCACTAAATTTAGTGGAGCCGTGACATGTTTAGTGGAGCCGTCCGTACAAAACTTTCTGTAACGTTCAGATTTTTCTTGCCTATAAAAACCAACCCCATTCACAGTTTTTAGGCATCCTTACACACACAAAACTTTCTGAGTTGAATACTCTCTTCACACTTTCTTTCTTAGATCATTTAGATTAGTTTTTCTTTTGTTTAAGAGTGATCCAATCATCCTCAAAGTGATCATCTTCATTCCTCTTCACTAGCAAGAGAAGAACACAAGTATCCAAGTTGATACAAGGTGTTATCATTCCTCTTCATTATCAAGAGAAGAACACAAGTATCCAAGTTGATACAAGGTGTTATCATTCCTCTTCACTAGCAAGAGAAGAACTCAAGTATTCAAGAAGATACAAGAGTTGTAGTTGTTAGGTTTTTGTAACACTTGTTACATCCTTGTTGTATCTTAGCATACATCAAGATTATCTTTCTTTTGTGAGAGTGTGAGTGAAGATCATTGTGATCTTAAGAGATAGTGAAGATCTCTTAAAGCCATTGGGCTTGTGTGTGAGTGATCAAAGGATCTAGAGTAGTTAGATTAAGTAGAGTGAAGTGAGAGTTGATCTTTGTGATCGTGGTGATCTCTTGTAGCCATTGGGCTTGTGTGATTGGTCACGTGGACCTTGGTAGATTGGTGCTAGCTAAGATTAGCACTCGACATTTAGCTTGGTGTCGGTAATAGGATAAGCGACGTGTACGGTTTTCTCCGCCTGAAGGGAGGTTGTTGACATAGTGCTTGAAACTCTCGAGTGTGGTACTCGGGGAGTGGAGTAGGGCGAAGAAGAGCTTCGTAGCCGAACCACTATAAATCCTTTGTCTCGGTTTGATCTTTCCAACTCTACTCTTTACTTTCATTATTTTGTATTAGTTAGTTTAGTGTGTAGTTCATATTGGTGTTGATTGATTACACATAGAGTTTGAATCAAAGTTTCCAATAGCAAACTTTTAAAACAAGATTTTTTAAAAGAAATTAAATCCGGTAAACTATTCAACCCCCCTTCTAGTTTCCCACAATTGGTATCAGAAGCCACGTCAGTCAAGATTTTAAAGTATATTTTATTTTAAAACTTGAATCGATCAATGGATTCCGACAAATATCTAGAAGGGCAATGTATGCAAAGACCACCACTTTTTGAAACCGATTGTTTTATATATTGGAAAACAAGATTCGAAACATATGTAAAATCAAAAGACATTGATCTTTGGCATGCTATTACCGAGGGTGACTTTCAACCTATTCAAATGAATTCGGAAACTAAAAAGGATGAAATAGTTTCTTATGATAAACAAAGTGATGAACTTAAAAGGAAATTAGCCCAAAATAATGAGGCTAAAATGATGATTTATAATGCTTTGCCTAAAAAGGAATTTGAAAGAATTTTCATGTGTAATACGGCAAAAGATATTTGGAAAACTTTGTTAGTCACTCACCAAGGTAATAACCAAGTCAAAGAGAACAAGATAGATCTTCTTGTTCAACAATATGAACAATTTTCCATTACGGAAGATGAGTCAATAGATAATGCTTTTGCTAGATTTAATACTATTATTACTAGTCTTAAAGCTCTTGATGAAGGTTACTCTAGCAAGAATTATGTTAGGAAGTTCCTTAGAGATCTACATCCTAAATGGAGAGCAAAGGTCACCGCCATAGAAGAGTCAAAGGACTTGGCGATGTTGTCACTCGATGAACTAATAGGAAACTTGAAAGTTCATGAGATGATAATCAAGAAGGACTCCGACATAGTCAAAGGCAAAAGCGAGAGAGTTAGATCTCTAGCATTGAAAGCCAAGAAGGAGACTAGTGATGAGGAATGTTCGAATTCCGATAGTGAAGATGAAGAATATGCACTAGCCGTTAGAAACTTTAGAAAGTTCTTTAGGAGGAAAGGTAGATTTCCTAGACAACCTCGCGATGAAAGGAGGTCATCTCAAAAGAATCGTGATGAAAGGAAAGGGACAAGTGATAGGAAATGCTATAGATGCGGAGATCCTAATCAACTCATAGGAGAATGTCCTAAACCACCGAACTCCAACAACCAAAGAGCTTTTGTAGGAGGCTCTTGGAGTGACAGCGGTGAAGAAGAAGAGAAGAAGCTTAACGATGAAACATGCCTAATGGCTCAAGCTTCTAACGAGGTACATTCCGACTCTTCTTATTATAGTGATAATAATTCGTCAATAGATGATAGTGAATTGCATGACGAATACAACAAATTATGTGTAGTTAGTACTAAGATCTTAGGTAGAAACACAAAGCTAAAATTAAAACTAAAAGAACTAGAACTACAAGTTTTAGAATTAAAAGATCATGTCAAGAGACTTGAGAAAAACAAAGAAGTAGACTTAGGATGTGGGTCATGTATAAGTCTTCAAGTAGAAAATGAAAGGCTTAAAGAAAATGCTTTAAGAATCATTAAGTTTGATGAAGGAACCAAAACACTTAATGATATACTTGAAAACATTAGATATAGTGAACATGACCGTGCGGGTTTAGGATTTGACCCAAATCAGGCTTCTACAAGTGGTACTAAACAAGTAAAATTTGTAATGCCTGAAATGTCTAAGTCAGAAGGTGACGGCACCACTAAAGGTACAGACGACACCACTAAATTTAGTGGTACCGTGGTACCGTCTGGTGCTGAAGACAAAACTGGGTCAATTCTGAAAAATAATTTAAGTCCTAAACCAAGTCACGTAGTTATAAATAGTACTAGAGTGTCTACACCAAGTAAAGAGGAAGCCAAAGGCTTTTACAAACCATTGTCATCTCCCGAACATGGATTTGTAAAGTGTGACACTAGGTCGACTACTCCTCCACCTAGAAAAATAAATTCTCCCAAACCTCGGTCTAGAACTCCTCTACCGAGAGGTAACTTTAGAAGACAAAATCATCCAAGTAACTTTCCCGTAACTTGGAATGAACGTCAACAACAAAGTTACTTACCATGGGAAATGTGTCCTCCATTCTCACATCCTAAACTGACGCAACAAATGCGTAGGATGTTTAACTCTAACAACTTTGGACCTATGAGATATTGGGGACCAGATCTTTGAACTTCTGTTTTGCTAGGAAAACAAGACTGTAAATAAGTTTTGGAGTCTAATAAATGGAGTATGATTTGTGATCAAACAAATCTTGCGACGAAATAGTCAAGTCGTGTCTCATATGCATAACATTCAACAAAGGTAGTCTAATCTTCTAGTTTTAAGAGCAACACCTCAGGCACAGGCACGCTTTCTTAAAACACCCTTTGTTAGTAGAAATGCTTGGCATGAAGTAGTGTTAGTATTTAACATAGTAGGCACTATCACAAAGAAACAAAGATTCACAATTCATCATGACAAACTCAACTTGTCCAGAAATGTACGATGATCGATCTAAGATCATGCGTGACAAGTTTGAAACGAAAATGATGAGTGAATTAAGTTTCTTCCCTAGCCCGTAGATAACTCAACCTAAATGAAGTATCCCCATAAACTTTAGTATACTATATATATAGTTACATATATAAGATACTTAGCTTATATTAACGCCCATATCCATAAATAAAAATCTCACAAGAGATGATGAAGGTGAGTGAGTGAATATTACTAAGTTAGGGGCATAATAGGTAAAGTAGTTTACCTAACGGCAAGTAGGTCCATTATCATGAATAGTGTTTGGCTTTGTGCCCACTTGTAAGAAGTGCCCCAAGACTTCTTACATCAAAGTTTTTGATGTATCATCCGATATATCAAAGGTACTACACACTTGAGATTACGATATCTCAAGGAGATTGATGTAGAAAATGTTTCTATACCAACTCTGATAATGAGAGAGTAAATGTGGATTGAAACATAGAGAGTAATATTTGTACCTTCATAGGTTGATTAACAAACTTCTTGGTTCCCCAAGAAACAAACTACTCTTGTTGTCTCCACGACCGAAGCCGAGTACGTAAGCGCCGGAAAGGCATGACAACAAACACTATGGATGAGACAACCCCCTATGAAGAGTAGCAGTCAAGATGCCATTAGACTTGACCGGGAACCCTGTAGTTTGCTCATGAACGAAGCTCGTCGAAGTACGTCATATCCTCCGTCACGAGAATGTCAAAAGAGAAATCTTTCCTTTGAAAAATCTCTCTTAAAACACAACATCGTCAATTCTCTAACTTATACGTTCTCGTCACCCCTCTTATGACTATTTGAATATTTCACTGGAAATATTAACGTCATCTTTCACGTCTCATCATATGACTTCTCAAGTCATTCCTCTCATCCCGCTCATGACTATTTCAATATTTCTATGGAAATATTAAAGTCATCCATCGCGTCATACCTTATAACCTTTCATCCCCTCTTATGACTATTTGAATATTTCACTGGAAATATTAAAGTCATCTTTCACGTCTCATCATATGACTTCTCAAGTCATTCCTCTCTTCCTGCTCATGACTATTTCAATATTTCTATGGAAATATTAAAGTCATCCCTCGCGTCATACCGTATAACCCTTCATCCCCTCTATGACCTCTCAAAAGTTTCACAGGAAACATTGAAGTCATTTTCTACAAATGACCCATGACTCTTTAAGTCATCTTTCTCACTCGTCTCATGACTTTTGGAAATTTTTCTAAGAAATTCTAAGTCATTCCCTTTCTACTCGTCACATGACTTCTTGAATATTTCACGGGAAATATTAAGTCATTCCTTGCGTCTCGTATTCCGACTAATTAAATATTTCATGGGAAATATTATAGTCATCCACCAAAACACGACTCATAACTTCTATTTATTTCACGGGAAATATTAGAAGTCAATCCTCATCCAATGACAACTTAGTCAATTTCCTTGGAAACACTAAGGTCACTCCTTGTCACCCTGCTTAATCGTTTTCGTCAAAGAGTTTATTAGGTATAAACTTTTTCCTCGTGTCAAAAAGTCTTGCTAGATAAGTAAGATTAATCAGCCAATAGTCAAAACAGAAGAAAAATGGCTCAATCAGACACACGGCTCCATTAAATAGACACGGCTCCACTAATGTTTAGTGGAACCATGGTGCCGTGCATCTGAAAAACGCGCCCATTTCCTTTCTTCTTCTGCACAGCCTTTTCAAACAAACCCAAAACCATTTCCTCTTGCTGTCAAAACCAAACCCAAACACCATAATTCAATTATACTCTTGCAAATCAAGATTGAGGCATTGGAATCAACAAATCCTAATCACAACAACACTAATTGTAAGTAAATCATTCTTAATTTCTTTCAATTCGAGTCTAGGGTTTGTTCTTGAGCATAAATCCGAATTGGGGATTTTCGAATTTTGTTAAACTTTTGTCAAATTAAGACTAGGATTAGACAATGTAGCATTCACATGATTCCCTAAACCTAGGATTTTCATAAACCCATTTATGTTGCAAAACCTAGTCCAAATTTAATCACTAAAATCGGATTATGATTGATTGCTTTTAGTGGAATCATGTTTAGGATGATTAAAATTGGATTAGGAACGATTTACATTGAAGCTTTTCAAACTGAAGCTTTTTGGCGCCACGATGAGTTGTTTGCCAAACACCCCAATTCGATCAATTTTCGAAAAATTTCACAAGTCTAGGATCATGAAACTTTTTTCATGCATTGTTGATGCAAATTAAAAACGTTTTTGCATGTATACGCAAACTCTCAAATATGAGTCGAAGTACATAATTAATATGTATTGTTCGACATATTTGATTGAGCAAAAGTGAAGTTAGGAGCGTTTGGGTAATCTCATAGGTTTCATTTTAGAGTCGAGATTACCGCACCTCCATATTGTTTGCACTTAGGCACACACACCCCCTAGAAATATGATCATTAAAATGCAACGAATTAACATATACAAAAATACTTTTTTTTTTGTAGGTAACAATGCCTCGTAATGATTACCAAGAGACCCATCACTACATCCCTCGTCTTGTTGACGACCCAAATATTCCCATTGAACAAAAAGCTTATCTAGCCAAAGTTCAAGATCGATACATACACGAAGGGCGTGTAGTCGATGCACTTTATGTCATGACAGACAACATCCATGTCTGTTTCCCTTCTATCGAGTTCGATTGTTTATACAAAATAAATGATCAAGTCTGTCCTCGTTTTATTCTCGAGTTTTATAGTCGTGTCCGTACCTACACTGATCTTGACGGAAACGTCTTTCTTGATTTTTGGATTCGACACCAAAATATCATCTTGTCTGTCACCGAGATTGGTCAAATTCTCGGTGTTCCCTCATATGGTCAGTGTGCATTCACTAAAGACCATTCTCTAGAGTCTCTTTACTACAATATTGAGAACGAAGGTGCTTATCGTACCGAAATTCCCGACATTGAAGTAATTAAACAAGTAATCCAAATTCCTCGAGTCGCCAACACGTATAAAAAACGTGATGGTTCTATTGTCTACCTCGATCCAAACAAAATCTACCTCAAAGAACTTCGTCCCGATATTAGAAATTGGGAACTTCTTCTACGTGAAAACGTGTTAAGCCTTGCAGGCAACCGTGATCACGTTTCGGCAAGTCTTGCCCATATGCTCTACTATCTTAGTATCGAGGAACCATACAACCTCGCATACTACATGGTCAAACGGATGGTCAATATTCATCGTCGCTCCGATGAGCTCATGCCATATGGCATGTTGCTTACTCGTTTATTCAAGTGGGTTATGCAAACCTACTCATCTCTCAATGATGTCGACTATGTCCTAGTCAATCCGGTTATTGTTGGTCCACACGAATATGGATCTCTAAGTAGCCTTTAACAACTTAGTAGACGACTTGAATAAATCAAATCAATCTAAGCGAGACTCTAACACTTTGTTTATGCTAATGCGGAATCTTAACACAAATAATGAAGAATACAACTAACTTTATATTACTAATCGTTTTCAGAATTACAATCTTCGTCGTCATCTCTAAACTATGAATTAGGGTTCCTTTTATACACCAAGGAAACCCTAGATACAAAACTTGTATAAGGATTTACGTATCTTCTCTAAAGATAACTTCAAATCCTTTCCTAACTTATCTCTAACTTATCTCTAAAATACATAACCAGACTTAACTTAATAAGTCAACCGGACTTAACAATATTTAACCCTACCAGACTTAATATTGTACTACCAGACTTAATAATACAAAATACACTAACAGACTTAATTGTGTACGCCACCAGACTTAAATCTGTTTTCCCATTAAGTCTTCTCTTGATAATTCCCAACAATCCTCCCCTAACTTGATCTTCATGCTCCATGAACTTCAAGTTTCTTCTGAGTAAGCTTCTGAGGATTTAATCTTTAATTCTTGGAATTATCTTGATCTTCAAAAACACTTTGTATCAGCAACTTTACTCTTGATAATTTGTCCACCATCTGATCTGATCTTTGCAGCATCCATCTTATATAATCCACTTGATCTTCACAGCAACCATGACTACTTGTACATCAATTCAGTTTAAGTTTCATACTATTCTCATCACTTCCAGGTGTGTTAACTCCTGTGAGAGGTGAATCATTGAAAATTAATGGATTTGATATCTCTTTACCAATAGCCATTACTACTGGAGTAGCCAATGTTTGGTGTGTTAGACCATGGTACATTGATAACCATATGATTTTTAGTAAATCATCAACTATCAACGGATTTGTTTTGTCTTTACCAAAAGCCGTACCCTTTTGGACTAGCCAATTCTTTTGATGGAAAGCACCTCATCATGGTGAATTGATAACCATTTATGGATTTCCACAGCCTTTACCACAAGCCATAATCTTGTGGGCTGGTCAACTCTTCACTATCTAAGATATGGTGAGTTGAATACCATACAATTTTTGGTAAATTGCCAACCATAAACGGATTTGGAACATCTTTACCTGTAGCCGTTTGCTCAGGATTAGCCAGTCCTTGTGTGTATCAGACAAGGTGGACTGATGACCTTTTGTTGTGTTAGTGCTATGCACCTCCACCAAGTAGGAAGTTCCAATAGTCCTACTTACAACTTATGAAAATTCTTTCAAACACTCTCAATCCAACAATGTCTCCTTCAAAGACTGAATCTTGATCAAATCCAAAATCCTTTCATAAACTTCATCTTTCTTGTCTGCATATAATTTCCTTTCCTACATTTCCTTGCAGACTTCAGGTGATAAGGGATACTCAACTTTTGCGAGCATATATATGTTAGCATTAACCAAAGACAGACAATGTACTTGGCATCTATCATAATATGCCCATCTAATCATTCTTTGTTGCTCAGGCAGCTTCCAGATCTCATCTTCCTTAGAAGGTGGTTCAAACATTATTTTCAAGTCTCCCCAAAAAACTCTTTCATATTCTTCCTCAGGGACATTATCTCCATGTTTAATGTTAACCAACTTATATAATTCAATGAGATCTTCCCTACTCACATCATGTACAATTGCAGGAAAATTCATATACATCACACTAGAATTATCTTCCCTTATTAATTGATATGTTGCCCTTTGACCAGACTTAATGATTTTATACCTGACAATCTTAGCTGGCTTCTTTGAGCTTTCAATAGTTCCCATAGTAAAACCCTCAGATGAAGCTTCTTCTTCTTCTGACTCCTCTTCTTGACTTTTCTTCTTTGACTTTCTTTTTCTAGCCATACTCTTTCTTCTGTTAAATGTCAATATAGGCTTTCTCACTTCCTCTTTTAATTCAGTTGCTGCTTTCTCAGTCTCAGATGCTTTCTCTTTCTCCTCATCAATTTCCTTTTCTGTTACTTTCTCAGCTTCAACATCTTGCACAGTCTTTGTCACTTTCCTGAAACTGTGTCTCAAGGAATCTTCATAATCCACTGGTTTATAACCATGATCCCTTTGATAAGCTCTTTGATACATTTGTAGAAGATATTCATATGATTTGCTCTTCATATGCTCCCAATTTGAATACATCATATTCTTCAAATACGTCTTCATACTATGCATCTGTTCTCTCTTAGTCATCTTCTTTTGAACTTTGGTTTTCTTCTGAGTTTGTCTCATCACAGACATAAAATCTCCCAAAGTTTCTTTACTTCTTCTGATATTGATGAACTCAGCTAGTTGTTTAGCTTTTTCTTCTATAGTCAACCCTGGAGTTGACTTAAGTTCTTCAAATTTTGCTCTTAGTTCATCATCTCCTTCAATCAATTGTTCCTCTGCTACTCTCCTAGCATACAATTCATCTTGTCTTTCCTGTTCTTTTTCCTTTTCCAATTCTTCTCTTTCTTGAGCTTGTAATCTGTCAATCAAAGCTTGAGATGCTTGATCTTGTCTTTTCTGTAGCTTTGACTTCTTTGTTTTAGGAGATTCAACATAAATTTCCTTTCCTTTTCTCTTTTCTTCAACAGACTTACCATCAGACTTATCATCACCAGCATTATCACCAGACTTATCATCACCAGCATTATTACCAGACTTATCAGAATGAACCCCTTCATCTTCACTTTCTTCAACCCTTAACTTTCTCTTTAGCTGCTTCCTTTGTTGTTTAATCTTGCTGAAAGATTGAGCTAAGGTCTCTGCTGCTTCCCTTGTTTCTGGACTTACATCCTTAATACCAGCAGACTTATCTTGTGAAGGTGTTCTAAAATCTTCTTCTTCATCAAAATTCCTCCCCTGTTTGGAAGAATTTTCATCCCCTTCCTCTGCACTGAACTGAATCCCCTTATCTTTCAAAATGGTTTCCAATTTCTTGACCTTCTTTACCAAAGTGAGAATAGCTCTACTCTGAGTATTATTTGCCTTCTCCAAAGCATCTATTCTCTTGACTAAGGTTGGAACCAGGGTTAACAGATCTTCCACAGACATCTGATCAGTTTCCTCCTCCTGTATAGGACTTGGAACTTGGGTAGGCTGTGGTGAGGGTGTAGGAGATGCTATAGGTGTAGGTGTTTTGATGGGAGATGGTGAATGACTTGGGTGTGGTGTGGATGACTGAGTTGTTTCCTGTGCATGCTTTTCATGAGTTGGCTCTTGTGCAGCCTCAGATGTACCTGCAGGGTTAGTAGCAACACCAAGCATAGCAGGCAATAAAGGCCAATGGGCTCCATTAAAATTTATTTTCATGTTTGCAAAAAATTTTGGTGTAAAACCCACACTGAGATATGGCAATTTATCCTCTGTTTCAAAGTTAAAGATCATTTGTATAAATCTTGGATACATTAAGAACCTAGATTTTTCCTTTTTAAAATTTGCAACCATGCCATCAAAAATCAATTTTGAAAAATTAAAAGGCCTTCCAAGTGCAAGACAGACCAAGGCATAAGCAATGTTGCTTCCAAATTGATCCCAGTCTCCACTTTTAGGACTTAGGCAATGGAGCAAGTGGTGTATCAAAAACCTCCACTGTGGTGTGAAGTAACTTTTCCAAAAGGTAACACTACCATCAGTGGGATATCCTATAGTTTTTAAACCCGCAAACAAATCATCATTAACCAAAATATATTCCCCTGAAGCATCACCCAATTGGAGACTACTCCGAATGGAAGCTTCAGTAATGGTGAAGTCATATGAGTCAACAGTTGCCCTTAACTGTGGTGTATTGTCAGCAAGGGTTTCATAGGTCACAGACCTCCAAAATTGCCTAATAAGAGATGCATAAATAGTGGGATTAGCAATTAAAGCGTACCGAAGATTTGAACCTCTTAAGAAATCAACAATCTCCTCAAAGCCATCACTCTGATCTGGTTTCTTCAAGAATCCAACTTGATTATGCTTGTCAACAAACTTAAGTGAAGCCATAGATGAGAAATTGATTAAGTGCTGGTTGTAAATCGAATTAGGGTTTAAGTGCTGGTAGTTAAAAACAGAGTATTTTGGTCCGAAAATCAAGGGATTTAAAATTTGAAGTAAATAAGTAATAAAAATAAAAGATTAATGAAATTTTATCCTTATATACCTATTTATCTCGAAAAATACGCAACGGTCGTATTTTGATAATAAAAATCCTGATTTGACAGACCAGACCTAACGGTAAAAAAATTTATACTACCAGACCTAAATTCGGTCAACCAGACTTAAACAAGTGACTCACCAGACTTAACTCAAGAATGTGACTTACACACTGAGCAAGCACAAACAAAACATCGTATCATCACCAATCCAAGGTTTTACCTGCAAAAACTTAGTCCAAAGCACCAAGAAAAATATGGAAACAAATAATCGTACAAGAAAAACAAACATTAACTAATAGATTTAAAACTTAAAGCTACCCAATTAAAAAAAATTTAAAATCCTAGTTAACGTAATAAAAACCAATAAATTTTTTTTTTTTTTTTTTTTTACTTAAAAACCAATTTACCATAATTAAAGTTACCAAACTATACAAGATACGTCAACTTCCCAATGTTACCATAATTAAGACCTTAATTAATTCCATGCCTGCAGGAATTAATTCTTATACCAACCAACCATTAAATTGCCTTAAACCTTGATGTTTGCTATAAAAGACCTCATTTAGTCAACACCAAACCATCTTATTATCAAAACTTGTTCCACCAAAACTTAACATAATGGATTCTTCCCCAATAAACATCATTGAGATTTCATCTGACTCATCCTCTGAGTCATCTGATGGAGGATGGGAAGGGTATTTTCCACCTGGTTACACCTCACGTCTAAGGAACAAGCTATCAAGGAAGACAATACTCAAACGTTGGCTAGCTGCTTATGATCTTACAGCAAAAGAACCGAAAGATGAAGCAGCAAAGACTTCGAAGGATGTGTCCTCTAAGAAAAACATTGTGTTGCCCCATCCAAATCCAAACAAGTAGGTTCTAGGACTCTTAAGCCCAAAAGTGAGAGATCAACTTGGGGAGAAAGGGACCAAGAAAACCATGCCTGGTTTGAAGGACAAGGGAAAAAGGAAGATGTAGGTGGTGACAGTTGGCTTGTTTATGTCTAGGCTTTGATCTTATTTTGTTTTGTAGCTTGTATGTAACTGATGGTTATGAATGAAAGCTTCCTGTTTCCTTTGATCTTATTATTTCCTTGTATCCACTAGCAACAATAAAGTTGACTTCTGCAAAACAAAGTTAAACACAATATACAAAGAAACAAGTATACAAGAAAAATATTTAAAAACCACTACCAGAACTAAAAAATAACTACAAGACTTAAAATGTAGAACTACCAGAATTAAAAAATATCCTAAGTACTGGTTTACAAACTATACATATTGACCTCCCCTTAAGTTCAACCTCCCCTTAAACTGAGCTATGGGTTCATCATTCCAATGCTAACCACTAAAATGCTTTAGTTAAGAGGTCTGCAACATTAAAATCTGTGTGTATTTTCTCCACTCTAATTAGCTTCTTTTCATAGCAATCCCTAATAAAGTGATGCCTGATTTCTATGTGCTTAGTTTTTGAGTGGTATACAGGATTCTTAACTATGCAGATAGTGCTCTCATTATCTATGTGAATTATAGTGTTCATGAAATTTAACCCATAATCCAACATTTGATTTTGGATCCACAAGACTTGACCACAGCAATTTGCAGCTGCTACATATTCTGCTTCAGTGGTAGATGTAGCTACAATAGTCTGCTTCTTGCACTACCAGGAAATCAACCTTCTTCCAAGAAATTGACAACCTCCTGTTGTGGATTTCCTGTCAAGACTTGCTCCAGCATAGTCACTATCTGAATAGGCTTCCAGGTCAAAAGATGATTCTCTAGGATACCAAAGGCCCAAATTGGGTTTGCCCTTTAGGTATCTAAAGATTCTCTTCACAGCATGAAGATGTGAAGTCTTTGGATGTACCTGAAAACGTGAACAAACACAGACTGCATACATAATGTCAGGTCTAGAAGCAGTAAGATACATTAGAGAACCTATCATGGATCTGTAGAGGTGGACATCCACATCTTCAGCATCCTCATCCTTTGTCAATGGAACTTTGTTCTCCATAGGGGTGACTGTAGCCTTCATATTGGTAAAGTTGAACTTCTCCAGCATCTCAGCAACATATTTTTCTTGAGAGATAAAGAGTCCATCTTCTGATTGCTTCACTTGCAGTCCTAAGAAAAAGGTGAGTTCACCCATAGAACTCATCTGAAACCTCCCCTTCATTAATGCTTCAAATTCCTCACACCAAGACCTTTTAGTAGACCCAAAAATAATATCATCCACATAAACTTGAACCAGGATGATATCCTTCTTGTTTCTCTTTATGAATAAGGTCTTTCAATGACACCTCTTATATACCCATGCTCTTCAAGAAACTTGGAGAGAGTTGCATACCAAGCTCTGGGAGCTTGATGGAGACCATATAATGCTTTAATGACTTTATACACCTTGTCTGGATTAGCAGGATCAATAAAGCCAGGAGGCTAATGAACATATACTTCTTCCTCTATAGTGCCATACAGAAAGGCACTATTCACATCCATTTGATAGACTATGAACCCCATGTATGATGCATAGGCTAAAAATAACCTAATAGCCTCAATCCTTGCTACAGGAGCAAAGACCTCATCATAATCTATCCCTTCCTCCTGTCTATATCCTTGTGCTACTAGTCTTGCCTTGTTCCTAACAACCACTCCTCTTTCATCCCTTTTATTTCTGAAGACCCACTTTGTGCCTATAACTTTTGCTCCACTAGGTAGATCTACCAGAACCCAAACTTTCTGCAACTTGAACTGCAACAATTCCTCTTGCATTGCTTCCACCCAACTCTCATCATCAAGTGCTTCAGAGACTTTGGTGGGTTCCTTCTGAGAAAGAAAGCAGGCAAACAAGCAGTGTTGTTGATCCTTGTGGTTGACCCTTTGCTGCTTCTTGATGAAGCGAAAAGTGTACCGCTTTTAAGGGGTCATTTAAGCCCTAAATCGTATTTATTTGATCAAATATTGCCCTAAATCGTTCCTTTTGTCATTTTAGGTACTTTTGAGAAGAAATCTGGAAAAGGAGGCATTTTGGACGTTTTTGGAGCATAAAAGTGAAGAAAACGACAAAGTCTCAAAAATCGGCTGAAAGTTACCTTTGACGGCGTCACAATTTACTCTGGACGGCGTCATGCTTTGGCAAGAAAAAGTGGATGTGAAATTTACTCATGATGAGCCAGTGAAAATAGCATGTAAATTCTGACGGCGTCACGCTTTAACTTGATCAAGGGCGTCACGGCTTAAATCATAAGGGGACGGCGTCACGTTCAAGGTTCGACGGCGTCAAGCCTTGATAAGCCAGAATGGATTTTGGAAGAGCTAAAGAGGGACGGCGTCAAGATGGTCATCCGAGAACCCTAAAAGCGGCGAGGTGACGGCGTCACAATCCATAAGGTGACGCCGTCAGATGCAAAAGTCTATATATAGTTTTCTAATTTTTTGTCATTAGGGAGAGCTTAGTGTGTGGAATTTTGGGAGAAAACCCTAGGACGAATTTAGCTTCTTTTTCAAGGCTTTTTGCCTTGAGATCTTCCATGTTACATTGAAAGATAAGTTATCAATTAATCATTCAATATGTCTATGTGTTGTTTGATCCTATCTTATTCTTGTCTTTTGTTTAACATGTTAGGCTAAATTTATCTTGTGTTTGCTTAGATCTAATGAAACCTAGCTATTGATTATTGGTTATTAGTGTGTTATTAGTTGTATTGGATGATTGTTTATCTATGTTAGGCTTAAGAAAACTGGCTAACTTCCTATTCGGTAACTTGCTTGAACGTCTTAAGAAACATGAACCAAATGCGTACTAAAGGTTTTTATGGTTGTATTTAATGCACAAGCGAATTCTAGTGATCCCATGTTAGGAGCTTCCTAGCCGGCTCGACATAGGAGTGAAGTAGGAGCTTGTAGAGTTGGGGAAGTAAGTACGCCACCCCACGAATGGTATTAAGGAATACACCCGTCATCCACGCGACTAATACACACTAATTAACCGGTAAAAGATAGTTAGGGAGTAAGGAAATCTAAGTAAACACATTTCTCTACACATAAGTTTCTCACCAACATTTTATTTTCAGTTATTTTATTTTATTTGCATTTGTAGTTATTTGGGTTAGTTGACTAGCAACTAATTCCGCCCACTCCTTCAAAAACCGAGATTTTACTTGCTTTCATAAAAATATAAAAACATAAAAAAGAATCTTCCTCAACCCTTAGACCTATTAGAGTAGTCTTTCATACCTAACGAACACTATTCCCTGTGGAGAACGATCAATCCCCCGTACTTACCACTACACTATACTACATCGGTCAGGTACACTGCCTGGTGGGGTTGTAAGCCTCTTGAGATCCCTCGAGAGGTAAAACCTGTTGTAAGGTTGCAAAACCCACGCATCAAGTTTTTGGCGCCGTTGCCGGGGAATAGTTATTGTTTAGGTTGAATTTTTATTTCTATTAGGTCTACTCACTAGATTCCTTTCTAGTGAGATTTTTATTTTCTTTTTCTAGATTTTCTTTAGTCTATCTATTTTCTTCGTGTCTTTGTTCGTAACCATACCATCCGACATCATGGAAGATGGTAATATCCTTAACCCCCACAACCCACCACCACAACAACCACCACCACCTCCTAGAGCCCGTACTTTAGGAGAGTATTCCCGTCCTAGCCACCATGGCTATCGAAACACCATTGAGCTCACTCAAGGGGCCAATATCACACCCTTGCGATCCGACACCATCCGGTTGGTGCAAAGCGGATGCGCATTCCATGGACTTCGTTCTGAAGATCCTAATCAACATCTCAAGGACTTTCTTAAAATCGTTGATTCTATAGACCTTGATGTTGCCACTCGAGAGACGACCCGATTGCGTCTCTTCCAATTCTCTTTGCGGGACCAAGCTAGTCAATGGCTAGAACGTCAACCCGCAGGATCCATCACCTCTTGGGATGATCTCACCACTCGTTTCCTTGCTCAGTTTTTCCCACCGGGAAGAACTACCAAGCTAAGGAATGATATCTTGATGTTCCAACAACGTCAAGGCGAAACTCTCTACGAGGCATGGACTCGATTCAAGGACTTACTCCAAAAAGTCCCTCACCATGGCATAGAACTTTGGCTCCAAGTCCAAATCTTCTATGACCATATCAATCTCTCCACGAGGCAAACCATTGACCAAGCGGCCGGTGGTAAGCTACGTGATCTAAGTGCGGAACAATCATGGGCTCTCCTAGAGGATCTTGCTCTTTATGACAACGAAAGTTGGAGTGATCCCCGTGATTTGAATAAAACGGTCAAGGCAATATCTTTGCCTTCGAACAATTCAAGCACTTCCGACCGTAGGATCATAGAACTTGAAGACCAAGTCAAGTTTCTCATGAAATCCTACGAGGCTCCTAAACCTTCAAGCCAAGTGAACAAAATCACTTCTTCATGTGAATTATGTAGTGGTCCCCACGACACTCGTGATTGCATGGAACTCCCCGAACAAGCTTTTGTGGACTACGCATCCTCGCGTACCGACGGAGCGGGAGACAAGTGGTACACTTTCAAGCCCGAGCCAAACCCTTATGGTGATTCATACAACCCCTCATGGAAAAATCACCCGAACCTTAGGTGGAAACAAAACCAAAACGCACAACAACCCAATTCTTCCAACCCACCTAATCGTTTCCAATCAAGCGGTTCCAACTCGAACCGTACTTTCAACAACAATCCTTCCGGCAATGGTAGTACCAATAACTTTGAAGGATTGATGTCCCAATTTATGGCATCTCAAGAAGCTCGGATAGCTAGATTCGAATCCGAATTCAATCAGCAACAAACTGAGATGACCAATAAAATTGACAACTTGTTGAAAGCCCTCAATAACCAAATGCTATCACCTCCACATAAGGACGCTAGGAACACAAATAGCGGACCCCAAGTCAAAGACCCTTCTTCATCCAAACATGTCCACTTCGTCAACGTTGTCACTATTAAACCAATCGATAGGAGCATGGAAGAAAGTGACAAGAATGAGGGTAGGATAGAAATGAAACCTAAGGATGAGGTTAAGAAAGTCGAGGTTGATAAGGAAGTTAAGAAAAATGAAGTAGAGGAAGTAGATAATGATGAGGACTACTTCAATAGGCTACCCACTAAGGAAGAGCGCGCATATCATACAAACTTATTCGATGACCCCGAGACACCATACTTCCTAGGTAGACCAATCATCGAAATAGGCGACCCTTCTAATCTCAACATACCATGCGACATCGGACATTTGCATGTGTGGAAAGCCTACATCGACCTTAGATCACCCATAAACATCATGACTAGAGCTCACTACAACTTGATAATGAAGAATCAACTTGGGTATAGGATGTTCCCTGACAAGGGTTGGATGAGTAACTTCACAGGAAGAGTTAAGGGATTACCGGTTTATGTAGGAAACTTCACCTATGTCACCGACTTTGTAATTGTAGAAGATATCCGCCCAATAGTCGATGCATCCTTGACTCAAGTGGTTTTTGGAAAACCATTTGTTGAGGTCTCTAGAATGACTTATGAACCTTCCTTAGGGATAGTTAGATTTAAGGATGAGACCGATGAAGTAAGCTACCAAATGCCATATAAGATAGAACAATTCCAACACTTGTCAAATGTTGAGAAGGAGCTCAAACAAGCGGTCTACTATAGGAATGATGAGGATAGAAATAAAGGAGTAGACTATGTTATGGAAAGGATATTCGGTTTCTACAAGGATTGTTTGAAATTAGGACCGGAATATAAAACCGGGAAGGAGAATGGCCTAGGAACCGTGACCGATGATGGAGTCACGTAATGCACGTGACTTTGAGTCTAGCTACAAGACTCGTTAATAAAGAAAAGCGCTTCTTGGGAGGCAACCCAAGCTTTATTTGTTTTATTTGCTTTGTGTGTTTATTTATTTGCTTTGTTTGATTTTATTTGTTTCCGTATGTGTGTTTAATTTTTATTAGTATTGATTCATGTTCAAAAGTAATTTGTGAAAATGCTTTATTTTGTTTTTAACTTCGTCTTAACTACATATAAAGGTATTTTGCAAAAGTTAAGTGTAAGGGAAATCTAAATCGGTTTATTAGAACACAAATGAACATGAATCATAATAATAATAAATTAGCATACATATTAGTATTTGTTTGAGTCAAATGCTTGTATCGAGTCATAATGATGTTTTGCAGGATTTCCAGGAAGTAAGGTAAAGGTTTTTCCAGAAATTTTCCGGAAACTTAAAATGAAAATTTTTGTCAGGTCATTTCTGACGGCGTCAGGAGTTATAACCTGACGGCGTCAGATTTAATTTTCAGAAATTTTTGAAAGTTTTGTTTTCATAAAAAGTTTTTATTAAAATCTCCAACTTATAATCTCCAGGAATCTGCAAAATTATCATTCCACAAGCATTATATCCTTATATATAGATTTTATCCCGCCGATGTTATGCAGGTTTTCGTGTTGTTTTCTCAGGTTTAACAGGTTATTTTGGACAAGGAAATGTCTTGGATCAAGCTTATGGCGATGCATTAGTCATGGAGCTTCAACATTACCTTGGAGGAAGATTTAACCGTGTAATTTCATTATCCACCGAGCGAATCAGGGGAGTATTTGATTTCATTCTTTTACTTTTTTCTTTTACATCTTGTTATTTGAACATTGGGGACAATGTTCATATTAAGTGTAAGGGGAGGGTAAAAGTACGATTTTAGAGAATACTATTACGCTTGATTTTTGTTTGTTTAATGGTAGATGTGTAATAAAACTGAGAGAAATACTTGTTAAGGTAATTTTAGTGCCAAATTTAAAATTTTTTATAACATATAGGAGTGAAACTTTGATCTTAATGAGCGTCTCATGGATAGGAGTTATATGACTAGCACAAAACCGTACCACTAAAAAAAATTTCCACCCCAAATATGTGAGGTTCGCCCCTAGAATTGGTAGGAAAAGCATTTATGCTATGATGTGTGTACCGGTAGCACTTAGATTCTAGAACTTGCGTTAGGACCATTCCGAGGCCACAAGTGAGACTACATTCGTGTAGTTAGATTTACTACATGATAAGAGGCATTAGGATTAACCCATTGTTTTACACCTGTGTTTTTGTTATAATTACATTGGCTACATTGGTCAAGTAATTCTCCCACACCCCTTTGCGTTGTACTCATTTTTAGTACACGATACCCCTAGTACACCCCTCAGAGCCTATCTTTTCGTTTCGACCTTTAAGCATTTTACTTAAAGGAAGAATTTGTTACACCCCACTAAAATGTACACCCAAATCGCCTTAGCCTACCTTGTATGCACTCATTTTTAGTGCATTATTGTTACAACATTTGTTTAAACCCAAGTTAATTATCTAGTTGATTACATGGTTGCTAAGTCGAGTCATATCCTTGTACATATTGCTTTGGGACGATTGGGACTCATGGGTAAAGTACTAGTGTAATGGAGTAATGGGGAAGAACATCATTTATTACCCCCATATGTGCTAATATTTTAAAAGTACTCCAAGTTTTTCGATTATCTTAATTCGAGTCATTAGATTAGTATTTGTAAAGTTATGTAAAAGTTCAAGTGTAAGGGGGATGCAATGCCCCTATGATGTATTATTTTGGATGGTAGGGCAAGAGTGTATAAAAAAAAAAAAAAAAAAAAAAAAAAAAAAAAAAAAAAAATCGAAAAAATCAAGAAAAAAAAAACACAAAAAAAAAAAAAAAAAAAAAAAAATGAGAAAAAGAAAAATAGAAGTAGAAAAAAACATACGGACTACCATCCCGTTTCATTTTATGTTTGTTTTATGTTTTTGTTATTTTGTTATTTTGTTTCTAGCTTAAGATCGAGTCGAGTCTTGGCTTAGCAACATTGTATAGTACATGTAATTGATCAAGATTTTTAACTCGCCACCAGTAAAATATCCTTTATCCAACCAAACCGTGTTTTCCTTTTCCCTACACCTAACGTTATAACCCATGAAAAAGCCCTCTTTGATAGTTTATCTTAGGTGCTTACGCCTAGTGGAGGAGGTTTTCGATCCTTTCCCAAGCCTATGGTAATCTATTTGCTATGACAGGTAGTGAGAGATATTATCCGTTTTCATTTATGAGATTTATTTTGATGACACTTGAGAGATGTGAGTATCTAAACACTACTTGTGAGGTGCTAGTTTGTAATCTCCGTGCTTATTATGATTAAAGTGGAACGAATATTTGTTGTAATTACTTTTATGTTTGCATTAAATGACCCCTAACTTGTATTTTGATTAGAATAAAAGCGCATTTGCTTGAGGACAAGTAAATCTCAAGTGTAAGGGTATTTGATGAAGCGAAAAGTGTACCGCTTTTAAGGGGTCATTTAAGCCCTAAATCGTATTTATTTGATCAAATATTGCCCTAAATCGTTCCTTTTGTCATTTTAGGTACTTTTGAGGAGAAATCTGGAAAAGGAGGCATTTTGGACGTTTTTGGAGCATAAAAGTGAAGAAAACGACAAAGTCTCAAAAATCAGCTGAAAGTTACCTTTGACGGCGTCACAATTTACTCTGGACGGCGTCATGCTTTGGCAAGAAAAAGTGGACGTGAAATTTACTCATGATGAGCCAGTGAAAATAGCATGTAAATTCTGACGGCGTCACGCTTTAACTTGATCAAGGGCGTCACGGCTTAAATCATAAGGGGACGGCGTCACGTTCAAGGTTCGACGGCGTCAAGCCTTGATAAGCCAGAATGGATTTTGGAAGAGCTAAAGAGGGACGGCGTCAAGATGGTCATCCGAGAACCCTAAAAGCGGCGAGGTGACGGCGTCACAATCCATAAGGTGACGCCGTCAGATGCAAAAGTCTATATATAGTTTTCTAATTTTTTGTCATTAGGGAGAGCTTAGTGTGTGGAATTTTGGGAGAAAACCCTAGGACGAATTTAGCTTCTTTTTCAAGGCTTTTTGCCTTGAGATCTTCCATGTTACATTGAAAGATAAGTTATCAATTAATCATTCAATATGTCTATGTGTTGTTTGATTCTATCTTATTCTTGTCTTTTGTTTAACATGTTAGGCTAAATTTATCTTGTGTTTGCTTAGATCTAATGAAACCTAGCTATTGATTATTGGTTATTAGTGTGTTATTAGTTGTATTGGATGATTGTTTATCTATGTTAGGCTTAAGAAAACTGGCTAACTTCCTATTCGGTAACTTGCTTGAACGTCTTAAGAAACATGAACCAAATGCGTACTAAAGGTTTTTATGGTTGTATTTAATGCACAAGCGAATTCTAGTGATCCCATGTTAGGAGCTTCCTAGCCGGCTCGACATAGGAGTGAAGTAGGAGCTTGTAGAGTTGGGGAAGTAAGTACGCCACCCCACGAATGGTATTAAGGAATACACCCGTCATCCACGCGACTAATACACACTAATTAACCGGTAAAAGATAGTTAGGGAGTAAGGAAATCTAAGTAAACACATTTCTCTACACATAAGTTTCTCACCAACATTTTATTTTCAGTTATTTTATTTTATTTGCATTTGTAGTTATTTGGGTTAGTTGACTAGCAACTAATTCCGCCCACTCCTTCAAAAACCGAGATTTTACTTGCTTTCATAAAAATATAAAAACATAAAAAAGAATCTTCCTCAACCCTTAGACCTATTAGAGTAGTCTTTCATACCTAACGAACACTATTCCCTGTGGAGAACGATCAATCCCCCGTACTTACCACTACACTATACTACATCGGTCAGGTACACTGCCTGGTGGGGTTGTAAGCCTCTTGAGATCCCTCGAGAGGTAAAACCTGTTGTAAGGTTGCAAAACCCACGCATCACTTCTTAATGAGACTGATAAGTGCATGAGATGTAGGAATCTTTTGCACTTTACTTCTGGTTTGAACAGCTGACTTTGGATCACCAATAATCTGACTTTTGGGATGGATGTTATGAACTCTGAGTGTTGGAGCTGGATCAACATCAACTTCAGTAGGTAGGTTATTGAAGTCAGTGACTACCCCTTCTTCATCATAAGAAGCCCCATAAAAAATACCCTCATCTGGATGATCAAAGATCTCATGGTCAGGCATCTCAGAATCATCAACATCAGCATTTGGAGTAGATTCAGGTTCAACAGACTTAACAGCATCACTACCAGACTTATCTAGGTTAATACTGGTAGCAGTATTATTGAGTCCACTACCAGGATTAACCAAGTTAGTTCTGGTATCAACCTTTCCAAGGTGTTTATCAGCCAAAACATTTACTTATTCTCTGAAGGACAAGATATCTTTTGAAACCTTTGTAGAAGTAACTTCTTTGTCCATTGGTTGAGACTTGTGAACAGTCTCCTTCCTTGTTCTTGAAGATCTCTTTGTTCCTTCTTTAACAGCAACATGGTTGACCTCTGTGGTAGGAATCACAACAAGCTCTGCACTTTCATTTTCTTGATCAGTGTTCCCTGCATTTGAAGGATCTTGGGTACCTGCATCAGGGTTAGCTTCATTCTCCTTGGAGACAGGAATATAGTTCATAGAATCAGTTAAGTAATCAATGTCAAACATCCATCTATGTCCTAATCCCTGCACATTGGGTTTTTCCTCAAGAAAGTTAACATGAAGATTTTCCTCTACTCTCTTGGTCACTAGATTGTAAACGCTAAAGGCCTTACTATTCAGTGAATACCCAACTAAAAACCCTTCATCAGACTTTCCTTCAAATTTGCCTAGAATACTGAGTGTATCAAGAATGGTCACATGACACCCAAAAGGCCTTATATAGCTAACAACTGGTTTTTGGCCAAAAATAAGCTCATAAGGTGTTTTGTTTTGAGGCTTGGTCACTCTAACCCTATTGAAAATGTAGCAAGCAGATGCTACAGCTTCGGCCCAAAAGGTTGTAGGTAAGAATGAGTCTGCTAGCATAGTCCTAGCTGCCTCAATTAATGTCTTGTTCATTCTCTCAGCAACTCCATTCTGATGTGGAGTCCTAGCATTGCTATATTGCTGCTTAATTCCTCTATTACCACAAAAATCAATCATGCTCCTATTCTTGAATTCAGTGCCATTGTCAGATCTAATGATTTTAACCTTTTTATTAAGTTGGTTTTCAATTTGCCTAATGAAAGTTTGAATCAATGGTGAAGTCTCATCTTTCCTAGACATAAAGAACACCCAGCAGAATCTAGTGCAATCATCAGTTATGACAAGGCAGTAACTTGCATGGTTAATACTTTGAACGGATGTGGGGCCAAACAGATCCATATGTAAGGTATGCAAAGGCTCAATAACAAGCCTATCTAACTTAGCCTTACAAGATGCCCTATGTTGTTTCCCCTTATTACAAGCCACACATGCATGATCATTCTTAAACACTTTAGAAGGCAATCCTCTTACTAAGTTATTCTTCACTAACTTATTAATATTCTTAAAGTTTACATGCCCTAGCCTCCTATGCCACAATTTAGATTCATCTAATGTAGCTTTTGCAAGTAAACAAGCATAACCTTTTGAAGGATCAGGTTGCTTCATATCAAAACTATACATGTTGTATTGTCTAGGAACTTTAAGAAGGATCTGACTTTCATCAGGCATCTTAAAGTCCGAAGTCAAGACAAAACATTCAGTTTCACTAAAAAGCACCTTATGCTTCTTATCACAAATTTGTGATATGGAGAAAAGGTTAAACTGCCCTAGTTCCCTTACAAAAGATACATTGTCAAACTCTAAATTGCCTATCACAATTCTACCTTTACCAGTTATATACCCTTTACTGCCTCCAAAAGTAACAAAACCTCCTTGGAATTCTTGAAAATCTTTCAGATGGTTCTTGTTACCAGTCATGTGTCCAGAGCACCCACTATCAAATATTCCTTTGTCTTCCATGTACTTCAGTGGATGTTCCTGCACAAAAGTAGAGAGATTAGTTTCTCTTCAGGACCCAAGCCACTGAGGACTTGGGTTTGCCCTGTGGATCAACATATTTATAGGTCTTTTATGAGCTTGATCCACCTTTGGTCTTGGATTCATAGGTAAGTGAGTTCTGAAAAGGATCCCAAGACCAATATGCTGGGGACTTAACAGCAGATTCCCCATTTTCCCTTACAGCACTTGAACTTGAAGCTTGTGCTGTATTATTAACAAAAGGACTCCTCACAGGTGACTTTGGTTTATAAAAATTGGTTCTCTGATTATAAGAATTCACCTGTGGTTTATTAACTGATTGTCTGGGTCCAGAATGATTAAACCACCCAGAATTTGCACTTGGCCTCACATAATTAGCATTTTGACCAACAGAACTCACATTTGGTCTACCAGAACTAAAATCTGGTCTACCAGAACTAAAGTTTGGCCTACCAGAATTAAAGTTTGGTCTACCAGAACTAAAGTTTGGTCTACTAGAATTTGGTCTAGCAGAACTAATATTACCAGAATTAACTTGTACAGGTCTAGTCACAAACTTATTTGCATGATTAATCCTGTTAGCATTGTTCCAAACTGGTTTATTATTCATTTGGTCATTAACACTCTTATTCTTTCTTAGTTCAGCCTCTTTTTGCATCCTTTTCTCATGAAAGTCACAATCCTTAATCAGGTGACTTAAACTACCACACACAAAACACCTCTTAGGACCAAAGTTGTGATTTTTCCTAAACTCTTGTCGCATCCTATCAGGTTTTGGTGACTCTTGATTCTTAACAGACTCCCTAGGAGATTTAATGTGATTGACACACCTAGGTCTATCTGTATTTGATTTTGATTTTATCACCTCTTGTTCACTCTTTTTGACAGATTTTGCTTTAGAGGACTCTTTTGATTTACACTCTGACCCTGATTCAGATTTCTCAGAGACATCTCTTGTGGATCCTTCACTGTCATTGGTTTGACAAGTGGAGTATTCACTTGATCTGTCATCAGAGTTGTCTGTCTCAGGATATATAGGACCCTTTTTACCATATACAAATAGAGAATCATCAAGGTCTTCCTTTTGTAAAGGAGTGTAATCTCCACTTAATGGAGGTGGCACCCCTTTAAAATCATCAGCTTTAATGAACCTATTGTATACTGGCCTATCAATAGATTCCTCTTTTCTACATTTGAACACAGATCTGTCCATCTCTTCCTCATAGCTTAGAACTTCACTATCTGACTGTATCCCATAACCTAAGCCAATTTTACTTGTAGAGCTCATTTGGCAAGCTATGAGCTGATCCTGACACTTAGCAGAGTATTTCCATTTATCTATTTTCTTTTGCAATTCATCTCTTTCTTTAACAGCTTTCATGCCTATTCTTCTATATTTTTTAAGTTTCTCATCTTTTTCATATATTTCATTTGCTTGAAAAGTGAGTTTTTCATTTAAAGAGGCATGTTGTGTTTGTAAGGTGACTATTTGTGCTTCTAACTTTTTAACTGCATTAGTATAAGCTAGAATTTTTACTTCCTGGTCACCTATTTCTTGCAATTGTTCATCACACACAGATTTGAGATGATTATATGAATCAATGCATATTTTTGAACATAAGGATACCTCATTATTAGTACCAATGGCCATAAGTGCATGATTCTTTACGTCCTCCTCTGGTAAGTGCTCAGTCCAGTTCACATCACCAGCTTCCAATGTCAGCATGTTCATCTGGTTCCTCTCTGACCTGTCATTCTTTGAGTAATCATTGCTTCTCTTCCTGTCTTCATCAGCAGACTTCTTCTCCTTGCAGTCTCTAGCAAAGTGCCCATGTTTATGACAATTATAGCACTCAACAGTCCTTGTAGTGTACCCCACTTGAGACTTGTTATCAAAACGAATAGGCCTTCCATGCTGCTTTTGGAACCTCTTAACCCGCAGAGCAATCATGGCAATTTGCCATTTAATATCCATCTCTTCTACTTCAGCATCATTGATTTGTTCCAAATCTTCACTGATAAACTCATCATCTTCTTGTTGATAAGAAAAGAATGAATGAAGAATCTCATCAGCGACGCCTTCAGAATCAGCTCTTTCCCTTGTACTGCTAGTAGGAGTCTCATAACTACCAGAATTAATCTTGCCAGACTTAACTCTAGTAGTGCTGCTTTTGCCTTGAGAGACAAAGGCAACATTTGAGGAACTGGAAGATGCTTTAGAATATCCCTTGATTTCCTGTTCAAAAACCCTAAGGTTATTGTACAGGTCATCAGTTGTCATGCTGTCCACTTCATCCGTTACCCTCATAGTCATAGAAACACTTGACCATTCTGATGGGAGTGCTCTGAGGAGTTTAAGGTTGGCATCTTCCTCTGATACTGGAGCACCAAGAGATTCCAATTGTGCCAGAAGGAGTTGAAACCTATCATAGCCCTTTTCGAGTCCTTCTGTACTAGATATGCTGAAAGTCTCAAATTGTTGCTTGAGAACAGACTTCTGCATTCTCTTTGAGTTTGCATTCCCACCAAAACGCTTCTTGATTGCTTGCCAAATTTCTTTGGCATCGGTCATGTTATGAAACGTTCTCAAGTGCTCTTTGGGAAGAGCCATCATCAGCACAGTTCTTGCCTTTTTCTCCTTTTCAACAGCCCGTATCTCCTCTGCAGATACTGGTGGTAAAATTCTAACCGATCCATCTGCTCCAACCGAGACCCTTTTCTTTGAATTGCCTTTCTGAATAACCTTCCAGATTTCACTATCAGTATATTCCAAATAATGTTCCATCTCCATCGCCCATATATCGTACTCATCTCTTTTCAAGAGTGGAAGTTTTATATTGGATATGGTTGTGGTTAAGGGAATGATTGGTGCTGCTGGTTTCAGCTTTCTCTTCATCATGAATGGATTTTTCATCATCACTGCCATGCATGGAGAATTCATCATTCTTGGGAGGGGTTTGATCAGGAGGGATTTCGGTTCCAGTCATGTTGTAGGATGATTTTAGTGATTTAGGGTTTGTGATTCTTCAACCTCAGAGTCTCTTTTCAGGCTCTGATACCACTTGTTGGTCCACACGAATATGGATCTCTAAGTAGCCTTTAACAACTTAGTAGACGACTTGAATAAATCAAATCAATCTAAGCGAGACTCTAACACTTTGTTTATGCTAATGCGGAATCTTAACACAAACAATGAAGAATACAACTAACTTTATATTACTAATCGTTTTCAGAATTACAATCTTCGTCGTCATCTCTAAACTATGAATTAGGGTTCCTTTTATACACCAAGGAAACCCTAGATACAAAACTTGTATAAGGATTTACGTATCTTCTCTAAAGATAACTTCAAATCCTTTCCTAACTTATCTCTACCTTATCTCTAAAATACATAACCAGACTTAACTTAATAAGTCAACCGGACTTAACAATATTTAACCCTACCAGACTTAATATTGTACTACCAGACTTAATAATACAAAATACACTAACAGACTTAATTGTGTACGCCACCAGACTTAAATCTGTTTTCCCATTAAGTCTTCTCTTGATAATTCCCAACAGTTATGAAACCACTTGGTGGACCACAACGTCGCACAAAGCAACGTAAGGACAAAGGGTCCAAACGTGGTCGTAAATCCACTTCCGATATTCCCCACTCTTCCTCCTCCTTCAGTCACTGTTCGTCTTCTCAACCTATGGATGAGGATGATGATGAGGTGAACGAAGAAGGAATGTCTCGTCCTAATACTCCCTCTCCCGACACCTTCTTTCGTAACCTTGACACCTCATCATTCACACAAACCTCCGATGTTGAATTCGGACAAACCAACTTATCCACGATGATGAGAAGGCAAACAACCATGTACAATCGACAAGTCTCGATGCATGAGCAAACTATCGGGGGATTCAAGTCCATCGGCAAGGCGATCAAAGGGCTCGGGAACAAGATTAAAAAGTTGGGGAAGAAAAGAGACTAGTTAGGATTAGCTTAAGTAGTATTATTAACTTAAGTATTATTAAGCTATTATAAATAAAGTCATGGCAATGTCCATCATACATTAACTAGCTTGAAGTGTTCTCTTTTAACATTTCACACTTAAACATGGTTAATTTGCTTAGTTAATTAACCTCTATGTTAATCAATCTTGCCTAGTTCATGCATGTTATCTTATTTTATTACATGCACTAGATGTTAAATTTGCTTGAACTCATGCATGCTTAATAGTTGCCTAAATACATAGATGATCACATGATCATGTTAGTTGCTAGTTGAAACTAGCTTTAGGAATTCTATGTGTTTAGTGGTTTGAGGCTTTGAGATTTGCAGCCAATGGATTCCCCAAAAATTTCCCCATTTAGGCTGCCTAAAACCAGCAGACCTGGAAAGAAGGTCAAATGGAGGCCACGGCTCCACTAAATAGGCGAAGGCTCCACTAAATTTAGTGGTGCCGTGGTACCTTTAGTGGTACCGTGCCTTTGGAAGACGAAAAATACAATTCTCTTCCACTTTTTGACTTTCTTTCCCTGAAAATCTGCAAACACAACCTGATTCCCATGCACCCAAATCCCCAAATCCAACATCTTTTTCAACCTTGCATGTCTTTGATTTGGCTATTTAAGCTAACATCATGCATTGCCATCCTTACACCTTCACACTCACCATACAACCACCATGTCTTCCACCATTGCTTCAACCTCACACAAAAACAAGAAACCAAGATTCAACATCAAACCAACCAATCAAACCACTCTTGTTGATTAATGGATCAAAAGTGTTCACACACCACAAACCTCAACCAAACCTTCCAATGAGATGATTCTCATTGATCTCACCTTGGATGATGAAGATGATATACACACACCCATAACCTCTACCAAATCATCATCTTCCTTCACTACACCCCAAGCTCCATCCAAGGCAACCTCAATCAAACCAACACCCTCATCCTCCACCACCATTGGAACCAACACACATTCACCTCAACCAAGTCCCATTCCATCTCTAGCCTTAACACTTAACTCATCACCATCAACTTCCCTTGAAATGGGAACCAACACATCATCCTCATCACTTTCACCATCACCACAACCTCTAGCTCTCACTCTAACCTTATCACCAATCACTCCTTTTGAGTTTGGAAGCAACACATCATCATCTTCCCTATCACCATCACCTCAACCTTTAATGGGTCATCCCATCCTTTATCCCCTACAACCACACACCTTTAGTTGTGCTTGTTGCCATCACAACCTAGAACTCATCATGAACCTTAGAGATGAGTTTAGCTTTAGGTTCTCATACCTAGAACACCTCCTCACACCACCCATAGGACCTATCATCCTTCCACCTCCTCCACTACATAATAGCCCAAACTAAACATGGTTATGTTTAGTCCCTCCAATAAATGCTTAGGAACCCTTTTGAAGTTGGAAGCAAATCTTGAAGCCTCATATTACTATTGATGTTTATGTGTCTTCTTGTTATTTTAATTTGCTTTCTTATTGTAGTCATACTCATGTATGACATTTATTTTAGTTTTAATGGGCATTCATGTGGTTGTTTTATTTTTAGCTACTTGGCTAATTTTCTTCTTGTGTGGTTGGATATTTGTCAAATGTGCTACTTGTTAGATATTGTATATGTGTTATCTAACCTTGTTTTGTAGCATACACCATTGCTCGATTCTTTGGTATTCTCCAAATGAGGGGGAGTATAAATCAAGGGGGAGTCTTAGTCACATTTTTTATTAGACAAAAAGGGGGAGAAATGGGAGTAAACTCATTAAAAACTTGTTAAAACTAATTTTAACTTAAAATGAGTTTATATTTTGTCATCATCAAAAATGGGGAGATTGTTGATGCAAATAATGTTCTAAAAACGTTATTTATATCTTTCGATTACTTCACGTTTTGAGGATGACAAAATGTGAAATCACGTTACGTTAAAGTTAACATAAACAAGTTTTTAATCGGAAGATCCCGTTTCTACGCAAATCACTCTAGAACAAATTTACAACTTGACAAATGATCAAAAAAGTGAATTTGTGTTTTGAGAGTTCACATTTTAATGGGACAAAACATTTTTTTTTCAAAAATACATATGACAAATTATTTTTGAATTATTAAGAAATGTTTTAATGGAAAAATATGTTTGAAAATCACAACAGCTATTTTCCCCCCCAAAATCAGCTCCAACCTTCCCCAAATAAGTTTTCACCAGAAAAGACAAAATTTGGAGCGTCCTAGTCTAGGACGGCTCCACGGTTCCACTAAATTTAGTGGAGCCGTGGCATGTTTAGTGGAGCCGTCCGTACAAAACTTTCTATAACGTTTAGATTTTTCTTGCCTATAAAAACCAACCCCCTTCACAGTTTTTAGGCATCCTTACACACACAAAACTTTCTGAGTTGAATACTCTCTTCACACTTTCTTTCTTAGATCATTTAGATTAGTTTTTCTTTTGTTCAAGAGTGATCCAATCATCCTCAAAGTGATCCTCTTCATTCTTCTTCACTAGCAAGAGAAGAACACAAATATCCAAGTTGATACAAGGTGTTATCATTCCTCTTCATTATCAAGAGAAGAACACACGTATCCAAGTTGATACAAGGTGTTATCATTCCTCTTCACTAGCAAGAGAAGAACTCAAGTATTCAAGAGGATACAAGAGTTGTAGTTGTTAGGTTTTTGTAACACTTGTTACATCCTTGTTGTATCTTAGCATACATCAAGATTATCTTTCTTTTGTGAGAGTGTGAGTGAAGATTATTGTGATCTTAAGAGATAGTGAAGATCTCTTAAAGCCATTGGGCTTGTGTGTGAGTGATCAAAGGATCTAGAGTAGTTAGATTAAGTAGAGTGAAGTGAGAGTTGATCTTTGTGATCGTGTTGAGATCGTGGTGATCTCTTGTAGCCATTGGGCTTGTGTGATTGGTCACGTGGACCTTGGTAGATTGGTGCTAGCTAAGATTAGCACTCGACATTTAGCTTAGTGTCGGTAATAGGATAAGCGACGTGTACGGTTTTCTCCGCCTGAAGGGAGGTTGTTGATATAGTGTTTGAAACTCTCGAGTGTGGTACTCGGGGAGTGGAGTAGGGCGAAGAAGAGCTTCGTAGCCGAACCACTATAAATCCTTTGTCTCGGTTTGATCTTTCCAACTCTACTCTTTACTTTTATTATTTACCATTTGTTAGCTTAGTGTGTAGTTCATATTGGTGTTGATTGATTACACATAGAGTTCGAATCAAAGTTTCCAATAGCAAACTTTTAAAACAATATTTTTTAAAAGAAATTAAAATCGGTAAACTATTCAACCCCCCTTCTAGTTTCTCACACAGCGTTAAAGCCTTAATGTGGCTCCTTGACTTGTTCTTTAACACGAGACCACGGTATAGTAACACATCCTTAACGCGGCCTGCGTTAAGCTTTCACTCACTTTTTACGTGACCATACCGTGTGCTCTTATAAAACACTGTTTTATATAATAATATAGATATAGATAGATATACATACCACGATGTTTAGATGTCCACACCTTCATTTTACACTAAAAATTGTAACTTAAACTCAAGTTGTTGGAGTTGACTTAATTAATGTGTGTCCCAAATCCCTTCGTGCTACAATCTTGTGTCAAAGGGTCATGTATGTCTATCAAAAGGAGAATATTTGTCTATTCAAAATAGAGATATGTTTGACTAATTGTAATGGTGACCATAATAATATTGGGAACAAATAGTGTAATAAAAGATCGAGTTAAAAAAAAAAAAAAAACGTACTTTACAAAAATCAATTAAATAAACACCCCACGCACAAGCATACTCGCAGAAGTTGGTCGTTAGTTCGATCGACTTTCCATATTTTTTATGCCTATGACTCATCCCCAAAAGAGGGTGTAATGGAGGGATGCGTCCTCTTTGTTGGTCGACCGACATGAAGATCACTCATTATACTTGGTCTTATGTTCTGCCACAGTTAAAAAAAAAAAAAAAAAAAAAAACAGGTTAGTACCCGTATGCAATCTGACTTATAGAAAATATGTTTTCCAACTATGTGTTAGCGAAGTACTGATTTCTCAACGCTTATGTTAATTACTAACCAAAACTTGAGATTTATCAAATGTATATATAAGGAGTGTTTTATACTTTTATATGAACTTCATTGACTAGTAGGAAACACATGCTATGGTCATCAACGAAGTGGCAAAAATGACGGTGGTGATGGCGTGGTATATCTATGGTGGTTCAACGATGAAGATTCGACCATGGCGAATAACTAATGTGGTCCAGTTTTGCTAATTTAGAGGAAGATCCTCTCAAGTTGTTATACACAACTTGAGTCAAGTTGGACAATCACTAGCCAATGGTCAAAATCCAATGACTAGTAATTTATACACAACTTTTGATTTGGACAATTGGATTTCGATCAATGGCTAGTGATTGTCCAACTTGACTCAAGTTGTGTATAACAACTTGAGAGGATCTTCCTCCGAGATTTGCATCGTTCTTGACAATTTAATACACGCGATTTGAGCTAACCGTTAGATGACATTAAACCAGATAAATGACTCACTTTTTAGAAGGTTGTAAAAATGAGTTAGAAAGAAATCTACATATCTATCGTAATAAAGGAGATGATTAATTATAAAGATTGGATAATATTTTATTAGAAAATGCATAATTATATATATATATATATATATATATATATATATATATATATATATATATATATATATATATATATATATATATATATATATATCAAAAGCATGCATAAAAACCATCGTATTATGTGCATAAAAAACTTGTACAAAGGATATATATGCAAGTATTCATTTTGGAAGGGATATATATACGATTATAAAAACCGTGCATGCTATTTAATTTAACCAAACTATAGGGGCGGATTTTGCAAGATACATACTATTTTATTTATTTGTATTTGTATTTTGGATCCTTCCACCGACCAACTTTCATATTTAAATAACTCTACTGTAAAATTCCTCATTAAAATTTTCATTCATTAAATTCGTTACAAAACCTTAAAAAGTCGATTATAGTTATACTATACAAGTTTACATATCATCATCATCAAGCAAACACTAAAATTCATTCATTCACAATGTTTGGGCTTAAGAAAAGATTCCAAGTCGCTAAATGGTACGTATGATCATTTGCATGATTTTGTCTGCATGCTTTTGTCTTATGTTCATTGATTCGCATTCATGCATGTTAGTTTCTTATGATCAAGATATCAAGATTGCGTTTAGTTGTAGAAAAGAACCGGTTAAAATTTAGAAAATGTGTTTAGATGCGTTTTCGAGAAACGTGAAAGCTTCAAAAGAAAATTTTGAAAAGCATAAATCATGTTGGTTATAAGTAAACTGGTAAACGAAGGAGGTTTTCTTGAACTTACCGGGAAGGGCGAGTCTTGGACTCAGATATACACCGCCTGACCAAGATACCCTTGTGACCGTTTGTGACTCGGATGGATGCTGTTTTAAAGATTAGTTATAAATTATAAAAGCCATTTTTATTTCTTTGAAAAACTTTTCTGGTAATCTTTTTTGATTTTTTTCCTTTTCTTTGGATAATTTTTGTAGAACACTTATATTTTTCTACAACTAAATGCAACCAAATTCATAATTTTTCATTTGTTTTTTTTCTTGTAATTGTGTAAAAGTTGACTTTGGCTGATAATGTGTTATGTTGAATGATTAATACAGTAAGACGTCATTAATGCTAGCAACGGCGAGGATAAAGTTAATGAGGAATAAGACAGGAGCACAGGTTATTCAAATGAGGAAGGAAATAGCTCAGCTGTTGGCAGCAGGAAATGATCGAACTGTGCGAATTAGAGTACGAATTATGGTCTTTTTATACCTTTTTTTTTTTTTTTTTTTTTTTTTTTATCAGCATTATTAATTGGTATAGAAAATTATGTATGTTTTTGTTAACGCGATTATTGTATCAGGTTGTGCACTTAATCAGAGAAGAGAAGATGATAAGCGCATATGATTTGATCGAAATATATTGTGAACTAATTGTAGAACGTTTGCCTATCATCGAGTCACAGAAGTAAGCTATCTTTTATTATCGCTTCTTTAAAGTACTACTATTACTTAGCGATTTACTAATTTTGTGGAATTTTTTTTTGTGTTAGGACTTGTCCAATTGATTTGAAGGAAGCAATTGCAAGCGTGATATTTGCAACTCCTAGATGTTTAGACATAACGGAGCTTGTGGATGTTAAGAAGAATTTTAGAGCGAAATATGGGAAGGAGTTTGTTACCGCGGCTACTGAGTTGATTCCTGGCTGTGGTGTAAGCTGCATGGTATGTTATTTGAAAGTAGATGTGGCAAAATGGGTCAGTCTATCTGGTTGGATCATGGGTCAAAATGGTTAACATTTTTGGATATGTTGGTTCTGAATCGACACAATCACATGAAACACTTTTTCTGCAATTATGCTAACGAGATTTTCTTTATACTAATCTAAGTTTTGATAAAAATGCTACACGAGGATTTAAGCATAAAAAAAAGACTTTAGGTGACTCTCGAATTCTTTCCCTTTCAGCTAGATCTTTTTTTACCCTTTTGACCCGTTAGAATGAAATTAACGAAATCGTCCCATTTACTAACAAATGGGTTAATTGCAATGCAGAATTACATTTCTCATGAAAACATTTAAATTTATCAATCTTACTGTAATGTTTTTATATCTGCAGTTGGTTGAGAAGTTATCCGCTGTTGCACCAAACATTCAGACAAAAGTGAAAGTGTTGAGCGACATAGCAAAAGAACACAATGTTGATTGGGAAGCAACTTCATTCGAAGAATCAAAGCCTCCTGATGTCTTGTTGGTGAGTTAAAATAGCTTTCTAATTACTCTGTAATAATTGTATCTTTTCAGAGAACCTGTTAAAAACTGAATCTTTTCTTTGAGCAGAATGTGCCCACGAACTTTGAGCAGGCAAACCCGATAACCGTTGATCCTCCTAAGGTCCAAACTTCAAATGTTCACAATGTACAAAGCCATCAAACAAGATCGAATGTACCTGTCGACTTCTCTCAGCAAAATAAAAGGTTCATATCAGATGCTCAGAATGTAACCCCTGCAGATACTGGCAGCTCTCAGTCGTCATATGCTTCTACTAGCCATAACGATACGAGGCCTACAGGTATAGTAATCAGTCATAACATAAATCTATATCAACTATCCTATGAAATAATGCTTGTGGAGCCACTGAACTATTGCGAAAAAGGGTCTTGTAGGGTGTTAATCTGAATTGTGTGGCATAATCGTCGCCTTATCCTTTTCATGTAGTATAATTTTCACGAGATTTGGTGTAAATAAACCCGATTGAATAGTTGGGTGGCCGTTTATTAAACCTCGTAAAGTTGAGTGGCCTGCATTAATATTTGCAATATTATCTTATAACTATTTGGTTATCGCCTTATTATCTTATAACGTTACCGTGTTATCGATCATAGAGATTAACATTTTATCATTTTCTAATCAGGTATGGAATCCGGGTCAATGAAAAAGAAGCAATCGTTCCGGAGCAACAGCAACAACAACAATCATTCATCAGATAGGGATAACGGAAATATGGAGTTCAAGGATGCCACTTCTGCAGCTCATGCAGCAGCCGAGGCTGCAGAACGTGCTAGTTATGCTGCTCGGGCCGCTGCACAATTCACTGGCCAAGGGAATGTAACACAACAGTATCCAACCGAATCACACGGGTCAAATATCAGAGACGAACGTGATTATTCTTATAGTGATGCACGCAGATGCGATGAAACCGATTATGATGATGATCAGGGTTCTTCTTCTCCCGAAATAAGTTCAACGAAAAAGAATAAGGTTCAGTTCACAAGTGGCAAAATGGTAAGTTCCACATCGCGTTCTTCTCGCTCTCATTCGAATGACAAGAGAGGTGAATATGATGAGTTGACTTCCAACACAAAAAAAGTTGGTAGAAAAACTGTTGTTGACCAAGAAACCGTTGTTAGAGAAACTAAGAAGACAAGCTCGTTTGGTCATGCTCGTAGAGATGATGAATCCGAAAGTGATGATGATGATTATGATGGTCCTAGGTTCGATGTGGGATTCGATCACGTTGAATTGGACAATGCGGCCAAGTCATTTTTTCCATCTCCGTATAAAGAAGAAAATTTACACATTTGGAGCCCGATAAAGAACACCCGCAACACAACGAACCGAGTGAATCCTGCACTTTTAGATGAGGTGGCGCTGAGATGGGAGACAAATAGCGTGTTATTCGTTCTCCCCACACCTTGCACTCTTAGAGTTTGTTACTAGTTATCGAGAACTGAATGGTATAATATTACTCTTTGCGTCATATGTAGCTTGGAAAATCTGGATCTGTACGTGGCATGCTCCTAAGGTGAAGTCCCGACGTTTATATGTTATTTTCGCGGCTTTTTTCTAGTGGATATGGAGATAAACAAACTCTGTACTCTTTTTCCTTGCTTTAAGTTTTCCCACAGGGTTTTTCTTTGGCAAGGTTTTTTAACGAGACAGGGTCCAGGGGTGATTGGTTATTGTGATGATTCATCCTCTTTCATATTTGCATCTGAAGTTATGAAGTCTTGGCTTACTATGGATTACTCAAGATCAAGCTCTTTGATGGAATTTTGCTGCATTAGTAGATCAGATCAGTATGGTAACTCCCATTCCCTCAGTCTTAATTAGCAGCTTTGCTTTCTTAGGTCATTCTCATATGGTGATGTTTGGAGGTACATTGGTTGGTCCCTTTGTATCTTTCCATGTATTCAGAGTATGATTATGGCTTTAGATCAAGCTTGCCTTCCTGCTAGGACTGAGTCATTTGCAGCATTTTGTATCTGAATTGGGGTTTGTCCAATTCTATTATGTTTTTTTTTGTTTCCTAGGCAAGAGATGGGATTGTTAGGGGTTGTCCTTTCAGTTTTCATTCTCTTGTGCTATTTCTTGTAAATAACTTTTCATTTTATTTAATCTATTATACCTTTGTAAAAAAAAAAAAAAAAAGTCTAGATACTTTGTGCATAACTTTTCATTTTATTTAATATATTTTACCTTTGTAAAAAAAAAAAAAAAAAAAAAAAAAAAGTCTAGATAAGCAGTCTTTAAGTCTCTATTACTGCATAGGAGTTAACAGTTTAAAATAGGCAATCTCAATCATCTAGCTAAGCTAATCTGCCTAATCATTAGAGGATAGCCATTTCGGGTCACTATATTATCTTTTTACTGTCAAGGAACAAAAATGCAGAAAATTACTACTTAGTTTAGTAAAAATAGCTACTCTAATATTTTACCCGCGTGTCTTATTGCTAGGAGAATAAGTAGAAGTATAATTCCAGGTTATACTTTCTCCAAGTATTAAGATGTTAACATTCTTTAAAAGTTTTTTTTTTTTTTTTTTTTTTTTTTTTTAAGCATTGTAAAAACATTTTAAGAAAAGGTGTCGCCTAAGATAATCAATGAGTTAATGTTGCTCCATTAAAGGAAAAGACATGTGACATTTGTTTTTTAATGGCTTTTTATCAAAGTTTTTAGGATAATCTGAAACTTAAATTTCAAATGTGACATTTTCAATACACAACACTGTAATTAGACCACCAATCAAACATACCCCACTTATACCCCCGCACACACACAACTACCAACTTCCACAACTTCATTTTCCTCAACATAGACGTGTGAGTCGTCGGAGAGGGGGAGGGGAGTATTGTAAGGACAACTAGTCCTTTATGCTCACCAACGCGTCTTCCATGTACCTGTTACACTTGGCATTATGTGATCCCTTCAACAACCTCCTAGACGCGAAACCCAACGAGACACACTTCACTAATTGGAGATTAGTGATCAAATGTTCCTTTAACATTTGGTAAACTAATTAAAATATAAAGTGTACTCATCGAACATAATGAATAATGAGTATCAAAATATGAGTAATAATGGTTAAGAACATAAAGATAAAGTGCATTATAGAGAAAAGAATATGATATTTATCTTTTAATTATTATGAATACAAGTTAAAAACAATTTAATTATAAATAAACATGTCGCTTAATAAAGCAATGTAATCAATCATCATAAATTCATAATTGAGTGTCCGTCCGATAAACGGGCTAGCTCTATAATTTTGTTTATTTCAATGACAATACATGTCAACATGTGTAAAATCATTGATAGAAACATATAAACAGATGCAAAATATAAGTAAGTTTCACAAACTAATAAATTTATACATATACAAAAGGACGATTCTTTAATGTTTACAAACATTTTGTACATCCAATTAAAAGCTTTCAAATAATAGCATAACTCTTAAATTAATATAGATGTTTTTATAGTTTTGAATTAAACATGAATATTGCACCAAACCGTCATCCATAAATGTTTACTACATGTATATAGTTTTTTAAACCTAATCTAAACTTACGTGTGAGCCATGTTTATACACTACAAATTAAAAAATCCAAACTAATGTATATTAAAAAAGTAGGGGTGCAAACGAGCCGAGCTACTCGCGAGCTACTCGAGCTCGACTCGATAAAAAGCTCGAAACGAGCCGAGCCTTGTCGAGCTCGAGCCGAGCTCGAGCCTGAAAATCAACTCGTTTACTTATCGAGCCCGAGCTTTGCTTATCGAGCTTTGCTTATCGAGCTCGAGTAGGCTCGTCGAGCCTTATCGAGCTTGGCTCAAAATTACACCTAAATACGGAGTATGATGTAAGCCCAATTCAGTCCATAACCAATAATCCTTACAGCCCAAAATGATAAAATCCAATAATCCTTACAGCCCAAGAACACAAACCCGATCCACACCTTACACCTAAATACGGAGTATGATGTAAGTTAAACCTAATCCCCTCATTAGATAACCCTAAAATACATACTCAGTTTTTATCCGCCCCCATCTCACACACTCCTCTTCATCCACATCTTCATCTCATCTTCAATATCTTATGCACGATATGCCAACTACACAAACACGAGCAAACCCTTTTGATTCTTACTGATAAAGACGGAGCAGCACACAACCTTCCAAGACCTCGTCCTCCTTTTTGGTTTAAAGCTTCAAGAGCTTATCTAAGGTTTCGGGTAGGTTTAATTTGTACTTTTTCGTTTTGTAAATCGAAATTGAGTAAGGATATGGACACAATTGTTCTTGTTCTTTCTTTAAAATGTTTCGTATACTAACAAGAGGTGTGTCTTCACAAAGATCTATGATGATATAAGTTCAACCAAAAAAATCTTTTAAAGATTAGATAAAAAGTTGAACTAAATCTGAGCTCTTGTATGTTCGTGTCTTGTTGTAGTTAGATGATTGTTGAGTGTCATTGAATCAAAACAGGAAAATGAGATAATAAATTTGTTATTATTCTTGTTCCTTTTTTGTTTCGGATAGTAATTGAAGCCAAATCTTCAAAAATAGATCGATGATGGTGTATGTTCATGTTCAAAGATACTTGAATGTTTGTACAAGTCTTCAAAAATTTGTTATTATTCTTATTCTTGTTCCTTTTTGTTTCGGATAGTAATCGATTGGACATATATTGAAGCAGATAAAGCGAGCTCGATCAGGCTCGTTTAAGCGAGCCGAGCTTTGTGAAACCTTATCGAGCCGAGCTCGAGCACAAAAATAAAGGCTCGGATTGAGCCGAGCTCGAGCTCGAGCTCGTTAAAAAACTGACGAGGCAGCTCGATTATAGTGAAGCTCGGGCTCGGCTCGGCTCGTTTGCACCCCTATATTAAAAAAGGATTAAAATTATTTGAAATGAGGTGTCATGTTATCTTTAGAGCATAGGGTGTGGTAACTCGGGTTAAAGTTTCACTCATTGTCACATCAGCGCCACATGAGCTTTAACATTTTAACTTAACTAAAAAAAACACCCTTATCATAACTCAAGTTTAACTCAACATTTTAGGCTTCACCTTTTAAAAAAATTCAATTTACAAATTAACCCTTTAACTATTTCATTCATTCAACAACTTAATATTTTATTAATAAACTTAAAAATTACAATACAAAACAAAAAGAGGTATGAATTAAAAAATAATAATAATAATAATAATAATTAAAAATGTTATTAACTTAAAAGGAAAAAAAATGCTACTAAAACATAGGGTCTAAAATGTAAACACCACACTACCACATGGACTAAACTGCAAATTTTAGAAATATATCATCTTCCCCATTTGTTGCTTGTTGTACACACTAAACACACACAGAGTGAAAACACACACAAACACACTCAAGAACGCACACAATGCAAAATTACAAAAGCACAGAACAACTAATTTCAATCATGGGGGCGAAATGATTTTTTTTTAATTGTTTCATGCTCACTCAGCGTTAAAGCCTTAAGGTGTCTCCTTGACTTGGCCTTCAACGCGAGACCACAGTATGGTAATGCAGCCTTAACGCGGTTTGCGTTAAGCTTTCACTCACTTCTTACGTGACCATACCATGTTGTCACGACCCACCTACTCAATACGATTATTTTCGAGGATAGTCGGGATTCCGGATTGTTCCACACTTCTCTTGGAAGATCTTGGATATTCTTGGAAGCCCTTAGAATATGTTGGAAAGTGTAGGAAGCTATAGAACCTCTTAGAAGTCCTAGAAGCTTATGAAAATACTAGAAGCTTCCTTCATGGAAAAATGTAGAACTTGTAGGAGTAGTATAAATAGATGTAGCCTCATTTGCACAAGGCATCCAACAAAGTTCACTTGTAATCTCTCTTGTAAAGTTCTCTAGTAATACAAAGCGTTTTCCTTATTGCACTTGTTCCTATCTTCGAAGCTTTCTTTAGTTGCTTACATTGTTGAGTATTCGAGCAAGGCTGAGCTTAGTCGAGACTAAGTGCCGCACGGAAGACCTTGTAGAGATAAGTCCGTGACAAGTGGTATCAGAGCCAGGTTGATTCGAAGCGATGGCGAACGAAACCGAGAAGAATGATGCTAGTGGAAGTACGATTCTTGACGAGACTCGGGGTCGAGATGATCAACGTCAAAACCCCAATAAGATAGGTACGTCTAAGGACATTGTGTCGAGTTTGGATAAGAGATTGACGGGTGTTGAGACATCCGTGACGGATTTGAAGGTCCAAGTTGAGGGCTTGGAAGATCTAAAATCCGAGTTTACGGACATGAGGGATGACTTTAGGGTCATTCTCAATACTCTTAGTGGCGACTTCAAGCGTGAGATCCTTGGTCTCAAAGAGATGCTCATGGGTGAAGTCACGAAGTTGCGAGAAGAGTTTGGAGAAGAGATCTCCAAGATTCATAAGACCATCGAAGACTTGCAAGCCGATGTGGTGCTATGCAAGCGGTCTATGGCTAATGGGGGTGGCGAAGCTAGTCTTCATACTCCAAAGATAGACTTTCCTAAGCCATCACCGTTCGTGGGAAAGCGAGAAGCTAGGGCATTTGATGATTTCTTGTGGGAGATGGAGCAATACTTGGAAGGCGTCAACATTATGGATGATGACTCCAAGATCAAGATGGCAACCCGATACTTGAAGGATACCGCGACGTTATGGTGGAGACGTTGATATGGAGATATCGAGCGAGGTACATGTACTATCAACACTTGGGCTGATTTTGTTGCGGATTTGAAGAAACAATTCTATCCGGAGAATGCTAATAACGAAGCAAAGAGTAGGCTTCGTAAACTTAAGCATTCCGGAACGATCCGGGATTATGTCAAGAAATTCACTACACTTGTCTTGGAGATTCCGGATCTTTCCGACCAAGACTCTCTCTTCTATTTCCTTGACGGGTTGCAAGGATGGGCTAAGACGGAGTTAGAAAGACGTGGAGTTCAAGACCTTGCTACGGCTATTGCCCATGCCGAGGCCTTGATCGAATTTGGTACAAGGAGGGAAACGACTAAGCCCAAGGATCGAAAGGTGAATCATGAGAAAGGTGGGGGAGAGAAAGTCGCTCAAGCGAAGAATGATAATGCACGTAAACCACCAACCGGAAAGGGCAAGGACTTGAAGACGAATTATAAGACGGGTGGATGCTTCATATGTGATGGACCTCATAGAGCTCGAGATTGTCCCAAGAAAGCAAGCCTCAACGGAATGAGAGCTCATGAAGACGAAGGTACGAGCGATGGTGGATGCATGAGTTCGATGAGGAACTTGAATGCAATCAAGGCCAAGACGGAGGTGCCAAAATTTGTAGGGAATGGCCTATAATACGTGGAAGCAACAATCAACGGGATCAACTACTAGCCATAACGATGCGAGGCCTACAGGTATAGTAATCAGTCATAACATAAATATATGTCAACTATCCTATGAAATAATGCTTGTGGAGCCACTGAACTATTGCGAAAAAGGGTCTTGTAGGGTGTTAATCTGAATTGTGTGGCATAATCGTCGCCTTATCCTTTTCATGTAGTATAATTTTCACGAGAATGGTTATCGCCTTATTATCTTATAACGTTACAGTGTTATCGATCATAGAGATTAACATTTTATCATTTTCTAATCAGGCATGGAATTCGGGTCAATGAAAAAGAAGCAATCGTTTCGGAGCAACAGAAACAACAACAATCATTCATCAGATAGGGATAATGGAAATATGGAGTTCAAGGATGCCACTTCTGCAGCTTATGCAGCAGCCGAGGCTGCAGAACGTGCTTATTATGCTGCTCGAACCGCTGCACAATTCGCTGGCCAAAGGAATGTAACACAACAGTATCCAACCGAATCACACGGGTCACATATCAGAGACAAACGTGATTATTCTTATAGTGATGCACGCAGATGCGATGAAACCGATTATGATGATGATCGGGGTTCTACTTTTCCCGAAATAAGTTCAACGAAAAAGAATAAGGCTCAGTTCACAAGTGGCAAAATGGTAAGTTCCACATCACGTTCTTCTCTCTCTCATTCGAATGACAACAGAGGTGAATATGATGAGTTGACTTCCAACACAAAAAAAGTTGGTATAAAAACTGTTGTTGACCAAGAAACCGTTGTTAGAGAAACTAAGAAGACAAACTCGTTTGGTCATGCTCGTAGAGATGATGAATCTGAAAGTGATGATGATGATTATGATGGTCCTAGGTTCGATGAGGGATTCAATCACATTGTATTGGACAATGCGGCTAAGTCATTTTTTCCATCTCAGTATAAAGAAGAAAATTCACACATTTGGAGCCCGATAAAGAACACCCGCAACACAACGAACCAAGTGAATCCTGCACTTTTAGATGAGGTGGCGCTGAGATGGGAGACAAATAACGTGTTATTCGTTCTCCCCACACTTTGCACTCTTTGAGTTTGTTACTAGTTATCGAGAACTGAATGATATAATATTACTCTTTGTGTCTTATGTTGCTTGGAAAAGCTAGATCTGTACGTGGCATGCTCCTAAAGTGAAGTCCCGACGTTTATATGTTGTTTTCGCGGCTTTTTTCTAGTGGATATGGAGATATCGTAACAACATCATTTTCTGTGCTCAACCCGATTGTAACCCTCGACTTTCCTTTGGAGGATGAACCGAACCACACTATATCACACAAACAAACACACGATGACACTCACAAACATATAAAGAACAAAAGAGTAAATGTATGGATCATATGGTAAATTTGCTAGTCGAATGATTATATTCAAGAGAAGAAGATAATACAATGACTAGAGAGAAAGTACACACACACACACTCTTTTTCTATTGTAAAAGTGAGGCACACTTGGAGCAGAGTGTGTGCGCGTGGTTATATGTTACACAGCTAACCAAAATGGGCTTTGGTGGGCTTTAGATATGGACCTAATGTGGGCTTAATGTTTGCACTATACATATACTTAATTTTACAAACAATACTAATGCTATAAGCCCACTAAACTTAATACATATTATACTGTTAGGATCGTACAGAGAATCACACGAACACAACACAAGAACAATAGGGTTTATAGTGGTTCGATCCTCCTGATCTACGTCCACTCTTGGTAACTAGGAATTTTATTGCTTTTAAGTTGTGATATTTTTACAATACAGATGAATCTCTTTTATAGAGATTGGATGATACTATTGACAAAAGGAAAGAAAAAAGAAGAGAAAAGGTATGTAAAACATGCATCGGGAAGACATGTTTGACTTTTGCATTTATCCCTTGTTTTATGCCATTTCTTTTGTTCCATGTTTTCTGCCGTATACTTTTGACTATCCCAAAAGAGTGGGCCTGGCTTCACACTCAACAATCTCCCACTTGAAGCCACAGAACAATCTTCACCTGTGCATCTGTATTTCTGTAAAAAAAAAAAAAAAAAAAAAAAAAAAAAAAAAAAAAAAAAAAAAAAAACTCTCCTTCCTAGTTACCCAGCCTTCTCATCAGTTAACCTGAAGGCCAGTTGAAGCTATGCAGAGCTTCAACTTCTCTAACGTAACAACCTTAGTCAACATATCAGCTGGATTTTCAGTTCCCTTGATCTTCTTCAACTTCAGAGTGCCATCGGTAACATGCTCTCTGATAAAGTGATATCTCAGCTGTATGTGTTTCGTCTTCGAATGGAAGACAGGATTCTTTGCAAGATGAATTGCACTTTGATTGTCACAGAATAGTTCACAATCATCTTGTTCTTTGCCAAGTTCATTAAGAAAGTTCTTCAACCATATAAGCTCTTTGCTTGCTTCAACAACTGCCATATACTCTGCTTCTGTGGTTGAAAGGGAAACACTTTTCTGTAGTTTGGACATCCAACTTACCGCAGTGCCTCCCACTGTAAAGACATACCCGGTGGTGCTTTTGTATGAATCTTTGCAACCGCCAAGGTCTGCATCTGCAAAACCCTTCAGAATAACATCTTTCCCCTTAAAATGTAATGCCACTTTTGAAGTCCCCTTCAAATACCTTAATAGCCATTTAACTGCTTCCCAATGTTCTCTCCCCGGATTGGACATAAACCGACTAACAACTCCCACTGCATGAGCAATATCTGGTCTCGTGCATACCATTGCATACATGAGGCTACCAACTGCAGATGCATGCGGAACTTTAGCCATTTATGCTTTGTCTTTTTCTGATTTTGGTGACTGATCTTTAGAAAGCTTAAAGTGACTTCCCAAGGGTGTGCTTCTGATCTTGGCGTCTTTAAGGTTGAATTTTTCTAACACTTTCTCAATGTACTTCTCTTGAGAGAGTGTCAAAGAGCCATCTTCTTTGTTTCTGGAAATACTCATTCCGAGTATTTGGTTTGCAGCTCCCAAGTCTTTCATCTCGAATTCTTCAGACATCTGCTTCTTTAACTTCTTGATCTCTGTCATGTCTGAACCTGCAATCAACATATCATCTACATAAAGTAGTAGAATGATATAAGAACCCTTGAACTTCTTGATGTAACAACAATGATCATTGTCACATCTCTTGTAACCAACTCTTCCCATGAAGTTATCAAACTTCAAATACCATTGTCTGGGCGCTTGTTTCAGACCATACAAACTCTTTTTCAATTTACACACCAAGTTTCCTTTGCCTTTAACCTGAAAACCCTCTGGTTGTGTCATGTAGATGTCTTCTTCTAGGTCACCATGTAGAAAAGCTGTCTTGACATCTAGCTGCTCTAGATGCAAGCCTTCTGCTGCTACAATACTAAGAACAAGTCTGATAGTGGTCATCTTCACTACTGGAGAGAATATTTCATTGAAATCGATTCCCTCTTTTTGTTGAAAACCCTTGACTACTAATCTTGCTTTGTACCGTTTGGTACCATCATGTTCATCCTTGACCCTGAAGACCCATTTGTTCTGAAGAGCCTTCTTCCCTGCTGGAAGCTTCGTTAAGTGCCAGGTCTTGTTTTTCTCAAGCGACTTCATTTCATCTTTCATTGCTAACTCCCACTGCAATGAATCTTTCAACCCCATAGCTTCAGAGTAACACTGGGGTTCACCATTTTCTGTCAAAAGTATGTAGTTGACTGATGGTGAGTACCGGTTTGGCGGTCTAGTGACCCTAGACGATCTTCTTGGTGTGAATGGGGATTCTGGATTTTGAGGAGTGGTTACTTCTTCTTCTTCCACAAAATCATTACCGGAATCATCCCCTGAGCTCCCACTGTCGCTTGACTCATTCCCATTTTCTGGAATGTCGACTGAAGCTTCTTTTCTTCTTTCACCACTTTCAAGCTCAACATATTCTTTCTGAACTTCTGGTCTTTTGGTGTTTCTATCTTTGTACAGCTCTGCTTCATTGAACTCGGCGTGCTTGCTTCTGACTACCTTTCCGCTTTCAAAATCCCAAAGCCTGTAGCCCATTTTATCACCCCCATATCCAATGAAGACATACTTCTTTGCTTTAGCATCCAACTTGTCACCTTCAGGATTAATATCATAAGCACTACACCCGAAGATTCTCAGGTGATCGTACTCAACTGCTTTACCCTTCCATTCTTCTTGAGGAATCTTGAATCCCAACGGTACTGAGGGCCCACGGTTGATAAGATAGGCTGCTGTGTTAACTGCATCAGCCCAGAACATCTTTGGGAGCCCTGCATTCAATCTCATACTCCTGGCTCTTTCACATAATGTTCTGTTCATTCTCTCTGCAATCCCATTCTGTTGCGGAGTTCCTGGAACTGTCTTTATCATCTTGATCCCTCTCTATCAGCACAATAATCTGTAAACTCCTTGATGATGTATTCACCACCGTTATCCGACTTCAAGCATTTCACCTTCAAATCAGTTTCAAGTTCAACAGCAGATTTCCATTTCTTAAAAGTATCGAAAACTTCATATTTATGTTTAAGAAAATATACCCATACCTTGCGTGTTGAATCGTCTATGAAGGTTACAAAGTAGTGAGAACCTCCAAGTGAAGCTATCGGTGTCGGTTCATACACGTCTGAGTGAACAAGCTCCAACTTCCGAGCTTTTGGTGCTCTCCCTTTCTTCAGAAAAGTAACCTTCTTTTTCTTTCCGAAAATGCACGGTTCACAGAATTCAGACTCAACATGCTTCAATTCTGGAAGTTTTCCTCTGGTAACAAGCATTTTCATCCCTTTCTCACTCATGTGCCCGAGTCTTTGATGCCATAGCTTTGTCTGACTCTGGTTACTTGATGCTATACTCACTGCATCAGTTGATGCTTCAACCATGTACAAACTACCTCTCATCTTGCCTCTTGCAACTACCATACTGCCCTTAACAACTTTCCATTGTCCTTTATGCAGTGCGATGTGTCATTGCGGTTTAGCAGTATTAATGCCTACTCAAGTTTTAAATTTATATTTAGCCGACTTATCAATAACACACACACTTAACGAGCAGTGTACCCGGTCAGTATGAATATAATGGTAAGTAGAGTGTCGATCACTAAAAGTGGAACGTATTATCTAGTTATTCTAATCAGTATTTTAATATATTAAGTTAACTATACAACCTATTCTAACGCAAGGGGGTTCAGCCTGAGAGACTGGCATGATTTGGTTGCAATTAAATAATAAACTAAACCAATAGGCACGAATCAGCGAATAGCACACACGTACACAGATAAATACTCGAGACAATAAGAAGATCTGTCCTGATAGATAAGTAGTTTGTCACTTGTTTTATTGCTAGTTTTATATGAAGTGTATAGTTCGATGCAACGCACCGAGATTAAGTCCTTTCTCGTTGGTTCTAATCTTATCGGCGAGTAAACCCTTAATGATTACTTATGACTATCCTATTTATCTTTCTTCCTACTTTTCTACAGACGATAGAATGCATAGGCGATCTAATAAATAGGCGAGGGCAGAGGCATGGCGACCCGATCAATGCTCAGCTAGACACAGAGGTTATCAATGCACTAATAAAAGTCACCAAAGACATCAACATATAAACTTTAATTAATGAGAAAGCAGTTTTAAGGGAGTGCAATCTTTCCGTTGTCACATTACACAAGCCACCAATCTTGATGAATTAAAGTTTACTAACACAATAAAACAAAACTACTTAATGAATTAAACACATGCAGCACCTTCTTACAGCTCTTGTATCTTCGTTTGGGTGTGTCTTGTGCTGCCTATTCGTCTGAATTCGTCCTAGGTTTCTGTACTTCGTACTTCGGATATAATATTATTCCTCTCGAATTCGTCTGGTCTTGGGGTATTTATAGTTTCTGTCTGAGGGTAAGATGCGGCGCATCTAGTAAGTAGATGCGGCGCATTGACTTAACTTTGCGTGGGGTCCAAGATTATAATATTCAGGAATATTCGTACACCGCCAGAAGATGCGGCGTAACTCCATAAGCAGATGCGGCGCATGTCCTCTTGTATCTTGGATCGTATCTGGTGAAATCTGGATAGTGATGCGCCGTATGTAATGAGTGAGATGCGGCGCATCTGGAGCAGATTCGTCTTGATCTTGTCCATTTCAGTAGACTCTTAACTTCTTGCATGTTTTGCTCCATAATTAGTCCAAAATCGCCAAGTTTCACCAAATGCTTGTTTTTACCTGAGAATTACAAAAGTAAACGATTAAGTATCAATCCTCATACATAATATAACAAAACAAGTCAAATAATTAGGATAAATGATAGTAATAAAATGTACTTATTTGAGTTCATCAAATATCCCCCCACTTGAACTTTACTTGTCCCCAAGTAAACCTTAGAATTAATCTTATGAAAATGTATCCTAAAAGATATTAGGATTTATTTTTATATTTAAGCATGTATTCATTTTTGCCATAATCACACAACCAAACACTTAACGAATTAGAAGTAAAAATAAAATAATTTGATAAAAGCAAATCTAATCGTTTAACTGTCCAGTCGTGACGAATATTCTATCCTAAGCTTGGCAAGTATACACATCTCCCCCACTAAAGCCAAGGAATAACAAGTCTAAAGCGGTAAAAAGGGTTTTTAGGCTTAAAGGGTTTATTATTCTCCTTAATCTCTATCGATCTCAAATTCCAGAAAAGGCGACAAAATCACAAATACATGATCGAATCCACGAACACGATACTTGCAATTGCTCAAATCCTTAACTCGAATAGGCTAAAGATAGGACCAAGTAATCTTTACCAATAATATTATATCAAAAAGGGCGACAAAATCATAAATACATAGTCGAATCCACGACTACGATACTTAAGATTGCTCAAATCCCTAATCTCAATAAATCAAAGGTTTGGATCAAGAATAATATAGGGTATGGATAATATTTGAGATACAAATTGGTGTAAAATAAAAAATAAACAAAACAGATAAATTAAAATCCTAAGTGTGGTTAATCACTATCCCAACCATCCCATGAATAAGACTCATATCATAGAATAACTCACGCTTTAACACTTGAAACACACGCTTTAGGTAGACACGAATTATACTCAACAAGATCTTAATCAAAGAATAAACCTTAGTTGGCATTCCCATAACAGCCAACTCCCATTCAATCCATAGATATAATATATAACAATTAGTGGTGATATCGACCACTTACATAACTTTACATCGTTGGTTAAAACAAACATCCAACTTTCTTCTTTTTTCTTTTTCTTTTCTTATTTTTTCGATTTTATTTATTTTTTTTTATTTTATTTATTTTATTTTATTTTTTTTGACATCAACATATATGTGTAAAATTTCACCACATCACTATAATGATAATTCTGGATAATTTTTCCATACTTTTCATGACTTCAGAAATAACGGTAATAGTGAAAGTAGTAAACACACGAAAAATAAACTCAAAGATATACAATATTTACTTTCACTCCAATTGCATTGTGCAATTTCCCGACCTAACCATAGATAATGAATTACGCACGCGAACACAGGTAATGTAAGGAAACACACTTTGCCTAAAGCAATTAACCAACCACGGATTTTAATCTACAGGGTAGGCTAAGGTGTAAGGGTGTAACGAAACATTTTAACAAAGGTGTAAGAAACGAAAGGAATGGCTCTGAGTGTTTTTCTAGGGGTATCTTACTCTAAAAATGAGAGTAACAAAAAGGGTTTATACGGGGGTTAACTAACCAGTGTAGTTAGCTAATAACACATAACATATAAGGCTATTTGGGTGTAATCCTAGAAATTTTACCAATTTAGACAAGTCATTCCAATTATATAAATAATACTTATTATGGTGGTCTCGAATAGTATACAAGCCAAGTTCTAAAGTTTACAAGTCACCGGCACACTCATAGATTTGTGAGTTTTGAAAAATCACAATTTTTGAAAATAACGTCATGTGTGCAGCTATGCAACTTAGACTTTAAACAAAAACATGCTAAAAAAATATTTTAAATTTTGATATATTAAGCACATTTTAAGCATATTTTGAAAGTTTAGGACAAGTAAGTGTTAAGTGTTCTAATTCTCCAATCCCCCCACTTAAGTTAAACAACGTCCTCGTTGTTTGTATCAAAGGTTAAAAACTGGAAAATAAAAGAATTAGAACAGAAAAACTCCCCTGAGATTTGATCGGTATGATCCTCCATTTGTATAAGAGCAAAAATCATCTTTCTTGTGGATTAGAACGTTTAAGCTTCATAATAGATGTATCCACAGGAAATGCAGGAATCTATAATACCACCAAGGCTTTAAAACACACCTAAGTTAAGAAAGGTTCAAACTTGCATAATACATTAGTAGTTAGATAAAAATAAAACATAAAAATTAAAAATGAAAATCATCAGGTCAGTCGATGCGCCGTATCTTATGGAAGAAGATACGCCGTATCGAGCCTGGAATAAATACGGATCAGAATAGAAGATGCGCCGCATCCTTAACCAGGGATGCGCCGCATTGAAATAAACTGATAAAAAGTTTTAAAGTCGAAAATAAAAAATGCAGAAAAATAAAGATATGACCATTGCAGGAGATGCGTCGCATCTCAGGATTGAGATGCGCCGTATCCTCTGCGGCCTGACTGACTCAACACAAAAACAGAAAATTAAAAGATAAATCCGAGTTGTCTCCCGGTAAGCACTTGTCTTTATTCCAGAGTCTTCAAGTTAGACTCACGTTCAGCTCATCATTTAGTCCTTGTCACGGTCCATCCTTCTTCCTTCATCCGAAAGATGTTCCCGTATAGCTTGGCGACGTTTTCTTCCGTTCGGCTTAATCTTCTATAACTCTTGGTCTTTGTCGCAACATATTCCTCCTCTGGTCCCAAAGAGTATTTGATGATTTTAAATTTTTCAGAAATAATCATGGGTGGCTCATTATAAGGGATCCCAAGTAGTTGACACTTTCTTTTGGTGAATTCTTCCTCGTCTTCATCAGCAAACTTAAAATAAGGATCCTTAATCAAATAGTCATCTAGTTCATCAATTAATGACTTATTTTTATCATCATCTTGAATTGCCTCCCACTCTCTTTCCAATTCCCATTGTAGCCGTCGACTAAGCTTCGTGTAATCATCAAATTGTTCATGCACCCATTCCCAGAAAGTAGTATTTGATGTCCCTTTAAGTCCTTTCAAGTATTCAATCCTACCCTTTTCTTGCAAAGCCTCCGCTTTTTGTGGGCAGTCTTCAACATTATCGTACCACTCATAATCTTCAAAGGTTACATCGTTTCCAACCCGTTTCATCCCAATTATACTTCCCCCATTACAGGTTCCGTCACTCTTATAATCACAGGTCGGCCAAACACTACTTCCATCCTTGAAAACGAAAGGTGTACAGGTGTGATTAATGTGCTCAAATTCCCATGGTTTATCCCAAACCCATGGTATTTGGTCATTCCATTCGTAGTACCAGGTGTTTTTGAAATCATCATAAGTCTTAAATCCTGGTAGATCTCCAGTTAGCACATCATCGTCGACTCGAAGAAGGTAGTTAAATTCCTTGAATTGCTTGCACAAGGGTGTCTCATAATCGAACACGTCAATGTCTATTCTGAATAATTCTTCAATGCCCTCATTGATTGTTGAATCATGAAGTGACGACCCGTAGTCGCTCTCTACTTCTTCGTCTTCACCTCTCATCCAATATACCCATAACGCATCCTTAGTAGCTCGATCCATGCTCTTATGGTTATTGAACTTACTAGCCAACCAATCTGAAAAATCAACATCGTTAGGATCGTGGTTAACGTCAAAGCAAGTCTTCCCAATCATTTTCCTTTTTATCTCCATGAACTCGTTAAATTGCTCCCTAAAACTCCGTGTCAACCATGAAGTCATAATCCGCTTGAATTCATTTGCAGGGGCAAATTTTGGACTACCATACTTAAGTTCAAGCCAATCATTGAGGGAGAGGTCCATCAATCTTACCAACCTGCCATGAAATAGTAACTCCGCCACAGCATAAATTCTTTCATCTTCCAGATAGTTCTCATTTAATCCCCAGTACTGTTCGGAATAAGGCATGTAAGAGATTTGGGTATTGCCTCCACCACAGCTTTTGTTGCTTGAGTCCATGTATGCAAGATAGAATTTCCCATCATCTTCTTCGATAGTAGTCCAAGCCAATCCTTTGGATTCAATGATAGGCCATAAGAGCGACAATTCATCTCCAGTGTACCTCACAAATACATCATAAGAGAATACCCCTTTGTCAATGTTGCATAAACGCATGAATTCCTTAAAAGCAGCTTCAAGAGGGGTCTCCCAAGAGAATAAATCCGTATCAATCTCGAGTACATTGAAGTTGACATTTTCATAAACTTCCATGGATGAGTTCGAAAGCAAGAATTCCATAGCAAGATATCCGTTCTTCGACATATCTTCCATAGCAAAATCTGTCATCACAAGTAAAATCATCAGTAGGATTTGTTCGCTATAAAAGAAATTAATGAATATAGAAACGGATATAAGAATAAAAATAACTGATATCTGCAGACGATGCGCCGTATCCAAAAAGTTGGATACGCCGTATCTTATAATCGTTAAAATTAAATCAGACTTTTATTCAGAAAATAGATACGCCGCTTAGAAATTAGAATGCGCCGTATCAATTTTAATAATCAAAAATCGATATTTATTTAAAATTAAATGCGTCGTATCTGTTTAATAATTCGAAAACTTTTTTTAATTAAAATAATAGATACGCCGTATCTGCTAAAGCAGATGCGTCGTATGGCGTTAACGTTTAGAAATTTTTTTTATCAAAAACAGATACGCCGTATCTTGGGGAAAAGATGCGTCGTATCGAATTAATTAAACGCGTTGTATTTTATAAAAATTAAACGCAATACGCCGTATCTGAGAAATCAGATGCGCCGTATCGTTCGATTTAGCTCAGTACAACGATAGCAGAATACAAAAAATACGAAAAATAAAAACAAATAAAAACACAAACGAAAATAAACACAAAGAAAACAAATAACACACAAAAACAGAAAATATGCAAAATAATACAATGAATGCAATTTGATCTAATACACAACAGAATTAGCGGTTAGATAAAAAAAATTAAAAACCTAATTAAAATACTAATCAAATTAACAGATAATAACAATTCACTCCCCGGCAATGGCGCCAAAAACTTGATGCGGTGCGATGTGTCGTTGCGGTTTAGCAATATTAATGCCTACTCAAGTTTTAAATTTATATTTAGCCGACTTATCAATAACACACACACTTAACGAGCAGTGTACCCGGTCAGTATGAATATAATGGTAAGTAGAGTGTCGATCACTAAGAGTGGAACGTATTATCTAGTTATTCTAGTCAGTAGTGTCGATCACTAAGAGTGGAACGTATTATCTAGTTATTCTAATCAGTATTTTAATATATTAAGTTAACTATACAACCTATTCTAACGCAAGGGGGTTCAGCCTGAGAGACTGGCACGATTTGGTTGCAATTAAATAATAAACTAAACCAATAGGCACGAATCAGCGAATAGCACACACGTACACAGATAAATACTCGAGACAATAAGAAGATCTGTCCTGATAGATAAGTAGTTTGTCACTTGTTTTATTGCTAGTTTTATATGAAGTGTATAGTTCGATGCAACGCACCGAGATTAAGTCCTTTCTCGTTGGTTCTAATCTTATCGGCGAGTAAACCCTTAATGATTACTTATGACTATCCTATTTATCTTTCTTCCTACTTTTCTACAGACGATAGAATGCATAGGCGATCTAATAAATAGGCGAGGGCAGAGGCATGGCGACCCGATCAACGCTCAGCTAGACACAGAGGTTATCAATGCACTAATAAAAGTCACCAAAGACATCAACATATAAACTTTAATTAATGAGAAAGCAGTTTTAAGGGAGTGCAATCTTTCCGTTGTCACATTACACAAGCCACCAATCTTGATGAATTAAAGTTTACTAACACAATAAAACAAAACTACTTAATGAATTAAACACATGCAGCACTTTCTTACAGCTCTTGTATCTTCGTTTGGGTGTGTCTTGTGCTGCCTATTCGTCTGAATTCGTCCTAGGTTTCTGTACTTCGTACTTCGGATATAATATTATTCCTCTCGAATTCGTCTGGTCTTGGGGTATTTATAGTTTCTGTCTGAGGGTAAGATGCGGCGCATCTAGTAAGTAGATGCGGCGCATTGACTTAACTTTGCGTGGGGTCCAAGATTATAATATTCAGGAATATTCGTACACCGCCAGAAGATGCGGCGTAACTCCATAAGCAGATGCGGCGCATGTTCTCTTGTATCTTGGATCGTATCTGGTGAAATCTGGATAGTGATGCGCCGTATGTAATGAGTGAGATGCGGTGCATCTGGAGCAGATTCGTCTTGATCTTGTCCATTTCAGTAGACTCTTAACTTCTTGCATGTTTTGCTCCATAATTAGTCCAAAATCGCCAAGTTTCACCAAATGCTTGTTTTTACCTGAGAATTACAAAAGTAAACGATTAAGTATCAATCCTCATACATAATATAATAAAACAAGTCAAATAATTAGGATAAATGATAGTAATAAAATGTACTTATTTGAGTTCATCAGTCCTCTACCAAAATAAACCTCATATCCCTGATCATCAAGCTGACCGATGGATATAAGCATCCTCTTCAAACCAGGAATGACCCGAACATTCTTCAAGGTCCAAATGGTTCCCAATGGCGTTTTTAAGTCTATGTCACCAATTCCAGTAATATCAAGACTGTGATTATTAGCCAAAACGAACTTTACCAAGGTTACGTGTTCGCAGATTCTTCATCTTCTTCGTGCTAAAAGTAGCATGGAATGATGCTCCTGAATCCATAATCCAGTCTTCAACGGAACTCTCGACACAGCAAATAAGAGCCTCCTCTGAATCTGAGGCTGTAGTAGCATTCACCTCTTTTTTTATCTCTCGCAGGTTCAGAACACTGATTTCTGAAATGCCCAAACTCATTACAGTTCCAACACTGTATATCTTTTCTTGGCTTTCCAGGTCTCGACTTGCTCCTGCGTTTTGACTTCGATTTACCCCTGTTTCCTCCTCTGTTATTACTTCTCCCTCTTCTTTCTGTACTGAGCAACGAGCTTGTTTCTCCAGAATTCCTTCTTCTGGAATCCTCATTCAGTATTAAGTCCCGAATCTTACTGAATGTGAGAGTCTCAATCGATCCAGTGACTGCTGTGATCGTTCCTGACCAGCTGTCAGGCAATGAGGACAATAATAAACAAGCCTGTAATTCATTATCTATTTTAAAATTCACAGAAGACAAACGTGTCAAATGAGATTTAAATAGATTAATATGCTCAGTGACAGAACTTCCCTCTTTCATTCGAGTGTTGACTAACTCCCGAATTAAAAACACCTTATTTGCAGGAGACGGCTTCTCGTACATGTTGGACAAGGCTTCCATAATTCCACGCACTGTGGTTTGTTCCATAATGTTATACGCAACATTCATGGACATAGTAAGCCGTATCGTTGACATCGCCTTCTTGTCAATTGATGCCCAATTACTTAGTACTGGTGTAGGAGGAGGTTCTAAAGCAGCATCCAACTCTTTCTGTATCAGCAAATCTTTAATTTGCATCTTCCACCATCCAAAATTATTCCCATCAAATACATTTATTTTGACTTTTCCTTCTTCAGACATCATCCTGTCTTTCTTCCCAAACAAACACACTAATCAATACTGTCTTCTGCTAAAACACACGCCAATATATTCTCCCAATATATTCTCCACTGTCTTCTGCTCAAACAAATAATTGGAACCCAATCGGTTAGGGTTAATTTGATAGCGAGAGCAGCGGTTTGGGTTAATTGGATAGCGGCGGCTGTGGGTTAATTGGATAGCGAGAGCAGCGGTTAAGGTTAATTTGATAGTGACGGCTGTGGGTCGTTTCTGATCGGAGGAGCGGCGACCGAACAAAATCGCGGCGGAGGTGGCTGAGATGGGTGATAGGCTGAGATGTGAGGCGACTGTGGTGGTGTTAACTGGTACGTGTTTCTTCTTCTCTGATCAAGAGCCTAAGCTCTGATACCAGTTGTTAGGATCGTACAGAGAATCACACGAACACAACACAAGAACAATAGGGTTTATAGTGGTTCGATCCTCCTGATCTACGTCCACTCTTGGTAACTAGGAATTTTATTGCTTTTAAGTTGTGATATTTTTACAATACAAATGAATCTCTTTTATAGAGATTGGATGATACTGTTGACAAAAGGAAAGAAAAAAGAAGAGAAAAGGTCTGTAAAACATGCATCAGGAAGACATGTTTGACTTTTGCATTTATCCCTTGTTTTATGCCATTTCTTTTGTTCCATGTTTTCGGCCGTATACTTTTGACTATCCCAAAAGAGTGGGCTTGGCTTCACACTCAACATATACATGATATTTAGTTCAAGCTAACAATGACCATCACTTCCCAAATAGGATTAAAATAAATGCTCAACCTGATGAAGAAAGGTGTTCTCATTGATAATATCCGGGCCTCTTATTTCTCTTGGCTTTCTCACAGGGGCCATTGTCGAGTAATTGGGTTGAATGGCTAAAAAATCCTCTGTTGATTGTGGGTTCGTGATGGTTGTTTATTGGTGTTACAAGCTTTTGTTTTATGTTCTGAACATTAGCTTCTTTGTCTCTTTTTTCTTTTTTCCTCGGGGCTTGTTTGGGTTATAATGTTCAGCTTGCCATTAGATTCATGTCTGTGGAGCTTATTAAGTATTGTTTGGGGTATGGGGTTGTTCGTGATACTTGGAGTTGGTGCTAATTTGGTTAGGTTATTTGCTACTCTAACACAAACAAACTTTGTACTCTTTTTCCTTGCTTTAAGTTTTCCCACAGGGTTTTTCTTTGGCAAGGTTTTTTAACGAGACAGGGTCCATGGGTGATTGGTTATTGTGATGATTCATCCTCTTTGATGAGTGTGTAAATACTCATCATTTTTGTCCCATCTGAACTGCAAAAACATTTAAAAACACTCAGAAATGCTTCAAAATACAGAAAATATCCTTGAATTGTGTTTTTATCGGTTTCATGTGCAAAAGGATTAAAAAGGGGACGAAAACGAACATTTTTGGATTGACTCGGCAATAATTGTGCATTTGATCAAGTGAAGACGAAAGTCAAAGACGGAGTCAAAGTCAACCCCCAAAAATCCCAAAATGACACAAATGGTCCCTGGAATTAATTTCTATTTTTGGCAGCAATGGCCCCTGGATTTTCAGAATGTACAACTTTGGTCCCTCAAAATTAAATCCAAATCCAAAGTAAATCCTAATTACTAAACCCAGTTACTAAACCCAACCCACTCCATCATTAAACCCAGCTAATAAAACCAACCCAGCTACAAGCCCAACACACCCAAGCCCAATCCACACCAACCCTTAACCCGACCCACCTTTTTAGATAAACAACCAAGTTTGACCACAAGTCAAACTTGTCTTCTTCATACCACCCCGCCAAATACCACCCCCTTACCCACAACATTGTTCTGCAAAACCACCCTCATCCACCACCCCTTATCCTGACAAACCTTCCCCCTCCTCCAATAAAAGATTTTCACTTGCTTACACCCTCATGTGCTCAGTAGAAGCCAAAAGCCCACTATCCACTTTTCCCGCCAAAAATCTAAATGGACGGTTAGATTGAATTAAAGCTATTTTAATGGTGGGATTTGCTCGTGATTGATCAAGGAAGCTTCTGAGAAGGCTATATAAAGAAATGAAGGCCAGAAGAAATAGTTGTCACTAGTTTTAGACCTTTCGTAGTGTAAACTTTATTTATTGCTTAATGTTAGTTTAAATTTAAGTTTAATTGTCATTTCAAGTTTGTTTCAAAGTCATTTGTACTTAATTACTTCTGTGTTGTACCAATTTCCAAGTTAATGAAATTCCATGTTTTCAAGTTCACTGTTAAGTTCGAATCAAGTTAATTATCAATTAAAAAGCTTATTATCTGTTTATATAAGCTCATATAAGCTTAATATAGCTTAGTGTGAGCTTATATTAGTTCAATTAGTTCTGTTCCAAGAAAAATGAGAAAAGTCAACAAAGAACCAAATAAGCTGTTCTGAGTGGATAAGCAGTTCTGGAATAAGCTGAGTAAGGTTTTAGCTTGGTATTGACACAACAAGTCAAGTTCTGATCAGATTTTCTTTGTTTCATAGCCCCATTCAGTTGTAAGCCATTTTTCCTATTTTTGCATAATTTCCATATTACTGTACTGCTGCTTATTTTTAGCTTATTTCTTTAATTATCTGCTTATTGGTAGTTTAGAAGTGTACTCCATCTGTTTTATCAGTTTTAAAAAGCTTTTTCTTATTTTGCTTAAAATCAGTGAACTTTAAAGGGTGTTTGGATTAGTTTGACAAACTGGGTCAAACCCAGAGTTACTGTTCATTTGTCTTTAGCATAAGTTTGATTTAGCTTAATATAGGTTAGACAAGCTTTAGTTATTAGATGTTAAGTTGTTTTTGAGGTTGTTTGAGTTTTTGTACCTGTGAGTTCAATTTTAAGTTCATAACTGCCTTATTAAGCTCAGTATAAGCTAAGGCTTATTTGAGCCTTATTTTTGGCACTTCCATGTTCATTTTAGTGGTTATAGTGCAATTCCAAGTTTTGGTTTAGTGTCATTAAGAATTGCATGAGTTAAGTTCAAAAAAAAAAAAAAAGCTCAACTGTTGCATCAGTAACTAAAGTGCAAAACAACACTTTTAGCTTTTGATCTCAGCTGATTTCTGGCTTATTCCCTTGTGCTCACTCCTTGATTTTTGGTTTGCTTATTCCCTATAGTACTAGCTTAAAGTTTCTGTGTTTGGATTCTCAATTTATAGCTTATTTCCTAGCTTAATTTTGGCATGCAATTTTCCTCATTTCATTAATTCAATCCTGCAACCAACCTCAGTGTTTTACACATCTGATCTAGGGACAAATTAGGGTTCAATTGGTTGTTGTAATTTGGGGCTTTTGGTATTTTAGAGTAGCCTGTAGTACTAGCAAGCTTTTGCCCCCTTAATTTTCCACTTATCAGCTGATTAGAAGTGCTTATTTTGATCTGCAAGTTGGTGGTTTTCCCTGTTTTTTCTGCATAAGCTTTTAAACTGCCAAGCTGCTTATTGGCTTATCTATTGTGCTTATTTGTGCTTAATCTTTTGTTTTATGCTTAAATAAGTTGTTTGAACTATTCCTGAGCTTTTGGGAATTTTTGGATAACTTTAGCTTATTTTTAGCTTATTTGCCAAACTGCTTATTAGCCCATTTGCTTATTAGGGCTTAGATAACTTGTAATTTTATTTTTACTAGATTTAGAATATTAATTTAGACTTACCTTGAATTTTTCAGATTTTTCCTAACTCATTTGCTATTTTTAAACCTTTTAATTAGTTTTAATAGTTTTTAATTCATAATAAAAAATATAAAAATCAGAAAAATATAAATCTTTTTTCTAAAATTTTATTTTATTATTTAGGATTTAAGAAAAATAATTTTGAACTTGTAGGATTAGTTTTCTAATATTTCACTTTTTAGTCCCGTTTTAGAATTCCAGTATCGCGTTTTTATTATAATTTGTTAATATTAATTTTCCCGTGAAAATTTGTTTCTCATTTGTTAAATAGAATTAAAAAATAAAAAATCCATATCCTAATCATCAGTCACTCTAATCTCAAACCTTAAACGGTTGTCCATTCACTCCTCGTTGGGAAACGACCCTCACTTACCTGGTATCACACACACAAACGTGAGTTTTTGCAAGTTAGCCTTTTTCCTAAAGGGTTGATTTGTCTTTATTCACGTGTATCCGTCTGATATTATTTATATATACGTTTTAGCACGGATCAAATTTTGGCGCCGCTGCCGGGGAGGTTGTGTTGCGACAATATCGTTGAGATTTTTAGCGATTAGTGACTTGAGATCCTTCTTTCAGAAGTTTCCACTTTCATAAACCCATATAAAATACAAAAATATTTTTCTTTTCTTTTATATATAATATCATATAAAAATAAAAACCCAAAAACATTTTCCGTTTTATTGTAAAATAAAAGATAAAAGCAAAATTAATATAATATTCCTCAACTTGGGTATTATCATAATAAGTTCCCAAACATCAGATTAAAACTTGCCTTTGTGTCGCTTGCGAATTCGGCTCACCTTTGATTGATAAACAAACTATAACGGAGGTTTAAGGAGGGTTTGACATTAAATTGTCGAACCGAAAGGAGCGGGTTTTTAAGGAGCATTATTGCCCACCTTTGCTCCTCCGCCACTCTGTGCGTTTTTTAGTCAGAGAGCTACCGTACGCTTGTTTATTTAAGGTTTAAGTTCCTTGTGTTTTGCTTCGATCTTGTTTTAATTGAATTATTTGATTTAAGGTTTAAGTTATTTTCCAAAAATCCAAAAAAATATTGAAAAAACCAAAAAAAAAAAAAAAAAAAAAAAAAAAAAAAAAAAAAACCCAAAAATATTCATCTTTACCCTCTTACCCTTTTTGATTCTTTATCCCTTTACCCTTGATGAAGCGAAAAGTGTACCGCTTTTAGGGGGTCATTTAAGCCCTAAATCGTATTTATTTGATCAAATATTGCCCTAAATCGTTCCTTTTGTCATTTTAGGTACTTTGGAGAAGAAATCTGGAAAAGGAAGCATTTTGGACGTTTTTGGAGCGAAAAGTGAAGAAAACGGCAAAGTCTCCAAAAATCAAGCTGGAAACAGAGATTGACGGCGTCACGTTTTGTAGGTGACGGCGTCACGTACTGGCAAAAGGATGATTATGAATTTACACGTGACGCGCCAGAAGGTTTTGTGACGGCGTCACGTGTTAATGGATGTAGGCCGTCAAGTGTTAAGTTAAAGAGAGACGGGCCAGAGGATTTTTGAAGGTGACGGCGTCAGGATCATAGACCTGACGACGTCAGATGATATAGAGTGACGGCGTCAAAGTATTCTTACACGAGAAGGAACCTTAGTGAAACCGCCACAAATTAATCAAGACAATCACAACTCGCGCGCGGAGTAGCTGTTACTGTTTTGGCCATAAAATCTTCATACGAACTCGGATTTAGGTGATTCAAGAGGCCACGGAATCGGGACGAAAAGATCTACTATTTAGTAAAAAAGGGGAGCTGACGCCGTCACTTGTGAAGGCTGACGCCGTCAGATCGATGCGGACAGAAAATCAGCTATAAATACAACATCACAACTTCACTTTTTGTAAGCCCTAAACCCTAAGTCCGATTCTAGGGTTTAGGTAGGTGTTTTTCCAGCAACTTAGAGGGTTTCAATCACTTCATAAACATCAAATATTGGTTTGTTGATTCTAATTTAATTATGTCTTTCATTATTGTGGTTGTTTGCCCTTCATTGATCATGCTTTGCTAATTCACCTTGTGTCTACTTATAATTGTGTGAAACTTGTATATAATTAATTAGATCTTATTGATTCCTTGTTGATGTATGTGTCTATCTTCATCAATAAAGGTGTGACACTTCAATAGATCTAATTGGTTTAGCTTATAATTCTTGTTTCCTATTGTCTCTTGTTTGATTGGGTGATATCGATGTTAGGCTTAAGAAAACTGGCTAACCTCCTATACGGTAACTTGCTTGAACGTCTTAAGAAACATGAACCAATGCGTACTAGGTTTATTTGGTTGTATTTAATGCATGAGCGAATTCTAGTGATCCCATGTTAGGAGCTTCTTAGCCGGCTCGACATAGGAGTGAAGTAGGAGCTTATAGAGTTGGGGAAGTACGTACGCCACCCCACGAATGGTATTAAGGAATACAACCCGTCAATTAAAACAAGGTGTGACAATTCAATAGGTAGAATTGGATAGCTAGCAAGGAGTAATACATCATAGGTAGATACGCTTCACTTCCCTTGTAGAACCCTATTTTACTTTCCTGCACATTAGTTTAATTAGTAGCTTTTGGGTTAGTTGATTAGCAACTAATTCCGCCCCTTCTTCCAAAACCAGAGATTTTTAATTGCTTTCCATAAAATATAAAAAATACAAAAAGAATCATCCGTTACCTTTAGACCTACTAAAGTAGTTTTTCATACCTAACGAACACTATTCCCTGTGGAGAACGATCAATCCCCCGTACTTACCACTACACTATACTACATCGGTCAGGTACACTGCCTGGTGGGGATTGCAAGCCTCTTGAGATCCCTTGAGAGGTAAAACCTGTTGTAAGGTTGCAAAACCACGCATCAAGTTTTTGGCGCCGCTGCCGGGGAGTAGTTATTGCTTAGGTTGAAATTTTATTTTTATTAGGTCTACTCACAAGATTCCTATCAAGTGAGATTTTTTCTTTTTATTTTGTAGCTTTCTCTTAGTCTATCTTTTCTTTGTGATTTTGTTTTTAATTTGCTTCAAATGGACTTTTCACTTAGACTTCTAAGATTGCAAGATATGGTTGAGTGGCTAGAACACCAAGAAGTTCAAAATACCTCATTTAGAGACACCTATGAATCATATGAGCCTTCACCTAGGATAGATTCTTATGAACAACCTCCATGTTTAAGATCTCGTTTTAGTGAGGCCAATAGGAAATGCGACCTAGTTTGCCAAGGAATTATGGAGAGAGCCGTTGCAACAAACCATAAGTTGGATGAAGCACTAGGTTTGCTGTTATCACTACCTAAGAAAACAATTGAGGAGGATTTAGCCGAGCATGATCACATTGATCAAAAAGACCTAGGTTTTATGACCAATGACTTTGAATCTCAAGGAACACATGATGAATCCTTTAGGCAAATTGAACATAAGATTATTGAGGAAGATCCTTATGATTCGGACATTGAAGTTGAGATGCCTAGAGAAGCACTTGAGATACTTAGGAGAATGCTTAGGATAGATTCTACCAAAACACATGATGAGGATATATGTGATCTTGACACGTGGAATGACGAGGTCAATAACATAAGCCCACAAAATACTCAACCATCATTTGAGGCACACACACCGCCCGTGACTTACCCGGAAGATGTGGAAGAAACTTTAGGAATTTCGATGGAGGTAGAACCCTTGGAACAAGCACCACTAGAGGATATATGTTTGAATACTTGTAATGATAACCTTACCCTTAGTTCTAGGGAATTTCCTAGTGTTGATGAGCCGGAACCTCAATCTTTACACACCTTTCCATCCTTAGATATATTTCTAGGAGACAAAAGAGGAACCGACCCACCCAACAACCCTTATTATCCGGGTAGTTTTAGGATGAAGGAAGCCATTCACTCACCCCCTTCACCTCACGTGGCATATTTCCACCCTAAGGGTGTGTATCGCTACTTTCACCCACACTTAATCCTAAGTGTAGGGAAAACCTCCCCTATTTCCGTTAAATAAGGGTAGAGTCAGGCTCGTGACTCGAACAAAAACAAGCGCTTCTTGGGAGGCAACCCAAGCTTTATTTGTTTAATTGTTTGATGTTTTTATTTTATTTGTTTGTTTGTGTCATATATGCTTAATCATAATTGTTAAATTTTCATGTTTCGAATAATTTGTGAAAATGCTTTATTTTGTTCTTAACTTCGTCTTAATTGCGTATAAAGGTATTTTACAAAAAGATAAGTGTAGGGAAGTTTATATTTTGTTAAAAAGAACAAAATTCAAACATGGAAAATTCACAATTCATGATTAGCATATATTTTATCTTGTTTGTGTGTCAATACTTGTGGACATGATTTATGAGTTCCTATTTGTAAGTCATCCCGCAAGTATCCTATCCTTTTATTGCTTTGTTTTGTTTTTATTTCTAAGTCTGGAAATACATCTAGTTGTGGTTTTTCTTTGTTCGGTTTGATGCTTTGGTTTTTGTGTTTGTTGGTTACAGGTATTATTGGATAAGATGATGTACGTGCAACACATCAAGAGGATGATTATATTTCTGGAGTGAAGCTTATCATGTTCATTCTCTTGGAAAGAGATTTAACCATATTATCACATCATCCATACCGAGCGAATCAGGGGAGTATTAGTTTCTTCCATTCTCATTTATTTTTACTTTTACATCTTTTGTCTAGAACATTGGGGACAATGTTCGGATTAAGTGTAGGGAGGGTAAATTAGGATGCCTTAGAAACTACAACTTCGCTTGATTTTTGTTTTGTTTAATAGTGAATGTGTAATAAAGCCAAGAGAAATATTGGTTAGGGCAATTTTAGCACCAAATTTAAATTTTTTTACAACATATAGGAGTGAAACTTTAATTTTAATAAGCGTCTCATGGATAGGGAATTGTATGACTAGCACAAAAACCATACCACTCAAAAATTTCCACCCCAAATATGTGAGGTTCGCCTTTAGATCTTTAGGAAAAAGCATTCATTGTTGGTGCTTATGAGTGTACCGGTAGTTTATAGATTCTAGAACTTGCGTTTGTGATGCATACCGAGACCGCTAGTGAGACTACATTCGTGTAGTTAGGATTGACTACATGATAAGAGGCATTAGGATTAACCCATTGTTTTACACCTGTGTTTTTGTTATAATTACTTTGGCTACATTGGTCAAGTAATTCTCCCACACCCTTTGCGTTGTACCCATTTTTGGTACACGATACCCCTAGTACACCCCTCAGAGCCTATCTTTTCGTTTCGACCTTTAAGCATTTTACTTAAAGGAAGAATTTGTTTACACCCCACTTAAATGTATACCCAAATTGCCTTAGCCTACCTTGTGTGCACTCATCTTTAGTGCATTATTGTGACAACATTTGTTTAAACCCTTAGTTAATTATCTAATTGATTACATGGTTGCTAAGTCGAGTCATATCCTTGTACATATTGTTTTGGGACGATTGGGACTTATGGGTAAAGTACTAGTGTAATGGAGTAATGGGGAAGAACATCATTTATTACCCCCATATGTACGTTAATATTTTAAAGTACTCCAAATGTTTCGATTATCTTGATTCGAGTCATTAGAATAATTTTATGTAAAGTATGTAAAAGTTCAAGTGTAGGGATGGTACAAAGAATCCCTAGTGATGTATTGTTTTGGATGGTAGGGCAAGAGTGTATGCAAAAAAAAAAAAAAAAAAAAAAAAAAAAAAAAAAAAAAAAAAGTGAAGAAAAAGCATACGGACTACCATCCGCCTCTATCTTTTATTTATGTTTTGTTTTGTTCTATGTTTATTAGTTCGTGATTAGTTTAAGTTGAGTCGAGTCTTGGCTTAGCAACGCCTCATTCTACATGTAATTGACCAAGATGATTGACTTGCCACCAGTAAAAATATCCTTATCCAACAAACCGTGTTTTCCTTATCCCTACACCTAACGTTATAACCCTTTGTAAAGACCTCTTTGATAGTTTATCCTAGGTGCTTACGCCAAAAGTGGTAGAGGCGTGATCCTTTCCCAAGCCTATGGTAATCTATTTTCTATGACAGGTAGTGAGCGATATTCTTCCATTTCCATTTATGATATATAAATTTACAAACACCGAGGGATGAGAGTATCCAAACACTTATTGTGAGGTGCTAGTGTAAAATTTCCGTGCTTATTTTGACCAAGGTGGAATGATCATTTGTTGTAATTACTTTTATATTAATGTTAAATGACCCCTAACTTGTATTTCAATTGGTGGAAAAGCTCATTTGCTTGAGGACAAGCAAATCCCAAGTGTAGGGATATTTGATGAAGCGAAAAGTGTACCGCTTTTAGGGGGTCATTTAAGCCCTAAATCGTATTTATTTGATCAAATATTGCCCTAAATCGTTCCTTTTGTCATTTTAGGTACTTTGCAGAAGAAATCTGGAAAAAGAAGCATTTTGGACGTTTTTGGAGCGAAAAGTGAAGAAAACGGCAAAGTCTCCAAAAATCAAGCTGGAAATAGAGATTGACGGCGTCACGTTTTGTAGGTGACAGCGTCACGTACTGGCAAAAGGATGATTATGAATTTACACGTGACGCGCCAGAAGGTTTTGTGACGGCGTCACGTGTTAATGGATGTAGGCCGTCAAGTGTTAAGTTAAAGAGAGACGGGCCAGAGGATTTTTGAAGGTGACGGCGTCAGGATCATAGACCTGACGAAGTCAGATGATATAGAGTGACGGCGTCAAAGTATTCTTACACGAGAAGGAACCTTAGTGAAACCGCCACAAGTTAATCAAGACAATCACAACTCGCGCGCGGAGTAGCTGTTACTGTTTTGGCCATAAAATCTTCATACGAACTCGGATTTAGGTGATTCAAGAGGCCACGGAATCGGGACGAAAAGATCTACTATTTGGTAAAAAAGGGGAGCTGACGCCGTCACTTGTGAAGGCTGACGCCGTCAGATCGATGCGGACAGAAAATCAGCTATAAATACAACATCACAACTTCACTTTTTGTAAGCCCTAAACCCTAAGTCCGATTCTAGGGTTTAGGTAGGTGTTTTTCCAGCAACTTAGAGGGTTTCAATCACTTCATAAACATCAAATATTGGTTTGTTGATTCTAATTTAATTATGTCTTTCATTATTGTGGTTGTTTGCCCTTCATTGATCATGCTTTGCTAATTCATCTTGTGTCTACTTATAATTGTGTGAAACTTGTATATAATTAATTAGATCTTATTGATTCCTTGTTGATGTATGTGTCTATCTTCATCAATAAAGGTGTGACACTTCAATAGATCTAATTGGTTTAGCTTATAATTCTTGTTTCCTATTGTCTCTTGTTTGATTGGGTGATATCGATGTTAGGCTTAAGAAAACTGGCTAACCTCCTATACGGTAACTTGCTTGAACGTCTTAAGAAACATGAACCAATGCGTACTAGGTTTATTTGGTTGTATTTAATGCATGAGCGAATTCTAGTGATCCCATGTTAGGAGCTTCTTAGCCGGCTCGACATAGGAGTGAAGTAGGAGCTTATAGAGTTGGGGAAGTACGTACGCCACCCCACGAATGGTATTAAGGAATACAACCCGTCAATTAAAACAAGGTGTGACAATTCAATAGGTAGAATTGGATAGCTAGCAAGGAGTAATACATCATAGGTAGATACGCTTCACTTCCCTTGTAGAACCCTATTTTACTTTCCTGCACATTAGTTTAATTAGTAGCTTTTGGGTTAGTTGATTAGCAACTAATTCCGCCCCTTCTTCCAAAACCAGAGATTTTTAATTGCTTTCCATAAAATATAAAAATACAAAAAGAATCATCCGTTACCTTTAGACCTACTAAAGTAGTTTTTCATACCTAACGAACACTATTCCCTGTGGAGAACGATCAATCCCCCGTACTTACCACTACACTATACTACATCGGTCAGGTACACTGCCTGGTGGGGATTGCAAGCCTCTTGAGATCCCATGAGAGGTAAAACCTGTTGTAAGGTTGCAAAACCACGCATCAACCCTCTATCCATTTGATTCTAAACTTCTTATACCTTTCTTTTATGTCGTCACTGGACTATCACTATTTTGATTGTAAAGGTCCAGTGGGTGATAATCATCGTTGTCCCAAGTGCGCGTGTAAGCTGTGTGGAAATCACAACCCAAGAGGATCTTGTTATTGGTGTGAAGTAGCCTTCAAAAGAGAGCTTAATTCCATCGATAATACTCAAAGTTCTTCCGACTACCCTTCACAGCCCAAGATACATGCTATTAATGGCAAACCGTCAAGAATTGATCCAGACCTTTCACGATTTACGGTTCAAAAATTATCAAACAAACGTACTGAGCTTAAAGCGGTGACTAAAAGGAACAAATTGCCTAATCTTCACGTTTATCAAGAACAAGAACCAGAGACCATAACGGAAGTGGTGGAAATTCCTAGCTCTCAGAGCACACCACTTGTCCCACCTCCGGATTCTTTAAGATGTTTTTCGAAACTTGATAGTCATTCGGATTATCGTGTTGATTTTGTTGATTCTTTGAATGATCCAAACTCTTTCGATAATTTTCAAAACGATTTCAGCTCCCCTCCTCAAAATTCATTTTGGCAAGAACCGTGCTATCAAAACTTCAATGACACATCATTTCAAAATGTGCCAAATGATATTTGCGAGTATTGTGGAGGTCCGCACCAAGGTTTTGACTGTCAAACAAGGAACACGCTTGCCTATGAGCAAGTCCCATGTGATCAAAACTTTGGTAATGACCAATATCCGTATGATTCTCCGAGTCAGTCACAACAGTTTTACTGTTGTGAATTCTGTGGAGGTCCGCATTATGAATCCGATTGTCAAACGAGGACCCCGCTTGTCTATGAGCATGTCCCTTGTAACAATTACGACTATTCTTGTCATGACCAACCTCCACAGTATCAAATGATTCAACCTCAGCCAATTCCTCAAGAATTATTCCAAGAGATTCCTGATGAAAGGAATAAACTCCAGGAGTTGTTTTTCGAAAATGCCATCCAAAAACTTCAAAATGTGATGGATACACTTAATGATTTGGCTGTTAAAAATGCCCAAGATGATCGTCATGGTAAAACTATTGGAGAACTTCTAGCTGAAGAAGAACAAACAGCTAGAATAGAGTCCAAATGTCGTCAAACTTTCATTTGCGATGACGATGATGATGATTCTATGTGGGGAGTTTGCGAGAAATCGTCAGCTGCAATTACACCTGTCCAGAAAAGGCAGGAAGACAAGACTATTGCAGAATTACTAGCAGATGAGCAAATGGAACGTATAAAAGCCATTTATGCTAGCAATATTGATGAGGAGGACGACGAGGAGAGTGCTATTCCTTTGAGCGATATCAATTCTCAACTCCCTCAGTCTATTGCAAACACACCCATCTTACAGTCTATGGACTCCGAGGACTCTCTTATTATGGGGGATGAGCATCTTAGCACTATTCCGGAAACGGAGTCGTCTAGTGTTGAGAACCTTGTCCCAATCCCAAGTAAGTCCGAGGGTATTTCTGATAATATGTGTGATTTGCCTCCTCTTGATATTTCACATGATCATGTTGAGATGTTTTCCAATTCTGACGATGATTGTACTTCAAGTGATGATGATTCTTTATCTTGTGAGGACATCGATTATGTTGAAGAATTACCTTCTAAGCTCGTCAGCCTAGAGGAAGAAAAGGATTTTGAACCTGACAATGAAGAAATTGACACTGATATTCTGGAAATCAAAGACGAATTGCTTCGTGATAACTTATTGAATATCAATGTGCTCATTTCTAAGATAGAATCATTTTGTGAAAATCCAACCTCATCTCCTATCCCCGTTGAGGATAGTGACTTTTTCTCGGTTGCTTACGAATCATTTAGTTTTGATTTCACGGAAGAGACGAGTAGTGGCAGTACCACTTCTCATGCTGATTTCTCTCTTCCTGAATATGATTCGTTTACCTTTGATCTTTATCATGAGGAGTTCTCCAGTGAACTCTCTCATATTATATCTCCTCCGGAATATGATCATTTCTATTTTGATCCTGAGGATGATTCTAGTGTGGGGGAGGTGTACTTTCTCATAAGTATTTGCTTATTGATGATTTCATCCCAACCCTCCCTCCCGTTGAAGACAAATTTGCTTTGGATGATGAAGAGTTCTTCCTGATAATCATCATGACATTTCTCCTCTTCATCACATATGGTGTGATTTCTCTTTCCCTTTTCTTCTATGGGAATGAGGACACCATCTTTGACCCCGGCATCTCCATTCTTTGTGAGCCGGGCATGTAATCTCATCGGAGTGGAACTTTCCAGTACTTCAATGTTTATCCAAACACATTGAATGAAAGTCCGATGGAGATGGTTTCTTCCACATGCTTCCCCAAGAACAAATGAATTCGGGGTCGAGTCAAGCTAGTGACTCGGTGAACAAAAACATTAGCACAACATGGGTTCTCACCCATGTCTTTGACTTCTTTTTCTTTTCTAACACCTAAGTGTGGGGGAGTTGCCCCTACTGTTGTATATCATATATATATATATATATATATATATATATATATATATATATATATATATATATATATATATATATATATATATATATATATATATATATATATATATATATATATATATATATATATATATCATATATATATATATATACATATATATATATATATATATAATATATATATATATATATATACATATATATATATATATATACATATATATATATATATACATATATATATATATATATATATATATATATATATTATATATATATATATATATATTATATAATAAATAAATAAAAAATAATAATAATTGTTGTGTTTCCGCTCTTGGCTAGTAGTATTACCTTTTTACGTTCTAAGTGTCGACATAATAGCCGGTACTTTGAATATTGAGGGCAATATTCAATTCTAAGTGTGAGGGGGGGGGGGGAATTTGGCGAATTTGATCAAATGTGTACCTTTTAGTGCCCTAGTTCCCCCGTTTTGGCCAAAATTTTAATTTTTCTTTTCATTTGGTGGAAGTGCTTTGCACTAACACAACAAATGGTTATCAGTCCACCATGTCTAACCCACATAAGGACTGGCTAATCCAAGAGAAAACGGCTCTTGGTAAAGATATCTCAAATCCGTTTATGGCTGACAATTTGCCAAAAATTGTATGGTATTCAACTCACCATATCTTTGATAGCGAAGAGTTGGCTAGCCCACAAGGTTATGGCTTGTGGTTAAGGCAGTAGAAAACCATAATTGGTAATCAGCTCACCAAGATGATAATTGTATTCTATCAAAGAGTTGGCTAGTCCAAAAGCAAACGGCTTTTGGTAAAGACAAATCAAATCTGTTGACAGCTGATGATTTGCTTAAAATCATTTGGTTATCAATGTACCATAGTATCATACTAAAATATTGGCTACTCCAGAAGTAATGGCTATCTGGTAAAGAGACATAAAATCCAATAAATTTTCAAAAAGGATTGCTAGGGACTAGCAATAGTTTAGTGTGGGGGATTGATGAGTGTGTAAATACTCATCATTTTTGTCCCATCTGAACTGCAAAAACATTTAAAAACACTCAGAAATGCTTCAAAATACAGAAAATATCCTTGAATTGTGTTTTTATCTGTTTCATGTGCAAAAGGATTAAAAACGGGACGAAAACGAACATTTTTGGATTGACTCGGCAATAATTGTGCATTTGATCAAGTGAAGACGAAAGTCAAAGACGGAGTCAAAGTCAACCCCCAAAAATCCCAAAATGACACAAATGGTCCCTGGAATTAATTTCTATTTTTGGCAGCAATGGCCCCTGAATTTTCAGAATGTACAACTTTGGTCCCTCAAAATTAAATCCAAATCCAAAGTAAATCCTAATTACTAAACCCAGTTACTAAAAATAAAACCCAACCCACTCCATCATTAAACCCAGCTAATAAAACCAACCCAGCTACAAGCCCAACACACCCAAGCCCAATCCACACCAACCCTTAACCCGACCCACCTTTTTAGATAAACAACCAAGTTTAACCACAAGTCAAACTTGTCTTCTTCATACCACCCCACCAAATACCACCCCCTTACCCACAACATTGTTCTACAAAACCACCCTCATCCACCACCCCTTATCTTGACAAACCTTCCCCCTCCTCCAATAAGAGATTTTCACTTGCTTACACCCTCATGTGCTCAGTAGAAGCCAAAAGCCCACTATCCACTTTTCCCGCCAAAAATCTAAATGGACGGTTAGATTGAATTAAAGCTATTCTAATGGTGGGATTTGCTCGTGATTGATCAAGGAAGCTTCTGAGAAGGCTATATAAAGAAATGAAGGCCAGAAGAAATAGTTGTCACTAGTTTTAGAGCTTTCATAGTGTAAACTTTATTTATTGCTTAATGTTAGTTTAAATTTAAGTTTAATTGTCATTTCAAGTTTGTTTCGAAGTCATTTGTACTTAATTACTTCTGTGTTGTACCAATTTCCAAGTTAATGAAATTCCATGTTTTCAAGTTCACTGTTAAGTTCGAATCAAGTTAATTATCAATTAAAAAGCTTATTATCTGTTTATATAAGCTCATATAAGCTTAATATAGCTTAGTGTGAGCTTATATTAGTTCAATTAGTTCTGTTCCAAGAAAAATGAGAAAAGTCAACAAAGAACCAAATAAGCTGTTCTGAGTGGATAAGCAGTTCTGGAATAAGCTGAGTAAGGTTTTAGCTTGGTATTGACACAACAAGTCAAGTTCTGATCAGATTTTCTTTGTTTCATAGCCCCATTCAGTTGTAAGCCATTTTTCCTATTTTTGCATAATTTCCATATTACTGTACTGCTGCTTATTTTTAGCTTATTTCTTTAATTATCTGCTTATTGGTAGTTTAGAAGTGTACTCCATCTGTTTTATCAGTTTTAAAAAGCTTTTTCTTATTTTGCTTAAAATCAGTGAACTTTAAAGGGTGTTTGGATTAGTTTGACAAACTGGGTCAAACCCAGAGTTACTGTTCATTTGTCTTTAGCATAAGTTTGATTTAGCTTAATATAGGTTAGAAAAGCTTTAGTTATTAGATGTTAAGTTATTTTTGAGGTTGTTTGAGTTTTTGTACCTGTGAGTTCAATTTTAAGTTCATAACTGCCTTATTAAGCTCAGTATAAGCTAAGGCTTATTTGAGCCTTATTTTTGGCACTTCCATGTTCATTTTATTGGTTATAGTGCAATTCCAAGTTTTGGTTTAGTGTCATTAAGAATTGCATGAGTTAAGTTCAAAAAAAAAAAAAAAAAAAGCTCAACTGTTGCATCAGTAACTAAAGTGCAGAACAGCACTTTTAGCTTTTGATCTCAGCTGATTTCTGGCTTATTCCCTTGTGCTCACTCCTTGATTTTTGGTTTGCTTATTCCCTATAGTACTAGCTTTAAGTTTCTGTGTTTGGATTCTCAATTTATAGCTTATTTCCTTGCTTAATTTTGGCCTGCAATTTTCCTCATTTCATTGATTCAATCCTGCAACCAACCTCAGTGTTTTACACATCTGATCTAGGGACAAATTAGGGTTCAATTGGTTGTTGTAATTTGGGGCTTTTGGTATTTTAGAGTAGCCAGTAGTACTAGCAAGCTTTTGCCCCCTTAATTTTCCACTTATCAGCTTATTAGAAGTGCTTATTTTGATCTGCAAGTAGGTGGTTTTCCCTGTTTTTTCTGCATAAGTTTTTAAACTGCCAAGCTGCTTATTGGCTTATCTATTGTGCTTATTTGTGCTTAATCTGTTGTTTTATGCTTAAATAAGTTGTTTGAACTATTCCTGAGCTTTTGGGAATTTTTGGATAACTTTAGCTTATTTTTAGCTTATTTGTCAAACTGCTTATTAGCCCATTTGCTTATTAGAGCTTAGATAACTTGTAATTTTATTTTTCCTAGATTTAGAATATTATTTTAGACTTACCTTGAATTTTTCAGATTTTTCCTAAGTCATTTGCTATTTTTAAACCTTTTAATTAGTTTTTATAGTTTTTAATTCATAATAAAAAATATAAAAATCAGAAAAATATAAATCTTTTTTCTAAAATTTTCTTTTATTATTTAGGATTTAAGAAAAATAATTTTGAACTTGTAGGATTAGTTTTCTAATATTTCACTTTTTAGTCCCGTTTTAGAATTCCAGTATCGCGTTTTTATTATAATTTGTTAATATTAATTTTCCCGTGAAAATTTGTTTATCATTTGTTAAATAGAATTAAAAAAGCAAAAATCCATATCCGAATCATCAGTCACTCTAATCTCAAACCTTAAACGGTTGTCCATTCACTCCTCGTTGGGAAACGACCCGGGTAATCACTTACCTGGTATCACACACACAAACATGGGTTTTTGAAAGTTAGCCTTTTTCCTAAAGGGTTGATTTGTCTTTATTCACGTGTATCCGTCTGATATTATTTATATATACGTTTTAGCACGGATCATTCATCCTCTTTCATATTTGCATCTTAAGTTATGAAGTCTTGGCTTACTATGGATTACTCAAGATCAAGCTCTTTGATGGAATTTTGCTGCATTAATAGACAAGATCGGTATGGTAACTCCCATTCCCTAAGTCATAGCAGCTTTGCTTTCTTAGGTCATTCTCATATGGTGATGTTTGGAGGTACATTGGTTGGTCCCTTTATATCTTTCCATGTATTCAGAGTATGATTATGGCTTTAGATCAAGCTTGCCTTCCTGCTAGGACTGAGTTAGGGGGTTTTCCTTGTTTGTTATCACTTTCTGATTTGGTTATTGTTAGCTTTAGTCATTTGCAGTATTTTGCATCTGAATTGGGGTTTATCCAATTCTGTTATGGTTGTGACAGTTTTTTTGTTTCCTAGGCAAGATATGGAATTGTTAGGGGTTGTCCTTTCGGTTTTCATTCTATTGTGCTATTTCTTGTAAATAACTTTTCATTTTATTTAATCGATTTTACCTTAGTAAGGAAAAAAAAAAGTGTCTAAATAAGTAGTCTTGAAGTCTCTATTATTGCATAGGAGTTTACAGTTTAAAATAGGCAATCTCAATCATCTAGCTAAGCTAATCATTAGAGGATAACCATTTCGTTCACTATATTATCTTTTTACTGTCAAGGAACAAAAATGCAGAAAACTACTACTTAGTTTCGTAAAAATATCTACTCTAATATTTTACCCGCGTGTCTTATTGCTAGGAGAATAAGTACAAGTATAATTAAAGGTTATTCTTTCTCCAACTATTGAAACTTAAATTTCAAATGTGACATTTTCACTACACAAAACCGTAATTAGACCACCAATCAAACATACCCACTTATACCCCCGCACACACACAACTACCAATTTCTACAAATTCGTCGATGAGCAGGTTGACTTCATTTTCCTCAACATAGACGTGTGAGTCGTCAGAGAGGGGGAGTGGAGTATTGTAAGGACAACTAGTCCTTTATGCTCACCAACGCGTCTTTCATATACCTATTACACTTGGCTTTATGTGGTCCCTTCAACAACCTCCTAGACGCGAAACCTAACGAGACACACTTCACTAATTGGAGATTAGTGATCAAATGTTCCTTTAACATTTGGTAAACTAAATAAAATATAAAGTGTACTCATCGGACATAATGAATAATGAGTATCAAAATACGAGTAATAATGGTTAAGAAAATAAAGATAAAGTGCATTAGAGAAAAGAATATGATATTTATCTTTTAATTATTATGAATACAAGTTAAAAACAGTTTAATTATAAATAAACATGTGGTTTAATAAATGATTGTCCGTCCGAAAAACGGGTTAGCTCTATTGTTTTGTTTATTTAAATGATAATACATGTGTAAAATCGTTGATAGAAACATATAAACAGATGCAAAATATTAGTTTCACAAGCTAATAAATTTATACATATACAAAAGGACGATTCTTTAATGTTTATAAACATTTGTACATCCAATTAAAAGCTTTCAAATAATAGCATAACTCTTAAATTAATATAGATGTATTTATAGTTTTGAATTAAACATGAATATTGCACCAAACCGTCATCCATAAATGTTTACTACATGTATATAGTTTTTTAAACCTAATCTGAACTTACGTGTGAGCCATGTTTATTCACTACAAATTAAAAAATACAAACTAATATATATTAAAAAAGGATTAAAATTATTTGAAATGAGATGTCATGTTATCTTTAGAGGATAAGGTGGGGTAACTCGGGTTAAAGTTTCACTCAGTGTCACGTCAGCGCTACATCAGCTTTAACGTTTTAACCTTAACTAAAAAAAACACCCTTATCATAAATCTTCCCCATTTGTTTCTTGATGTACACACTAAACACACACACACACAGTGAAAACACTCAAGAACACACACTGCAAAATTACAAAAGCACCGAACAACTAATTTCAATCATTGGGGCGAAATGCTTTTTTTTTTTTCTTATAGTTTCATGCCTTCACGCAGTGTTAAAGCCTTAACGTGGCTCTTTGACTTGGCCTTTAACGCGAGACCATGGTATGGTAACCCAGCCTTAACACGGCCTGCGTTAAGCTTTCACTCACTTTTTACGTGACCATACTGTGTGCTCTTATAAAACACCGTTAGTGTTTTATATAATGATATAAATATAGATAGATATACATAGCTGTGGACCCATTAGCCCAAAATTAGATGTCCACATGTTTACATTCTCAATCCATGGGCCCACAGTTGATTTCGTGTTTGGTCAACTCAAGCAAGCTACTAACCACGATATTACACCTTCATTTTACACTAAAAATTGTAACTTAAACTCAAGTTGTTGGAGTTGACTTAATTAATGTGTGTCCCAAATCCCTTCGTGCTACAATCTTGTGTCAGAGGGTCATGTATGTCAATCAAAAGGAGAATGTTTGTCTATTCAAAATAGAGATATGTTTGACTAATCCTAATGGTGACCATAATAATATTGGGAACAAATAGAGTAATAAAAGATCGAGTAAAAAAAAAAAAAGAACGTACTTTACAAAAATCAATTAAATAAACACCCCACGCACAAGCATACTCGCAGAAGTTGGTCGTTAGTTCGATCGACTTTCCATATTTTTTTTGCCTAGGACGCATCCCCAAAAGAGGGTGTAATGGAGGGATGCGTCCTCTTTGTTGGTCGACCGACATGAAAACTGACATGAAGACCACTCATTATACTTGGTCTTATATTCTGCCACAGTTTAAAAAAAAAAAAAAAAAAAAAAAAAAAAAAACGTTGGTAACCGTATGCAATCTGACTTATAGAAAATATGTTTTCCATCTATGTGTTAGCGAAGTACTGATTTCTCAACGCTTATGTTAATTACTAGCCAAAACTTGAGATTTATCAAATGTATATATAAGGAGTGTTTTATACTTTTATATGAACTTCATTGATTAGTAGCAGTGTATTGTGTACACATGCTATGGTCATCAACGAAGAGGAAAAAATGACCGTGGTGATGGCGTGGTATATCTATGGTGGTTCAACGATGAAGATTCGACCATGGCGAATAACTAATGTGGTCCTGTTTTGCTAATTTAGATGAAGATTCTCTCAAGTTGTTATACACAACTTGAGTCAAGTTGGACAATCACTAGCCATTGGTCAAAATCCAATGACTAGTCATTTATACACAACTTTTGATTTGGACAATTGGATTTTGATCAATGGCTAGTGATTGTCCAACTTGACTCAAGTTGTGTATAACAACTTGAGAGGATCTTCCCCCAAGATTTGCATGGTTCTTGACAATTTAATACACGCGATTTGAGCTAACCGTTAGATGACATTAAACCAGATAAATGACTCACTTTTTAGAAGGTTGTAAAAATGGGTTAGAAAGAAATCTACATATCTATCGTAATAAAGGAGATGATAAAGGGATTTTCTAATATATGCCCTAAGGGCACACCTAAAAAGCATTTATTATGTGAATCTTCTTATTGAAACTAACAATTCATATTAATTATATTAATCTTTTCCTTTTTACCATATCTACCCTTATATTATTCCCTCCTAATTTTTTCCCTCTAAAACAATCTCAAATCACAATTTGCCCCCATTTAAAAATCCATCCATATGTAAAGTACTTGGGAAGTATACTTGTTCTATTAAAGTACTTTTTAATTGCCTCCAAAATTACTCCAAAACTAATGTGGGTCTTTTTAATTTTATGACAACAAAAATAAGTTCAGCAAGTTATATGATAACAAAGTACTGCAAGTTAGTTCACTGCATTTTCATGGACGTTGCTATTATGCATAACAATAAGAAGCATTTTCAACATTTAAAATGAAGAATGGGATTACAATTCAGTTCACTGTCCATATCGACTTTTCCTCTTTTAGCCGCTGCTTGACCATTATTGCATCATTAGTACTTTGTTATCATATAACTTGCTGAACTTATTTTTGTTGTCATAAAATTAAAAAGACCCACATTAGTTTTGGAGCAATTTTGGAGGCAATTAAAAAGTACTTTAATAGAACAAGTATACTTCCCAAGTACTTTACATATTGATGTATTTTTAAATGGCGGCAAATTGTGATTTGAGATTGTTTTAGAGGGAATTATAGATATTTAATTAGTAGAGGGAAAAAATTAGGAGGGAATAATATAAGGGTAGATATGGTAAAAAGAAGAAGATTAATATAATTAATATGAATTGTTAGTTTCAATAAGAAGATTCACATAATAAATGCTTTTTAGGTGTGCCCTTAGGGCATATATTAAGAAATCCCTTATAAATAAACCTGTGGATTAATAAAGCAATGTAATCAATCATCATAAATTAATAATTGAGTATGCAGACCCATTAGCCGAAAAATTAGATGCCCACATGTCTTAGATTCTTAATTCATGGGCCCACAGTTGATTTTCATGGGACATGATATCCAAACTCCCAAAAAATACAAATGACACTCTCTCTGTTTTTTTACCTTTATTATTATTATTATTATTATTATTATTATTATTATTATTATTATTATTATTTATTTTTTTATAATTTTGTTTATATCAAAAAACTATAAACCTAGTGCGGAACAGAAAATATAAAGTTTAATAAGTCAAACGCTTAAAACTGTCAAAAATACGGAACAAAAACTGAAAAAAACTGTGTTATACTGAAAATAAATGAGAGACAAAAGAAATTGAGGACAAACACCCCCCCTTGATTTGACATCATAGGGGGGGTTTGTATAGTCTCTCCCATTTTTATTTGGTCAACTCAAGCAAGCATTACCTACCACGAAATTTTACACTAAAAATTGTAACTTAAACTCAACTTGTTGGAGTTGACTAAATTAATGTGTGTCCCAAATCCCTTCGTGCTACAATCTTGGGTCAAAGTAATGTAGGACGCGCGGAAACGAATTTAGATAAACTCTAATTCAAGAGTGAAACCAAGGCGCACTTTGCGGGAATAAAACCTAAAACAAGAGATAAACTCTAAAATATACTTTTATTAATGATTCTCTGAATACTAAACAATAAACCCAAGCCCTATATTTATAGGGAAGCCAAACTTGAGGAGAAAGTAATTAAATTACATCTAGATCTGTCTTAACTCAAAATAAGGAAACTGACCCTCGACATGGTTACAGCGTAAGTGGAAAGTCCATTTACAGCGTAACCGAGCTAAAACTGAAATAAGGAAACTTAACACGACATAGTTACGGCGTAAGTGAAGAATTCAGTTACGGCGTAAATGTGACACAGTGAGTTTTACGACGTAAGTAAGGCTTCAAGCTTACGCCATAATTTAAACGACACCTACGTTGCTCGGCCTTGAATCCTGTCCGCATCATCCCCCCTCACTTTAGAAGAACTCGTCCTCGAGTTATTACAATCAAGGGCTTCATCTACCTCGAACATCTTCTCATGACGAACCTTGTCTTTAGTAGATTTGCGCTTCACATTAACTCGAGTACTTTCATCTTTTTTTACACGTCTACCACACTCCCAACGATCAACCCATGACCCTAAACATCGGTTGGTGTACTCCTTATCAACGATCACCAAGTCTTCAATTGCAATAAAAATAGTTTCTTTGCTTGCCATTGAAAACTTTATTGGGTCTCTTATAATCATATTTAAAATAAATCCACTATTAAAATCAAAAACCTGTAAGTCATTGACGCATTCGGAATTCCCTTTAGGCTCATAATCAAAATCCTTTACCTCTTGATCAATGTTAGAACCCGCAACTTCATCATCACAATTCTTCAAAACACCATCTTCTTTTGTTGTTTCCAACATCAAAGTTGAGATTTTTTTAACATGTGTATCACAAATTTGAAGGTCTTACGTTTTCTCGACATGCTTTTCAACAACTTCAACTTTCACCATCTTTTCTTCTTCCTTAACCTCGCGTTTTGATAATTTTGGTTTGACTTTGGGTGGAACCATAACAATCCTTTTTCCTTCCCATAAGAAAAGATAAAGATTTTTTTGAAAATCATACATGCCCTTAACCTCATGTACCCAAGGTTTTCCCAACAAAATATCACAATCATCAAAATCATCCACAATACAAAGTAACTCTACTTTATAGAATTTCCCAATGCTTACTGGAACCCCACAAACTTGGTAACCTTCAATTGGACAAACTTCCATTGGTATTTTTAAGAAGTCTACCAATTTTCTTGAAACCAAATTATTTATGCAACAACCATCAATAATTAAAGAACATACCGAATTATTGATTAGAATTCTTGAACGAAAAATCTTGGTTGTATACACCCGATCATCCTTCTTTCTCTCCTCTCATTCTTCAACTCTTCCGTTGTTGAACGGGGATTGGTTGCTCCTACGGTTGTTAATAGATCCACCTATGATTGGACGAATTTTTGAACCTCCATAATTGCCACCCTCGCGATTCTTGTGGATTAATGCCCCACCTACGATCACGGAACGTAGTTCTTCTAGCATAGTGTAACAACTGTCAAGTGTTTTCATGGATTTGGTAAAACCATGATCCATGTACTCTCCAGACCATACCCCACCAACAGTATGGGTTTTTGGATCTTCTACACCGTTCACCATCTAGGATGCTAACAAGCTCTAGATGTTTAATTGACGTAGAACCTTCTACACCAATTACCACCAGGATACAACGTGTCTCTGATGCCAACTGACACAGGACGCGCGGAAGCGAATTTAGATAAACCCTAATCCAAGGGTGAAACCAAGGCGCACCTTGCGGGAATAAAACCCAAAACAAGAGATAAACTCTAAAATAAACTTTTATTAATGATTCTCTGAATACTAAACAATAAACCCAAGCCCTATATTTATAGGGAAGCCAAACTTGGGGAGAAAGTAATTAAATTACATCTAGAACCGTCTTAACTCAAAATAAGGAAACTGACCCTCGACATGGTTACGGCGTAAGTGGAAAGTCCATTTACGGCGTAACCGACCTAAAACTGAAATAAGAAAACTTAACACGACCTAGTTACGGCGTAAGTGAAGAATTCAGTTACGGCGTAAATGTGACACAGTGAGTTTTACGGCGTAAGTAAGGCTTCAAGCTTACGCCGTAATTTAAACGACACCTACGTTGCTCGGCCTTGAATCCTGTCCGCATCACAAAGGGTCATGTATGTCTATCAAAAGGAGAATATTTGTCTGTTCAAAATATAGATATGTTAGACTAAGTGTAATGGCGAGTACACACGACTGCGGTCATCATTGTAATATGAGCGTTAACTTAATTAGCTTTTTTTCCCCTACAATATTTTTTATGACCAACTTAATTTAATAAGATGACCGCGGTCATCAAAAAAACATACCCAACTTAGACACAAATATACTTTACAAAAGTCATTTAATAAAAACACCCACACACACAAGAACTCACACAACATTGTCGTGCAGTCGACCAAGTCCTTGCAAAAAATACCATGTTCGACACGTCTTCAACTGGAGGTGTAACAAGGATGAAACATACCCCACTTAGACACAAATATACTTTACAAAAGTCATTTAATAAAAACACCCACACACACAAGAACTCACACAACATGGTCGTGCAGTCGACCAAGTCCTTGCAAAAATACCATGTTCGACACGTCTTCAACTGGAGGTGTAACAAGGATGACCAAGTGTGACCGCGGTCATGGTGAGAGTGACTAAGTGCAGATGACCCTACATTATGGATGGTCTTATATTTTGCCGGAGTAAAAAGAAAAACGTTGATAATCGTTAACACAAGCGACTTATAAAATATATGTTTTCCAACTATGCGTTAGCGAGATATGTAACACATTACTGATTTCTCGACACTAATGTTAATTACTAACCAAGACTTGAGGTTTATCACATGTGTATATAAGGACTGTTTTATATGAACTTCAATTCATTAAATAGTAGGAGTGTATTGTGTAGACATGCTATGGTCATCAACGAAGAAGGAAAAATGACGGTGGTGATGGCGTGGTATATGTATGGTGATTCAATGATAAAGATTTGGTGATGGCAAATAACTAATGTGGTTCAGTTTTGCTAATTTAGAGATTTGCATGGTTCTTGACGTTTTAATACACGTGATTTGAGCTTACCGTCGTATGACATTAAATCATATAAATGCCTCACTTTCTAGAAGGTTGTAAAAGTGGGTTAAAAAGATAAGAGTAAATTGCAAAAATCGTCCTTTTGGTTTGGTCAAATTGCACTTTTCGTCCTTGTGGTTCAATAAGTGCAAAGATCGTCCTTATTTTGCACTGTTACGTGCACTTTTGGTCTTTCAACTGTGAAATTTGGCAAACCATAAGGACGATTTTTGCAATAATAGAGGACCAAAAGTGCACGTAACAGTGCAAAATAAGGACGATCTTTGCACTTAATGAACCACAAGGACGAAACATGCAATTTGGCCAAACCACAAGGACGATTTTTGAAATTCACTCAAAATATAATAAAGAAGATTTGAGGATCTTCAAACATATAGTATGTGATCAATCTTTTCGTGAAATTTGGAAGAAATTCACAACTCTATTGTAATAAAGGAGATGATTAACTATACATATTGGATATGTTACTAGAAAGTGAGAATGTGTGGATTGTACAATATCATTTTAAGTTTTTAACAAAGGAAATAATAAAATTCTCATGGATCATTTCAATTTGACACGATATTTTAACAACCCTTAATAGTAAATTCACTATTAGAGTTTATTTTTAGAAGTTTTCATGAAAAAGGTACCTTAACCTAATCTTAAGCCTTATTACATGACAATCTTGTTAGTAGATGAAAGATACCAAAATATAAGGAATGTTGCTTATACAAGCCAAGTCATATCATGTTTAGAATTGCAACCTTACGAAATTAACCACCAAAAGATTTGTTAATAGAGATATAAAAAATGGAAAATGATAAACGATAATGACATGCCTAAATTGGTTGTACTCTTAGAGCATCCAATTTTTTTGAAGAGGTCTACAAATTTATGAATCATAGCGAGCAACCATTTCAATCTTAGGTGAAATGAAAAGGTCTAAGATCTTGAATAGGTATAAACTATTTTCTAATTCTTTTTTTATGTTTTAAAATGTTGATTGTGTTTTATGATATGAAAAGCTTTTTGAATAGGTTTATCTATAGTAGTAATATGTTTATAATATGAAAAAAGTTTGTAAATTGATAATGTATTAATTGTATAATTTTTTTTAAAAGTTCATAATACTAAATGCTTTTAGAATAATCGTTCACCCTGTAAATTAGACTACTCTCAACCAACTAAATGTATAATACTCTTTTTATTAAAAATTCATATATAAAATATATTAAAATAAATTCTTAAATAAAAAGCTCACCAACACATTGGCCGTCAACCATTAACTTTATATTCGCCCATTAGCGTTGACTTTATTTTGTTTAGAGTAAATTGCAAAAACGGTCCCTCTGGTTTGAACAAATTACGTGCGCAACTTATACAACTCCGACGGTGCAAAGATGACCACTATATATGAGAAATTTTGATGCACATTTATCATCACTGCAAAGACTGTTTGTAATTTGCAAGTTTCATTTGTTCTTGTGTCATGGATGATAATTGTAAAACAAAGTTTTCATATATCTAATAGTCTTGCTTTTCAAAAATAGAAAAAAGATTTCACGAACTTATATTTATTTTAGAGTAAATTGCAAAAGTTGTCAATGTAGTTTGGCTAAACCGCAGCTGCAACCTCTACACCTTCGCAAGTGCACACGAAATCTCTGTGTGCAATAATCGTCTTTGTAGGAGCTGCGCTAGCACTTTCAAAGTTTCATATCTTACCATCTCTTAAAGTCAAAAGGGTTGCGATGAAGTTTTACCAAAACCAAAGGGACAATTGTGCAAATTTTTATACTCGTATTATTTTGTAGAGTAAATTGCAGAAATGATCCCTGTGGTTTGCTCAGATTGCATATTTAGTCCGTGATTTTTCGAAATTGCAGGCGGCCTCCCTGTGGAGAGTTTTTGGTTTCGTTTTGGTCCCTGACCAGGGACTAAACGTGCAATTATGAGCAAACCACAGAGACCATTTCTGCAATGGCCAGGGACCAAAACGGAACCAAAAACTCCCGATAGGGAGGCCGCCTGCAATTTCGAAAGACCAGAGACTAAATATGCAATCTGAGCAAACCATAGGGACCATTTCTGCATGTTACTCGTATTATTTTGTATTTTGGATTCTTCAACCGACCAACTTCCATATAAATAACTCTCCTATAAAAATCTCTCATTATTTTTCCCCACATTAAATTTTCCATTCATTAAATTCGTTACAAAACCTTAAAATAAAAAGTTACATATCATCATCATCATCAAACAAACATTAAATTCATTCATTCACAATGCTTGGAATCAAGAAAAGATTTCAAGTCGCTAAATGGTATGATCATCTTCTTATTTTTTATAGTTTTTAGCGTTGACTTTTGCATGACTTTGTCTTATGTTCATTGATTCATATTCATGCATGTTAGTTGCTTATGAGTTATGATCAAGATTGTGAATAAGTTGACTTTGAGAAGATATCAAGATTGCGTTTAGTCGTAGAAACTTTTCTTGGTTGTTTTTTCCTATGCTTAGTTGTAGAAAAGAATTGGTTAAATTTTAGAAAACGTGTTTAGATGCGGTTTTCAAGAAAAGTGAAAGCCGCAAAGGAAACTTTTAGAAAACATATATTTTTCATGTTCATGTTATCAGGGAGGGTGAGTCTTAGATTTAGATGTACGCAGTCTAACAGAGGTACCATCGTGACCGTTTTTCTAGTATTCTTTTATGGTAAATATTCGATTTGAACACGTATTATTTGGTTATTTTTACTTTTCTTTGGATATATTTTTGTAATAGACGTTCATTTTTCTACAACTAAACGCAACCAAACTCATAATTTTTCAGTTGATGTTTTTTTTATTAGTGTGAAAGTTGACTTTGGCTGATAATGTGTTATTTCTTGAATGATTAATACAGTAAGACGTCGTTAAAGCTAGCGACGGCGCGAATCAAGTTAATGAGGAATAAGAAAGGAGCACAGGTTATTCAAATGAAGAAGGAACTAGCTCAGTTGTTGGCAGCAGGAGATGATCGAACTGCGCGAATTAGAGTACGTGTATTATGGTCTTTCTATACTTTTTTTTTTTATCAGCATTATTAATCGGTATAAAAAATTATGCATGTTTTTGTTAACGCGATTTATAAATATTGTGTCAGGTTGAGCATGTAATCAGAGAAGAGAAGATGATAGAGGCATATGATTTGATCGAAATATATTGTGAACTTATTGTAGCACGTCTGCCTATTATCGAGTCACAGAAGTAAGCTATCTTTTATTGTCGCCTCTTTAAAGTTTAAAGTACTACTATAACTTAGCGAGTTACTAATTTATTGTCGCTTTTTTTGTGTGTGTGTTAGGACTTGTCCAATTGATTTGAAGGAAGCAATTACAAGCGTGATATTTGCAACTCCTAGATGTTCAGATATAACGGAGCTTGTGGATGTTAAGAAGAATTTTAGAGCGAAATATGGGAAGGAGTTTGTTACCGGGGCTACTGAGTTGATTCCTGGCTGTGGTGTAAGCCGCATGGTATGTTATTTGAAAGTAGATGTGGCAAAATGGGTCGGTCTATCTGGTTGGATCGTGGTCAAAATGGTTAACATTTTGGATATGTTTGTTTGAGTTGACACGATTACATGAAACACTTTTTCAGCAATTATGCTAACGAGATCTTCTTTATACTAATCTACGTTTTTTGATACAATTTAGGTGACTTTCGACTTGTTTCCCTTTTAGCTAGATCTTTTTTTTACCCTTTTGACCCGCTCGAATGAAATTAACGAAATCGACCCATTTACTAACAAATGAGTTGAATTGTAACGCAGAATTGCATTTCTCATGAAAATATAAAATTTATCAGTCTTACTGTAATGTTTTTATATCTGCAGTTGGTCGAGAAGTTATCCGCAGTTGCACCAAACATTCAGACAAAAGTGAAAGTGTTGAGCGACATAGCAAAAGAACACAACATTGATTGGGAAGCAACCTCATTCGAAGAATCAAAGCCTCCTGATGACTTGTTGGTGAGTTAAAATAGCTTTCTAGTTTCTCCGTAATAATTATCTTTTCATTGAGAACCTGTTAAAAATTGAATCTTTTCTTTGAGCAGAACGGGCCCACGAACTTCGAGCAGGCAAACCCGATAACCGTTGATCCTCCTAAGGTCCAACCTTCAAATGCTCACAATGTACAAAGCCATCAAACAACTCCAAATGTACCTGTCGACTTCTCTCAGCAAAATAAAAGGTTCATATCAGATGCTCAGAATGTAACCCCTGCGGATACTTGCAGCTCTCAGTCGTCATATGCTTCTACTAGCCATAACGATGCAAGGCTTACAGGTATAGTAATTAGTCATAACATAAATCTTTATATCACCTAGTTTATGGATGAATGCTTGTGAAGGCCACTGAACTATTGCGTAAAGGGTCTTTTAGGGTGTTAAAGTACTAGAATAAGCTAGGTTCATTTTCACCAAATCCTGTCAAAATTTCCGAATAAGATGATGATACCAATGATTTAACATCTGTTTATTAAAACCTCGTAAAGTTGAGTGGCCTGCATTAACATTTGCAATAGTACATGTTTGGTTATCGCCTAATAATCTTAATAACTTACAGTTTTGTCGATCATAGAGATTAACTACCATTTTATCATTTTCTAATCAGGAATGGCATCCGGGTCAATGAAAAAGAAGCAATCGTTCCGGAGCAACAGCAACAACAGCAATCATTCATCAGATATGGAGTTCAAGGATGCCACTTCTGCAGCTCATGCAGCAGCCGAGGCTGCAGAACGTGCTAGTTACGCTGCTCGAGCCGCTGCACAACTTGCGGGCCAAGGGAATGTAACGCAACAGTATCCAACTGAATCACACGGGTCACATATCAGAAACGAAATGCCCCAAGTTTTACATAATGGCTCTTTTAACAATAGAAAATCAAAGATACAGAATCAGCAAGTGCGCCAGAATGAAAGCAATTCTTCCCCAAAGCTTACCAAAAGTTCAAGCGGTTCAAGATCGAGAAATGATTCAGATGAAAATTCAGTTAATTATGATGATCACCAGGAAGATCGGTACTATAGAACACATGAAGATCAGGGTCCTTCTCCTCAGAAGACTTCAAAGAAAGATTATGAGGCTTGGTTTAAGAGGGGTGATAATGCAAGTTCCAACTCTCTTTCTCATTCTACCACCATCAGGGACGAACGTGATTATTCTTATACTGATGCTCGTAGATACGATGAAACGGACTATGATGATGATCAGGGTTCTTCTTCTCCTGAAATAAGTTCAACGAAAAAGTCTAAGGCTCAGTTTACAAGTGGCAAAAAGGAAAGTTCCAGACCACGTCCATCTCGCTCTCATTCAAATGACAACAGAGCCGAATATAATGAGTTGTATTCCAACGCACAAAAAGTTGGTAGAAAAACTGTTGTTGACCAAGAAAGCATTGTTAGAGAAACTAAGACAAGCTCGTTTGGTCGTGCTCGTAGAGATGATGAGTCCGAAAGTGATGATGATGATCATGGTGGTCCTAGGTTCGATATGAAATTTGATCACGCTGAATTGGAAGATGTGGCTAAGTCATTTTTTCCGTCTCCGGATAAAGAAGAAAACTCACACATTTGGAGCCCCTTAAAGAACACCAACAACACCAAGACTCGGGTGAAGCCTGCTAAATCTGTGGATTATTCAGTGAAATCCAATCTTTCAGATGGTCCAGAATCCGAAAGTGAAAGTGAGACTGTGAATTCAGGTTTTAGTGGATCATATAAGTTCGATTCTCCACGTAAACAAGATTTTTCAAGGAATTCTCGAATTGAGTTGGACGATTTGGATATTGAGGAAGATTTACGGTTTGGAACATTAGCTGGTGGACGTCAAAACAAAGGTGGTCAAAAATACTCACCGCACACAAAGATCACCTCACCTTCGTCAAAGAAGCCCGCTGAAGAAAGTCAAAGTCTGGTAAAAGGTGACCAAACATCTTCTTTCAATTCGAGACCGATCAGAGTGGAAAAGAAAAAACCGAGTGTTTCTAAGGTGAGTTCAGAATCTGATGCAGACGATTACGACGATAAATTCCCGGTAAAACCTTCAAGATCACCATTTGCACGACCAAATACATTTTTCAGTAATGATGAAAATGATTCCGATGAAGAAGTTTCGCCTCCAAAACATACACCCCCTAGTAAAGCTCATTTGGGTCCACACGGGGTGTCTCGCAGGACAAACGGTCAGGTTGAACGCAAGGAAAAAACTGTACCTTACACTCCTACCGAGCCTAAGCCCAAGCAATCTCGAGCTGAGCCTGCTGAAGACTTCAAGAAACATCCTACCAATACCATATCTCCTCCCAAGCCTCGGCCACACACAACTCGACCTAAACAAGAACCTCCAAAAAGAATTCCCGAGCCTAAGGTATCCAAACCTGAAGTATCCACACCTCCAGTTGAAGTGGATAATGTTAAGAAGCCGAGCCACGTTCATCCAAAGCTTCCTGATTTTGAAGATCTAGCTGATCGTATCTACGCTATAAACAAAGAGCGTCAATGAGTATTGTAAGCTATATATACATAGTTTGGGCTGCAACTGCATAAACCGTTTGCCAACATTTTGGTAAATTTCATTTTTATTTAGAAATGTGTTCCGATTTCTTCAGCTTTATATGTTTGAATGAGCTTATATATTCTGAGTGTCCATATCGAGCTTATACAGAAGATTATTTTAAGAGGTTGGCTTTGGTTTGGTTCAAAAACTGCTAAATTGCTAGTTGAAGGTTAATGAACATCCATAAATCTTTTTATCCCTTTGAATGTGGATTCACAGGTCTTATCGCAAATCTTGTTCCACCAAACTACTGAACTCGAGTTTTGTATGCAGTAATGGATGAATCAAACAGGTAGAGAAACAAGCTAGTTCAGGTAAAGAGTTACAATAACATTCTATACAGAAAAGTCAATTAAGGCAACAACAAATTAAGTTGTTTGTGGTTCAAAAGTTAACAAGTACACATATTGTTGTTACAATTAATTTTTACATAATTGTGGGAACAATTATTGTTGTTCGTGTTTTATCACTTGTCTTTTCCATTTCTAATGAAACATGGTGCAGGACATATATCATCTTTCTAATTGTTACGCTATTAAACGAAAGAGACTCTTCGGCGGGTTCTGAGACCATTTTGGACCGGTGTGTAACTCATCGTTTTAAGAAGACATAGACACTACTTTTTTCCTCGCCAGACCGTAAATTTGTGTAACTTTCTGCGTGCGTATAAGACTTCATGTATGTATGATAACTTGACGACTAATGAGAGAAACTAAATTTTAATTTTGACCCCGCGTTACAACAGCATATAGTTGTATGTAAGTCAAGTTTAACTTTTGCTTATCAACCATTCTATCTAAGAAGTTGATGATCACTCATCATACCTTAGTTATATTCGTCTAGCTTAAGAGCTCTAAATATATCTTGCAAATAAATTTGACCATGGGCCATTGATCCACTTTATGTGAAAAGTTCTTAACATGAAAATTGTGAAAAGTACAACTTGTAACATTGATTCATTAATTTCATAAATGGTCCCAGTGGTCTGTCGGGTTTAACGAGTTTAGTCACTAAACTTTTTTTAACGGATCCAGTCCCTGTGGTTGCGACCCATAACGGGTTTGGTCCCTGAGACTAACTATCGTTAGTTTTTTCCGTTAGCTAACGACCGTTTGCAACAAATATTTGCACCGTTAGTCCTTTATACTAACGACCGTTTATACTTAACTCAAATTTTTATTTTTATTTTTATTTTTTATTTTTATTTTTTTTCTTCTAAAAAAAATTAAAAAAATTTAAAAAAATTTGGTTTTCTTATATATTTTTTTTTCTAAATATCTTTAATATTTATACACGTTTTTATACATATTTTTATACACGTTTTCATACACACATTTTTATGCACACATTTTTTATACACACGTTTTTATATACATGTTTTTATACACGTTTTTATACACACGTTTTTATACACACGTTTTTATACATATTTTTATACACGTTTTCATACACACATTTTTATACACACATTTTTTATACACATGTTTTTATAGACATGTTTTTATACACGTTTTTATACACACGTGTGTATAAACGTGTGTATAAAAACGTGTATAAAAACATGTATATAAAAACGTGTGTATAAAAAATGTGTATAAAAATGTGTGTATGAAAACGTGTATAAAAATATGTATAAAAACGTGTATAAATTTTAAAGATATTTAGGAAAAAAAATATATAAGAAAACCATTTTTTTTTTTTTTTTTTAAAATTTTTTTAGAAGAAAAAAAAATTGAGTTAAGTATAAACGGTCGTTAATATAAAGGACTAAAGGTGCAAATGTTTGTTGCAAACGGTCGTTAGCTAGTGGAAAAAACTAACGACAGTTAGTCTCAGGGACGAAACCCGTTATGGGTCGCAACCACAGGGACTGGATCCGTTAAAAAAAAGTTTAGGGACTAAACCCGTTAAACCTAACAGACCGCAGGGACCATTTATGAAATTAACTCTATTATTTTTGTGTAAAGAAGTTGTCTTGTTTTGTTAAAATGGTATCAAAGATCAACAACTTAACCAACCACCCCTTATTATTACTAAAAACCTATCAGCCGGTTATTCTCAAACGGGTGCAAACCAACATACAAAAGAAATAAAATTTCCCCCTTTAAAGGATGCAATCACCTCACAAACACTCAACACTCACGAATAATCCCTTTGGTTTTGGTAAAACTTCATCACAAGTGTAATTTATCGTCTATGACATGGTAAGATATGAAACTCTGAACGTGCAAGCGCAATTCCTACAAAAACGATTATTGCACAACAAAGTTCTACATAGAAATTTCATATGCACTTACGAAGTTGTAGAGGTTGCGGCTGCAGTTTAGCCAAACCACATCGACAACTTTTGCAATTTACTCTAAAATAAAAGTTTTTGTCAAATTCTTTTTCCTGAAATATCGTCAATTCAATATAGCGTTATCCCTTTTACATTAATTTAACACATTAAGACTAAAAGATTTATGACAACTTCAAAACAGGATGATGGATTAAAGCTTTCTTTCCATCATGCTCGTCTTCACTATTAGATTTCTATGTACATATGTTCTCGATTTCAATGAGTCATTCTCATCACAAGTATGAAAACCGGCTTAGCTGGTGTGATGGCCAGCTCGGGTAAGCCATGTTTAGCAAGTATTGGTGGTTTGTTACGAGTAAAATAACTACAGAAAAATAACTACAGAAAGAGTCAAAGAAATAACGTTCCTCCAATTATAAAAAGAAATTACCTTGATCAACTTTCATCTACATAAATTAGTGTCATTTTTTTACGTACATCATAAACATGTGAAGCACACTCTTTATCATTTCATTACTAATATCGTGTATTCATGAAACCTTTAACTAATTCTTTTTTTTATAAACTATAAATAATAATACTAATCAAGAAGTCCAACTATAGTTACAGAAACATTATACACAGAAATGGTCATTTAAGGTTAAACAAATGAAGTTGGTTGCAATTCACATTTAGGTAAGGTTTGTGGCTCAAAAGTAAGTACGCAAAGTTGTTACAATTATTTGTTACATAATTGTAGGACACAATTACTTTCAGTCCAATAAGCTAGAAGTTGGTTAGCAAGTCAATATGATACTTCTCATCTATACTTTCCGGGAATATACAGAAAGGTCACCTAGCTTATATCTTTTCTAATATACAAGTCACTTATTTAACGAAACAAACATATAAGCCACTCAACTATCTGCTTATTTCTACTTACGCCAATCTGGCACAATTTTGTCGGGCAAAATTATCAAAGTATAAGAATGAGCCTAACACAAACATATACAAATATTATTAATAGAAAACTAGACGAGAAAGTTATTAAAGGTTTTCGAAAAAAAACTGACCAACTGACCAGATCAAACCAGATTTCAATACACTGGTTTTCGATGAAACCAAGATCTAGATAGATTTAAAGTAGAAATGTCATACATACCCTTTAAAAGTAGTTAGTCTTCTCATATATAACCTTTAAATTTTTTCTTCAACTTTAACATTAAATATTTTTATTTGTGTTATATAATATTTGATGAAAATTATACAAACAAAAATACATTTAAAACTCAATCAATTCATATATTTTGAATCAAATATTATATAACACAAAAGAAAATAATTAAAGTTAAAATCGAAAAAAAATTATTTTAAAAAGTCAAAACAAAACATGATAATTATTTTGAGACACTCAGACAGAAAGAGTAGTTTCTTTCATAGAAATTTATTAAAAGAGAAATAATGATTTATATACTTTATATATGTGAATAGCATGAGGATGTGTATTGATAAGTGTGACATATTTATGTTGGAGTAACAGCTACACACATTACATACATTTATTTTAAAAGGAAAAAAAGTGTATTGATAAGCGTGTGATATTGGAGTATGTTGGAGTAAAGTATGTACAAGTGTATCCCTTCCCTTTGACAAGTGTATCCTTACCCTTGACAAGAATGTATAGGTGTTTATAGATGTGCAAGATACCATAATAATTTTATACAACACATATTATAAAATACCAAACACTTGCAATTCAAAAATACAAGTTTTAAACTTGAAAACAACATCATCCATATTTTTTAAAACAAAATTAAAAGAAAAATATCAAACACAACCGACTTTAGTAAACCGGGTTGACTCGGGTTACATGAAACTCCGTGGGTCAAATTAGGTTTTCAAGCCTCGAAAAACGGTTCATTTTGGCTCTTTTTCGACAAAAAATTATCCAACTGACCAGATCAAACCAAGTTTCAATACACTGGTTTTCGATGAAACCAAGATCTAGATAGATTTAAAGTAGAAATGTCATACATACCCTTTAAAAGTAGTTAGTCTTCTCATATATACCCTTTAAATTTTTTCTTCAACTTTATCATTAAATATTTTTATTTGTGTTATATAATTTTTGATGAAAATTATACAAACAAAAATACATTTAAAACTCAATCAATTCATATATTTTGAATCAAATATTATATAACACAAAAGAAAATAGTTAAAGTTAAAATCGAAAAAAAAATTATTTTAAAAAGTCAAAACAAAACATGATAATTATTTTGAGACACTCTGACAGAAAGAGTAGTTTCTTTATAGAAATTTATTAAAAGAGAAATAATGATTTATATACTTTATATATGTGAATAGCATGAGGATGTGTATTGATAAATGTGTCATATTTATGTTGGAGTAACACCTACACACATTACATACAATTATTTTAAATGGAAAAAAAGTGTATTGATAAGCGTGTGATATTGGAGTATGTTGGAGTAAAGTCTGTACAAGTGTATCCCTTCCCTTTGACAAGTGTATCCCTTCCCTTGACAAGAATGTATAGGGTTTATAGATGTGCAAGATACCATAATAATTTTATACAACATATATTATAAAAAACCAAGCACATGCAATTCAAATATACAAGTTTTAAACTTGAAACAACATCATCCATATTTTTTAAAACAAAAATAAAAGAAAAATATCAAACACAACCGACTTTAGTAAACCGGGTTGACTCGGGTTACATGAAACTTCGTGGGTCAAATTAGGTTTTCAAGCCTCGAAAAACGGTTCATTTTGGCTCTTTTTCGATAAAAAACTGTCCAACTGACCAGATCAAACCATGTTTCAATACACTGGTTTTCGATGAAACCAAGGTCTAGATAGATTTAAAGTAGAAATGTCATACATACCCTTTAAAAGTAGTTAGTCTTCTCATATATACCCTTTAAATTTTTTCTTCAACTTTATCATTAAATATTTTTATTTGTGTTATATAATTTTTGATGAAAATTATACAAACAAAAATACATTTAAAACTCAATCAATTCTTATATTTTGAATCAAATATTATATAACACAAAAGCAAATAGTTAAAGTTAAAATCGAAAAAAAATATATTTTAAAAAGTCAAAACAAAACATGATAATTATTTTGAGACACTCGAACAGAAAGAGTAGTTTCTTTCATAGAAATTTATTAACAGAGAAATAATGATTTATATACTTAATATATGTGAGTAGGATGAGGATGTGTATCGATAAGTGTGTCATATTTATGGAGTAACACCTACACACATTACATACATTTATTTTAAAGGAAAAAAAAGTGTATTGATAAGCGTGTGATATTGGAGTATGTTGGAGTAAAGTCTGTACAAGTGTATTCCTTCCCTTTGACGAGTATATCCTTACCCTTGACAAGAATGTATAGGGTTTAGAGATGTGCAAGATACCATAATAATTTTATACAACATATATTATAAAATACCAAACACATGCAATTCAAATATACAAGTTTTAAACTTGAAAACAACATCATCCATATTTTTTAAAACAAAAATAAAAGAAAAATATCAAACACAACCGACTTTAGTAAACAGGGATGACTCAGGTTACATGAAACTCCGTGGGTCAAATTAGGGTTTCAAGCCTCGAAAAACAGTTCATTTTGGCTCTTTTTCAACAAAAAACTTTCCAATTGACTAGATCAAACCAGGTTTCAATACACTGGTTTTCAATGAAACTAAGATCTAGATAGATTTAAAGTAGAAATGTCATACATACCCTTTAAAAGTAGTTAGTCTTCTCATATATAACCTTTAAATTTTTTCTTCAACTTTAACATTAAATATTTTTATTTGTGTTATATAATATTTGATGAAAATTATACAAACAAAAATACATTTAAAACTCAATCAATTCATATATTTTGAATCAAATATTATATAACACAAAAGAAAATACTTATAGTTAAAATCGAAAATAAATTATTTTAAAAAGTCAAAACAAAACATGATAATTATTTTGAGACACTCAGACAGAAAGAGTAGTTTCTTTCATAGAAATTTATTAAAAGAGAAATAATGATTTATATATTTTATATATGTGAATAGGATGAGGATGTGTATTGATAAGTGTGTCATATTTATGTTGGAGTAACACCTACACACATTACATACATTTATTTTAAAGGGAAAAAAGTGTATTGATAAGCGTGTGATATTGGAGTATGTTGGAGTAAAGTCTGTACAAGTGTATCCCTTCTCTTTAACAAGTGTATCCCTTCCCTTGACAAGAATGTATAGGTGTTTATAGATGTGCAAGATACCATAATAATTTTATACAACATATATTATAAAAAACCAAACACATGCAATTCAAATATACAAGTTTTAAACTTGAAACAACATCATCCATATTTTTTAAAACAAAAATAAAAGAAAAATATCAAACACAACCGACTTTAGTAAATCGGGTTGACTCGGGTTACATGAAAGTCCGTGGGTCAAATTAGGTTTTCAAGCATCGAAAAACGGTTCATTTTGGCTCTTTTTCAACAAAAAACTTTCCAATTGACCAGATCAAACTAGGTTTCAATACACTGGTTTTCGATAAAACCAAGATCTAGATAGATTTAAAGTAGAAATGTCATACATACCCTTTAAAAGTAGTTAGTCTTCTCATATATACCCTTTAAATTTTTTCTTCAACTTTAACATTAAATATTTTTATTTGTGTTATATAATATTTGATGAAAATTATACAAACAAAAATACATTCAAAACTCAATCAATTCATATATTTTGAATCAAAGATTATATAACACAAAAGAAAATAGTTAAAGTTAAAATCGAAAAAAAATATTTTAAAAAGTCAAAACAAAACATGATAATTATTTTGAGACACTCGGACAGAAAGAGTAGTTTCTTTCATAGAAATTTATTAAAAAAGAAATAATGATTTATATACTTTATATATGTGAATAGGATGAGGATGTGTATTGATAAGTGTGTCATATTTATGTTGAAGTAACACCTACACACATTACATACATTTATTTTAAAGGGGAAAAAAGTGTATTGATAAGCGTGTGATATTGGAATATGTTGGAGTAAAGTTTGTACAAGTGTATCCCTCCCTTGACAAGAATGTATAGGTGTTTATAGATGTGCAAGATACCATAATAATTTTATGCAACATATATTATAAAATACCAAACACATGCAATTCAAATATACAAGTTTTAAACTTGAAAACAACATCATCCATATTTTTTAAAACAAAAATAAAAGAAAAATATCAAACACAACCGACTTTAGTAAACCGTGTTGACTCGGGTTACATGAAACTCCGTGGGTCAAATTAGGTTTTCAAGCCTCGAAAAACGGTTCATTTTGGCTCTTTTTCGACAAAAAACTGTCCAACTGACCAGATCAAACTAGGTTTCAATACACTGGTTTTCGATGAAAGCAAGATATAGATCGATTTAAAGTAGAAATCACATACATACCCTTTAAAAGTAGTTAGTCTTCTCATATATACCCTTTAAATTTTTTCTTCAACTTTAACATTAAATATTTTTATTTGTGTTATATAATATTTGATGAAAAATACAAACAAAAATACATTTAAAACTCAATCAATTCATATATTTTGAATCAAATATTATATAATACAAAAGAAAATAGTTAAAGTTAAAATCGAAAAAAAAATATTTTAAAAAGTCAAAACAAAACATGATAATTATTTTGAGACACTCGGACAGAAAGAGTAGTTTCTTTTATAGAAATTTATTAAAAGAGAAATAGTGAAAGATCCATAAAGTATAATCATGTGATTGGGATAAGTCCTATATTCAATGTATCCAATATTGACTATCATGTGACATTGGTGTCTCAACCTTACAGTACATTCTACCAATCCTCACATTTGTCTTAGTTCAATAATATTCCCATATTATCAATTGACAACAGACTATTTGGAATAAATAAATTATTCACGGATTTAAACATGCAAATGTAGGACACAGGTATTAATAATGATAATAAACGTTATCCGCACTTTATTTCATTAAAATAATAATTGTTTACACGTCCTTATCGAAATACTAATCCAACAGATTTACATGAAACTATCTGCTAAACGAAGACCAATACCCTGAGCATGTCGAGTAAACGTATCTTTAGGTAATGCCTTCGTGAAAGGATCAACCAGATTGTCATCTGTGTGAAGTTTGAGTACTTTGATTTCACCCAGTTCGACCTGTTCTCGAACATAGTGAATCTTTCTTTTAAAATGTCTGGCGCCTTTCATAACTCCAGGTTCATTGGAGAATGTGATTGCAGCAGAGTTGTCGCAATACACATTTATAGGTAATTCAATAGACGGCATCACTCCAAGATCCGTAATGAAATTCCTTATCCAAACAGCTTCTTGTGCAGCTTTTGATGCAGCAATGTACTCAGCTTCTGTAGCAGACATGGCCGTTGTACTCTGCTTCTTACTCTTCCAGTCTACTGCTCCTCCATTTATGACAAAGACATAACCCGTTTGTGACTTCGTATCATCTTTATCAGTTTGCCAGGACGCATCGCAGAAACCTGTAACATTTAGTTCTGCGACTGGATTTCCCCCGAAAACAAGAAACATATCTTTAGTATTCCTCAAATACTTAAGAATGTTTTTAACAGCATGCCATTGATCTTTCCCTGGGTTTTGCTGATAACGACTGGTCAAATTTTGAGCGAACGCCACATCTGGCCTTGTACATCTAACTGCATACATGATAGATCCTACTACCGAAGCATACGGAACTTTCTGCATGTATGCCACCTCTTCAGGTGTAGAAGCACACATTTCGCTACTTAAGCCATGATCTACTTGCATGGGCAAATATCCCTTCTTTGAGTTTTGCATATTGAATCTCTTCAATATTTTATCCATGTAAGCACTTTGGCTTAATCCGATTAACCGTTTAGATCTGTCTCTATAGATCTTGATTCCAAGGATATACGCTGCTTCTCCTAAATCCTTCATGGCAAAGCAATTACCAAGATATTCCTTAACTTCATTTAGGCTTGGTATGTGATTTCCCATGATTAATATGTCATCGACATATAGGACAAGAAAAGTAGTGTTACTCCCACTAACTTTGTGGTATACACATGGCTCGTTGAAATTTTGAGTAAATCCAAACTTCTTGATTTCCTCATCAAATTTCTTATTCCATTGCCTGGATGCTTGCTTCAATCCATAAATGGATCTTTGAAGTTTGCATACACGCTCAGGAAATTGTGGATTTACAAAACCTTCAGGTTGCGCCATATAGATGTCTTCATCTAGGCGACCATTCAGAAACGCGGTTTTGACATCCATTTGCCAAATCTCATAGTCATAGTAGGCAGCTATGGCTATAAGAATCCTAATAGCTCTAATATCGGCTACAGGAGAAAAAGTCTCCTCATAGTCAATACCGTATGTTTGGGTAAAGCCCTTGGCCACCAAACGAGCTTTGTAGGTATGTACGTTGCCATCCATGTCTGTATTTTTCTTGAAGAGCCACTTACACCCAACTACCTTAGCATTGGGTGGAAGGTCTACTTCAATCTAGACTTTATTGTCTTTCATGGATTGCATTTCCCCATCCATGGCTGCCCGCCATTTGTCCTTTTCAGGACTATTAATGGCAGCCTTATAACTAGTTGGCTCATCAATGTGATCCAATAGAAAAGTATCCTCATCGTCTATGCTTAAACATAGGCGTTCAGGAGCCTTTGTAGATCTTGAAGATCTACGGATGGGTACCACTTCAACTTCAGGTGGAGGGCCTAAACTTTCAGGTTCCACAGGAAGTGTGTTAGTGCCTTCAGAAGGTGATGTATCTTCATGATTGATGCGTGGTTTTGCGACCTTACAACAGGTTTTACCTCTCGAGGGATCTCAAGAGGCTTGCAATCCCCACCAGGCAGTGTACCTGACCGATGTAGTATAGTGAAGTGGCAAGTACCGGGGGATTGATCGTTCTCTAGGGGAATAGTGTCGTTAGGATTGAAAAACTACTCTAATAGGTCTAAGGGTGAGGGAATATTCTTTTTGTATTTTTATATTTTTTATGAAAGCAAGTAAAATCTCGGGTTTGAAGGAGTGGGCGGAATTAGTTGCTAGTCAACTAACCCAAATAACTACAAATGCAAATAAAATAAAATACTGAAAATGAAAAGGTTGTGGAACTTATATGGAGAGAAATGTGTTTACTTAGATTTCCTTACTCCCTAACTATCTTTTACCGGTTGATTAGTGTGTATTAATTGCGTGGATGACGGGTGTATTCCTTAATACCAATCGTGGGGTGGCGTACGTACTTCCCCAACTCTATAAGCTCCTACTTCACTCCTATGTCGAGCCGGCTAAGAAGCTCCTAACATGGGATCACTAGAATTCGCTCATGCATTAAATACAACCAAATAAACCTAGTACGCATTGGTTCATGTTTCTTAAGACGTTCAAGCAAGTTACCGAATAGGAGGTTAGCCAGTTTTCTTAAGCCTAACATCGATAAACAATCATCCAATACAATTAATAACACATTAATAACCAATAATCAATAGTTAGGTTTCATTAGATCTAAGCAAACACAAGATAAATCTAGCCTAGCATGTTAATTAAAAGACAAGAACAAGATATAATCAAACAACACATAGACATATTGAATGATTAAATGATTAATTATCTTCAATTAAACATGGGAGATCCAAGGGTGTAAAAACCCTTAAAAATGGCAGAAATTCGTCTTAGGGTTTCTCCTCACAAAGTTGCACACTATGATTAAAAATTGCAAAACTATATATAGAGTTTAGTGGCTGACGGCGTCACGTTGTAGATCTTGACGCCGTCACCTCGCCGTGGCTAGGGTTCCCGGATGGTCTTCCAAACGCCGTCCCTCTTTAATCCTCCAAAATCCGCTCTGGCCTATCAAGGGTTGACGCCGTCAGATTAGTGCTTGACGCCGTCTCTCTTTAGCTTAAACCGTGATGGCCTTGATCACCTTAAAGGGTGACGCCGTCAGATTTTCCATTGCAAAACTCTCTGGCGCGTCACGTGTATTTTGCATATTCACCTCTTTTGCCAAGCCTTGACGCCGTCAGGAGCAATCCTTGACGCCGTCAAGTGTACTTTTCCAGCAGTTTTGGAGACTTTGTCGTTTTCTTCACTTTTATGCTCCAAAAACGTCCAAAATGCTTCCTTTTCCAGATTTCTTCTCCAAAGTACCTAAAATGACAAAAGGAACGATTTAGGGCAATATTTGATCAAATAAATACGATTTAGGGCTTAAATGACCCCCTAAAAGCGGTACACTTTTCGCTTCATCAAATACCCTTACACTTGAGATTTGCTTGTCCTCAAGCAAATGCGCTTTTATTCTAATCAAAATACAAGTTAGGAGTCATTTAACGCTAATATAAAAGTAATTACAACAAATAGTCGTTCCACTTTAATCATAATAAGCACGGAGATTACAAACTAGCACCTCACAAGTAGTGTTTAGATACTCACATCTCTCAGGTGTCATAAAAGTATATCTCATAAATGAAAACGGATAATATCTCTCACTATCTGTCATAGCAAATAGATTACCATAGGCTTGGGAAAGGATCGAAAACCTTCTCCACTTGGCGTAAGCACCTAAGATAAACTATCAAAGAGGGCTTTTACATGGGTTATAACGTGAGGTGTAGCGATATGATAAACACGGATTTGTTGGATAAAGGATATTTTACTGGTGGCGAGTTGAAGATCTTGATTAATTACATGTACAATATGGCGTTGCTAAGCCAAGACTAGACTCGACTTAAGCTAATGAAAAAAATAACAAAAAGATAAAATAAACATAAAATGAAACGGGATGGTAGTCCGTATGTTTTTTTTTTTTTTTTTTTTTTTTTTTTTTTTTACATACACTCTTGCCCTACCATCCAAAATAATACATCGTAGGGGGGTTGTATCCCCCTTACACTTGAACTTTTACATAACTTTACAATTACTATTCTATCGACTCGAATTAAGATAATCGAAACACTTGGAGTACTTTTAAAATATTTAGCACATATGGGGGTAATAATGTTGTTCTTCCCCATTACTCCATTACACTAGTACTTTACCCATGAGTCCCAATCGTCCCAAAACAATATGTACAAGGATATGACTCGACTTAGCAACCATGTAATCAATTAGATAATTAACTAAGGGTTTAAACAAATGTTGTCACAATAATGCACTAAAGATGAGTGCATACAAGGTAGGCTAAGGCGATTTGGTTGTACATTTAAGTGGGGTGTAAACAAATTCTTCCTTTAAGTAAAATGCTTAAAGTTAGAAACGAAAAGATAGGCTCTGAGGGGTGTACTAGGGGTATCGTGTACTAAAAATGAGTACAACGCAAAAGGTGTGGGAGAATTACTTGACCAATGTAGCCAACGTAATTATAACAAAAACACAGGTGTAAAACAATGGGTTAATCCTAATGCCTCTTATCATGTAGTAAATCTAACTACACGAATGTAGTCTCACTTGTGGCCTCGGAATGGTCCTAACGCAAGTTCTAGAATCTAAGTGCTACCGGTACACACATCATAGCATAAATGCTTTTCCTACCAATTCTAGGGGCGAACCTCACATATTTGGGGGTGGAAAATTTTTTAGTGGTACGGTTTTGTGCTAGTCATATAACTCCTATCCGTGAGACGCTCATTAAGATCAAAGTTTCACTCCTATATGTTGTAAAAAATTTTAAATTTGGCACTAAAATTACCCTAACAGGTATTTCTCTCAGTTTTATTACACATCTACCATTAAACAAACAAAAATCAAGTGCACTTGTATTCTCTAAAGTATCGTACTTTACCCCCTTACACTTAAGATGAACATTGTCCCCAATGTTCAAATAACAAGATGTAAAAGTAAATAAGGTAAAAGAATGAAATCAAATACTCCCCTGATTCGTTCGGTGGATAAAGAGGTAACATGGTTAGATCTTCTTCCAAGAGAAAGTAGAAGCTCCAAGACTAAAGTATCGCCAAAAGCTTGATTCCACAAACATCTCCTTGTCCAAAATAACCTGTTAAACCTGAGAAAACAAACACGAAAACCTGCATAACATCGGCGGGATAAATTCTATATAAGGATATAATGCTTGTGGAATGATAATTTTGCAGATTCCTGGAGTTTATAAGTTAGAGATTTAATAAAAACTTTTTATGAAAACAAAACTTTCAAAAATTTCAGAAAATTAAAACCTGACGCCGTCAGGTTGTAAGGCCTGACGCCGTTAGAAATGATCTGACAGAATTCTCATGTTAAGTTTCCGGAAAATTTCTGGAAAAACCGATACCTTACTTCCTGGAAATCCTGCAAAATATCATTATGACTCGATACAAGCATTTGACTCAAACAATTACTAATATGTATGTTAATTTATTATTGTTATGATTCATGTTCATTTGTTCGAATAAACCGATTTGGATTTCCCTTACACTTATCTTTTGCAAAATACCTTTATATGTAGTTAAGACGAAGTTAAAAACAAGATAAAGCATTTTCACAAATTAGTTTCGAACATGAATCAATAATAATAAAAATTAAACATACATACGGAAGCAAATAAAATCAAACAAACTAATAAATAAACACACAAAACAAATAAAACTTGGGTTGCCTCCCAAGAAGCGCTTGTTTTTGTTCGAGTCACGAGCCTGACTCTACCCTTATTTAACGGAAATAGTGGAGGTTTTCCCTACACTTAGGATTAAGTGTGGGTGATAGTAGCGATACACACCAACTCGGTAGGAGTATGCCACGTGAAGAAAGAGTGTTGGATGAATTATATGCTCAAAGACGCAGGATCCAATCATCATAACCTTACCTAGCTCAATTGTTTTAATGGGTGAATTGAAGTTTTCTCCTAAAAAGGGATCATCTTCTATCAACTTCGAGAGATTCCTAGTTGGGAATCCATCTTGACCTAATAAACCCGGTTTAAACCCATAATGTTTCTTGTGATCAATCATGAATGGGTGATGTAAGTATGAAAGGTTATGGTTCACTCCTATATTAGCTTCCACTCCACATGGCCTAGAGTCTACTACCTTAATCTTAACATTACCCGGACTACATGGTTTGATGGGTGGATCGGGACCTTTTTTAATTCCTAAATTCACATCTAAAGATGGAAGATTAGGTAACGGTTTTGGTTGAGGCTCCGGTTCCTCAAAAATAGGAACTTCCATAGAACTAAAAGAAAGGTTATGACTACAAGTATTCAAACCTACATCCTCTAGTTGTGTTTGGTCTAAGGGTTCTACCTCTATTGGGATTCCTATAGTCTCTTCTACATCTTCTGGGTAAGTCACGGGTGGTGTGTGTGCCTCAAACAATGGTGGGACTTGTTGGGTACTTGGTGGGCTTGGGTTCTCTACTATATCCTCCATCACATTAAGATCACCAATGTGTTCATCTTGTATTATGGTAGGGCCTAACCATGACATGCAGCTAAGTGGCTCAACTCTACCCTCATGTGTGTCGTATGTTTTGGTGAAATCTATCCCACTCATGCAACTAACCATCTCAGAATCTTGGTTTGATTCTAAGTCCATGTTCTTAGAAACTAGGTCTCTTTGCTCATACGAATCCACCAATTCGTTCCACTTATGGGTCATGGTTAGGAAGCTTTCCTCAAAATTCATCCAAAGGGCCTGACTAAAAGGAATTGATCCAGATAATGCTCGTCTAATAGAAATCTCACATGCATAGAATTCATTAAACCCATCTAACCTTACCCCTAACTCCTTTTGGAAATCACAAAGATCACACAAAAATTCATAGGAATGATAGGAAACAAATCTATTGGTGAAATATAATTGTTCCTCTATTGTCAATGATCAAAATGGAATTTCATCCATCATAGTGACAAATGAAAATGGTTTTACAAACAAAGGGCACAAAGAAAAAGATAGACTACAAGAAAACCTAGAAAAATAAAATAAAATAAAACTCACTAGAAAGGAATCTAGTGAGTAGACCTAATAAAATAAAAATTCAACCCAAGCAATAACTATTCCCCGGCAGCGGCGCCAAAAACTTGATGCGTGGTTTTGCGACCTTACAACAGGTTTTACCTCTTGAGGGATCTCAAGAGGCTTGCAATCCCCACCAGGCAGTGTACCTGACCGATGTAGTATAGTGAAGTGGCAAGTACCGGGGGATTGATCGTTCTCTAGGGGAATAGTGTCGTTAGGATTGAAAAACTACTCTAATAGGTCTAAGGGTGAGGGAATATTCTTTTTGTATTTTTATATTTTTTATGAAAGCAAGTAAAATCTCGGGTTTGAAGGAGTGGGCGGAATTAGTTGCTAGTCAACTAACCCAAATAACTACAAATGCAAATAAAATAAAATACTGAAAATGAAAAGGTTGTGGAACTTATATGGAGAGAAATGTGTTTACTTAGATTTCCTTACTCCCTAACTATCTTTTACCGGTTGATTAGTGTGTATTAATTGCGTGGATGACGGGTGTATTCCTTAATACCAATCGTGGGGTGGCGTACGTACTTCCCCAACTCTATAAGCTCCTACTTCACTCCTATGTTGAGCCGGCTAAGAAGCTCCTAACATGGGATCACTAGAATTCGCTCATGCATTAAATACAACCAAATAAACCTAGTACGCATTGGTTCATGTTTCTTAAGACGTTCAAGCAAGTTACCGAATAGGAGGTTAGCCAGCTTTCTTAAGCCTAACATCGATAAACAATCATCCAATACAATTAATAACACATTAATAACCAATAATCAATAGTTAGGTTTCATTAGATCTAAGCAAACACAAGATAAATCTAGCCTAGCATGTTAATTAAAAGACAAGAACAAGATATAATCAAACAACACATAGACATATTGAATGATTAAATGATTACTTATCTTCAATTAAACATGGGAGATCCAAGGGTGTAAAAACCCTTAAAAATGGCAGAAATTCGTCTTAGGGTTTCTCCTCACAAAGTTGCACACTATGACTAAAAATTGCAAAACTATATATAGAGTTTAGTGGCTGACGGCGTCACGTTGTAGATCTTGACGCCGTCACCTCGCCGTGGCTAGGGTTCCCGGATGGTCTTCCTGACGCCGTCCCTCTTTAATCCTCCAAAATCCGCTCTGGCCTATCAAGGGTTGACGCCGTCAGATTAGTGCTTGACGCCGTCTCTCTTTAGCTTAAACCGTGATGGCCTTGATCACCTTAAAGGGTGACGCCGTCAGATTTTCCATTGCAAAACTCTCTGGCGCGTCACGTGTATTTTGCATATTCACCTCTTTTGCCAAGCCTTGACGCCGTCAGGAGCAATCCTTGACGCCGTCAAGTGTACTTTTCCAGCAGTTTTGGAGACTTTGTCGTTTTCTTCACTTTTATGCTCCAAAAACGTCCAAAATGCTTTCTTTTCCAGATTTCTTCTCCAAAGTACCTAAAATGACAAAAGGAACGATTTAGGGCAATATTTGATCAAATAAATACGATTTAGGGCTTAAATGACCCCCTAAAAGCAGTACACTTTTCGCTTCATCAATGATCATTTTCAAGATCATATACTCTCCCACTAAATTCTTGAGATATTAGATTATCCTCAAGAAATTCACCGTACCTAGCTACGATGACCTTATTTTCAGGTGGGAATTAAAAGTAGTAACCCTTCGTTTCCTTAGGGTATCCTACGAAGATACACTTAACAGATCTTTGTTGGAGTTTGTCAGGTGAGTCACGTTTAACAAACGCCTCACAACCCCAGACCTTTAAGTAAGAAAAGTTGGGAGCTTTTCCAAGTCCATACTTCATATGGAGTCTTATCAACCTTCTTAGTTGGAATCCTATTCAACACGTGAACAACTGTTTCAAGAGCATAATCCCAAAAGGATAAGGGAAGAGTTGTAAGATTAAACATGGATCGTACTATATCTAACAAGGTACGATTTCTCCTTTCAGATACACCATTTTGTTGTGGCGTATAAGGAGAAGTGAGTTGTTGCACAATGCCACACTCACCCAGATAATCCTTAAACTCTTGGCTTAAGTACTCACCACCACGATCGGATCGAAGTGCCTTAATCTTCTTTCCGAGTTGTAATTGTACTTCACTTTTAAAAACCTTGAATGTCTCAAAGACTTCATGTTTATGTTTAAGTAAATAAACATACCCATAACGACTATAGTCATCCGTGAAGGTCAAGAAGTAGACAGCACCACGTTTAGACACATGTCTAAGCGGACCACACACTTCCGTGTGTATCAATCCAAGTAGATCTGAAGCCTTCTCCATATTGCTATGGAAAGGTTTCTTTGTCATCTTCCCAGATATGCAAGACTCGCATTTATCAACTGAATCATCATTGATATTTTTCAAAAGCCCATCGTGTTGTAGCTTTTCCATGCGATTCTTGCCTATGTGGGCAAGACGGCAGTGCCATAAATAAGACGAGTCCAAGTTAGACTTGACTCTCTTATTTCTGATGCTATACATTGAATTATTTTTATTGGATACATGGTTCTCCATGTCAATTTCAAACACACCATTTAATGGAATAGCATTAAAGTAAAAAACAGAATTTAGAGAAACAGAAATTCCATTATCATTAAAAGTATGCTTAAAACCCAAATCCAATAACAAAGAAACTGAAACGACACCTCTAACAATAGAAGGTGCGTAATGACAATTGTTCAAAACTAATATTAAACCAGAAGGTAAAACTAGCTCAAAAGTCCTTATGGCTTCTACAGCTGCACGTATTCCATTTCCCACGTACAAGTAGCATTCCCCATAGTTCAGCTTCTTCGCTCCTCTAAGCCCCTGCGATGTATTACAAATGTGAGTACCACATCCTGTATCATATATCCAGGCATTTTGCTTACGAGGAAAAGAAAACAATTCAACCATAAAAATACCTGAAGTGCTGGCGCCCTGCCCAGCCTTGGCATTCTTATTCTTGCGACACTCCTCCAGTAGCAAGCGACAGTCCCTCTTCCAATGTCCAGGAGTATTGCAGTGGTGACAAGCAGCCGTATCCTTTTTAGGATGATCCTTCTTGGGAGGAGGATTCTGCTTCTTTGGCTTTTTCTGATAGGTCACAATCTGCTTGCCCTTGTCAGCTTTGCCCTTTCCTTTCTTGTTCACTTGTTTCGGTTTACCAGGCTTAGCTACCCTACCACCTCTAATTGCTATAACAGCAGGTGTATGAGCTTTCTTAGTGAGTCACTTCTCATGTTCAATGAGCATTGCATGCAATTCAGAAAATGTCTTCCCCTTGCAATGCATGTTAAAGTTGCGCACGAAGTCACCATACAATTCCTCATTGAGGGATTTGTTGATGAGGCCAACTTTAACGTCTTCCACATACCCGCAATCAAGTGCATCTAATTAGTCAAGATAACCTTTCATTTCAAGCACATGAGTACTTACGGGTGTTGTTGCGTCCTGCTTGCACTTGCCCAAGTTGTCAAGTACATCATACAATTCAGCCATGGGAGGTTTCTGAAACATGCGTGTCAGTTCCTCAATCATGTTTTTCGGGCCATATTTCTCAAACTGTTTTACCAGTTGAGTGTCCATTCCCGATAGCATGAGACAAGCCACATCATTGTGCTTGTCATAAGCTTCATTGAACTCCCTAAGTATTTCATTAGGCGAGTTGGCAGGAGGAGCAACCGGAAGGTCCTCAGTAAGACATTCATAACGTTTGGCAATCCTAAGAACAAGCCTTAGATTGCGATACCAATCGTTAAAATTCTTAGTCCCAGTCAATTTCTCTTTTTCAAGCATCATCTTGAAACAAGAGGTTAAGTTTGACGAGTTTCCGGGTTGGGCCATTTCTACAGAAAAAAGTTCAAAAGTTAGTACTTTCGATAATAAACTTTTCATGAAAATTAAACACCCATTGGTTAAAAAACCATTTAATTTTCACTGAAAACTAGGATCCTAATTGACGCCGTTTCATTACATCAGCTTTGGCTGCTAGCAATGAAAGTGCTCAATAAGGTACGGGATCACCCAATTGCCAATGTCAAATTGCAATTCCTAGAAATCTTGGGACTTACATTATATTGCCAACATCAGTTGCAAAATGTAAGCATGTTTCATCCCCAATTCTTTATGCCTTGGCGCCGTCCCATTACATCAGCTTTGGCTGCTAGTAATGAAAGTGCCCAATTAAGTTAACCAACTTAAGAAACAGTAAATTGACGTCGGTTTATTGCATTCAGCTTTGGCTGCTAGCAATAAAGTACTCAATTTACCCTCAGATGACCACCCTTTGAACATCAACATTCAGCTTTGGCTGCTAGTGATGTAGGATGAAACCTTAGGTGTTTCTTTTTGTAGTTGGGTGGCATATAACTTAAATTTAAAGGGTAATAAATTTTGATGTGTAAAATCAAAAAATATGTACAAAGATGTCATGCATTCATCTTTGTATCATATATGTTTGCAAAACAAAACCGTTTACTCATTCGTAGCTCAAATCATCAAAGTTTTTAATTGAGGCGTTGAGCAAATTACAACATTGCCTTAAGATGCTTCGTACTTTTTCATGGTGTACTTGGTAAGTCTATTATTGACGCACAGGCGAGCGGAGGGACAACAGCCGCCGAAGCTGGTTAAAACCGTGCCCCTTTAAGTTCACAATTTAATGTAAACCAACCTTATACCCACTTTATAGTTTGTCAATAATAGGTCCGCCGCTTCGACCACTTTTGTACAGTCGCAATCAATCAACTAAAAAAATATGATTTTCTTGCTAAAACAATTTTTATGTAGTAATTTATTAATTGCTAGTCTCACCTGGGAGCAAATTACCGTGCGAAGTGAACCACTGTCGGCACATAAGACTTGGGAATAAATAAAATTACTACAAAGGTTTCATAGTTATTAGTCTTATTTATTTTTATTTTGAAAAATTACCCTCTTTTGTAGTTTACAATCCATCATAATATTAAACACAAAAGATCAAGTAATTAAAAAAAGAAAAATAAACACATAATAACAAATATATGATCATCCACGATATCATATAGCCACATGCAAACCTTTTTCAATAAATCCTATTATTAATTCTATGTGAAATTTTAAATGTATGTAACTAACAAAACTCCCATTGGTTTTCGAGCTCATTGTGCCCAATGGTCCACAGACGCCAAATAATTTGGCCGCGTAAGTTTTGGTTAATTAGATACCACATTGCACATAACTTATTAATTAATATATATTGAGGTGTTCCCCAATTTAAGATTTATTTAAATCATGTAGCAAATAATTCAATACAAAACATACAAATCAAACCATGACAAAATATGCACGATTTTGTCATGGATCCTATATTGATCACATAATCATGTAATCCATATTATTATGTCAATATCTCATGTACGTATCTAATTAATTAGTAACATCACATACGGTACTTACTAATTAATCCCTAAAAATTTTCATGCAATCCTAGGGTTTCTCAAGTTTTAATTAAAAACCTAAAACCCTAATTATTAATAAATGGGTGTCGACCCATTAGGGTTTATAAAAAAAAACAACATAAACCCTAGATAATTAATGCATGTATCTCTACAAGATCCAACTTTTAGGTTTAAGTAATTAATTACAAGTTCTTAAACCTGTCTCTGATACCACTGTTGTAATATGTGAACTATATAAAACCATAAACACATATAATCATCAAGAACACGCAGCGGAAAGATCTACAAGAACAAGTAATTAATTAAACATAAATAGATACGTACCTTATTGATTCCTAGCAAGAACAAGGAATCCCTTCAACAAGAACAAGTTATATAAACCCTAATTGGGATTATATATGAATCGATCAACACTCCAAGATCACAAGCTAAAACAAGCTTGTCACTCGTTCCTGTACACACGTAATAATAGCGTTTCAATGAGAAAAGCTAGGTTCTTGATCACCAATAACCAAACACTTTATAGCTTTAATAGAATTCGGCCAAATCCTAGTGGATTTAGAAAAGGGGCCGATCGTTGGAGCTAGAGGGGAGAAGGAGAAGAAGTTTGGCTAGGTTTGGAGATCCAAGATTAGAGAAAAACTAAAACACAATGAATTGTATTTATAGTGTTTCTTTTCTTTGTGCCCAAGCTAACCAAAACCGACCCTAAACCCTAATGGGGAGGGTTCGGCCGATCATTGCATCCCACAAGGGATTCTAGATCCTTCTTTCCTATTTTGCGTAATTAGTCCTTTAACGGTCGTTAGTTAAAACCCCGTTAAGTGTTTTATTGATGAAATGAATAAATAAATATATGAAATATATTTAATTATTCATCATTGAAACTCTCATGTTATTGTGTGCAATCCTGAGCCTCGGGTTCGAAACCGGACATACGTATATTAATATTTATACACAAAACCTAACAATACCCTTTAAAAGTAGTTAGTCTTCTCATATATACCCTTAAAATTTTTTCTTCAACTTTAACATTAAATATTTTTATTTGTGTTATATAATATTTGATGAAAAATACAAACAAAAATACATTTAAAACTCAATCAATTCATATATTTTGAATCAAATATTATATAATACAAAAGAAAATAGTTAAAGTTAAAATCGAAAAAAAAATATTTTAAAAAGTCAAAACAAAACATGATAATTATTTTGAGACACTCGGACAGAAAGAGTAGTTTCTTTTATAGAAATTTATTAAAAGAGAAATAATGATTTATATACTTTATATATGTGAATAGGATGAGGATGCGTATTGATAAGTGTGTCATATTTATGTTGGAGTAACACCTACACACATTACTTACATTTATTTTAAAGGGAAAAAAAAAATGTATTGATAACCGTGTGATATTGGTGTATGTTGGAGTAAAGTCTATACAAGTGTATCCCTTCCCTTGACAAGAATGTATAGGGTTTATGTATGTGCAAGATACCACTTTTGTTGATTGGAATATGTTTAGGTACTTAAGAATTACGATGAAAGCATGTGCAAAAGAGAGATAATCTTTCTAGCTCATCTCATCATATTCAGAAGTCGTCTCAAATCTATTTATAAACTGTACAACCGCTCCGGTTTTAGTAACAAGATGATGCCATTATTTTGTTTCTTCACCTTAGATTCTTGTGAATTTATGTAAGCTTTTACGCGTGTGCATATTACTACACGTATACGCAACAGACATCAAAACTAGTGACGACGTGCTAATGACGTAGTTTAAACAGACTAAATTGAAATAGCTTAAAACATACACTTGATAAACCTAAGATTGGGTGACAATAATTTATTTCTTTGTGAGTGAATGAGCGTTTTTACTGTAACCAACAAGATAATGGCACGTTAATTTAGACATAAAATTAAACATGTTTCTAGTCGTTTTTGTAAAGCAACCAACTTTACAACTAATGACATGTTCATGATTTTATTTTAGCGAGTGCTAAATCATTAAACATACATTGAAAATTAGAGATGAAATTCTCCTAACCTTCAACATATTTCTTGCAAATAATTATTAGTGACACATGGGCAATATACGTACTAGCTCCACATCCATTTACGACCTAACCAACATTAAAGTGATGGCAGTCTTGATGGATCGTTGTCACCCATTTTTGACTTACGTTAAACAAATTTATTTCCTTTAATAAATAATAAGAGTAAATTGCAAAAATCGTCCTTGTGGTTTGGCCAAATTGCACGTTTCGTCCTTGTGGTTTATTAAGTGCAAAGATCGTCGTTATTTTGCACTGTTACGTGCACTTTTGGTCCTCCATCATTGCAAAAATCATCCTTGTGGTTTGCCAAATTTCACTGTTGAAGGACCAAAAGTGCACGTAACAGCGCAAAATAAGGACGATCTTTGCACTTATTGAACCACAAGGACGAAACGTGCAATTTGACCAAACCACAAGGACGATTTTTGCAATTTACTCTAAATATAAAAATAAGAATAATCGTAATTTTAACTTTATTTTGGTTCCGTATCATTTACGAATTACTTTATGCTCGTTTTAGTTCGTTTTGAATTAATTGAATAACCAAACTAGCAAAAGTCTTTTTTGGATATCTGAACCACAAACTACTCTTCGGGTAGTAAAATTAAGTACATCGCAAACAATTTTTTTTTTTTTTTTACCACTGCTCCACCAATGACCATACCATAGGGACTATATTTGCTAAAAGTAAAATAACTTCAATTTTCATGTGCTTATAAAAGGACCAACTTTACTAACAAAATATTTGCGTCAAACACAAAAAACAATGGAACCAGAAAAGCCAACTGAACCCAAAGGCTTATTGCAAACTCATGAGTTATACAAGGTTTGTTCATAACTCTATGTGGGTGTTTGTTTAATCTTATTTGTGGGCTTCCGAGCTTATTTTATTTCGGCTTATATTTCATAACCCTGAATTTTCTGACTTATTTTGAAACTTACTGGCTTATATCAGTTTATTATATCATAATGGGTTAATGACATATAATAGCTACGAACTTTCTCAAATGTTCACATGTCAGTAATGAACTTTCTAAAATGCAAGAATACCTATCAAACTTTCAAATTTTGTTTCATTATCAGATACGAACTTTAAAAAAGTACCACAATACCCATCCAACTTTCAAATTTTGTTTCATTATCAGATACGAACTTTAAAAAAATACCGCAACGAGATGAGTTTTTTACATTGATAAAACAAAATTTGAAAGTTTAATGGGTATTCTTGCATTTTAGAAAGTTCATTACTGACATGTGAACATTTGGGAAAGTTCGTAGCTATTATATGCCATTAACCCTATCATAATAAGCTTATATAAGTCTCAAAATAAGCCAGAAATTTTGGCTTTATGAAACATAAGGCGAGAACAAATAAGCTAATAAGCCCACAAATAAGCTTAAACAAACACCCCCTATATTTCATTTTGCTTCAAATATTCTCAAAACTGAACTGAACTTTTTATGTGCTCTATATGTAGTACATATTAGAGACTAATGTGTATCCTCGTGAACCTGAATCATTGAAGGAGCTTCGAGCTGTCACTGAGAAACATCCATGGTGAACATCATGTTTTACGAACCAAAATATATATTTTTCATATATAGCACGTTACATGTTTAGAAACTGATAGAAAGTACGTTGTTTTTTTTTTTTTTTTTTTTTTTTTTTTTTTTTTTAAGGGCTGTGATGAGTACAGCACCCGATGCAGGCCAAATGATAGAAATTTTGTTAAAGATCACTGGTGCAAAGAAAGCATTAGAAGTTGGGGTTTTTACGGGTTACTCGTTGCTTTTAACTGCTTTAACAATTCCTAAGGATGGCAAGGTACAATATGTCTTCTAGAAAATATATTCCTTCCTCCGACCCAATATTATTGTCCACATTTTCATTTCGAATTGCCGCAAATTAATTGTTCACTACTAAAAATAGATAAGAAAATTTAGTCGAGATTACTATATTACTGTATTACCCTTACTTGATATTGTTATTACACACTTTTAGTCAATCATTAATTAATTAGTTAATGGTAAAAACTGTTATTCTACAAAAAGTAAGAGAGAAAAAACAATAATAATTATGTTTTTCTTAAACTGTGTTTTTTGTCGGTGAACAATTATTTTGAGACGGAGGGAGTACATAAATATTTACTAGCATATAACTTTCAAAGTTTGGTACAGATTGTAGCCATAGATATGGACCGGGAGGCGTATGAGATTGGTCGTCCGATTATACAAAAGGCCGGGGTAGAGCACAAGATTGACTTTATCGAATCTCAGGCTCTACCGGCTCTTGATAAATTGCTAGAAAATGTAAGTTCTCGTACCATTTGTTGTTGATATTATATGTACTTAGGATGAAGCCAGAAATTAGCAATAAGTGGAGCCGAATTTTTTTTCTCAAACTAGCAAAGTAATATAGTTAAACCTTTAAATGGTAGGTTCTAATGATCACATATGCTCGGTTACAAACTTAAAATTTTGATAAGAAAAACACATTGACAACTAATAAAATAATATTAGATGAAAACCTTGTGTATGAAACGATGTCAAGTTTTGCTTAATTCTTTTGTCGATCATCTAAAGGTTGGAGGATCATTTGCCTATAGTTGGGTCATATGTTTAAATTTTATAAGATAAATAGCAAAGTGATTAGACATGTTGGAGGGGCTGAGCGCCCTGGATCCCCTACTGTCTCTGTCCACGTATATACTTACGTGCAACGTAACTTTTGTAATATAAAAATTTTAAGCTCTTTGATAACTATCTTTGTCCCTTTGATTAGCCTAAAAATGTAGGAAGTTTCGACTATGCTTTTGTTGACGCGGACAAAATAAACTACATCAACTATCATGAGAGAGTAATGAAACTAGTGAAGGTTAATGGGATTGTTGTATACGACAACACACTTTGGTTTGGATCAGTCGCGCAACCTGAGGAAATGGTTCATAAAGAATTCAAAGAGGGGAGAGTGAGCACTATAGAGTTTAACAAATCACTTGTAGCAGACCCTCGTATCGACATCTCTACAGTACCATTAGGCGATGGGCTCACCATTTGCAGACGTCTCTACTAGAATCGAGACATTGGTCCAATGTTTTCCGTTATGCATAGATTCTTATCTATGGTTATTCCAATTGTTGAACACTTTGTTTTCTTCATTAGTTCAGTTGTGGAAGGTGTTGCAATTGCTTATCTTGGTTGCCAATGAAATAAAAATGTTTTATCAGTTGAAATAATATATATGGGGATAGCTTGGCTACAATTATATGTAGCCAATTGGCTACAATTCCTTCACAAAAAACACACTAGCAATAAATCAGGGACCCACAGAAAAGAATCAGGACCCACAAAAAAATCAGGGGCCCACATTTATAGCACAAAATTGTAGCCAATTGGCTACAATTAATTGTAGCTAATATATTCCATATATATATATATATATATAGCTTATATATATTCCATATATATATATATATATATATATATATTGATAAAATATTGTTGATAATGAAAAAAATGCAAATGAGTCCACAGAGTTTGATGGGTCTATGAGTTTATTTGTTATATTACGAGTACTAAACTTAAAATGATGTTAAAATATAAATTAAGGAGTAAAAATATATAGCTTTATAATTGTTATATTAATAAAGTTAAAAGGATGTTAAATTGTAAAAGTTAATGAATTTAAGGACTAATTTGTAATCTTATAAACTTGAGGGGCTTTATTTTACATTTCACAAACACAAATTGCTGTTCATGTACGCTAAACTAAGTTGTGAAATGCTGTCATATAAACTAGAATGGTACCCGCGCAATGCGGCGGCGCGTACTCGGTGACTTTTTTTGTGGCGAGCAAATGTTTTTTATTTTACACTTTTCTCATTTAGCATGTTCAAAATACTTTATAATGTATTTGATATATGTTTTTCAAAAGTAAAACGTCTAAAATTATTAATAGTTTAATTGTTAGCCCTTTTATTTTTCAAATTTTAGAATTAAATTGATTGTTATAAGTTTGGGGAGCTTTTCTTATAAACAAATTTATTAAAATATATTATTATTGGAGAGGGTTACCATTTAAATGAGACTTAAATTCTCAAATTTTACATTAATTTTTTAATTTTTCTTTTATGGTACTCCCTCCGTCCCTAAATAAGTGCCCACTATTGACTTTTAAAGTCTTTCCTTTTTAACTTTGACCTTAAATTATTCTATTTATGTTATGTAATACTTGATGCAAAATATATGCATGGATTGAGTTTTAAATGTATTTTCATTGGTATAATTTTCATCAAGTATTACATAACACAAATGAAACAATTTAATGTTAAAGTTGTAAGAAAATGACTTTAAAAGTTAATAGTGGACATTTATTTAGGGACGAAAGGAGTAATATTTTTTGTCTTAAAATTTTAAAACTTTCTTTTATTATAGAAAGTCTCAAATCCTTTGTAATCTAGTATAGATACTACTCTTTACAACTATCAAAATCTTAAGTAAAACGTAAATCAAAATATTTTTATTTTTTTATTTTTTTTCATAACTGTGAAAAACAAAAAAACTTAAAGATGGCCCAAGGGGGTGGGTGGTTATTCTAGGTGTACAAACAAATTATGTATATCAAAAAATTTTAAATATAACTTAAAGGCTATATTTATCATTTTCTTAAAAATAAACACAAAAATTAAGTAAGTTCACATGGAAATCAATCACATGTGTTTACTTTAGATTACTTTCAAGTAACAACGCTAGAAGTTGTTTAATGGGGTGTTTTTTAATTAAATGATTTGAAGTAATGTTTAGATTAGCCACTTACTAAAAAATAAAAGGTTTTTGTGAGTCTCTTGTTTAAGATGAAACAATGCTTTGAACCCATTTAATAATTAGAAAAGAGTTAATTTCAAAAATGATCCCTGTGGTCACCCGGGTTTAATACTTTTAGTCCTCATATTTTTTTTAACGGATCTGCTCCCCAAACTTGCGACCCATAACGGGTTTGGTCCTTTGACCAAACATTCCGTCTGTTTGACTATTAAAGGGAGGGTAATTTTGTCATTTTGCCTATCCTACAAATACTTCTTCCATATAACAAGTTATCTGAGTTCTTCTTCATTATTCAAAAACAATAAATCCAAATCCCACTAATCCAAAAACATACATCTACAAACAAATCCTTATATTTGTGTCTTAGACCTGATGATGAAATGTCTAATAAACCCATTTAAGCACATCCAAACACTATCTCCTATTGTATCCTGTTTTAGTACGACTGGTAATGTGATCTTGATTATTCCATATCTCAATAAACATTGACTAAATTCGGGATTAATATGGGTAAACCATATCTGTTGAACTGGGTTAGAAAAAGCCAATTAATATCCTAGCTAGATTTGTATAATTAGATTATGATTTTTGAATGGGTAGTTATGAAATTATTTTAGCAGTTGTGAGTAGGGAATAAGGAGAGTGTGGTAAGGGTTTCATGGTGGTGGTAATGGTTTCGTGGTGGTGGCAGTAGGGAGAAGGGTTGGTGGTGGCGGTGAGGGTTCCGTGGTGGTGGTGAGGGTTCCGAATGAGGAGACGTTTCTTGTTTTGATCAAGAGTTTGTATCAGGCTGCTCGAGTTGGTGAGGGTGATGAAATGATTGATAAGATGAAGTCTAGTGGATTTGGAGATAAATTAGATAAGAAGGCCTATTATGAGTTTTTAAAGATTTTGCTAAAATGAAGAGAGATTGTGAGCCCGGGGTTATGACTTATGATCTTTTGATGGGGAAGTTGTGTGCTCACGGGCGTGTTGAAGTGAAAGCGTATAAGACCACTTACATCGCACGTTAAAGTGCAAAGCAAACCCACGTTAAAGTGGGTAAAAGACAAAAAAAAAAAAAAAAAAAACTACAAACCCACGTTAACATTGCGTTAGTTGATGTGAGTGTGGGAGTTAAAGCTGCGTTAACGGGGTGCGTTACCCGGCTAACGCAGCGTTAAGCTGTTTTTTATATAAAAAAAAAAAAAAAAATCACTTTTCCCCCCTTTTAAGGTTAGTTTGTGTAAAAATATTTGATATAAAGGTGAGTTAAGGTGTGTTAAAACCAAGTTAACCGTTGTGTGTGTTAAAGCTGAGTTAAGTTAAAGGGTGAAAAAGCTGACGTGGCATGCCTTAAAATTTAAACCTGAGTTAACTGATGTGAGTGGCCTAAGCTAGATCCTAGGTTTATGACGAAACCAAAGGTTGTGAAGGAGAAGAAAAGGGAGATGTTGCCAGAGAAAATGGCGAGGAAGAGAAGAAGACTTAAGAAAATCAGGTTGAGTTTTGTTAAGAAGCCAAAGAAAGCAAAAAGGCGGGCTATTAATTGTTTTGAAGGTGTGATGCACTCATTCTGGAATCGCAACGCATCAAAGTCTCTGATGCACTCACCTCATTGCATCACTGTGATGCGCTTAATGTGCCCCTTGATGCATTAACTCTTAAACTAAGATCCCATGGTCTTTGGTTAGTGCTGCTATCTGAAGGTGCATAATTCATAAAATGGATAATGAATTAGAAATGGGGTTAATGCCAAAAATATATAAAGTCAGCTTATTACAGCAGACCCATCTTGTGTTTTATTGATTTCTTTTTTTAAAAAAAGTTGAAGATGGTGTAGTTGTTTGGATCGATGATGATGGTTTGTGTTTGTATTTTTAATAATAATAATAATAATGAGACCAAGTGGTGTTTGAAGCAGCATAACGCAAACGCGTCAAGTATGAGACCAAGTGTGAAGATATTGGATATGAGTTTCTCCCCTTCTCATTCTCTTCCTTTGGGGAACTTGGCAAGGATGCGGTGGCCCTACTGAAACGGATCCGAAAGTTCTCTGTGACTCAGGACATTGGAGCGCGTGTCGCTGCTCATATTTTTAGTAGGATTAGCTTTGCAATAGCTAAAGGAGTGGGGCCCAGTTAGTATCTCGGCTCCCCTCTAATTTCTTGTAGATCCTATGAGTTTCTAATAAAGTGATGTTTATAATAAAAAATAAATAATAATAATAATAATAATAATAATAATAATAATAATAATAATAATAATAATAATAATAATAATAATAATAATAATAATAATAATAATAATAATAATAATAATAATAATAATAATAATAATAATAATAATAATAATAATAATAATAATAATTTCTTGTACGTCCTGCTGATGTGTTGCTCTACTCGTGTGATGGAGGACTTGATGTATGTGTTAATTTGACTGGATCTTCGCCCTTGACGCAAACTGGTATGGTTGATTTCGTGCCGGGTCGTGTGGTGATTGAGGTTGCACAACGTAAACGTGTCAAGTATGAGGCTAAGTGCGCAGGTATGGGATATGGGTTCCTCCCCTTCTCTTTCTCTTCTTTTGGGGAACTTGAAAAGGACGCTGTGACTTTATTGAAGCGTATTCGAAAGTTCTCGATGACTCAAGACATTGGAGCACGTGCTGCTGCTCATATTTTTAGTAGGATTAGCTTTTCTATAACTAGAGGAGTGGGAGCCCAATTAGCATCTCGGCTCCCTACTAACTTCTTGTAAATCCTATGTGCTTCTAATAAAGTGATGCTTATAATAATAATAATAATAATAATAATAATAATAATAATAATAATAATAATAATAATAATAATAATAATAATAATAATAATAATAATATGTGGGTAGTTTGGTCATTTCAACCAAGAAAATGGTCAAACAGACGGAATATTTGGTCAAGGGACCAAACCCGTTATGGGTCGCAAGTTTGGGGAGCAGATCCGTTAAAAAAAGTATGGAGACTAAAAGTGTTAAACCCGGGTGACTACAGGGACCATTTTTGAAATTAACTCATTAGAAAAATATAATCTTAGATGTCTGATTTTCTTTAACGTTGCGTTCCCGAGTTTTAATTTTGAAAGAAGAGAAAAGAAGTGGGAAGAAAACGAAATAAATTTGTGTTCCAGAGTTTTTTCAGGAGAGAAGAGAGAAGAAGAGGAGAGAAAATCTATGTATTCTAATATAATGCACTTTTGTACCACCCTTTGAAGCTTAATAAAATTCAATGCGCTGATGTGTACTTCCTTTTATAAAACTTTTGTACCACCCTTTTAAGCTTAATAAAATTCAATGCGGTGATGTGTACTTCCTTTTCTAAAATTCAATACCCATAACTGTTTATCTCAAAGATGTATTTTTGTCAAGTATTAAAAATATTAAAAACCTTTTCAACATAACGCTCCTCTTCAAACCCTATAATCCTCTTCAACAAATACACAAACAATCAATTGAATCGTCTCTTCATCCTCTACTTTTGCAATTCTTTATATTCTTTTCACATGTTGTTGTGATTCGGATATATGTTGAACTGATTTTATTGTAACTTTTTCTCTTGCAGGCTTCACAGGTCAATTTACAATGATCCGGAACTTTAAATCGATCTAATAACTTATGTAAGTTTCAATTGTATTGAAATCCATCCGATTAGTATCAATGCCATTTTTTTATGTTTATAAAATGATAACTGTTTCTTGATAAACCCATTCAAAAGGCAGTCTTTCGAATAATTGTGTATTTGTCGAACTGCATACGCTTCGACATCGAACACCGGTATGTAGCTTTTTAATTTTAGTATTTAGTGTTTTGAATTATAAGTTGTAAATTACATTTTTTTTTGATCGATTATGTTAAAATTTATGTGTGTTTAATGAGAAGTTGAGAACCCTAAAAACAATCAGGGAAGTCACCTTGATGAATTATTTGGCTATATTGTATTCAATTATCAATAATCATCCACATTGTAATACTTTATGTCTAATTATATTTTTCTTGCAGATCCGGATATGTTGATGAAAGTCATGAGAGGAGTCGATGTGTAGATGGCGGTGTTGGGTTGATTGAAAGTATTGAAGGCAAGAGGATTGTTTGGAGCAAAGAGGTGAAGCCGGAGGTATATGTGGACAACAAAGCTTATATTGTGGTATTCACTATTGATAGCCTTTTATAAAATCATTTAAGCATTCCTCTATGATCTTACAAAACAGGGATACCAAAAGGCAACAAACATAATTGTGTTATTGTTTTATTGTTTTAGGAAATGATGGTGAAGTGAGATCGAATGAGAATGCGAATGAGAATCAGTACCAGAATGCCATCACCGTTGCGGACCCGACAGGTGAAATGTACTATTCTCAATTATCTATATATTTACAAAATGGTAATGCTATTGTGGTGTTGTGTGTGTTAACAGGATGAGATGTTTGAGATTCAGAAGGAGATGTACAGGGGTCACCAATATAGTTAGATTTACTATATTCGGTTACACTTGATCAGAACTCTCATTTACTCTCTTCTTCCTAACTGGAAACCTCACTTACCAGGTACATTGATTTTTTTGTTATATATCTTGATTTTTTTGTTATATATCTTTTCAAGGGGTGTTGGTGGCTGCTGCAAAATTGCGATTTCAAACATAGTAGTACTGTAGTAGTGTTATTTTATTGGGTGTTTGGGGCTGATGCAACTTTATCTATTTATGGGTTATTATATATATTTTTAGGGAACTGCAGATGTTCGATAAGATGCCTCAATTAAAAGCTAAACACGGTAGATTTTTTCCTGTTTTGGAGGTCGAATTATGTTTTTTGGATGTACATGAGAAGAATATTTGACAGTCACCAATATAATTTTATTGTTATAATAGGTGCAACTTGCCCATGGTGGCCGCGGCAACTCATCTTCTACAGATCGTCATAATAGTCGCGGCAGTGGTCGGGGTGCTCATGTTGGAGGAGTATCAAGACGATCTGATTACAGAGGTACAAATTTTGGATTGTAATTTGCCCTTTTTATCTTAGTCATATAGATATATTGATCCCGTGTATGTGAATTCTATGATGCAGTTTTGGTCACTGGGTTACCCTCTTCTGCTTCATGGCAAGACCTTAAGGTTAGTATCTTTTAAAACTTTAATTGGTGGTTTGTAACATTTGCACTTCATAATATCCTCTTGAATTCTATGATGCGTAGATGGCGGTGTGGGTTGATTGAAAGTATTGAAGGCAAGAGGATTGTTTGGAGCAAAGAGGTGAAGCTGGAGGTGTATGTGGACAACAAAGCTTATATTGTGGTATTCACTGTTGATAGCCTTTTATAAAATCACTAAGCATTCCTCTATGATCTTACAAAACAGGGATACCAAAAGGCAACAAACATAATTGTGTTATTGTTTTATTGTTTTAGGAAATGATGGTGAAGTGAGATCGAATGAGAATGCGAATGAGAATCAGTACCAGAATGCCATCACCGTTGCGGACCCGACAGGTGAAATGTACTATTCGCAGTTATCTATATATTTATAAAACTGTAATGCTATTGTGGTGTCGTGGTGTTAACAGGATGAGATGTTTGAGATTCAGAAGGAGATGTACATGGGTCACCAATATAGTCAGATTTACTATATTCGGTTACACTTGATCAGAACTATCATTTACTCTCTTCTTCCTAACTGGAAACCTCACTTACCAGGTACATTGATTTTTTTGTTATATATCTTAATTTTCATCTATCAATCTCATTGGCGTTTACTAAAAAGTCTGTTTTAAGTTGGTGTTTGTCTCCTAAAAACTTATGTTTGAAAGGGTTGTTTCGGTCTTTTCAAGGGGTGTTGGTGGCTGCTGCAAAATTGCGATTTCAAACATAGTAGTATGTAGTTGTGTTATTTTATTGGGTGTTTGGGGCTGATGCAACTTTATCTATTTATGGGTTATTATATATATTTTTAGGGAACTGCAGATGTTGGATAAGATGCCTCAATTAAAAGCTAAAAAAAGGTAGATTTTTTCCTGTTTTGGATGTCGAATTATGTTTATTGGATGTACATGAGAAGAATATTTGACAGTCACCAATATAATTTTATTGTTATAATAGGTGCAACTTGCCCATGGTGGCCGCGGCAACTCATCTTCTACAGATCATCATAATAGTCGCGGCAGTGGTCGGGGTGCTCATGTTAGAGGAGTATCAAGACGATCTGATTACAGAGGTACAAATTTCGGATTGTAATTTGCCCTTTTTATCTTGGTCATATGGATATATTGATCCCGTGTATATGAATTCTATGATGGAGTTTTGGTCACTGGGTTACCGTCTTCTGCTTTATGGCAAGACCTTAAGGTTAGTATCTTTTAAAACTTTAATTGGTGGTTTGTAACATTTTCACTTCATAATATCCTCTTGAATCAGTATTAACTACACTCTACTCACTCCGCACACCTCTGTCCAGCCTGCTATAATCTCAACAAACTGCAATGTTAGTCAGTAACCAACATTACTGTATGTCAACGTCACTTAGTGAATGATACAGTTACTCTTTTAACTTTCATGCATCTAATTATTTTTCTTTGTATAACTTAACACTACTTTATTTTCTGAGATGGGCATGCTTTCTTTTCTGAGGAGGCTGCGCTTTTAGTAGTGTAAGATATATTTTTGTTGCTGTTTTTTCACTTTTATTTGGTAGTTTGGAGCTTTAAAGAAACCTCTTTATGTAGATATATGGAAGGGTCTTTGTTTGTAAGATCATAGAGGGTGCAAATGCAGACGATAAGCCATAGATAATAGGGAAGATAGTTATTGCTCTTAAGATTGAAGTAGAATATCAATATGTTCATCCCCAAAAGCTAACATTATACTGAATCAACGAGTCAATAACAGAGTTATGCTACAGCATGAAAGGACGAGTGTACATGCTGCAGCAATTGTTCCCCACAAAAACTTTCAATACGGTCTCGAATAGTAGTATGTTATGTACCATAATTTTGTCATCAGTTGTCGGGCTACTTTGGCATGTTAATGAGTTAAAAAGGTTTTTTCTTTCGACATATATATATTTTCCTGTAAGTTCTGCCACATGTAACGCATATTTTTCAAACTTTTATTGTGCATAAGCAGGCTGCAAAAAGGAGGGCCGCAAGGTCATACATTAACTTTTTCTTTGCTACTTCAGGATTTCTTTAACCGTAAAGAGCTCTGTAAAAGCATCAATCCTGATGAAGCAGTTGCATATGGTGCAGCAGTCCAAGCTGCAATCTTGACTGGCGAGGGTAACGAAAAGGTTCAAGATTTACTTCTTTTGGATGTCACCCCACTGTCTACTGGACTTGAGACCGCCGGTGGTGTCATGAAAATTTTGATTCCAAGAAACACAACCATCCCAACTAAGAAAGAGCAAGTCTTCTCAACATACTCCGACAACCAACCAGGTATTTCGTTCCAGGTCTATGAGGTGAGCGAATGAGAACAAGAGATAACAATTTGCACGGTAAATTTGAGCTTTATGGCATCCCTCCTGCACCAAGAGGTGTCCCACAAATCACAGTCTGCATTAACATTGATGCCAGTGGCATTCTCAACGTCTCGGCAGAAGACAAGACCACCGCGCAGAAGAATAAGATCACCATCACCAACGACAAGGGAAGGCTTTCAAAGGATGAAATCGAAAAGATGGTTCAAGAGGAAGAGAAGTATAAGGCAGAGATAAAGAGCATAAGAAGAAGGTTGAGTCTAAGAATGCATTGGAGAATTATGCATACAACATGAGAAACACGATCAAGGATGAGAAGATTGGGGAGAAACTTAGCTCGGACGACAAGAAGAAGATTGAGGATGCGATTGATGAAGCGATCACTTGGTTGGATAACAATCAGCTTGTGGAGGCTGATGAGTTTGATGACAAGGTCAAAGAGCTTGAGAGTGTTTGTAACCCGATCATTGCAAAGATGTATCAAGGTGGAGCTGGGGATGCTGCTGGTGCGTCTATGGTGATGATGTTCCTGTTGGTGCAAACGGTGATGGCCCTAAGATTGAGGAGGTCTACCAAGTATTTTATTAAACATGTTACTTTGGCTATGCTTTTGGCACAATTATGTTTGTTGCCTTTTGGTATCCCTGTTTTGTGGGGATGATTTTGTTGGCTGATAAGCCCCTAATGAAGTTTTTATTTAGCAATTGTGCTTTTTTAAAATATTCTACTATTTTAATATAAAATGTTATTTTGCATGATTCAACGGACAATTGATTTGGTCTGAAACTGTATCAAAAGATTGCCATCGGAAAGAACCAAGAACAAGCATACATTGAAGTCAAAGAGTTGCGGTTAAGAACTTAATGATTACCAGTACCCAGAAGTATCCAAAACAACAGACATTGCTGCTAACATTGATCTCAACATTTGAGCACTTATGGACTTGAAAACATTCCGATGAACTTGTCAGTGACTTAATTAATAGTTTTCTTAAACTAATTATCTATTCAGTTAAAGGTAAACAAAAAATCATACAATTCTATTATCATTTGTTTGCATCCAAAGTAATAAACATAAAGATGACGTTAAACCATTAGCTCAACAATTAACGATTGCGTAATCATAACCAACTAATGTAAATTCACTAAAGGTTATGAAAATCAAAATTATTCACTATTTTAGATTCCGCTTGCAAAACTAAATCCTAACAACTATGATATTATTCACTATTTTAGATTCCGTTTCATTACAGTTAAATATCTTACACTTAAATTTAAAATCACTTAAGCACTCCTACAACATGTTTAATTGCAGTTAAATATATTACGCTTATATTTAAAATCACTTAATCACTCCTACAACCCGTTTCATTTTAGGTGTTTAAGATCCTACAACCCGTTTCATACACTTAAATAGCAACTATTAATGTTAAGATATAGCAACTAAATGAGCATCGAGTAAAAGGGTCACTGAAAAAGGGTTACCAAACCATCATGTAACGCATATATTAACAAAATGTTTACGTTCGTTGTTTTTTTATTATCTCATTTTCATATTTCGTTAAACCTGTGTTACAGTTGGTAGTGCCCTGAGGATTAAATCGTTAACCTTCTGCCCTTTTCTCCGCCAGCAGCATTCCACGTCAATGCTGTCATCCAAGACTAATTGTCATAAAAACATTCATTAGTACAAATTAGGTATTCTTTTATATAATATCATAGTTGTTAGGATTTAGTTTTGCAAGCGTAAGATATTTTACTATAATGAAACGGGTTGTAGGAGATGTTAAACACCTAAAATGAAACGGGTTGGAGACGACAACGCATGAACGTTTATTATTTTAATTGTTACAAACTCAATTGATTATCGAATAATTCACGTATTATCTCATTGTTTCTTTCATATATTAATGAAATTTTTACGTTCATTGTTTTTTTATTATCTCATTTTCATATTTATTTAGAAACCCCGTGAATCCACGGGTCTTTAAGCTATTATCTAATAAACGCAAGTTTTGGACAAGTATTCTAAGCGTGGAGCATTAAAAACCCAATAAATGGGCTGATGTGTCTTTCCTTATTAAACTATTCCTGTACAATACTCCAATGCAGTCTTTTTAACAAGTGAGTCAACAATACTCCAATACGCTCCTCTAATCACTAAGCATTAAATTCCTTCAAAATCAGTTTCAATTCCACTATTTCTTCTTCTCTACTTTTTGTTAAGCATTAATCCATTCAAAAATTCAACGATTTGTTTTGATTCGGTCCAGTCAATCATCACTAACACATTCCATAAATCAAAACAATCGGTTTTGAGGATTGAAACCAATCAATCACTTCCTCCCTACGTTTCAATTTGAACTATTTTTGTAAACAATTCTAATAGAAATGTGGTGTTGGCAATCGAATTTGATTTCCTACTTCTTCATTAATCTGTAAGTTATTACTTTCGTTTATTTTGGTGTAGTTTCGTTTGTAATGTGGGTTTTTGCAAGGCGATATGATTACGAAGTGATCGGTTTATAATGTTGTTTTGCAAGGCGTTTGTAATGTGGGTTTTTGCAAGGCGACATGAAACTGATGATTCGGTACAATCTGTTATTGATTTCACTTACCCAAAACTTTTGGATAACATTGATGATCCGTCCTACTTCCAGGAAAAGGCCATTCTTGCTCCGACAAATGAAGTGGTTGATACTATTAACGATCATTTGCTTAAGACGTTTCCTGGTGAGGAAATGGTTTATCTTAGTTGTGACAACATAGATAAAACTGAACGTGGTGGTGCTATAGATCAATCCGTTTTTTCACCGGAATTTATCAACGGATTAAAATTTTTGGGTGTTCCAAACCATAGGCTTGTATTGAAAGTGGGTGTCCCAATAATATTGCTGAGAAACCTTAATCAATCACAAGGTTTATGTAATGGGACAAGGCTTCAAGTCACTAAATTAACACGAACTTCTATTCAAGCTAAAATAATTAACGGAACACATTTTGGGAATTCGGTTATCCTTCCAAGGTTGAAAATTACTCCTTCGGACAAACGTTTACCCCTAAAGATCGTGCGCAAGCAATTTCCTGTGTCAGTTTCATTCGCCATGACGATAAACAAGAGTCAAGGGCAATCACTTTCGAAAGTTGGTTTATACCTACCACGTCCTGTTTTCACACATGGACAATTATATGTGGCTCTTTCACGCGTCAAAAGCAAAAAGGGTTTGAAGGTTGTCATTTCTGATGCCGATGGTAATTTATCAAAGACTACTACAAATGTAGTCTACAAAGAGGTTCTACACGGCCTATGATCAAGTTTCAAGAGGTATGTAAGCATATTCTTATCATGTGATATGCCATTCTTTTGTACATGTTTTATCAATCACACAAATTTTTAACTTACACCTTATTTTTATACCTTATCAGGTGGTCACGAAATGCTCCATGGCTTATCACAAGTTTACTTCCAACTACATACATTTGTTTTGTAAACCCGATCATGATTAGAGGCTACGTGCATGGACATTTATTATACTATTAGTTACAAGCATTGTACTCAATACTTTCATTGACTTTATTACTTCATATTCGTGGCGAATAAATGATTTACTTTGTTTACTTATTTCTTTTACTTCTTTTATTTACACACTATTTTTTTATTCTTTATACAATATCTCTTCTAAAAACCCGTGGATTCCACGGGTCTTATAAGCTAGTTTGGTTATATTTCTCTCCAAAACTTTCTTCCCAAAAGTGGGATGATTTGGGAGGAAAGTATATTTGGAAACTTTTTAATTAAATAATGACTTAAATGCCCAAGAATAAAACATAAATTTTGTATGTAACAAAGGGTATAATTGTAAAATCATCCGTTTTCTCTTCTTTTCTTTCTCAACTCAGGAACACGGTGTAAAAAAACAAATTACATTACCCTCCTCTTCTTTTCTGTCCAATTTTGTCTCTTCTCTTCTTCTCTTTCATATTAAAACTCGGGAACAGAGTGTCTTTAAAAGTGACCTACATAGGATCTGGCCTAATTCAGCCATTTGCAGCCCAGTTTATTTAAGTCTAAGTAACCATTTTGATTTTTGTCAAACAAACTTTCTTCGCAATCATCTTGATGAAACAAACAAAATAAAATAAATAAAAAGTAATCACAAACTTTTTTACAAAGAAAAAAAAAAGTAAAATAAACATTGAGCTCAAATCATAGTTTCAATCACGAATCTAGTACGTGGAATTATACATGAGTTCATACTCAAATGCAACATGTTGCAAAGTAAAACTTATTAGTTTGGTAAATCATCTTGATTACATTAATCAATCAAAATATATATATATATATAGGGGCTATATATATATATATATATATATATATATATATATATATATATATATATATATATATATATATATATATATATATATAAATATATATAGGGGCTTTATTTTCAGAACCCTGTTAAGTGCGGGAACTACGAGAACTCCTCTAAACCAATGAGATTTTTTTTAATATTAAAAATTATTATTAAATCAAAAGGGTATTATAGTAAAATGCAATTTTTATATTTTTTTTGAATTTTTTTATTAAATCCAGTTTTTAAATATTCCTAAATTTTGGATTTTTTTTTTATTTTTTTTTATTATTTTTTTTTTAAGCTATAGCATGGTTCCAAAATATTAGCAGTGCATATATATATATATATATATATATATATATATATATATATATATATATATATATATATATATATATATATTTTTTTTTTTTTCACTCTCTTTTTTTTATAAAAATATGAGGTGCATGTATGTTTTTTAAATAATGTAAATTTAAATGTGTTTCTAGTATGTAATTGTTTACACTTTTTTTTTTTTTTTTTTTTTTTTTTTTTTTTTTTTTTTTTTTTTTTTTATCAATTTACCAATACTTTTGCCTAATAATTATTTTTTGAAAGTTTGAAACACAAATCAAAGAACATAAACTTTTATAAAAGAAAAACAAAATTCATATACTTGAATGTTACATTTCACTTAATTACAATTACAAAAAACACATATGCAATAATCGTATTTCTTCAAAAGTCGCAAATTATCTTCATGTACTGATATGTGTCGTTTTACACATATCTTTTCGTTCAATTTTCGAGTCAAAACAACCAAAAACACTTTAAAACGATAAAAAAATGTTAAAAATATCTTTGAGATGTGTTTTTGTATTCCATATGCAAAATGATTGAAAACGTTTGAAAAACAAATAAAATTTGCAAATGGCAAGTCTAGTCCCTCAAGCTTTAAAAAAAAATAAAAATAAAAAATAGTAAAAAATAAATTTTTGGTCCTTGAAATAATAAGCTTGGCAATTTTGGTCCCTGGATTAGCTTTGAAGATTTGGCAGATTTGGTCCTTGATTTTTGACAACTTTACAAGATTGGTCCTTGGTTTCTATCCTTAACTAACCCTCTAATTCCCTACCACAACCGGATCCACACTAACATTTAAACACACCAACCCACCTTAAAACTATCACACGCTTAACCCTTAATCCACCAACAACCCATTTCGCCCCAAGCCCAATCCACCCCAACATAAGCCCACACCACTAAAAAATACCCGCCCACTTCACAAATAAACAAAACCGGGTTTAAAGGAGATACTCGGTCAAATCCCCAAATCAATAGGTCAAAATCCCTAATCCCACACTTCTCTTGTCTTCTTCCCTATCCCGCCAAGAACACACAACCAGACAAACCACCTATCCCCAAAACTTTCACCATTTTACCCACTTCTCTTCTCCCCAACACCAAAACCCTTCCCCTTATACCTCCCCACTCACGGGTTTCACCTCCACCTCACCTATCCGAGGGAAGTTTTGGGCGCCAAGACCATTTTAAAGGCTGAGATCATTTCTCTTTAAGCCAAGGGCCAAGATTCTCTCAAAAGAAGCACAAAGGAGGATTCACATGGATTACTCTCAGAAAGAAACACAGAAGGCAGTCGACCCTTTGCTTAAGTTTTAGTATAAATAGTAGTTAATTGTAGCCTTGAATGGCAGGTTTTATTTAGCTAGTTTTTAAGGTACTTTGTATTTCTCTTTAATGTAATTTAAATTCGGTTTTAATTTTAATGGTATTTATGTTTTAATTTTTATTCGCTTAGTTTACTGCTTTATTGCCGCTTATTCAACTCTTGTTACTGTTTTAGTGGGTTTAGTTTATTGGGATCGAGTGGTTAATGTTTTAGTTTATTTTTAATAAACTGGATTGCTTTATTAGAAGGTTTAGTTGCTTACTGAATCTTGTGGTTATTGTTTTTGGATCGGTATATGTTCGAAGTTGGTTAATGTTTTCATGTTTACTGGTTGGATTTGGTTAGTGTTTATTGTTTATGTTTGTTATAGTGTTTTTGGTTTATCTGTTTTTGTTATATGATTTAGTTGTTACTGATATGGTGGATTTAGTTGTTACTGATATCGTATGGTTGTTACTGTTAGCAGTTTTAATGTTTGTGTGTTTGAGTTCACTATTAGCAGTTGAATGTGTTTTTGTTTAATGTTTGTGTTCGAGTTTTATATTAGCAGTTTTAATGTTTGTGTGTTTGAGTTTTAATGTTTGTGTTTTGCTTTAATGTTTGTGTGTTTTATTAGCAGTTTTTATCTTGTTCTATTTTTAATGTTTGTGTTTTTTTGTTTGTATTTATGTTTGATTGTTAGTTGTTTCTAATTGTTTGTTGATTTGGGTTGTTTCAAAAGATAATCAAGAAAAAAAAAAAGAAAAAAAAAATAGTTTTAATTAAGTGTGGTTGCCCAGGATCGATCCTGGGGCGTTTTTGTTAGAAAATCGTTTTTTTTAAGTGTTTATAAATCAGTCACTTAGTTTCAGTTTAATCATTTTCGGTCCCTGTCTTTCTTAAATTCGATTTTTTAGTTTTAAATAAGTTTCGGAAAATTACAATTCAGTCCCTGCCTTTGTTTTAGTATTTTTAAAGTTTAATTTTTTACATTTTTGGCCCCTAGACTTTTATAGATTAGTATTTTCTGTTATAAAATTAGTTTTTATTGCATTTGTACCCTAGGTTTAGTATTTCATTTATTTCAAGTTTTTAACTTCGTGTGTTTACCGTATTTATTTGCGTTTTCATTTATTTCAATTTCTATTTTTATTTTCAATTACCACAACACCAAATAATCTCCAAATCAAATCATCAAGCATTTTAATTCCGAACCTAAAACGATATCCTCGATTCACACCTCGTTGGGACACGACCCGGGTGATCACTTGCCCGGTATCAAACACATCACATTCACGGGTTTTGCAAGTTTGACTTTTCCTAAGGTTTGACTTGTCATTTCCCAAAGTATCACGTGTGCACGATACTATATTTATTTATATATATACTACACACGGATCAAATTTTGGCGCCGCTGCCGGGGAGGTTGTGTTGCGACAATATTGTTTAAGGTTTAAACGATTAGTGACTTGAGATCCTTCTTCACGAAGTTATCACTTCCAAAAAATTTATAAAACACAAAAATATTTTTCTTTTCTTTTGTATATATATTATCATATAAAAACAAAAATACAAAAAGATTTTCCGTTTTTCTTGTTAAATTAATAAAACAATAAAAAAATTACCGTCGAAAACCAAGACAGAATACTACCTAACTGGGGGTATGACCATTAATAAGTTCCCAAACAAAAGATTAAAACTTGCCTTTGTGTCACTTGCGAATTCGGCTCACCTTTGATTGATAAACAAACTATAAAGGAGGTTCTAGGATGGTCTTGACATTAAATTGCAGACCGAAAGGAGCGGGTTTTTAAGGACATTTATTGCCCACCTTTGCTCCTCCGCCACCCTGTGCGTTTTTCTTTCAAAGAGCTACCGTACGCTTGTTTGATTTAAGGTTTAAGTTCACTTGTGTTTTGCCTCGGTCTTGTTTTAATTGAAATTGTTTTTGTTAGTGCATGCGCACTCGTTCTTCTCCGTCAACAAGTCCTTTACGTGAACTCGTGCATACCTCGAGAAGACGTAATCGAAGACGTAATCGTGGGCATTCCGCCCCAATAGCCGGACCCGAGATTCGTGCTATTCCCGTTCCTCCCATTGTCACAATGGCGGAGGAACGTACCATGTGTGAGCTTCTCCAAGCACCCACCGAGGGTTACGGAGATGCTATTGTTGTTCCGGCAATCGTTGCCGATAGCTTTGAGCTTAAGACCGGGTTGCTATCCTTAGTAACTTCGAGTCAATATTTCGGATTTGAGAGGGACGATCCTCATTCCCACATTCGATGGTTTAACAAGATCACCTCTACCATCAAATACCGAAATGTACCACAAGATGCAATCAAATTGCTTCTTTTTCCTTTCTCTCTCGAGGGGTCGGCCCGGACTTGGCTAGAAAAACAACCCCTCGTTCTATTTTAACATGGGAAGATTTGGTGTCAAAATTTGTGAATGAATTCTTTCCTCCATCAAAAACCACAGCCCTTAAAAATGAAATCACCAAATTCACTCAAAAATTTGATGAATCCTTTAGTGAAGCGTGGGACCGTTTTAAAGAATTACTTCGCAAATGTCCTCACCATGGTTTCTCCGAGTTACATCAACTCGATACCTTCTACAATGGTTTGAACCATTCCGATCAAGACTCTCTAAATGCCGCCGCCGGTGGTAATCTCTTGTATCGGACGACTAAAGATGCTTTAGCCATCATTGAAAATAAGTCTAAGGTTCGTACTTCACGAAGCAAGCAAGTTGTTTCTCAAGTGAATGCTTCACCTTCTACTTCATCTCCCGTGAGTTCTTCTAGCACCGATGCTAAGATTGACAAACTCACGGAGGCTATTCAAGCTTTGGTTCTTTCCAAGCAAAAGAAACAATCTTCCCCACAAACTTCTTCACCCACTCAAGTCAAAGCGGTGGAAGAAACTTGTGTCACTTGTGGTGGTCCTCATGCATACTACAATTGTACTGCCACCGATGGTAGTCATTGTGATGTTAATGCGGTATCCGGGTCTTTCAACCAAGGAGGTAATCAATACCGTCCTCAAGTTGACCCGAACTATCGTGTTAGCAATCAAAATGGACCACCCGGATTTTCTCAACCCAACAATCCAAATAGATTCAATCAAAACCAACCGAGAGGGCAAAATGTTCAAAATCAATTTCAAGCCCCGATCAATCAATACCCAACCCAAGGGGGTAATTTCAATCAAGGCTTTCAAGCTTCTCATTACCAAGCCCCCGTTGGTTCCTCAAATGAACTTGCTAACTACATCAAGTTAAATGAGGCCAACATGAGGTCTATGCAAAATCAAATCACCACTTTGAAAAATGATTTTCAAACCTCAATGTCAAAACAGGGTCAAGAGCTTAAAAGTGAGCTTAGAAATACCAACTACAAAATTGATCAATCTCAAAGCAAAATTGAGAACATGTTTGCCAGTCTCATGAGTTCGATGAATCAAGGTTCAACTTCGGGAACTCTTCCGGGAAATACCATTCCTAACCCGAAGGGTGAATTAAAAGCTGTCGCCACTCGAAGTGGTAAAACACATAATGGACCCTCGACTCCTATGCCCCCTCCACCGGGGGAGGTGAATCGGGATACCAAGGTGACAACGGACAAGGTGCATTTTTCAAGCCCACAAAGTACCGCACACGTCCAACCTTCGGTGGTCCAAACTCCAATTCCGGAACCCGATGTTCCGAAGACAAATTCTAAGCCTTCAATTCCATATCCTTCAAGGCTTAATGACCAAAAGCTTAAAGAGAAAAACAATCAACAAATGGAAAAATTCTTCCAAATCTTCAATGAGTTGCATTTTGACATAAGCTTCGCAGATGCTCTCGTTCTTATGCCCAAATTTGCATCTACACTCAAAAGTTTGCTAAGCAACAAAGATAAGATGACTGAGATGGCAAAAACCCCACTTAATGAGCAATGCTCGGCGGTTCTCAAAAAGCTTCCCGAAAAGCTCGGAGACCCCGGCAAGTTTTTAATCCCATGTGATTTCTCGGGGATGGTTCAATGCCCTGCCTTGGCCGATCTTGGCACAAGCATTAACCTTATGCCACTCTCGATATGGAAGAAATTATCTCTTCCGGAGCTTGCATCTACTCGCATGACACTCGAGCTCGCGGATCGTACTATAACTCATCCGCTTGGAATAGCCGAGGATGTTGTGGTGAAAGTAGGAAAGTTTCACTTTCCTACTGATTTTGTTGTAGTAGATTTTGATGCCGATCCTCGAGTTCCACTCATTTTGGGTAGAGCTTTTCTAAGAACGAGTCGTGCTCTCATTGACGTGTTCGCCGAAGAATTGACCATTCGTGTTGAGAATGAAGAGATCACGTTTAACATTAATCAGGGGTCTAAATGCAACGTTGCTACTATTGATCAAAAATCTGAAAAAATTGATTCGAAACTTTCAAGATTTGCGGTCAAAAGTGTTGCACAACATCGTGCTAAGCTCAAAGCAACAAACATAACCCCTGGTTCAAGTGAATGGTTCAAAAGTTGTAATGCGGAAGTTAAGAGTGTTTTTGATTACGATGAACACGAATTGGAGGATACAACGGAAGTGGTAAAAACTGCTAGCTCTAAGAGCACACCACTTGCCCCACCTTCAGAATCGGTTTGTCGAATTGATATTGCCAAAAATCCTACTTCCGCATCACTCATTTCCGACTCCTCCTATACTTCTCCTCCGTTTGAGGAAAGTGATATTTCTAAGGAAGAGTTCGAGGTCTTCTTGTTTGATGCTCAAATTGTTGAGCCCGATGTTGATCCGGGGGGAGATAGCCCGATTTTAGAAAAAATGATTTTTGATGAACCATTGTTTGCTCTCCCCCCAAAGGATGATGTTGTTGTGGAAAAGCCGTCTTATCCTTCCGAGCTCGAGCTCGAGGATGCTTTTCCCGAATTTGAGAGTTTTGTGTTTAATGATCAAGAGGAGAGAAGTGGCAATCCCACTCCTCATCCGGATTATTCACTCTCGGCTTATGAAGCCTTTCGTTTTGATATCGATCATTTGGAAGAGACGGGAAGTGTAAATACCACTCCCCATTCTTATATGTCTCTTCCCGAGTATGATGTATTTCATTTTGATGAAAATGATCGATATCATGAGGAGTTCTCGGTTGAACTCCCTCATATGATATCTCCTCCTGAATATGATCATTTCTACTTTGATCTGGAGGATGATTCTAGTGTGGGGGGAGGTGTGTTGAAAGATTTACTTCTTGAAGATTGTATCCCCACCCTCCCTCCCGTTGAAGCTGATGATGCTTCTGATGATGAAGAGTTTTACATGATCATAATAAAAATCTTGCTTCTCTTCATCACATATGGTGTGATTGCTCTTTCCCTTTTCTCCTACGGGAATGAGGACACCATATTTGACCCCGGTATCTCCCTTAATAGTTCCTTCTATTGAAATACCGCGGGTTTTATCTCATCGGTGTGGAACTTTCTCATGTTCAAATGTTTATCCAAACAATTTGAATGAAAGTCCGATTGAGATTGGTTTCCACTTGCTTCCCCATGGACAAATGAATTCGGGGTCGAGTCAAGCTAGCGACTCGGTTAACAAAAACAGTAGCACACCATATGGGTTTTCACCCATATTTCTGACTTCTTTCTACTTTCTACCACCCTAGTGTGGGGGAGATGCCCCCCGCTGTTGTATATAAATTTCAAAAAAAAAAAAAAAAAAAAAAAAAAAAAAAAAAAAAAAAAAAAAGGTTTTAAACCACAAAAATAAAATAAATGGCCCGTAATATTTCCCTTTTACGTTCTCAGTTTCGGCATAACAGCCGGTACTTTGAATATTGAGGACAATATTCATTTCTAGTGTGGGGGGAATTCTCACGAATTTAATCACGTATATATACCATCTAATTCCCCCGTTTTTGGCCAAAAATTTTTTTTGGTGTAAGTGTTTTGCACTTACACAACAAATGGTTATCAGTCCACCATGTTTAACACACAAAAGGATTGGCTAATCCAAGAGCAAACGGTTCTTGGTAAAGATTTATCAAATCCGTTTACGGCTTACAATTTGCCAAAAATTGTATGGTATTCGACTCACCATATCCTAAAAAGATGAAGAGTTGGCTAGCCCGCAAGATTATGGCTTGTGGTAAAGGCAGTTGGAAAACCATAATTGGTCATCAGCTCACCAAAGATAATAAGTGGTTTTATCTAAGAGTTGGCTAGTCCAGAAGCAAACGGCTTCTGGTAAAGACAAATCAAATCCGCTGGCAGCTGGTGATTTGCTCAAAATCATATGGTTATCAGTGTACCATAGTTCTTACTTGAACTGAAACATTTGGCTACTCCAGAGGTGATGGCTTCTGGTAAAGAGATACATCCATCAACTTTTCATAAAAAATTGCTAGGGACTAGCAATTGCTCAGTGTGGGGGATTTGATATGTGTCGTTTTACACATATCTTTTCGTTCAATTTTCGAGTCAAAACAACCAAAAACACTTTAAAACGATAAAAAAATGTTAAAAATATCTTTGAGATGTGTTTTTGTATTCCATATGCAAAATGATTGAAAACGTTTGAAAAACAAATAAAATTTGCAAATGGCAAGTCTAGTCCCTCAAGCTTTAAAAAAAAATAAAAATAAAAAATAGTAAAAAATAAATTTTTGGTCCTTGAAATAATAAGCTTGGCAATTTTGGTCCCTGGATTAGCTTTGAAGATTTGGCAGATTTGGTCCTTGATTTTTGACAACTTTACAAGATTGGTCCTTGGTTTCTATCCTTAACTAACCCTCTAATTCCCTACCACAACCGGATCCACACTAACATTTAAACACACCAACCCACCTTAAAACTATCACACGCTTAACCCTTAATCCACCAACAACCCATTTCGCCCCAAGCCCAATCCACCCCAACATAAGCCCACACCACTAAAAAATACCCGCCCACTTCACAAATAAACAAAACCGGGTTTAAAGGAGATACTCGGTCAAATCCCCAAATCAATAGGTCAAAATCCCTAATCCCACACTTCTCTTGTCTTCTTCCCTATCCCGCCAAGAACACACAACCAGACAAACCACCTATCCCCAAAACTTTCACCATTTTACCCACTTCTCTTCTCCCCAACACCAAAACCCTTCCCCTTATACCTCCCCACTCACGGGTTTCACCTCCACCTCACCTATCCGAGGGAAGTTTTGGGCGCCAAGACCATTTTAAAGGCTGAGATCATTTCTCTTTAAGCCAAGGGCCAAGATTCTCTCAAAAGAAGCACAAAGGAGGATTCACATGGATTACTCTCAGAAAGAAACACAGAAGGCAGTCGACCCTTTGCTTAAGTTTTAGTATAAATAGTAGTTAATTGTAGCCTTGAATGGCAGGTTTTATTTAGCTAGTTTTTAAGGTACTTTGTATTTCTCTTTAATGTAATTTAAATTCGGTTTTAATTTTAATGGTATTTATGTTTTAATTTTTATTCGCTTAGTTTACTGCTTTATTGCCGCTTATTCAACTCTTGTTACTGTTTTAGTGGGTTTAGTTTATTGGGATCGAGTGGTTAATGTTTTAGTTTATTTTTAATAAACTGGATTGCTTTATTAGAAGGTTTAGTTGCTTACTGAATCTTGTGGTTATTGTTTTTGGATCGGTATATGTTCGAAGTTGGTTAATGTTTTCATGTTTACTGGTTGGATTTGGTTAGTGTTTATTGTTTATGTTTGTTATAGTGTTTTTGGTTTATCTGTTTTTGTTATATGATTTAGTTGTTACTGATATGGTGGATTTAGTTGTTACTGATATCGTATGGTTGTTACTGTTAGCAGTTTTAATGTTTGTGTGTTTGAGTTCACTATTAGCAGTTGAATGTGTTTTTGTTTAATGTTTGTGTTCGAGTTTTATATTAGCAGTTTTAATGTTTGTGTGTTTGAGTTTTAATGTTTGTGTTTTGCTTTAATGTTTGTGTGTTTTATTAGCAGTTTTTATCTTGTTCTATTTTTAATGTTTGTGTTTTTGTTTGTATTTATGTTTGATTGTTAGTTGCTTCTAATTGTTTGTTGATTTGGGTTGTTTCAAAAGATAATCAAGAAAAAAAAAAAGAAAAAAAAAATAGTTTTAATTAAGTGTGGTTGCCCAGGATCGATCCTGGGGCGTTTTTGTTAGAAAATCGTTTTTTTTAAGTGTTTATAAATCAGTCACTTAGTTTCAGTTTAATCATTTTCGGTCCCTGTCTTTCTTAAATTCGATTTTTTAGTTTTAAATAAGTTTCGGAAAATTACAATTCAGTCCCTGCCTTTGTTTTAGTATTTTTAAAGTTTAATTTTTTACATTTTTGGCCCCTAGACTTTTATAGATTAGTATTTTCTTTTATAAAATTAGTTTTTATTGCATTTGTACCCTAGGTTTAGTATTTCATTTATTTCAAGTTTTTAACTTCGTGTGTTTACCGTATTTATTTGCGTTTTCATTTATTTCAATTTCTGTTTTTATTTTCAATTACCACAACACCAAATAATCTCCAAATCAAATCATCAAGCATTTTAATTCCGAACCTAAAACGATATCCTCGATTCACACCTCGTTGGGACACGACCCGGGTGATCACTTGCCCGGTATCAAACACATCACATTCACGGGTTTTGCAAGTTTGACTTTTCCTAAGGTTTGACTTGTCATTTCCCAAAGTATCACGTGTGCACGATACTATATTTATTTATATATATACTACACACGGATTATCTTCATGTACATTTGTGTTCATCCACTTCTCGGTCAACATTTCATCAAGCTGAAACAAGCATGCACAAAAATAATTAAACGAGAAACAAATAAGAAACAAAAATTAATCATAATTATCATAACGCATATGCACAATCTTGTGTCTATTAAACATATTTTTTTAATCATAAACAACTATCAAACACATACATGTTCATGAGAACGTGAATGTTTTTAGAACAGACTTGTTGTCAAACATAAGTGTTTTGAAACATGCATCTTTTGAACCATAATTGTTACGAAACATACATGTTTTATAATTGTATTGAAACAATTAGATATGAATGAAGGCGGGATAAAGTCATAAATTTTTAAAAGAAAAATATGTTTATTAACACAATTTTTTTTTTAGAACATACATGTTCTTAAAACAGACATGTTGTAAAACATACATGTTTTTAGCATACATGTTTAGAAGCATTCAAGTTTTAAAACATACATGTTTAATCATAAACAACTATCAAACACATATGCACAATTTAAAACCTATTTTTCCACACATCAATTTTTTTGATTTTATTTGTGGCGTTGGAGCGTTTTTCTCATTTTGCCCTCCAAGCATTGCTGCGATCAAAAGGTAATCAATCATATCTTTCTAATCTCATAACAATAATAATAACAAAATATGTACATATGAATTATTATTATTATTATTATTATTATTATTATTATTATTATTATTCAGGTTCTAATTGAAGGGGAAATGGTAGCAGCAACAACAAATGATAGTAATGATAATTTGTTTGTAAATAATAATAATAATAATTCAACACATGAATATGAACTTGAATTGATACCCGACATGATTATTGAACAACAACCTATGTCGCCCCCGACGACCAAATCCAATGATAAATTAGGTCTTTCCGAACGCTCCTTGTCTGCCGCTGGCGCCGCCTTTCTCTCCGCCATTATTGTTAACCCTCTTGATGTTGCTAAAGTATGTTTCTTGATTACCTGCTTTTTTTTAACAAGAACTAGTTGATGATGATGGAGGCGAATGGTATCAGATAAGAGAGAAGGGGGCTGTTAAGGTTTCTTTGTAGGGGAGATAGGCAGTTATGTGAGAAGGAGGGGGTTTTAATCCCTTAATTTAGGACGGTTTTCCAAAATGGTTTGACCTAAAATTCCTATATAGCCCTTCGAGCCAAAAAGGAAAATATTTGTACTTTTAATTAATTACATTAATGGCACAATCAATTATAGTCATTGATCAAACTCACCTAATGGTGTAAAGCGAGTTCTTGCAGTTCCCGCACTTAACAGGGTTCTGAAAATAAAGATGCACTATATATATATATATATATATATATATATATATATATATATATATATATATATATATATATATATATATATATATATATATATATATATATACACACAATAGATGATACTAAAAGTTGGCGAAGCCTTCTACATACTAAAGAAGCCCATATGACTTAATAATAGATATTATACAACTAATACTCTCCCCGTAGTTTGAGCGGGAGGTTACCTAACACTAAAACTCCTTTGAAACTTCTCAAAAAGAGCCAAAGGAAGACCATTAGTGAATATATCCGTATACTGATAGCGAGAAGACACATGAAGCACACGAACCTGCCCTGTAGCAACCATGTCACGATCAAAATGAATATCAAACTCTATATGTTTTGTCCGCTAATGTTGAACCGGATTAGCAGATAAGTAAAGAGCGTAAACAAAAGTAGAAGATAATAAATGGGTGTGTAATTCTCGAAGTAAGTTCCAGAGCCAAGCAGCCTCCACAACTGCATTAGCGACACCCCGATCCTCAACCTCAACGCTCAACCGTAAAAGAGTGTGTTAGCTTTACTTTTAGTATAAAGTGATGGTCATTCATCTTAATTAGAACTTTGTGACAAATGGGCTTGTATTAGTTTTAATATCATGTGTAAAAGACCAATCCATGGTCATAAGCCCACAAGCCCACTCAAAGCCTTTAGGGCAAAAAGGCTTGAAGTATTTAAAGCTCACATTGTATCATTTGTAAAGTGGTTCACAGTGGGTGTATGTGTGTGTTTAATAAGAAAAAGCTTAACTTCCATATTCTCTCTACTAACATATGATCCATACATATTGTGTCCCATCTCATCATCTCATCTCTCTTTTGTTTAACTTGCAAATATTGTGTGATAAAGAGTGATTATCGCCTACAACAAGTGGTATCAACAGCCGGTCAACGAGGTAGGAAGCTTGTGTGTTCGGTTTGTGCTTACAAGAAACCATAACCCACGTTTTTTATCTCTTAAAAACGTGAGTTTTGTTTTTTTTTATCTTCGATCCACAAAAAAAAAAAAATCAAGAAAGTTGTGGTTGTTTTGTGTTTACACAACTTAGCTTCTGTAAAATATACCAAGTTTTTCACTTGTATATTGTTGTGGAAGTTTGTATCTGGGTTTGATCTTCATTTTTGATCGTACAAATCAAAACAATTCTTGTATTAGAATTGTTTTTGATTATTTTAAGTGAAAGGTGAATTAGTGTAGTGTGAAAAGTTGTGAAAAGTTGGTGGAAAAGACTGACAAAGCATGGGTAAGTAACTTAAATTGAGGTGCAAGTGGAAAAAAGTCAACAGTGGGGTGTGACTAAGCAAAAATATCGCAGTTGGCCTCATCAATCGCGTTTTATCGCACTTTCTGCGAGTTTTATCGCAGTTGGCGAGTTTTATCGCAGTTGGCCTGAAGTTTTATCGCAATTCAGATCTTACCGCATTTCGAACTGCGATAACCTTATCGCATTTGGCCTCAGACCAGATCTTATCGCACTTCAAACTGCGATAATTCTATCGCAATTGCCCAGAATCTATCGCAATTGTGGACTGACCAGTATTATCGCAGTTGAACTTTCAGCAGTTCTGTCCGAGATCTTTGCCCAAGTGCGATATCGGACAAAGAGGGGATTTACGATATCGGACAACAAAGCATTTTAAGCAGATTTTAAATTTGTCAATTTCAGTCCCTGTACTTTCCAGCAGCCTTTGGGAACTTCCAGATTTGGCAGTTTTAGCCCTCGTACTTCTGTGAAACTTCAAACGGTTATAACTTTTGAACCGTAACTCCGTTTTCAGTCCACGACATGTCAAAACGACCGTGAGACCGAGGAGAAGGACACGTTGAATAAATTTATTTATTCAACCCAAGTTTCGAGGCCTGAAAACGCTCCAGAATGAAGTTATTGAGGTTTTAAGTTTCCAGACCAAAATTCCACCGTAACAACTCGCATCAACCTAACCAAACTGCAACTTCAACGATCACCAACAACATAACAAGCCTTCAACAACAACATCTCCTATTTCGTTGCAAAGATCCTGAATCAACTTTATCACATCACAAGCAAATGGAATCAAGTTCTCAAGCGGGACAGATGTCTCCAGTTGTGCTAAACGTCACGAAGGAACGTTGTCTAATACACTTTCAAGGAGTTAAGAGTCAATGTGTGACAATCTCTAAAGCAACGTCACCAATGTTGAGTCCATATTTATTCCATCGAATTTCTGGAAGACTCTTCGGATCTGAAATGAATTTTGAAGAATTCAGAGAGAAACTCCTGCACAACATATCTCAAATTGAGAACCAAATTGAACAGGGAAGTGATTGCATTGAAGCCTTTCAAGCACTCCAGACGCAGCTTAAATGGTTTCTCGACTTTAGAATCAAAAATTCTCCAGATTATGAATCAACAATAGAAGTATGGAGTAAATGCGTCAGCAGACACGTGGACGTGGAAACGTTTAGACTCCAGTTGTTTAGTAAAATGAAAACACTGGAACGGGTGCTTACTTCAAGATCACTTCATCTGAAAGAGATGCTGAATGAGAAGAAAGTGATAGAACGGGAAAGGGAGCAAACTGTAAGAGAAATGCTATTAAAGGAAATTGTGGGAAAGGAAGAAGAGGCAAACAAGGATGAAGAAAAGGTCGATGAGGGTACATCATCTGATGATAGCTCGGTGTTAACGGGAAGTGAAACATCGTCAAAACAGCAGGTCAAAAGCAGCAGTCCAAGGAATGATTCGGATGCTGATAGTACACACAGGAAAGAAGCTGTTTGGGATACTGAAGCTGACCATATCAGATCCTCATCTGACATAGCAATTTTGGCTACGGTACAACATTCACACGATAATGATAATGTTGTTTTGTTCGATAATGTGTTTGCTTATGACAGGACACATCCTGCGCATCCTGAGTCCATCAGTGACACATATGTGGAGCAAAGGTTTGATAGTAATATCACTCCAACAACCCCAGATATGGATCCTAATGGAGGTGAGCCTGCCCAGGATGGATCTTCTCATGATCAAGATCATGCCATATTTGCTTCTTTAATCGATAATTTCAAACGTGAACTTGAAAAATGCAAAGAGGACAATCGCAAAACTAAGCAAACAAACATCTTATTGTCCAAAGAGCTTGAAAAATTAACAAAAAGCAAAGACACTGAAATCTCAAACCTTAAATCTCAAGGTCAGAAATATGTGGATAGAAATTTGGGCCCCGCCAACAGAAAGGTCCAAGAACTTTTAAAAGAGAATGGTGAATTAAAAATGAGGTACTCAATGCTTCAGGAAAACACTTCAAATCTTAAGATTGTTAATTCAAAACTTGTAAAAGAAAATCAAGAGTTTTCGAAACAAGCAACCAATCTTGAAGTAAAACTTCGAAAAACAGACCAAAGTGCTCAAACTCTTAAAATGATGATTCCTAAAGCTGAGAAAGTTCATAAGGGAAAATCAGGAATTGGTTTTGAAAATACAGATCAGGTTGAACATAAATTTTTGCCGAATGATGCTCTGTTCATGTCAGACGAAGATGAAAAATTGGCAGAGGAAAAACGCTTAAAAGCCAAAAAAGGAAAAAGCCCACTCTCGTACCAAGGCTTTGTGTATGGTTGTATACAATTGTCAGAAATACCAAAGCCACCTTTAAAAAGAAAAGAAACAAATGTGAAAAGATTTTTCAAAGAAGTTCAACTTGCTACTTATGATGCTAAATTATGGCAAAATAAAACAAGGAAACAGTTTTGCAATCTTAAATATCACATTGACCACACGTTAAAGGTCATTTGGTCAAAACAACAATACAACGAGAGTGACTACCGTCGTCTCATGTCATCAGACGCTTGGCTAAAAAGGGAAGTCTGTAAGTATTTAAAAGATGAGATTGAACCTCTTGTGAAAAATATCAATTTCAGTTTTGAACACTTTGAAAAATTTCTTGTCACTGAAATGAGAGAAGATTTAAAGTACATCCATTCTCTTGAAGATGAATTTGATGCAAAATGCTTAAATCTTGATATTCAAAAAGAATTTTTCACAAATCAAATTGAGTCATTCAAATCGGTGTCTGTCAGCCTTGAGCATGAGAATGTGGATTCTGATCATACATATTTTTTGAAATCTGAGAATCTTTGTTTCAAAAGGAAAATCACCGAACTTTCAAAAGAAGTAGCTGAAGTCAAAGAAGAATTGTCAAAAAAAATTGCTTCTTCTAAAAAGGAACATATTTTTGAAGAAAATTGTGATGATGCCAATATCAAGTTTGATTTGGATGAACTTGATACAAAAAATATTGAATTGGAACATGCTGTGGCATCATTACAAAAAGAAAATGAGCATTTGAAACAGACTTACAAAAACCTGTTTAATTCAATCAAACGTTCACGTGTTCTGAATAAAAAATCAAACACGAAACAAAAGGAGTCAGAAGTATTGAAGCCTCAAGTTACAAAAGTTTCCTATCCAAATCCTCTGTTTGATTCTAATTCTTCAGATTTTGAAACGGAAAATGCAAATCATGCGCTTCAAACAAAAGTGCTTGAGCTTGAAACACTTTTAGCTCAACGCACAAACGATCTTGAGGATGCCAAAACTGATCTTTTCAACAAAACGAACAAATTCGAAACATATTTTGAAAAACTTGAAAAAGAAAATATTGTTTTCGAACGAAAATTGGCTCGTAAAACGGATGATTCAAAAGCTGAAAAAGATCATTTTTTGAAACAAATTGCTTCCTTGGAATCTAAATTGGCATCTCAAGATCTTCTTCAAAAAGAATATAGTGATTTGCGATCATCATACAATGCCTTAAAAACAAAGTTTGATGATCTTAACCGTTCAAAAGGCAAATCTCCTGTTTCAAATCTTTCAACACCCAAAGTGAGTGTTTCAAAGAAGGTTTACACGGGTGAATCTTCAAGACCAAGACCATTTTCGAAAAAGGTTTCTCAGTTTACAACCTATTCTTTACAAAAAGGAAGGAAGTTTTCAAAGAAACAAAATTTTTCTGAAACACTTACTCCTCAAAAGCTTTCAAGGTCAAACAAGTCTCATGAAGAGACTACAAGATTTCAAACTCCACAATCTCGCTTTACACGGGTAAGGCAAGTGTGGAGACCAAAGCAAAGTCCTTCAAACTCTGAAAAACTTCCGCTGCAACACAAGGACTCTATTTTGAAAAAGGATTTTAAATCTCCGTTGATTCCGCGAGTGTTATTTCCTGATGAAAAACCAGTTTTCAGTCATCGTTGGAATTCAACTTCTTTGAATCAGATTGACACAACTTACAAATGGATGGCAAAACATGCTAAACCCGTTGGTGCAGTGCTCAAATGGGTTCCAAAAGTTGTTGTCTAATCTGTTCAAAATGGCTTTTGTTCAAATCAGTTCAAAACCCGCGCTTCAATAATGGCTTTCGTGCATTTCAGTACGAAACCCGCACTTCAAAGAAAGGAAAGTGCTTAATCAAAATCTTTCGAGCACTTATCCTAAAAATCAATGGCTTGTAAGTATTTCAGCTTACAACCCGAGCTTCAACGTTTTGGCTTATGTACACATAACAGTGCATAACCCGTTTTTCAAATAAAGGACCCTGTTGTACAATTTATGGCAACAATCCTAAAAGAAAAGAAGTTTTCATGCAATGTTTATTCAAACTTCTTAATCTTAAGCAAAATTTTACTCAAAATTTCTCAAAAGGTTTTTCAAAACTTTTCAAAAATTTTGCTTAAGATTTTCAAATCGTTACTCCCCACTTGCTCCAAAATTTTCAAAAATGTCACAACCAATGCAAGTTTTGAGGGGGAGTATTTCAAAAAGAAATTTGTTCCAAAAAGTTCATGCATGACCGTTTCTCCCTAATAGCTTTCTAAAAACAAAGATTTTAATCAAACGGTATCAAAAATACCATTGAAATGCTATTTTTGAGGGGGAGAAATGGGATTAAAATGTGATCATGGTTCGAATCTCAAAGGAGCTCATCAGAAAGACTCAGAACAACCCTCGAATTGACGAAACTAACTGTCCGTTATCGAAAAGACTAGTCCAGGATGGGTAATAATTTCAAGCTGAATTTATTCAGTGATGTAAGCGTGTCTCGCAAAGGACTTGTCTGAGTAGAATGTACCAATTCGAGAGATGATCATTGAATATGACCGGGACGGGTAATAATTTCAAGCTAGTCTACCTAGTGATGTAAGCGTGTCTCGCGAAGGTCATGTTCATCGAAAATCGATCATTTCAAAATGTGCTAACTCTACCCAACATGTGCAATTTATTTCAAAAATGCATGAGCACATGTGAAGGGGGAGTATTTCAGAAAATGCAAAACTCTTGAAGTGTTAACCAAAAATGTGTTTTATACATAAACGCTTTAAGAGATTTTCAAAAAAGGTTTTATGGCAAGCGATCAACAAATCTAGGATAATCATGGTGTAATAAGGTGATTATGGTTAGGTAATGTCTAATGATCCGCCAGAACCGGAGGGATCTACCCAAGGACAATTCCAATAGCTTAGAATTAGAAGTCCTTAGGTAAGATTGAAAAAGGGAGCAAATGAGAAAGGAGAAAGAAGGGGTTGAAGAATGAAAAAGAAAAGTTTTTGTAAGGGTGAAAAGAAATAGCCCTCCATGAAAACTTAGGAAAGACACCGGGTCAATACATATGCTATCGGTACTCACTAAGGTGATACTGATATTGAAGACAAGACGTCATGGACCCAGTGACGCTGTGCACAGACCCTCCTAGCCACTCAGATATCTATTAAAAGATATTTGTTTCATTTCTCATGGAGATCAATGCATAATCTATCGACCTCTCACTCCGAGATGAGTTGATATTGAAAAGGTGGCACTATGCTCCATGCCTCCGACGACAAAAACCAAAACGCACATAATTGATTCTAGAGACATGAGATTCATCAAAGATCTCTTAGGAACACTTCCAACAAAATACACTTGTGTTCGCCAAAAAGGACATAAGTTGTAAGTGTCATAATGAGATCTGAACCTGGAAGAGTTGGACTATTTATTGCTAACTGTTTTATGCAGGTACTGAAGAAAGTCCATAGATCATCGTATGTCTCAACATCTACATTGGAAGAAACGACGCTGGGAATACATGAAGATGTTGATCAAGGCAAAGAACAATCAAAAGACGATACGATGAAGATCACAATGCATGAAGGAACAAAGAATCACAAAGTTCAAGACCATGAAGTCTAAAGATCTAATCACGTAGTGCATCTTTTGAATGACCATCCCTTAGGGGGAGATTGTTAGCTTTACTTTTAGTATAAAGTGATGGTCATTCATCTTAATTAGAACTTTGTGACAAATGGGCTTGTATTAGTTTTAATATCATGTGTAAAAGACCAATCCATGGTCATAAGCCCACAAGCCCACTCAAAGCCTTTAGGGCAAAAAGGCTTGAAGTATTTAAAGCTCACATTGTATCATTTGTAAAGTGGTTCACAGTGGGTGTATGTGTGTGTTTAATAAGAAAAAGCTTAACTTCCATATTCTCTCTACTAACATATGATCCATACATATTGTGTCCCATCTCATCATCTCATCTCTCTTGTGTTTAACTTGCAAATATTGTGTGATAAAGAGTGATTATCGCCTACAACAGAGTGTGTTGGCGCTTAGAGACCATGACAATAAATTGTCACCCAAGAAGACATGGTAGCAATAGGTAGGTCATCTAGTAGATGGACAACCAGCCCAATCAGCATTAAAATATGCCACAAGAGAAGTACTGGCAGAAGAATATAACTGGAGACCCAAATTCGAACATACTGTAAAATGCCCTTAAGAGCAGCCAAGTGAGGTTCCCTGTGATCATGCATGAAAAGACAAATCTGATGCACAACATAAGACAAGTTAGGATGAGTAAATGTAACATATTGTAGTCCACCTGTAAGACTACGATATATTGTAGGGTCCGAGACTGGAATCCCTTCGGGATCAAGTTTTGGTTCGACATCAGCTAGAGTCTGAGTAGGATTACAGTTGGTCATATGTGCACGCTCAAGTAACTCCAATGCATATTTCTTCTGAGATAAAAATATTCATGAAGAGTTATGTGTAAGAGAAATCCCCAAAAAATAATTAAGGGCCCCCAAGTCTGTCTTGTCAAACTCCCTATGTAATGAGGAGATAATCCGCTAAAGTAAAGCTGTGAGAACAATGTCATCCACATAAATCAATAAATATGGAATGTCAATGCAAGATCGATAAATTAATAAAAAAGAGTCACATCAACTATGAGGAAACCCAACACGAGCAGCATATCCCGTAAACCGTTGAAACCAAGCACGAGGTGCCTGCTTCAAACCATATAATGACCTCTCAGGACGACAAACATAATTAGGGAACTTGGAATCCACAAAACCGGGTGGTCGATGCATAAATACCGTCTCAGATAAATCACCGCTAAGAAATGCATTCTTAACATCAAGTTGATGAATATGCCACTTGCGAGATAGAGCAAGACCAAGAATAGTGCGAATAGTGTCCGGTTTAACAATCGGGCTAAATGTCTCATAACAATAAATACCATGTTGCTGAGTACTACCATTTCAGCTACATGATGAGCCTTATATTAGTTCATAGATCAATCAATATGATATTTGTGACGAAATAACCATAGATATCGAACAAAGTTGACACTAGGAGGTCTTGGAACAAGAACCCAAGTATTATTATTGATAATTGCATGATATTTGTCAAACATAGCGTCTCATCAGTTAGGGTCAGATAAAGCAAGATATGAAGATTTAGGAAGAGGAGAAACGTGAGAGGTGTGAAGAGTGAGACGGTTACTTGGCTTGACAGTATGATGACATCAAATAATCCTGATATTTTAGTGTCAATTTCCCCCTATTTTGCTTATTATTTGTATCGTTTTATATGGGTATATGCTTTGATTTCTTTATATTTCGTTTTCAGGTTATAAATGAGCATAGGAGCAAAAGAGAGGCGGAATTGGAAAAGTACTTACGATGATACACACTTTAGTATGTTGACTTTGAAGAAGTTACGGCGTAGTTCCACTCTCCACTTACGCCGTAGCTAAGGATTTATACACGAAGACCAAGTCAACGCAAATCAAGGATTACGGCGTAATTACCACAGAGATTACGCCGTAATATTTTAGAGACTTAGAAGAAATTCATGATCAAGAAGACTACGCCGTAACCAATGCAAGAGGTTACAGCATAAAAATTACACAGAATGGGATTGAAGATATTACGGCGTAACCAGCAAAAAGATTACGACGTAATTGTTACACTAAGAAGATTACGGCGTAACTATCCATCAAGTTACGCCTTAAATATTATTAATCGGATAAGGATCGTCAGAAGATACACTAGTTACGGCGTAACCATAACTAGAGGTTACGCCGTAACTTTGTCGAAGCCTATAAATACAAACCCTATTTCCTGCATTTACATAACTTTTTCACCACCAAAAGTCAGAGAACGAAGTAGGGTTCCACAAGGACGATCTCCAGCAGCATGCGGAGCATTTTCCAAAGGAGAAATCACGCCATAACATCTATAAGTTTTAGCAAATTACATTTGATTTATACTTTTGATTCCATGTCTTTCATTACCATGCAAAACATTGAATCTTCTGTACTTTTCAATATGATCGGCTAAGCACCTTTGGTGCTAGCCTAGTTATGATTCCTTTATTGTTATGATTATGTTTTCACGCTTTTATTATTGTTTTTAGTGTATGCAAGCTTAGTTTATTCGTAGATCCTCTAGCTTTGGTAGTTTTGAAGGGCGGTTGTACTTACTTCACTAGGAGAATGGACCAAAGGACTCTAGAGTAGTAGGTTGCGAGGGTTGGTAAGAATTGACCATAGGACTACCAATTCCTTATGTGCAAATTGACCAAAGGATCACCTTCCGATGTTGGATAAACTTAAGAAGTTAGGGATGTGTGGTCTAAGATCCGAGAGGCCGGATCATACATTAGCATGAATCTAGCATGTAGCGGTACTTAATGAGTTAACCTAGTCTTCCGGCGACCTCGGTTAATCACAAAGGATCAAACCTTTGATATCAGAGTAGGATTCTAGGGGATATAGGCTAGATGAATTGACCATAGGAGTCTAGTGAATACTTGCATTATATTATTGAAGTAACTCTCGAGTTGGGTACTCAGGGAGTGGAGTAGGGCGGAGAGGAGATCCGTGACCGAACCACTATAAATACTCATGTCTGGTTTTCACTTTCTTTTACTTACTGCTTTAATTTTATACTTGCATTATATTATTGCTTGTGTTGTGACTTCATAGTTATGCTTGTGTGACAACTTGTGTTAGTGAATGCTTATATTAGTCATAGACTATAATTGGCATTTTTCATATTATGACAAGCTTGATTGGATATCTGATACAAAAGATTTAAAGTTTTTAAACGAAAACGTATTCACCCCCCTCTACGTTTTCACAGATAACTTCCTTTCGGAGCGATTTTGGGCTTCGAAGGTTGGGTTGGATGAACTTTAGTTGATTCAACGTGTCGTTCTCCTCGGTCTCACGGTCATTTTAACAGGCAGTACGTCGAAAACGAAGTTACGGTTCAAAAGTTATGGGCGTTTGAAGTTTTGTCAACACTTGCTCGAAACTTTCACACTTGCTCGAAACTTTCACACTTGCTCGAAACTTTCTGACTTGCTCGAAACCTTGTTGCTTGCTCGAAATTTTGTTGCTTGCTCGAAACTTTGAAGTTGGTCGAAACTTTTAACTTTCTAATTCGTACAAATTGAAAGAATTATCAAGAGTCGAAGTGTTTTTCTAACTTGTACAAGAGAGAATAACACTGAGTAATCAAAAATTCCTGAAGAAACTGCCTGTAGAACTTGCTCGAAAGTTTAGGGTTTAAGGTGCTCGAAACTTTAGGGTTTAAGGAGTTACTCGAAACTTTGAAGAACAGGTTGCTCAAAACTTTGAGTGTTTTTTCAAATCCCTTAAATTCGACCAAGAAGTGTTTCGAACCAAGATTTTCTTGTACAACTTAGCTTAAAAACACTAAAACTTAAAGAAAGTTACAAACTTTAATACTTTAAATGATTTTTGAGCTTATTAGAAACTTTGAAGAACACATAAATTACGAATTCAAAAATCAAAGTTTAACCATAAAGCTTGAAACTTTCTTGTTCCAAAAGGTGTCTAACACTTATTTGTAATCAAAGAAGTGCTAAAACCAAAAAAAAAAAAAAAAAAAAAAAAATAAAAAAAAAAATAAAATAAAATAAAAAAATGCAACTTTTATAAAATAAAATAAAAACGTGTAGAAATATTGAATATTTTTCAAACCAAAACACAAGTGACTCCTAAATCATTGTTTGGCGATTGATACCACTTGTAGGACTTTAGATCTATAACTTTATCACACTATATTAAGCACAAATGGTTGTACAAGAGATATGTGTGTCGTTATGCTAGAGAGAGAAAGAGAGAGAGAGACATAAAAGAGAACTTTTATTTCATATGAAAAACACACACTTACACACTCAAGCACACCTTACAAATGAAGAGTAAGGTGCCTTTTATAGTCCCATTCATAAGCTACATGGGCTTGGCCATGGGTTTTCTCATGGGCTTGCATTAGGTGGACTTAGATTACATTTATATTAAGGCTTACACATTACTAACTTAAACAAGCATATTCCAAAGTCCACGAGCCCAGTTAACTTAAACTATTATAACGTCTACGACACATTACAAAGTTCATATTAAGTGAATGACCATCACTTCTACTTTAATGCTAACAGTTATAAGAACGGCATGTCATTCTTATATAGTGGTTATGTAAGTGTCCTAAGGGACTGAGATGAGGGAAGTCACCCTTATTCTTTGTACTTCAATGTTTTTTGATGTAATGAATTTTATCAGGGTGAAAAATCCCTTTTACCCCAAAAATTATTGCAATTATTGTCCCTATTAAATTGACGAACGAAAACGAGATTTTTAAACTCGATTTTTAATGATGTTAAGAGTAACAACAACATTATGAAGGTGTAAAGGGTGATGCGAAGTAGGTAAGATACTATGGCATATGTTGATAATGAGTATTGATTTCTCATCACTAACACAAACAGATGGATATAGACATTTATTATAAATAACACTTAAGTTATTTGAATTAGAGTTAAGGTAAGATGAGGAGGGACTCTTATCTATGTTCCAAGTGGGGTCTTGAAGAGTCATGGTACTGAAGGCACTCTGAAACATAGCAGAAGCGGGAATGTGGGACCAAGTATACCGGGTTGATTGGTGATCTATGAAGCAAGGTTTTCAAGATCGGAATCCTACCTAGGATCGTTTTCATCTTTGCAAGATCGTGATCGTAAGATCGGATCAGGATATTAAGATCCTACTATAATGCTATTTTTAATGATCTTTGTAATATTATTCAAATCTACAAATTCTTATATATTATAAACATGAAATTATATGAAATATTTCATGAAAATGTTGTCCTAAATTATGAATATGGAATGTTTAAAAGGAATTACATGTTGTTTTTTAAATTATATAAAAAACATAAACCATAAATTTGTAGTTTTTTAGTTTACGGTTCGAGAAAAGTAAGATCGGATCGGAGTAGATCTTAAGATCCTATGGTCAAGATAGGGATGATGACCTTTTAATGTCATTAGATGTCAAACATAAAAATACTTAGTTTATATTAGTTATGGGTCAAATTGTATAGACTGCAATGGGTCGAACTTGGGTCAAAACAGTTAACCCAAGTAACAGTTAAGATAGCAGTTAGGATTTGACAGTTAGTAGTTATTAGTTAATGGCAGTTAGAGTCTAAGAGACACAATGGTTCATGTATAACCACTTGTGTCGTTTCATAATGTATAAATAGGTTAGTATGTGTCTGTAATCATTATCCATTTTCACATCCATAAATCTATTGTTTACTAAATTGTCCCATTTACTGTTTTATTCATTTGTACACACTGTCCCACACTCAAACCTTGGAATGGTTCATTACAAACACATAATCAACACAATTGGCTTGGAGAAAAACCTGTGAAACAGTGGTATCAGAGCCACGACTCAGAACCTTGGGAGAAGCCAACACATAAGCATGATCAAGGATTATACACTGGGAGATATTTGCTGAGAGAGACACCAAGGAGACTGTATCAATGAAACAGTAGGAAGAAAAGTTTATCTCCATAAAGCAAGGAGATGTTGGTGAAAAAGATGAAAGAGATTGAAGCTTTTAATGCTTTAAAGGTGTCTGCAAAACCAGGAGATCATGGAAAGAAAGTTGCAAGTACCCAGAAGGAGAAAATAGCAAGGTGTTATGTATGCAGAGAAAGAGGACATGTGTACTGGAAATGTCCAAACAAGAAGTAGGATGCCATGTTGAAAAAAAAAGAATATAGTGAAGCCCACTTTCAAGAAAGTTGCAGTCAAATATCCTGAACAAGTTCATGTAAACACTGATTACATGATAGATGGCACAGATAATACAACGTGGGACAAAGTTTGGTATGTAAGCACTGCTTACAAACACCATATGTGTCCAACAAGACTTCTGTTCAAAAGACTAAAGTACAAGTTCAAAATGATTGGGAAGGAAGAAACTGAGAAGAAATTTATCTTCTCATATGGTGAAGGAAATGTTACTGTGGAAGCAAATGGTGGAAACATGGTGATACCAGATGTTCATTATACACCAGAAGTTACTTTGAATGTTCTCAGTTATGATTTATTGGAAGAACAAGGATATGCAGTAAAGGTTAGCAACAACACATGCAGTTTACACTACATGTTTGAAGAGATGAAAAATGGGACAGAATTAACCCAAGAGAAGGAGACAGAGGAACAAGATAAATCAAAGGATGTTATCACTAAACATAACAAGTTTCTAGATGACTATTTTGAGTCTATTGATCCAAAAGATGAATGCTCATTGGTGAAGGGACTAGAAGATTTGACATGGGACAGAAATGAGATACAGGATTATGTTGATGAGGAGTACATAAGTTGGAATGGTTCACTATATGCATTAAAAGTGAATTCATTTGCAAGGTTCCTATCCTTTTTAAATCTATTAAAAAAGGATAACCTAGTGTACAAGAATTGGGATATTTTCAGTAAGAAGTATGTGGAGATGTTGAAATGGTTCTATCTGGTCTATTTGAATTATGATGTGATAGAAGGAATACCACCAGTTATAGGAGTGATGGAAATCAACTTACTTAGTCTGCACAAAATAGTAGATAGCCTTAGAGGTTATCTGTGTGTCACACTTGGTGACAAATGGAAGATGATTGCAAACTTACAAGGCCTGACAAAAGATGATGGAGAAGCAGTGAAAGGATGCTACAAAAGGTTCATTGAAATGGTGCAAGTGTACTATGAGACAACAAAGATGCCTTGGTATGAAAAGAAGCCTAAGGAAGATGTGGTTAAGAGTAGCAGTGGTAATGCTAGTGTAAAAGATCCACAAGGCAAAGAAAAGGATGATGCTGGAATAGAGGAGGCACTGGAAGAAGACATGAACAAGACAACTCAGTTTGGAGTCAGGTTAGAAGGCAATGTGAAAGAAGAAGCAGAAGAAGGAAGCTACACAGACAACAATGATTTTGATGTCATTGTATGAAGATCAAGAAGAACATCACTCAGTTTGACGTTAATGAATTAGGGAGGAGATGTTGACCTTTTAATGTCATTAGATGTCAAACATAAAAATACTTAGTTTATATTAGTTATGGGTCAAATTGTATAGACTGCAATGGGTCGAACTTGGGTCAAAACAGTTAACCCAAGTAACAGTTAAGATAGCAGTTAGGATTTGACAGTTAGTAGTTATTAGTTAATGCCAGTTTTTGCTTGTTAAATCCTAACTGCTATAAGATCTTATAAGATCTTAAGCTTGTTAAGATCCTACGTAGGATCCGGATCGTTTTTGCTTTGTAAAATCGTAAAATTTTAAGATCCTAATATCATGATCGGGATCTTAACAAGAGACCACAAATGGCTGTTTAGTTTTACCAATCAATAAAATATAATCCGAGTTCGTGAAGGGCCACAAATGGTCATTCATCAAAAAGTTGTCTCCGCTTACTCTCATGTTGGGCCACATGGGATATATTGGTTCTAATCCCATATTTATTTTTGTGTTTTGGTTACCGCTACTAGTTTGGATGAATGTTATGTTCACAAAAAATTCATAAAAGTCTTTCATATAATGATGTGCCAAAATTATTTGTTAAATTAAAACAATTATAAAAAATCAAGACTCTATTAAGTTGGACAAATAATCTTGAAGCAATTTCTTGCAATCACTTCGGACAAATAGAGAGAGCCTTCCGGTTGAACTCAGCTAGGGTTCTTCCGGTAGGCTTGGGTGCTGATCCCCTCGGCTGTCTGGGGTCTTCCGGGTATCTGCACACAACAACACACGTTAGGCTCGCCCCGGGTGTTATCCCAGGACCCACCTCCGGTGTGAGAGTAAGTATCTCATATTCCGAAAGGGCTATCAAATGTAGTGAGGAATTAATGCAGGTAAAAGTGTTGGTTGAGAGCAGTAAATGAGTCGAGTATTTATAGTACTTGACCTCGATACCTGGAATGGCGGCGCCGGATTTTCAGGAGACATGTCCCCGACATAATCCCGTAAATCCTGGGGCGGCGGCGGCGGTGTCTGCAGCTGCCATCTGTCAAAAGGTAAACGCCACCTGTCCTATTGCTCACAGTGATATTGGCCAGATGAGTCTTGTGCCTTCCGGTATGCCCGGACGGCTCGATGTCGTCCGGACGGCCGGTCGAGACAGGCCGTTCGGACACATACGTCAACATGTCCCCCCCAGTATTGCATTATCGGTTGAAGGCCGATGATGTAATACTTATATAATATCTGTGCGCCTTTCGGTACCTGCAATATTTAGGTAATACCCTTGGTGCCTTTTGGCACATTTCGTTCGAACATATACACCCATAAGACTAAGATAATGCCTTACGGCTGCTTCATATTTTAGCCTGCGCTTTCCGATACATACATGTAATATCGGTATTGCATTGTTAGTAAAGTACTGACGTAACACTTCAAAGATTACCTTATGGCCTTTCGGCCTAAGTCTTTAGGATCACTGTTGCATTTGCTTTTTAGTTAGGCCGATGGTGTAATGCCTTAAAGAGTTGGTTTTGACATGTCATGGCTTCGATGTGTGGAAGCTATTATTGCATCGTTCCCGATCCTCTCATGGCTTACAATGTACATTATGTGTATGTCTTTATTTCCTTCAGTGAGTAATCATTGCGTACACCCGATGGGTCAGGGTGCCTTTTTCAATTTCTCTGGAGGGCCTTGCCCTTCTATGCGTAGGCGCTGTGATTGTGCCGATGGTATGACATTGCTGACAAACTATGGGTTCACGTTTGACCCTTTCCGAAGGATATGCCGTTAGATTCTAGCATGTCTTACGTCACACTGATTCTACCAAGTGTTGCCCTGGTGCTCCTATGAGTGCACCTCTCTTTTTTTTTATTATTATTTATAATTCTGTTACTTTATGGTTGTTCCATGTAGGTCATCATTAATGAACTGACACGCATGCGCGTGCTTAGCACGCGTGCTGAGGTGCAGCCACGTCAGCGTCTCGCTAAATGTGACATTCCACATCCTGAGTTCTTATAAATAGCGACACTGGTGTGTGTTTTTTACTACCGTAATTCCATATTCTTAGCTGAGACGCCTTCCGGTATTATTTTCCGAACGATTCTTGCAAATCTGTCTGTGATTTTCATACTAGTCTTTCGTCTTTCAAAGGTACGTTCCGAACCATCCCTGCCTTAATTTTACTTTGTTGTTTGGCTGTATCCCTCTTTCCCCAGGCAAAACCACGTCGGTTTTGCCCACTTCTACTTGTGAGAACTTCCCAGGGGTCCAATGATTCCTCCCAAAGTTTGTCGTAGAGAAGCGTGCCTTTCGATGGGGTGAAAAGGCTGTGCGTGGGATTATCATGGATTACGAAATGTCGTAGAGAAGCATAACTAGTACCTTTAGGTAGGCACCATGTAACCTTTTCCGAGGTTTATCATCGTAGCTTGCATATAAACCCTGCGGTTCTTTTACTCCGGACGCCGATAGGACGGCCTAGGATGCGATAGACCTCGCGTCGCTTGAGTTTCCCATATGTCATAGGACTCTCGTCCGATTGGGGGTATCCCAACTAGCGGGCGGCTTTTAGGAGGATCGAGGGAAGGGTTACGCCCCTACAGCCTTTGTCTGTCTCTTTTTATTACTTTAGTTGTGTTTCGGCCGTCGTGCCTGTGCAACGTTTTGACCATTATATGCACTCGTTTTTTGCAGTTATCATAATGTCTCAATACTTGAAGAAGCCCAAAGTTAGAAAGGATGTGCCGGTGGCCCAGGGGGATAAGCATCAAGAGAGTCAACCCCATGAAATGCATGTTGCCGCTGCTCCTCAAGCCGTTATCCCTGAGCAGACGGTCGAAATGACCAGAGTCGAAAAGTCTGACCCAAAGGTTTCGGGCTCCAGAAAGAGGAAACCGGACCAGGATGTTGTCCGGCCCATATCTCAGTCCCAAACACAGGGAACTAGAATCCGCCTTCATCATGATGCGTCCGGCGGGGGTATTTTCCGAGGGCCAAATGAAAGCGAGAGTGCTTCGGGCGCAAGAAAATAGCTGGAGGGGGCCCGATGCTTCGGCCGGAAGAAAACAACCGGAGGGGCCCGATGCTTCGGCCGGAAGAAAACAGTCGGATACCCAAGGAGGTATCGGCGAGGGCTTCACGTCGGAGGCCACTGGTGCTGGCAAGTCTTTTCTTTCTTTTACTTTATGAAACGTTGACCCCCGAACTTTGCATTTGTTCCGAAATTGTTACTTGACTTATTGATTTATTTTTCTTCTTTTTCCAAAAATGTAGGGGGTTCTTCCGCTGCTGCTCCTAACCGCGGAAAGGATAAAGTAGCCGGTGAAAGTGAGTCGGCCTCTTTGCATGTGCCGACGTGGAAGGTGAGCAAGGATGACCGTTTGGATAACTGGAAGGTCTGCCGGGAACTGTTGTTGCACCTACCGACTCCGAAAGAAGAGTCATTTTTGGAAAGTTTGGGGGATGCCGAGGCTGTTCAGAGAGCCTGGAAATTTTTGGGTATGGGATCCGTTGCTCAGTCGGACTTGCTGCTTCGGTTCGAGAAACTTCTTCAGGATCACAGCGAGCTTTACCAAATCCACCAGCATTGCGGAAACCCCGGAAAGAACGGGGGAGAGCTCAAACAACTGAAGATTGAGCATTCCACTTGCCTGGTGAGAGAGTCGGAGTTGATGGGGCAAGTGAAAGAGTTGGAGAAACTGGTGGAGGATGAGAGGTTGGCCGCAGCGGAACGAATCAGCGCCTTGGAAGCTGATTTGGAAAAAGCTAAGGTTAACCTGAGTGAGGAGGTGAAGGACAACTTGGGCCTTCGGGAAGAAAAGAAAGATCTAATTGCCCGGGTGGGCCGCACCGAAGGGGAAAGGTTCAGGGTTGTTAAAGAGGTCCTCCCGGAGGTTGTTCGTCGTCTGTTGGGCAGCTATGAGTACAAGAACCATTTAGCAGGGCCCTTCAGCTTGTCCTCGCAGTCCGGGTTTATGGAGGTCGTGGTTCAGGGCCGCGAGCCGGAAGAAGTGGCCGCCATTTTGGCCAAGACGGAAGACCTGGATGTGGATGCTGCGAAGAAACTCGACCCGGCGTTTGATGGGTTGTTTACCGCAGAGTATCCTTATATCAAGAAGATCAGCGGCTCCTATCTCAAGTCTCTTGATGAAATCCTGAAAATCTTCCCTGATCCCGATCCGGCTTCTTCTCCCCGGGCTCAGACTGCCAATGCCGCCGAGGGATCAACTTCTGGGGCTACTAATGTCGAGAGTTCAAATGCTGGAAGGGACGAGTCGGCTCCCTAAGTCTTCGAATGATTTGGTTTACCTTGGTGTTGTAAGGCCTTCGAGCCAAGAACAATTTCTTTTTTTTTTTTATACCCGGATGACTGTAATAATTTTATGACAAATAATTCGTGTGATTTATTCATTTGTATATATTTATGACTGTTCTGTATTCCGCATGCTCCATGTTTCATGTTTCGCGCTATTGTTTTTGCTTGTTTCCGGAGTGATTTTCTCATTTAGGTTTATCGGAATTGGCCTTTCGGTTGATATGATGGGATGTTCTGTTGGATCCTTGAACGATCCTGCCGGATTCTATTAACTTGTGATTTATTGATGCTTGCCTTATCCCTCTCCCCCCTTTTTCCCTTCCTCAAATTTTTTTTTTTACTTATGCGTGGAACTGCATGTGTGGAGTGGAGTGGGACAATTTGGGTCTTCGAATGGGATGCTGCCGAACAGTTGTTGTTCTTCGGTATTCATCGGTGTTATGAATTGTATCGCTTGTTCGTTATTATCTCTGCCACTCGTATGGCACCGAAAGTACATTTGTATCAGCGCCACATCCTTTTGATTACGAACGTGTGATGTTCGCTTGTTATTATTTTTACTGTTTGTATAGCTCCGGTAGTGCAAGTTTATACATTTTGTGTGGTTGTATGGTACCCTTATGAATATTGACCACAAGAGTCTCCGGAGGGGGCCAGCCTCCCGGAGGGATCGTTTTTCACTTATGTTCAAAATGTGACAAATGACTCAGCCTTTCCGTCAGGATTATGGCAACCCCTTCCTTTTTTGGGTATCAACCATCTTTGGACATTGACCACAAACTCCCCGGAGGGCGCGAACCTCGGGGGGGGGGGGGCACTTTCTAATTATGTCCAGAAAACAATGAACATTGATCACTAATCTCCGGAGGGTACGAACCTCTCGGAGGGATCACTTTCTACTTATGTTCGAGATTTTACAGGTGGTTCAGCCTTTCCGCCAGGATTATGGCAACCCCTTTCTGGGTATCAACCATCTTTGGCCATTTTCTAATTATGTCCAGAAAACAATGAACATTGATCACTAATCTCCGGAGGGCACGAACCTCTCGGAGGGATCACTTTCTACTTATGTTCGAGATTTTACAGGTGGTTCAGCCTTTCCGCCAGGATTATGGCAACCCCTTTCTGGGTATCAACCATCTTTGGACATTGACCACACACTCCCCGGAGGGCGTGAACCTCTCGGGGGGGCCATTTTCTAATTATGTCCAGAAAATCAACCTTGAACACTGACTACGCCCGGATGTCGCGAGTCACCCGAACGAGTCACTTTAAACTTGTGTTCCAAACACCAAACTCGAACACTGACTACGCCCGGATGTCGCGAGTCATCCGGACGAGTCACCTTAAACTTGTGTTCGGGCTATTTTGTAATCGCTACACATGTGGGACCTCACATAAATATTCAGGTGATGTTCCGCAGGGACATTGCCTCCCTCCAATGGTGAGGTAACTGCATTTGTCATTAAAAATAGTCAATATCGAGCCTTTTTGGGATATCACAAACATTTCAAAGATATATTGTGAGAAAATTGCCCCCGTCAACGGTAGGGTAGCTATGTTTCATTAAATCATTGACATCAAACCCTTTCGGGTGTTACATAGGATATGTTAAGCCCCATTTACATGGACGCTTTTTACAATCAATTGCCCGCCATGCTTGTGGCGTCCTCCCGCCTATCCCTGCTCGACTTGTGTTTTCTCGTTCGGTAGGCTTCCGATGCTTCTGTCGGACCGCGTTCCCATAGGCCTTGCTTTCCCGACATGTAAAATTACCTGTCTTAAGTTACGAAGGTATTTGCATTCCTTCCGTTAGTTCGCACATTGTTACAGTAATAGAATAAAATAGCAAGACATTCCAGTGGTTATTTCGTATTGACGATTACCTGAGCCATTACTTGTATCTTGGCCGGTATGTTGGGGCTTCCTTGGTCATCATACCGATTCAGCTTTCTCCCATCCTTTCTTCCGATCCTAGGTTCCTTCTTTTGTTCATACGGCTTGTCCCATCTTATTCCTCCCAACGGATGATTTCTTTCCTTGGCTTCTTTTGTTTCTGCGATGGGCTCCTCCCTCGCACCGTGATGCCCTCGCGTCTTTGGCTGAGTGACCAATGTCGCTATGCCGCCCGGTGTTGGAAACTTAACCATCGAATGAATGGTTGAAGGTACGGCCCGCAACTTCCTCAAACCGATGCGTCCCAGTATGGCATTGTAGGGGGAAGGTGAGTCGATCACGGCGAATTCCAAACTGATTTTCCGGGACAGATCCTGACTTCCGAAGCGGATCTCTAAGTCAATCACCCCCCTTGGCCTAACGAGTTTTCCAGTGAATCCTGTCAAGGTTGTGTCAACCTTCTTCAACCGTGCTTTAACCGCATGATCCAGGCGCTCAAATTGATGCCCATACATTACTTCCATTGATGCACCAGGGTCAACATAGACCTCGCGGATTTCTCTTCCTTCAGTTTTAACCTTGATTATCAGCGGTTCGTCCGACATCTTCTCCAGAGGAATGGACGGAAAGCTTATTGGAGCGTTCATCCACTCTTCCTTTCCCACTTCTTCTGATTTCCGGGAGGTTGTAGGGCTTCGGATCATGTTGATTACTTTCCCTCTACTCCCTTGGTAGTTACCTCCTTGATTAGTTTTCTTTCCTCTCCTGAGGTCTTTTACCAAATGATCCAGCTTCCCTGTACTCAATGCGGTTTTTAACTCCTCCCTGAGTACCCAGCAATCGTCAGTGAAATGTCCTTTCTCCCCATGATAGTCACAGTATCTGTCCTCACAATCCTTCTGTGGCTTTCCCTTTGTTGGAGGAGGCTGCGGTAACCTTAGCTGGTGTTCCGTTGCCAATATTTCCTTGGGTGTCTTCGTAAGGATGTCCAAATCTATCGGCCTTGTCTCGTTTCGACGGATGTCATTTCGACGAGGGTCGGGCCTCCCAGCGTTGCCGTACCTTGGGGCGACATAAGGTGCGTAGTAATCGTTCCTTCGCCCTTTGAACCCGACCCTAGGGTTATTCCGGCGGTAATCTCCAACAGGAGGCTTTGGCTGGTAGTCGTTCCTGTTGTGGTATGGGTTAGGCCGAGACTCCGTTCTCTCTCCCTTTGGCAGTTCTGTTGCTCGGAATGCCTCCTCGGAACGAACAAAATCATCGATCCTTTCCAACATCTCGTCAACGGTTTTAGGGATCTTATCCGAGAATTTGATGAAGCGAAAAGTGTACCGCTTTTAAGGGGTCATTTAAGCCCTAAATCGTATTTATTTGATCAAATATTGCCCTAAATCGTTCCTTTTGTCATTTTAGGTACTTTTGAGGAGAAATCTGGAAAAGGAGGCATTTTGGACGTTTTTGGAGCATAAAAGTGAAGAAAACGGCAAAGTCTCAAAAATCGGCTGAAAGTTACCTTTGACGGCGTCAGATTTTACTCTGGACGGCGTCATGGCTTGGCAAGAAAAGGTGGATGTGAAATTTACTCATGATAAGCCAGTGAAAATTGCATGTGAATTCTGACGGCGTCACGCTTTAACCTGATCAAGGGCGTCACGGCTTAATTTAGAGAGGGACGGCGTCACGTTCAAGGTCTGACGGCGTCAAGCCTTGATAAGCCAGAACGGATTTTGGAGAGCTAAAGAGGGACGGCGTCAAGAAGGTCACCTGAGAACCCTAAAAGCGGCGAGGTGACGGCGTCACACTCCATAACGTGACGCCGTCAGATGTAAAAATCTATATATAGTTTTGCAATTCTTTGTCATTAGGGTGGAACTTAGTGTGGAATTTTTGGGAGAAAACCCTAAGACGATTTTAGCATCTTTTTCAAGGCTTTTTGCCTTGAGATCTTCCATGTTACATTGAAAGATAAGTTATCAATTAATCATTCAATATGTCTATGTGTTGTTTGATTTTATCTTGTTCTTGTCTTTTGTTTAACATGTTAGGCTAGATTTATCTTGTGTTTGCTTAGATCTAATGAAACCTAGCTATTGATTATTGGTTATTAGTGTGTTATTAGTTGTATTGGATGATTGTTTATCTATGTTAGGCTTAAGAAAACTGGCTAACTTCCTATTCGGTAACTTGCTTGAACGTCTTAAGAAACATGAACCAAATGCGTACTAAAGGTTTTTATGGTTGTATTTAATGCACAAGCGAATTCTAGTGATCCCATGTTAGGAGCTTCCTAGCCGGCTCGACATAGGAGTGAAGTAGGAGCTTGTAGAGTTGGGGAAGTACGTATGCCACCCCACGATTGGTATTAAGGAATACACCCGTCATCCACGCGACTAATACACACTAATCAACCGGTAAAAGATAGTTAGGGAGTAAGGAAATCTAAGTAAACACATTTCTCTACACATAAGTTTTCACCAAACTTTTTATTTTCAGTTATTTATTTTATTTGCATTCGTAGTAATTTGGGTTAGTTGACTAGCAACTAATTCCGCCCACTCTTTCAAACCCGAGATTTTACTTGCTTTTATAAAAATATAAAAACATAAAAAAGAATCTTCCTCAACCCTTAGACCTATTAGAGTAGTCTTTCATACCTAACGAACACTATTCCCTGTGGAGAACGATCAATCCCCCGTACTTACCACTACACTATACTACATCGGTCAGGTACACTGCCTGGTGGGGTTGTAAGCCTCTTGAGATCCCTCGAGAGGTAAAACCTGTTGTAAGGTTGCAAAACCACGCATCAAGTTTTTGGCGCCGCTGCCGGGGAATAGTTATTGTTTAGGTTGAATTTTTATTTTATAGGTCTACTCACTAGATTCCTTTCTAGTGAGATTTTTATTTTATTTTTCTAGGTTTTCTTTAGTCTATCTATTTTCTTCGTTTCTTTGTTCGTAACCATTACCATTAGACATCATGGAAGATGGTAATATCCTTGATCCCAACAACCCACCACAACAACCACCTCCTAGAGCCCGCACTTTAGGAGGATATTCCCTAATTTTGGATAATGACCCCCCTAATCTTAGAATCACTAGGAGCCGAAGCTCGATAAAGACTCTTGCCACACCCTATGCTGAACCCGAAAGGGAAATGCATAAATTAAGGCGACTCCACCAAGCGGCTGAACCATCCACGATCAATTTTGATGATGCCCTCTCCGAGGAAGAATCCAATCATCATTCTACACCTCCTAGCCCTCAACCCAATCACGATATGGAAGTTCCCGAAATCCCAATCCCTAAATGTCTCAAGGACTACTCTTCTCCCACCCCTCGTGGTTTTTCCAATGCTATCGTTTTTCCAAATGAGCGCACGGATGGGGTCTTGCGTGCAACCGATATTTGGCTTGTCCAAAGTGTATGCAAATTCCACGGATTGAAAACTGAAGATCCGATCCAACACATCAAGGACTTCCTGAAAATAGTGGATACCCTCCATACGGATGGGGCTACTAGAGATACCTCCCGGCTTCGATTCTTTCCCTTCACCCTTTGTGAAAAAGCCGGAAACTGGTATAACCAACTTCCTTCCGAATCCATCTTCACATGGGAACAGCTTATCTCAAAATTCTATGAGAAATTCTTTCCCATAGGGAGAACTTCAATGTTGAGAGACGAAATCCTCCGCTTCCATGTTGGACCAGCAGAACCTATTCACAAATCTTGGGTTAGATTCAAGGATCTAATTAGACAAGTCCCTCATCATGGCATTGAACTCTGGCTTCTTGTCCAAATCTTTTATGACAGTGTCTCCAAAAACGACCAATTGGGCATTAATAATTCATCAAAAGGAAAAATAGCCAAACTAAGCGTTGAGGAAGGATGGAATAGAATTGAGGAATACGCGAATGATCAAGACGATACCTGGGATGAACCCGATTCGATCATGAGCGTTTCCAAGATCATGAAAGAGCCTCCTTTTGCTAGCCGGGTGAGTAGATTGAATGATCAGGTATCTTATCTAGACAAGTCGCAACCAACTAAGCGGTTATCAAACCCATACTTGATCTGTGATCAATGTGGTGGCCCGCATGAAGTGGAGGAATGCGAGGATGATACCACCACCGAACAAGCATGCTTGTCAAGCCACGACATCTTCGATGATCCTTCGCTCTTAACTTTCTACCAAAACAATGATTTCACCCCTTGGGGAAATCTTGTGAGAGAAGAGGGAGGAGGAGAACATCCTGACTATAAGGTTAGGAGCACTTTTGAGGATGATCTCGGGCATTTCACGTTTGAAAAGAATCTGCAACTAAATGGTCTCGACAACCTTATCAATAGCCAACAAACCGACGTGAAGGCCAAATTCGCAGAACTCAACGCCACTCTCGATGACCTTGGCAAACCTCAAAGAGATCCCTTACTCGCCATCACCACTCGTGCTGGAACAACTACTAAGGATCCACCTTACCCAGCTTAACAATCTAACGTCATGGAACCCGACACCCCTCATGAGGAAGAAGGTAATGTGAATGACGAAAATCCTGAGCAAACCCCTCCGGTAACTCCCTCCCCACCTACTCCTGCCAAGCAACCCATTAAAGTCCCATACCCATCTCGCCTCAAGAATCAAAAGGTCGAAAATGATAATAAAAGATTTTTGTCATATTTGAAGAATTCGGTTGTCACCATACCCCTTCTTGATGCATGTTATCATATGCCCAAATATAGTACATACTTCAAGAAGCTGCTCACCAACAGGAAAGGGCTCGAGGGTCTTGTAACCTTAGGAGAAGAATGTTCTGTGGTGACTCAACGAGGGCTACCAAAGAAGGTGGACGATCCAGGTAGTTTCACCTTGCCCTGTTCAATTGGATCTCTATCAGTCAAGAATGCTTTAGCCGACTTAGGAGCAAGCATCAATCTTATGCCGCATTCCATGTTCCTCAAGCTAGGGTATTCTGGGTTGAAACCAACCCGTATGAGCATCCAACTTGCCGATAGATCAGTCAAATACCCCTTAGGAATATGCGAGAATGTGCTGGTTAAGGTGGGGAAGTTCAAATTTCCAGTTGACTTCGTCATCCTAGAAATGGAAGAAGATGATCTTGTGCCCATCATTCTAGGAAGACCATTCCTTGCAACTGCTCGTGCTGTTATTGATGTTCATGACGGCAAACTAACCTTACGAGTGGGGGCCGATAGCTTAACCTTCGACATCAAAGACACAATGAATCTTTCTCTCGAAGCAGATAATCAGTTGTATTTCATCGGAGAAATCAATGAACTATCCGACGAGATTGACAATTGTGTAGATGAACAGGTGGAAGCTGGTTGGTTGCGAGATGAAGCTTTCTTACCCATCTTAGAGGAGGAGAAGACTATGGATGTGAATGCAGTCTCCTTCTATCCCAGACAAGAAATCGAACAGCTTGAGCTTCGTAAACCCGAGAACAAACTTAAACCTTCCATCATCGAGCCACCCACGTTAGAACTCAAGGAACTCCCGAACAACCTTGAATACGCCTTCCTTCAAGGAGAAGATCAACTTCCGGTAATCATAAGCTCTTCTTTGAAAGGTGAACAAAAGGATAAACTCTTAGGAGTTTTAAAAAAATATAAAGGAGTTATAGCATGGAGTGTAGCCGATATCAAGGGGATTGACTCTACCTTTTGCACGCATAAAATCCTCATGGAAGAGGATTATAAACCCACCGTGCAACCTCAAAGGCGAGTAAATCCCAACATAAAGGAAGTCGTAAAGAAGGAAGTCATTAAGCTCCTAGATGCAGGGCTAATTTACCCGATTTCGGACAGTCCATGGGTAAGTCCTGTACAGGTTGTACCAAAAAAGGGAGGAATGACGGTGGTGAAGAACGATAAGGATGAGTTAGTGCCTCAATGAACGGTAACTGGATGGCGTGTATGCATTGATTATAGGAAGCTAAATGATGCAACCCGAAAGGATCATTTCCCTCTCCCATTTATCGACCAAATGTTGGAAAGACTAGCAGGGCATGAATACTATTGCTTCCTAGATGGGTTCTCAGGGTATTTCCAAATCCCTATCGCTCCTGAGGACCAAGAAAAGACTACGTTTACATGCCCTTATGGCACCTTCGCCTACAAGCGAATGCCCTTTGGACTATGTAACGCCCCCGCCACTTTCCAGCGCTGCATGACAGCAATCTTCCATGAGTTAATGGAAGACAGCATGGAGGTCTTCATGGATGATTTTTCAGTCTTTGGAAACTCTTTTGATCGCTGTCTTGCTAACCTTGAGAAAATGCTCAAACGTTGTGAGGAGACCAACTTGGTTCTAAACTGGGAAAAGTGCCACTTTATGGTAAAAGAAGGGATTGTGCTAGGGCACAAAATTTCAGGAAGTGGAATTGAAGTAGATCGGGCAAAAATTGAAGCTATATCCAAACTTCCCTATCCGACGACTGTCAAAGCAATCCGTAGCTTTTTGGGTCATGCTGGCTTCTATAGGAGATTCATTAAGGATTTCTCAAAGGTAGCTAAACCAATGACTCAGTTGCTCATGAAGGATGCCCCGTTCGACTTCTCTCAAGAGTGCAAGGATGCATTCGATCGATTGAAGCAGGAACTTACCCAAGCTCCAATTATGGTCACCCCTAACTGGGAGTTACCCTTTGAAATCATGTGCGATGCTAGCGATTACGCTGTGGGAGCAGTATTAGGCCAAAGGCTTAACAAACACTTTCAGCCAATATACTACGCTAGCAAAACCATGAATCCTGCTCAAGAAAACTACACTACTCCACTGAAAAGGAATTACTAGCTGTGGTATTTGCTTTTGATAAGTTTCGCCAGTATCTTGTCCTCTCCAAAACGGTTGTTTTTACGGACCATTCAGCTATTCGATATCTTTTTGCTAAACAGGATGCTAAACCAAGGTTACTTCGTTGGATCCTACTATTGCAAGAGTTCGATGTTGAGATTCGTGATAAGAAAGGAGCAGAGAATCTTGCGGCTGATCATCTCTCCCGTCTCGAAAACCCCAGCCTCGCTAAATCTGACAAGAGTGAGATTCGGGAGTCATTTCCGGAAGAGCAGCTCATGTCAATTAATGATTCTGAACCTTGGTATGCGGATTATGCTAACTACCTGGCAAGTAGAGTCATTCCTGAGCATATGAGTAGGCATGAAAAGAGGAGGTTCTTCAATCAATTAAAGTACTACTTTTGGGATGAACCTTTCTTATTCCGAAGATGTCCAGATCAGGTAATCAGGCGTTGTGTTTCGGAAAAGGAGGCTGTCAGAATTATGAAAGAGTGTCATGCAGGTCCATCGGGAGGACATCATGGTATGAACACTACTGCACGAAAGGTCTTCGACGCGGGATTCTATTGGCCTACAATATTTTGTGATGTGAAGGGTATGATACAGACTTGTGACGCATGTCAAAGAACTGGGAATATCTCTAGGAGGGATGAAGCCCCGCAGAATTATATACAAGTTTGCGAGGTTTTTGATGTTTGGGGAATTGATTTCATGGGACCCTTCCCATCTTCTGGAGGGAATGAATACATCTTGGTGGCCATTGATTATGTTTCGAAATGGGTGGAAGCACAAGCCCTTAGGACTAACGACGCTAGGGTAGTCATTCATTTCTTAAAAAAATTGTTCGCTAGGTTTGGAATTCCGAAGGCTCTTATTAGTGACAGGGGAACTCATTTTTGCAATTCGCAAATGGAGAAAGTTATGAAAAGATATGGAGTCTCTCACCGATTCTCCACCGCTTACCATCCTCAGACCAACGGTCAAGTCGAAAATACTAACAGAGCCATAAAAAGAATATTAGAGAAAACGGTTAATCAAAACAGAAAAGATTGGTCTTTTAAGCTCGATGAGGCTTTGTGGGCATTTCGAACCGCCTATAAGACACCAATCGGGACAACCCCGTTCTGTATGGTATATGGCAAGGCATGCCACCTTCCAGTAGAACTGGAACACAAAGCATATTGGGCACTTAAGGCTTGTAATTTGGATTATACAGTTGCTGGAACAAATAGATTCTTACAGCTCCAAGAGCTCGATGAATTGAGATTAGAGGCTTATGAATCTTCTATTACATACAAAGAAAGGGCAAAAAGATGGCATGACCAACGGATTAAGAGACCCAAGGAGTTTTCAGAAGGAGACAAGGTCCTATTATATAATTCTTGGTTAAGACTATTTCCTGGAAAACTTAAATCTAGATGGTATGGACCTTTTACCGTAAGGAGCTCCTCTAAAACCGGAGCCGTTGTGTTGATTGACGACGAAGATAGAGAATTCACTGTGAATATACAACGAGTCAAGCATTATCAAGAGAATGGTAATGAAATGATCAATGAGGAAGATATAACTTTTGATGAAGAAGTCACTTAATGTACGTGACTTTGAGTCTAGCTACAAGACTCGTTAATAAAGAAAAGCGCTTCTTGGGAGGCAACCCAAGCTTTATTTTATTTATTTGCTTTGTGTGTTTATTTGTTTGTTTGTTTGTTTTTATTTGTTTCCGTATGTGTGTTTAATTTTTATTCTTATTGATTCATGTTCAAAACTAAATTGTGAAAATGCTTTATTTTGTTTTTAACTTCGTCTTAACTACATATAAAGGTATTTTGCAAAAGGTAAGTGTAAGGGAAATCTAAATCGGTTTATTAGAACACAAATGAACATGAATCGTAATAATAATAAATTAACATACATATTCGTATTCGTTTGAGTCAAATGCTTGTATCGAGTCATAATGATGTTTTGCAGGAATTCCAGGAAGTAAGGTAAAGGTTTTTCCAGAAATTTTCCGGAAACTTAAAATGAGAATTTTTGTCAGGTCATTTCTGACGGCGTCAGGGTTTATAACCTGACGGCGTCAGATTTAATTTTCAGAAATTTTTGAAAGTTTTGTTTTCATAAAAAGTTTTTATTAAAATCTCCAACTTATAATCTCCAGGAATCTGCAAAATTATCATTCCACAAGCATTATATCTTTATATATAGATTTATCCCGCCGATGTTATGCAGGTTCTCGTGTTTGTTTTCTCAGGTTTAACAGGTTATTTTGGACAAGGAAATGTTTTTGAATCAAGCTTATGGCGATGCATTAGTCATGGAGCTTCAACATTACTTTGGAAGAAGATCTAACCGTGTTACTTCATTATCCACCGAGCGAATCAGGGGAGTATTTGATTTCATTCTTTTACTTTATGCTTTTACATCTTGTTATTTGAACATTGGGGACAATGTTCATCTTAAGTGTAAGGGGGGGTAAAAGTACGATTTTAGAGAATACAATTACGCTTGATTTTTGTTTGTTTAATAGTAGATGTGTAATAAAACTGAGAGAAATACCTGTTAAGGTAATTTTAGTGCCAAATTTAAAATTTTTTACAACATATAGGAGTGAAACTTTGATCTTAATGAGCGTCTCACGGATAGGAGTAATTCCAAGGCCCTAGAATTGGTAGGAAAAGCATTTATGCTATGATGTGTGTACCGGTAGCACTTAGATTCTAGAACTTGCGTTAGGACCATTCCGAGGCCACAAGTGAGACTACATTCGTGTAGTTAGATTTACTACATGATAAGAGGCATTAGGATTAACCCATTGTTTTACACCTGTGTTTTTGTTATAATTACTTTGGCTACATTGGTCAAGTAATTCTCCCACACCCTTTGCGTTGTACTCATTTTTAGTACACGATACCCCTAGTACACCCCTCAGAGCCTATCTTTTCGTTTCGACCTTTAAGCATTTTACTTAAAGGAAGAATTTGTTACACCCCACTAAAATGTACACCCAAATCGCCTTAGCCTACCTTGTATGCACTCATTTTTAGTGCATTATTGTGACAACATTTGTTTAAACCCAAGTTAATTATTTAGTTGATTACATGGTTGCTAAGTCGAGTCATATCCTTGTACATATTGTTTTGGGACGATTGGGACTCATGGGTAAAGTACTAGTGTAATGGAGTAATGGGGAAGAACATCATTCATTACCCCCATATGTGCTAAATATTTTAAAAGTACTCCAAGTGTTTTAATTATCTTAATTCGAGTCATTAGAATAGTTATTTGTAAAGTTATGTAAAAATTCAAGTGTAAGGGGATGCAACGCCCCTATGATGTATTATTTTGGATGGTAGGGCAAAAAAAAAAAAAAAAAAAAAAAAAATCGAAAAAATCAAGAAAAATACAAAAAAATGAGAAAAAGAAAAATAGAAAAAAAACATACGGACTACCATCCCGTTTTATTTTATGTTATTTTATGTTTTTGTTATTTTCTTTCATTAGCTTAAGATTGAGTCGAGTCTTGGCTTAGCAACATTGTATAGTACATGTAATCGATCAAGATCTTTAACTCGCCACCAGTAAAACATCCTTTATCCAACAAAACCGTGTTTTCCTTTTCCCTACACCTAACGTTATAACCCATTTAAAAGCCCTCTTTGATAGTTTATCTTAGGTGCTTACGCCTAGTGGAGGAGGTTTTCGATCCTTTCCCAAGCCTATGGTAATCTATTTGCTATGACAGGTAGTGAGAGATATTATCCGTTTTCATTTATGAGATTTATTTTGATGACACTTGAGAGATGTGAGTATCTAAACACTACTTGTGAGGTGCTAGTTTATAATCTCCGGGCTTATTATGATTAAAGTGGAACGAATATTTTTTGTAATTACTTTTATGTTAGCGTTAAATGACCCCTAACTTGTATTTTGATTAGAATAAAAGCACATTTGCTTGAGGACAAGCAAATCTCAAGTGTAAGGGTATTTGATGAAGCGAAAAGTGTACCGCTTTTAAGGGGTCATTTAAGCCCTAAATCGTATTTATTTGATCAAATATTGCCCTAAATCGTTCCTTTTGTTATTTTAGGTACTTTTGAGGAGAAATCTGGAAAAGGAGGCATTTTGGACGTTTTTGGAGCATAAAAGTGAAGAAAACGGCAAAGTCTCAAAAATCGGCTGAAAGTTACCTTTGACGGCGTCAGATTTTACTCTGGACGGCGTCATGGCTTGGCAAGAAAAGGTGGATGTGAAATTTACTCATGATAAGCCAGTGAAAATTGCATGTGAATTCTGACGGCGTCACGCTTTAACCTGATCAAGGGCGTCACGGCTTAATTTAGAGAGGGACGGCGTCACGTTCAAGGTCTGACGGCGTCAAGCCTTGATAAGCCAGAACGGATTTTGGAGAGCTAAAGAGGGACGGCGTCAAGAAGGTCACCCGAGAACCCTAAAAGCGGCGAGGTGACGGCGTCACACTCCATAACGTGACGCCGTCAGATGTAAAAATCTATATATAGTTTTGCAATTCTTTGTCATTAGGGTGGAACTTAGTGTGGAATTTTTGGGAGAAAACCCTAAGACGATTTTAGCATCTTTTTCAAGGCTTTTTGCCTTGAGATCTTCCATGTTACATTGAAAGATAAGTTATCAATTAATCATTCAATATGTCTATGTGTTGTTTGATTTTATCTTGTTCTTGTCTTTTGTTTAACATGTTAGGCTAGATTTATCTTGTGTTTGCTTAGATCTAATGAAACCTAGCTATTGATTATTGGTTATTAGTGTGTTATTAGTTGTATTGGATGATTGTTTATCTATGTTAGGCTTAAGAAAACTGGCTAACTTCCTATTCGGTAACTTGCTTGAACGTCTTAAGAAACATGAACCAAATGCGTACTAAAGGTTTTTATGGTTGTATTTAATGCACAAGCGAATTCTAGTGATCCCATGTTAGAAGCTTCCTAGCCGGCTCGACATAGGAGTGAAGTAGGAGCTTGTAGAGTTGGGGAAGTACGTACGCCACCCCACGATTGGTATTAAGGAATACACCCGTCATCCACGCGACTAATACACACTAATCAACCGGTAAAAGATAGTTAGGGAGTAAGGAAATCTAAGTAAACACATTTCTCTACACATAAGTTTTCACCAAACTTTTTATTTTCAGTTATTTATTTTATTTGCATTCGTAGTAATTTGGGTTAGTTGACTAGCAACTAATTCCGCCCACTCTTTCAAACCCGAGATTTTACTTGCTTTCATAAAAATATAAAAACATAAAAAAGAATCTTCCTCAACCCTTAGACCTATTAGAGTAGTCTTTCATACCTAACGAACACTATTCCCTGTGGAGAACGATCAATCCCCCGTACTTACCACTACACTATACTACATCGGTCAGGTACACTGCCTGGTGGGGTTGTAAGCCTCTTGAGATCCCTCGAGAGGTAAAACCTGTTGTAAGGTTGCAAAACCACGCATCTCGTCAACGGTTTTAGGGATCTTATCCGAGAATTTCTTGGCTAACTCCGGGCAGTGGTGACCATTCAGAAATGATCCGATTTGCATGATTTCCGGGGCGTCCGGGAAGTGGTTGGCCTCGCATATCCATCTTTCCTTAAAATCCGGAAGGCTTTCGTTCGCCTTTCGGTGAATCTTGTTGATCTCTGTTAGGTCCTTGGTGCTTATTCTTAACATACTAAACCTGTTCAAAAACCTTTTCTGGAGCTCGTCCCAACTATCAATGCTTCCTGTAGGGAGCTTATCAAACCATCCTCTGGCTTTCCCGTCCAAGGTTTGTTGGAACATTCGACACCACACGGGCATGGGCCATTCTTCATGGTTTCCTGCTCCGGTGAAACGATTGATGTGGTCATCCGGATCAGTGGTCCCTTGGTATAGTTTCAAGTTCGTGGGGATCTTGTGTTTGGGAGATGAGAACTCTATGATTCTTTTTGTGAACGGGCACTTGATCATTTCCTTGAATGGTTTGCTTAGATCGTCATCCGCCTTTTTTCCTTTCCCGTAGCTCGAATCATCATTCGCCTTTTTTCCTTTTCCGAAGGGCGACCCTCCGACATCTTCTTCCTCCGAATTTTCATACTCATCGTCAAGCCTCAGCATTCCGGGGCTTACCAAGTTGTGATTGCCTGGCTGTTTGAATAGTTCTCTCAAGGCCGAAAGATGGCTCTCGATCAAGGCTTGGGCATCCGGAGGATCTTGGTTTCCTCCGGATCCTCCGGGTCCTTCTGCGTTCCGAACAGGGGTGAAGAGGGGTGTAGTACTCGTCGTCTCGAACGTTCCAAACGTTGGTGTAGGACCTGTCATCCCGAACCTCAGGTAGATCGAGCGGAAGGTCCCACGGATGGCGCCAATTTGTTGAAGCAATTTCTTGCAATCACTTCGGACAAATAGAGAGAGCCTTCCGGTTGAACCCAGCTAGGGTTCTTCCGGTAGGCTTGGGTGCTGATCCCCTCGGCTGTCTGGGGTCTTCCGGGTATCTGCACACAACAGCACACGTTAGGCTCGCCCCGGGTGTTATCCCAGGACCCACCTCCGGTGTGAGAGTAAGTATCTCATATTTCGAAAGGGCTATCAAATGTAGTGAGGAATTAATGCAGGTAAAAGTGTTGGTTGAGAGCAGTAAATGAGTCGAGTATTTATAGTACTCGACCTCGATACCTGGAATGGCGGCGCCGGATTTTCAGGAGACATGTCCCCGACATAATCCCGTAAATCCTGGGGCGGCGGCGGCGGTGTCTGCAGCTGCCATCTGTCAAAAGGTAAACGCCACCTGTCCTATTGCTCACAGTGATATTGGCCGGATGAGTCTTGTGCCTTCCGGTATGCCCGGACGGCTCGATGTCGTCCGGACGGCCGGTCGAGACAGGCCGTTCGGACACATACGTCTAAGCTCTATTAAGTTGGACAAATAATCTTACCACATCATTATGTGAAATTTCTTTTATAATTTTTTTTTTTCTTCATGGATATAGCATTTCTTATTGCTAATATACAACTGATTAAACTTGACCGGACAGACACATGCACTAATATTCTATGTAATTGGGCCGAGGAATTCGGTAGCCGAATGAAAAACAAAAGAATTTGTTAATTTATACGGAAATTTATGTAATATTTTAAAGTTCGGCTCAAAAGTCAATAACTTCTAATCATATTTTTCTTACAATAATAATATTATTATTATTATTATTATAATACTAAATTTGTGACTTTGTGCAACTAATCATGTACATATGCTTAACAATTCATAAGTTATATTCGGATCTTTTTTCTCATCATGAACCTGCACTATCAACATTAATTCATACTTAAGCACTCCATAAAACACCATTTCTGTTTCTTATGTTTTACTTCTGAGAAATAACAACAACAATGACACAAAAGGGGTTGCTTCAAACAGATAAATTATACCAGGTTTAGTTTATTTAACTTGCTCACACAACTTTTGTTTTAGATTTATAATCCTTAGTTAGTTGAGCAACTTTTTCATTGTGTTTTACTTGCATACAAGTACATCATGGATACTAGCTAGTGTAATTTATTATATGCAGTACATATTGGAGACTAATGTGTTCCCTCGTGAGCCCGAACCATTGAAGCAGCTTCGAGCTCTCCCCGCTACACATCCATGGTGAACATCATGCTTTATGAACCAACATATTTGTTTTTGTACATAGCCCGTTAAATATTTAGTTTTAAAGTACAACACTATTGTGATGCACTTTGTAGGGCTGTGATGAGTACAGCACCCGATGCTGGCCAAATGATCCAGATTTTGTTAAAGATCACCGGAGCAAAGAAAACCTTAGAGGTTGGAGTTTTTACGGGTTACTCATTGCTTTTAACTGCGTTGACAATTCCTGATGATGGCAAGGTTTGTGATTATGGTCATGGTACAATATGCCTTCTAAAAAGTTTGTTACATATCTAATTAGCATACTAAACTTATTGTTACAGATTGTAGCAATAGATATGGATCGGGAAGCATATGAGGTTGGTCGTCCAGTTATACAAAAGGCCGGGGTAGAGCATAAGATTGACTTTATCGAATCTCAGGCTCTACCGGCTCTTGATAAGTTGCTAGAAAATGTAAGTTTTCGTAAATTGGTTGTTGTCATTTGGTTCAATCTATTTTTTTTCTCCTTAAGTAATTGAAACTACATACCTAATCAACTATGCTTTTGTTGATTAGCCTAATAACGAAGGAAGTTTCGACTATGCTTTTGTTGATTCGGATAAAATAAACTACCTCAACTATCACGAGAGATTAATGAAACTAGTGAAGGTGAATGGGATTGTAGTATACGACAACACACTTTGGTTTGGATCAGTCGCGCAACCTGAGGAAATGGTTCTAAATGAATTCAAAGAGGGGAGAGTGAGGACTATAGAGTTTAACAAATCACTCGTAGCAGACCCTCGTGTTGACATCTCTATGGTTCCATTAGGCGATGGCATCACCATTTGCAGACGTCTCTACTAGAACTCGAGGCACTGCTTCAATGTTTTCCATTATGCATAAAGCACGGCTATTCTAAGTCTTGAACATTTGTTTTCTACGATATTTCAAATGGTGGAATGTGTTCTAATTGCTTGTTGTGGTTGCTAATGAAATAAAAAGGTTCTATTTGTTGAGCATGATTATAATTTTGACTCTTTTGTGAATGAAAGAAACTATTTTTCCATATTTTTTAGTAAACATAGACTATTTACATATGCACAGTTTAAAGATATATCATTACTAATCTTATGTTTCCAATGTTTGTTTTCCAAAAAAAATCTTATTGTTCCAACACCTGCATAGTGTAAAAAGTATTTATAGCAAGGTGTTTGGGTAGATCCATGTTAGATTTTTGGTAATGACCAAACCAACCGAGGCCAAGCCGCATAAAATGTCTCCCAGACTAAATGAGCATGATTAAGATACACTGAGTTGGATATCAAAGCTGATTATACCAGATGAAAAACCAAGTTTGCTAACAATCAACATTTCAAATGATAACTGACTTTTTTACTTCTTACGAAACTAGTCGAAAATTAAAATAGACAAAGTATGAGTCTGACTAAAGTTGATGATGAAACGAATGTACAGATATACAAATGACTGATACTGATGCTAGTTTGTAACCTCCTCATCAGATGACTTGTAGCGTTTAATCAGAGAGACCACCGATATCAGTTATCAAAGAATCTTCTGCTCCTTCTCGCCAGATTCCCCATTTCCACTTCAATCCAGGCCAGCGAGTCAGACATCTTGAAATGAAAGTTCTGGAGACCGCACCATCAACATCACCATGGATGAGCAACGAGATCTCTGACACACCCATAAATTTGCCCAACACACGGGAAACAACTGAGAAAGTCAATTCCGGTTCAACTAGCTGTTGGAAAATTTAGTACACTTGAGGGATGAGTTCACACCTGATAATAGGTTTGGAGGTACGGAGTGTACACCCATTAGGTCCCTGAACACCCTGACTCAATTAAGTGGTTTGTAGTTCAGCTGATAATGTAAATGATAATGTTGCTGATGCAGTTCATTCCTGTTGCTAGCATTATCATTCCTGCTACTAGCTTTGATAATACTTCTGCTAGTATTATCATGATGCTGCTGATCATTTCTGCTGCTAGTGTATCAATTCTGCTGCTAGCTTTATTGCTGCTGATGCAAAACAATTCTGCTGCTAGCATAGGTGATACTGCTGCTAGTACTCAGATACTGCTGCTGAACTGTTAGCAATAGATTCTGCTGCTAGCACAATTTATTGTGCTGCTAGGCATGCGATTCTGCTGCTGGTTATAACCACTAACTCCTACTATTATGGAAACTATTATGGTATACTTAATGGGCCGTTAATTATACATAATTTCATGGGCTAGGGTTTGAGTAAACTCTATTATAAATAGAGGTCGTATCATAACTGCATGGATATACAGAACACAAACCCTAAACACTTGAATACGATTTGGTTCTTGATTTGTGCCTAAAACAAGAACATCACTTGGTCTTATCCCATAGAGATATTTGTGCAACCCAGGCATAGGGTCGAATAGTTTCTATTGGAAAGTGATTACACGATTTCAAGTGAATATCCGGTACCTTGATTGATTATCTTAACCGTGTTCTGGGAACACCACTACACAAATAAACCAACACTTGCAACAAATATGCACTAAATGTTTCCAATCGAGCGTCACACCCCAAGTTTCCCAACCTAAGGAGTTGTTATAGGCCTCGAACCAGGACCACACATTTGATTTAATACATGATAAAGGTTAAAATTGGAATTCCAACGGTTCCACTTGGCCAATTTCGTGACTCCATGGTCAAATTTTCTACTGCAACGGTAAGCTGGAACTTATCAAGTAATGATCCAAGGTCTCAAACTCCGTGACATTGAAATTGGAGCTTCAACATGAAGTCCTGGGGAGTTTTTACATTCGAGTCTTAGTGTACTGAGGTAAGGTGTAGTTAGAGCCAAAGTAAATACACGACTAGGTATGGTCCAGTGACGGTTTTCAGGCTGAGAAGGAGGAGTTTCTCATTTGATCGATCACCTTACTAAGTTACTAAGTAAGTTATCTAAAGTTTTCTAAGATTGTAATTGTGAAACACATTTATGCAGTTTCTCATTTGATCGATTACCTTACTAGACAAGTATGATATAATATAAGGAGGGATGATTTGGCACACTACCGGAACGAAAGTCTAAAAGATACAAACAAGAATATCTGTCTGACCCGTAGAAGACGTGCATACAGAATACAAGAATCTAATTTACGCCTTGAAAAAAGGTTTAGCAGCGCTACTGATCATGTTAGTAATATAGGTCTCTCGTGTTATCGACTGTGTGATCCTATCTTAACCATCTTAAAGCTGAGACTTGGCATAGCTATGTGCTGCCATGTGTCACAGTTAGTTAAGAAGTTAGAAATTCTGTATAGTTAGAAGTTAGGTTGATATTTCAGTTGGTTGCTCCATAAGTCTTGACTCGTTCGACCCGTATGACCCGCAACCCGCTTTGACCCGTTACCCGAACTGCCTGTTTTGCCATCTCCAACATAATTACATAATAACGCCAATCAACCACCAATTTTACCAATGTTTTATAAGTTATTCCATCATCATTATCATTATTACTGTTAACTCCAGATAATCATTATACATAGCTAGGGTGAAAATTCACAATCAACGTTAGATAAATGACAATAACTTCGTCATTTCAATCAATTTTATAGCATCGCTATATACAAAATAACAACATGACTATTGTATGTTTGTTACTTACGTTAATATTAGAGAAAGTAAAGCATCAATTGTGGATATAGGCTGCAAGTTCATCATACCATATTTACTTGAGCACAGTCTGTAACTTCCTTTGCACTAGTTGCAAAAGACATAGTATTCCGTGATTGATCCACATGGCTTAAAGCAGGACTCATGGTGCATATTATTGCAGTCCGTAATCTCTATAAGGTATGTGGCCGCTCATCCTCCCACCACTGCGTATAACAACAAAACTCTAATTCATCAAATAACATTTTTAAGAGCACAAAATGTTAATATTGATTGTAAAGTCACAACAAGTGTGCCTTTACAACCGTGCCTTTATGCCAGTCTCATTACAGAGTTCAAGAGCCGAAAATTTCATCACAAATTTACCTTGTAAAGTCACAACAAGTACATTACAGCTCAAAATAGCTGACAAAATATATATGTGGGTGTTAATTTTTACCCACAGCTTGATTCAAGCTATGTTTGATCACAACAACAGGGTTAAAATACTTACATAATATGATCCTTTTGCATAAAACCTCAATAACTAATAAATTTAGCACTCAATAGTTATAAATAGTGCGAGGCGTGGCGTGACGGTATGATCAAGCCTCACGCCTTAGCGGCGAAGGCGAAGCTTTTTTGTTTTTAAGGCGTGACATAAGATGGCATAAAATATGAAAATATTTATATATTTATATCATATTTCATATATATCGTGTTTATAAAAAGCATTGTACATAATGAATAAGGTTAAAAAACTATCGTTACATGTAATATTCTTCATTTAAAAAACAAATTTTATCGGAGTTGAATAAAAAAAACACGTCATGCCTCATGCCTTAGCGCGCCTTATTACGCCTTTTCCCGCCTCATCTCACGCTACGCCTAGAGTCAATGCTTAAGTCTATTTCGTAACATGGAGGTCACGCCTCACGCTTTAACGGCGTCTTGGCGCTGCCATGGCGAGCCTTTTAGAACCATGTTAGCACTAGTATAGCTAAAAGTACTAATAATGTAAATAGCAAATAAAGATCCACTACAATGTGAATACGAGGATAATGTACAAGGCCGGCTTTGAGGGTGTGCAAGGTGAGCGACCGCTTAGGGCCCCAAATTTTTTAAGGGCCCCAAAATTTTTCCCGTTAATAATTATATGAATGTGTGCTAATAGTTTTCACGAAGAAATAAGTATTTAGATTAGAAAATATCTTAAATGAGTAAGATGTTAGAACGTTTAAATAATTAATTGCATTACATGTTTTAAATTGTGACAGTTTATATATAAAATTCCTTATCGAAAGATCTCATTATTTAATTTCATCAAGGGCACTAAAAAGTTGCTTAAATTCATGTGACGACCCTGATAATGTATAAATAGATAAAGATGCTTAGCACACATTGATATTTATTTTCCAAATTCTCATGAAGTACTCCATCTAGTCAACCTTAGAAAGACCGATTTCAATCGTCAAGTTTGCGAAATTCTATCAAAAACCCAATTAAACCTAGATTATAAAGAAAGATCAACACCACCCTCCTTTTATTATGTACGAATAAAAGATTGACTAGCCCAAAACCCTATAACAACTCTAAAGGCTATACGCAGTGGGTCTGAATCGATCGATCGTGTGGATCGATCGATCGATATAGGTGATCGATATTGCCACTGTGAACCAATATCTTCACATCGATCGCCGGTGGATGAAAATGAAGATCGATCGATATTCAACACATCAAACACAAATATTCCCACTTTTAAATAAAATAAAAGAAGATGATGCAATATGGGTTGTCACTGTGATGAGAGAGATGAATATAGGTTGAGGAGAGAGAAAGCTGAGGTGGCAGCCGGAAAGATGATGCAATATAGGTTGCGACTGTGAGTAGCCTAACAACTCTAAAGCCCATAACCATCCAGATCCCCTAAACCCTCGCATTTCACAATGCCATAATAAACACTAAATATAATTTACCTCTTTGCACAATGATGTCACCCATGGCCGGTCCTGACGATTTTCATGCCCGGAGCTAGCTCACTAAAATATGCCCCCTTGTAAACAAAAAATAATCGATCTTTTAGGGGTTTGGAACCTAGTCAAGTAGGCGGCTCATTCCCATGCCGTTTCATAGCTTACGTGCATAAAATTCTTTAGAAAAGTGTCTACCTTTTTTATCATTTGGATAAGAGTAGGCCCTTTACTTACAACTAAATCTGTCATGTTTGAACGTAAACCATCCCAACTCTCACGTCAAAGATATCGTAATTAACTTTATCTAGACTTTCATTAACATTTTGAACACGTTCTTCACGATCATCATTAACATCAAAATCCTCACTGTCATTAACATTGTCATGTTCACTTTGATTAATAGTAGCATCATTACTTTTTTGATTTTCGTTATTTTTAAGATTTTCATTATTTTCAATACTTTCTTCAACATTGTCATTATACTTTTTTTTCTCTAACAACAAACGGTTCCATAGATCCAAATTGAGCTTGATTAAATTTTTGTTCTTGTTTCTTTCTTTTCCTAATTTGGGCCTCCGACGGCTGTGAACGACGCAACGTAATAGTTTCTAGTGTACGTAAATTATCTAATATAATAGTAAGATAGAAAAAATAAAAAAATACTACTATACAAGTAAGGATTATGGAAAAGTATAACCTGATTAATTCATAGATTGATGATTTATTGATCGGTTTAGTGCCTTGCTTGTTCCCTATCAACTGCCTATTATCTTGATCGTAGGTCGTTACTACAATAAATATACGTTGCTCTCTTTTTTTTATTTCTTTGAAAATATCATCCTTAAAGAAAGTGCTACGTCAATAACTATGAGAAAAACATGGCATCCTTTCTTTCTAATAACATGGGCTTGAAAATATCAATATGTCACATGGGCTTAGATCCCCCTCCCTATGTGCTGCCTGGATTGCCGACCTTGAATACCTTATAAATACTTTTACACCGTATCTGTTTTCAGCGTATGTTTCATCCTCTCAACTGCGATTCCTGCGATTGCAACTTTTACACCGTATCAACTGCGATTCCTGCCATTGCAACTTTTACACCGTCCTCACATCGCCAATGATCCATCTAATGAATCGCATGCATGCTTCTTTTTTCAACGCCTTATAAATACTTGATGTTTTGCATTGTATAACTCAGTTTTACAAAACTAAAGATATCGATCAGCAAGTAAGTAGAGTTCTAGCATAATCGATTAAGGTACGTTTTTTAATCCCTAAGTTGGCTTGGGTTTCTAGTGATTAGTCTGATCTTCGATTTTAGTACGTAAGTTATCTTTCTCGTTCTTGAAACAACGATTAACACAAGAACACCGACATCATTGAATTCGACAATATTCCTAGGCCTATGGATAGATATCAGCAGGCCTTGTAATTTTCCTAGAAAACAATGAGATCATCATCAAGGAAAACGATAGAGAAGCTAGAATACTTATCAGTAGTATCAAAGGTATGCACAGAACTCGAATCACATCTCGGTTTCACAGACAAAGTATTGGCAGAATATCTTACCAGTTTAGGTCATGAATCTTTAACTGTAGATGAATTTCATGCAAAGTTGAATGCTCATCTCCCTCTTTATTTTGTTCGTATACTTTTCTCTATTATTCATGCTAGTACGAAACCGAATACTAGAGATGATCATGTTAAGGCTAATTTAGACAAGAACATTACGTTGGAAAAGTCTGAAAATAGCGAAAAAAAGGCCTTTCAAAAAGCAGATGAGTTCGCCTGAGAGATGGGATGTGAATCAGTTGATTGCCTCGGGTGTTTTGAGTGTTAAGGATTATCCCATGTTTGATGACAGAACGAACGACGGGATGGTTTATAAGGAAGAAGATGGAGACGATGAGGAGCTTGAGGTTGAGTTAAACGAAGACGAACCTGCCTTTTTGAAAGGATTGAGTCATTACTCGATGGACATGTCACCGGTGAAGATAGTTAAGAATCCGGAAGGCTCTTTGAGCCGTGCAGCGGCTTTGCAGTCTGCGTTGATAAAGGAACGACGTGAAGTGAGGTACCAGCAGCAAAGAACAATGCTTGATTCCATCCCGAAAGATCTGAATCGTCTGTGGGAAGACCCCATGCCTGAAAACGGTGAGAGGCATTTAGCGCAAGAGCTGAGGGGAGTAGGGTTGTCTGCTTATGATCATAAGCCCGAATGGGAAAGGGATTCGTATAGTAAAGCATTTACTTTTGGGCCAAGGTCGAAGCTGTCGTTACAAGAACAGAGGCACAGCTTGCCGATATACAAGTTGAAGAAGGAATTGGTTCAGGCTGTGAACGATAACCAGGTGTTGGTTGTGATTGGTGAGACTGGTTCTGGTAAAACGACTCAGGTGACTCAGTATCTAGCAGAAGCCGGTTACACCTCACGGGGTAAGATCGGATGCACCCAACCGCGTCGTGTGGCTGCTATGTCGGTAGCCAAGAGGGTTGCTGAGGAGTTTGGTTGTCGAGTAGGTGAGGAAGTTGGATACTCGATTCGTTTTGAGGATCGCACGTGTCAAGAGACTGTAATCAAGTACATGACTGATGGTATGCTTCTAAGGGAGATTTTGGATGACAAGAATTTATCTCAGTATTCTGTTATCATGCTTGATGAAGCCCACGAGAGAACAATGCATACTGATGTTCTATTCGGGTTATTGAAAGGTTTGTTGAAAAGAAGACCGGACATTCGTTTGATTGTCACTTCCGCTACATTAGACGCCGAGAAATTTTCAGAGTATTTCTTTAGTTGTAATATTTTCACGATTCCTGGAAGGACGTTTCCTGTTGAGATAGTCTACACTGAACAGCCTGAAAGTGATTATGTCGAGGCAGCATTAAATAGAGTTATGCAGATTCACATAACAGAACCAGAGGGTGACATACTCGTGTTTTTGACTGGTCAGGAGGAAATTGAGCATGCTTGTCAGTGTTTGTTCGAGAGGATGAAAAGATTAGGCAAAAACGTGCCTGAATTGATTATACTACCCGTTTATAGTGCACTTCCGAGTGAAATGCAGTCTAGGATTTTTGAACCGGCTCCATCAGGGAAGAGGAAGGTTGTTGTTGCCACTAATATTGCTGAAGCTTCTTTGACAATTGACGGGATTTTCTATGTCATTGACCCTGGTTTTGCAAAGCAGAATGTATATAACCCGAAGCAAGGTATTGATTCGCTTGTTATAACACCTATATCTCAGGCATCAGCCAAGCAACGGGCGGGTCGTGCAGGTCGTACAGGTCCTGGAAAGTGTTACAGACTGTACACTAAAAGAGCTTTTAATAACGAAATGTCGCCTGCCTCGATTCCTGAGATTCAGAGGATAAATCTGATGTCGATAACGTTGAATTTGAAAGCAATGGGGATAAACGATCTTTTGGCTTTTAATTTCATGGACCCACCGTCCCCTCAAGCCCTTATATCAGCCCTTGAACAGCTTTACACTCTTGGAGCACTAGATGAAGAAGGGTTGTTAACGAAATTAGGTAGAACGATGGCGAAATTTCCACTTGAACCTCCTTTGTCTAAGATGCTGTTAGCAAGCGTTGATTTGGGTTGTAGTGATGAGATACTGACCATTATTGCTATGATTACGACTGGGAATGTCTTTTATAGACCTCGGGAGAAACAAGCGCAAGCAGATCAGAAGAAAGCCAAGTTTTTTCTACCGGAAGGAGATCATTTAACTTTGCTTGCTGTTTATGAGGCTTGGAAGGCTAAGGACTTTTCGGAGCCATGGTGTTCTGAGAATTTTCTGCAGTCGAAATCGCTTAGGAGGGCTCAAGATGTCAGGAAGCAGCTTCTATCCATCATGGACAAGTATAAATTGGATGTTGTGAGTGCTGGGAAGAACTTTACAAAGATACAAAAGGCGATAACTGCAGGGTTTTTCTTTCATGCTGCCCGTAAAGACGCAAAAGAAGGATACAGAACAATAGTCGAGAACCAATCCGTTTACATACACCCCGGTAGCGCGCTTTTCAAAATAAACCCTGATTGGGTCATCTACCACGAGCTGCTTATGACAACAAAAGAATACATGCCTGCGGTTACTGTTGTAGATCCAAAATGGCTAGTCGAATTAGCACCAAGGTTCTTTAAGGTGTCAGATCCTACTAAAATGAGCAAGCGTAAAAGACAAGAAAGGATTGAGCCTCTTTATGATCGCTACAATGAACCCAATTCGTGGAGGCTCAGCAAACGACGGGCTTGATCAGTCTCTTGTAATAAAATATATTTTCTTTTGCTTGTAACACTGATTAGTTTTTTGGTTTCTTTCTGTACCACCATGGTGATATAATTTGCTATAATGTTTGATTAATTTTTAAAATAATGGCTATTAAAGTCCCTTCTCTTTGTTTTTATTGTTATTATGACATAAATCATCAGTTGCAATCATAATAATTACCACTAGCAAGGCCTGGTGAATTAAGAATAAGTTACAACTATGATATAATCATGCATTCGGACCTTCCAGAAAGGAGATTATGAGCTACCAAAGATTAAAGAACACACCATGGTACGTGTCTAACAGTGTTCGTGGAACCTTACCTAGGACGGCGCCACCCGAGCTAGCTATCTCTTGTATCCTTTAGTCATTTAACGCTGTTAGCATCCAGCAAACAGATCCACTTAAAATGAGCAAGTGTAAAAGACAAGAAAGGATTGAGCCTCTTTATGATCGCTACAATGAACCCAATGCGTGGAGGCTGAGCAAACGACGGGCTTGATCAGTCGATCAATGATCAGGTTGTATTGAAGCATTGGCCGTAAACCAAGAAATTTCAAGGGTGACACGAGTAGACCAGGGTCGGTACTATGAAAGTCCTTCTTCCAAGATTTTTTGAAAAGAAAGATTGTATATGTGGCTAAAATGTTTGTGACCTTCCATTTTAGATAGTATTTGGCATGTTACTATCACATTTACATTTCACAGATTAACCGTAAGACTAATAATTAATCCACAATGATCCATTTGTCAAAGATTTTGCATAACCCACCTCAGTTCGACCTCCTCGCCTTGTGTTAATTTTTAAGTCCAAAGTCAAATAAAATAAAAGATTTATAACAACTCGACTAAAATCCGAAATGAAACCCTTGTCCATTTAAAATGTTACTGTACAAGTATTTCATTAGCACGATATAACCCGCGCAAGGCTAGCTAGCATCATCATTTGGTTCACGATTCTCTCGACCATTGAAGATTCCTCCGATACCTCATGATCAACACACTTGAAGATTCTCTCGACCATTGAAGATTGACTAGCCCAAAACCCTGTAACAACTCTAAAGCCCATAACCATCCAGATCCCCTAAACCCTTGCATTTCACAATGCCATAATAAACACTAAATATAATTTACCTCTTTGCACAATGATGTCACCCATGGCCGGTCCTGACGATTTTCATGCCCGGGGCTAGCTCACTAAAATATGCCCCCTTGTAAACAAAAAATAATCGATCTTTTAGGGGTTTGGAACCTAGTCAAGTAGGCGGCTCATTCCCATGCCGTTTCATAGCTTACGTGCATAAAATTCTTTAGAAAAGTGTCTACCTTTTTTATCAAAAATCTTTGTATTAATTAACCGACCTATGCAATGCTATATATATCCCCTTCCGTCCCTTTTTCCCATAATCAACACAAACACAAAAAAAACTAAACCTAAATACAAGTCGAATCTAAAAAACAATGGGAAGTTTTTGCATGGGTTAAATTTCAAATGAGTTGGGAACAGTTTTAGTTAATAATTTTCAACATAATCGATTAAGGTACGTTTTTTAATCCCTAAGTTGGCTTAGGTTTCTAGCGATTAGTCTGATCTTCGATTTTAGTACGTACGTTATCTTTCTCGTTCTTGAAACAACGATTAACACAAGAACACAGACATCATTGAATTCGACAATATTCCTAGGCCTATAGATAGATATCAGCGGGCCTTTTAATAAGTACATACAAAGGTCGATGGCAGAAAGAAAGGTGTTAAATAAGTACTATCCACCAGATTTTGATCCAGCTAAAATACCAAAGCGGCGTAAGCCAAAGAATCAGCAAATGAAGGTTAGAAACATGGTTCCAATGGGCATACAGTGTAAAAAATGTGGAGATTATATCGGCAAGGGTACCAAGTTCAATATGCGGAAAGAAGATGTTATTGGAGAGACATATCTTGAGAAAATTCAAAAATACAGATTCTATCTCAAGTGCAAGACGTGTTCAACTGAGATTACCATGAAGACAGACCCTCAAAACTCTGATTATACCCTTGAGTCTGGAGCAGCGAGAATTTGTGAGCCTTGGCGTGCTAAAGATGAGGTGTGTGAGGAGAAGCAACGGAAACAAGACGCTGAGGAAAGGGTTGATGCCATGAAATCGTTGGAGAATAGGACGCTTGACTCGAAAAGAGACATGGACATCCTCTCTAATCTTGATGAAATCAAGTCCATGAAGTCAAGGCATGCACATGTTAGCAACAATGCAATGCTTGAAACTCAACAGCGATCAGTTCAAGTACGGCAAAAAGAAAAGCTTGGAGAGGAGGATGAAGCCATGATAAAATCTATATTTCATGGATCAAAAGAAAATATACGTAGAATCGATGATGACAAGCTTGATGACACTTCCGATACAGTTTTTTCAGGTCTTGATGGCAAGGGAACCTCACAGAATGGTTCTAAAAAGAGGAAGGTATCTGAGAGCCCTTTCAAGTCTTCAGTGATTAATAAAAAAGAAGATCAAAGTGGACGAACTGTTCTAAGCCCAAAGCACAAGTTTTCAGCTGTAAAGAAGTCATCTAAGCCGAAAACACAAGCAAGTGAAGAAGAAAACAAGAAGACCAGCGTTACAAGTAAGGTATCAAAATCACTACGCCAACAGTATGATGAAGAGTAATCTATTTTTTAACTTGTTCTCATTGTACCAGGTCATGCCTAGTTTTTCATCCGAATGTTATTTAGATTTTATTTTGAAACTTACGACTATTTAGACGTTCTTTGTTTTTATCAAATTAAATGTTAAAGCCATTGTTTAGAATGCTCTTGTGTAGTATTTCTCAGAGTCTCATGTTCAGTCTTGGATATCCGATACAGACTATTATATGGGTAGTTCGAGGATGTCATATGAAAGGAAGCCAGGCATTGTGACTTGTGAGGTTTAAGGGAAATAAATGTTTATTTTCAGACCTCTATGAAAGTTAATAGATGATAATATTCCAACAGACTTGACCCACTCTCGAGAGGTCGTTGCTATGCTAAAGAAGACAAATTGATCTTCGAAATCAAATTTCAACACTCATACAAATTATACCTAAATCTTATGGGTTCTAGAGATCTGATATATGCAAAACTACCTGAATTAACTGCGTATAATATTAGTCTTTTAGCGTTGATCCTTAAAGAACAATATTAACCCATAACCAAAGTTAATATACATCTTCAGGCTTAACAACCATATCTTTAAACTAAAGAATCTAACAACTCTTAAGCACGTGGCCGGAGATTGTCTCGTTAACAGCACAAGGTTGTGGCAAGAATATGTCAATCAGCGTAGCAATGAGCAACACTTTTACAATATACTACAGTCTCATAACTTAATGTGGTTACACTGCGTGTATTACCAAAACATTCTCAGTTAGTTATAGTAAATACAAGACTCAATCTCATTTGTCTAAAATGAAATACGTACAGTACACAGTAACACGCATACTAGATTTCCGTCTAAAATTTAATTACCTCTCATTCAGACATCATAGAGTGAAAGTAAACATTCTCGACTTATATCTAACAGACAAACGCTATCAATGTTCTATGAGTAATTCTATCATCCTTACTATTTTAAGACCAGTTAATCATCGATTGACGACGTTCACATCCAAAATATATCTGAAATAGCATTAAATCACTGTCAATGATCTTACAAGTTTACAGCATCGATATATACAAACTAACAACTGACCACAATCTTTATCGATGTTTCATAGTGATACATTTGACACCAATTTATCATGAACTCATATAACATTCATATCAAGAAAATCATAATTGTATAACATCAGAGTACAAACTTACAATAGTAAGAAACCAATGGCAAAACAACCGATCTACGTCGAAAAGACTGAAGCAAAAAATCAGCTGATATCGAAAGCGACTTCAGATGTGCACAAAATCTAAGCAACCACAACTTAACAAACACATCTTCAGTTATCAGCCTCATCCACAACACTGTGGTACGAGAAATCACGAAGCTCATTATCAATGCCAATACTTACTGATTCAACAGCTTTCAAATTTCGATGTCATATTAAAGAAAACTGTCTTGAAGGTCTATGCACTTCGAGGCATATGAAGTTGAACTTGTAACCATTGGTCTTGAATTGAGGTACCATTTCAACATAATAACTGTTATATATATATGACACACGGCCAAATAATTGTATATCTTGTATTATCACTTAATAACAAAAATATATGGTACCACAATACAGCATACAACAATATGATGTGATTTCTCTTTACATGATTATAAATTTTAAAAGACAACTAGAGACATCGACATTTTATTTTAGCTCGGTGGAAGTAAAATAATTTTTCTTAGGGTCCTTACTACTTGACGTGTCGTTGAGTGATGTAAGCAGATGCAGACAACGGTATATGATATAGGTGGTCGAAGTTAAGTAGAATGTGATGTCGAGCTCTTGTCCTGCTTGGATCCTTTATAAAGAAAACAAACGATGAGAAATATATTAAACACGAGTTTATAGCACATTTCAAGTTGTAGCAAGTGTTGTACCAATTTTCGTAGTAATGCTATCGATTGTGGTATTTTTGACAAGTGAGGGATTGATCGTTGTATGAGTTGTGGCCCGAGAGCCGTGAAGGCAATCATTAAACACACTTGATGGTGTAGATTGGCTAGCATCATTTAGCAACAAATGATTAGTAACTCCCATTCATTGTCCCACTGGAACCTTGCCCAGATGAAACATTTAGTTGTTGTTGGGTCAAGTCAAACCATTATAAATAGGCCCAGTCTTATGAGGGAATGACAAATTATTAAGCCCAACAATGGCTGTTTTTGGCCCAGCTGAGCTGGTATTTGGTAGACCCGAAGGGCCGATGTAATGCAGCCCACCATAGTAAGATCCACTAGTATGATTTAATACCAAAGCTGTAAAAGAACCATGGGGCATCGTTCGTGGTCCATAGCCGAAGTCAGGTGGTGGACCACGACCATGCATGCTGCCCATTACCAACACATCTACCCGATAAAAGCAATGTGCAGTGGTGTGTCCCTCTTTAGCACAAATTTGGCATGCATTGGAGTTATTACAACTTCTCCCATGACTTGGATGCTTATACGCGACATTTGGTTTATTTATTGGGGTAAATTGAGATTTCACGCGTGAAAAATGAGATGCTGTTTCATTGGTCGCCATATTGGACATAGACATTGTTTCCAAAATGAGCCATATGTCTCGAGCCATGGTAGCACCAATAGCATGATGAGCAATCGAAGGATGAAGTGTAGCATTGAGACAAGCACAAACATAATTGCCAAGTCGTTTCCAAGATAAGTACTCGCGCGGGGGGGGGGGGGGGGGGGGGGGTGTTGAGAATCTGAAGTTACCAAGCAAGATAATTCTCCAAAATCATAATTAATTAAGAATTTTTTTTTAAAAAATATTTTTAAGAAAGGCAAACTAGTTTACACATATTCACACTAACACTACAAATACACCTAACACATTATATCTCTATACTAACGGATGTATACTATTCACCATAGGCTCCCAAGTAGACCACTGTAGCAATAATATTATTTTATGAGTCTATAGTGATTTTATGAGTAGCGAAACAGTGAATTGAGCAGTACATCATTATTCTATTCTATGTTATAGGGAACCCACAAACCACACACCACAAGAAATTCCAGACACAAGCACACACACAAAAATTTATCGGTGATTCAAAGAAAAAAAAAAATTATCAATCGAACACAAGAATTAGGGTTTCCTCATCTACCACAAGTTTTGAGGTATTTTTTTCCAGTTTTTGATAAATCTATGACTATTTATCAATTTTTGAAGATCTTTTTTTATAGACCTGTTATCTTTTTTACAGATCTGTTGATTTTTTTTTTAAGTTTTTGATAAATCTATGACTATTTATAATGTTTATGTAAAGATTAGTGTGTATATTGTTACGTATATTCGATGGTAAATTTATATATTTTTTTAATTGTGATTAGTCGGCCTTTTTTTGATCTCTCGAGATCTATGGGTTTTAATACTGGATCTTTGATTTGAAAGATATTGGCACAAGCTCATTATTTTATTTCAAAATTTATTTTTGTTTTGCTATAATATTGAAAAAATATATTTTTTTAGATACTAAGATTGTTAGCATTTAATAAAAGTGATGGTCATTTGTCGTTGTAATAATTTTAGTAAATGTGTCGTTATGTAATTAAGTTAGAATAGTCAATGGGCTTGGACTTAATCAAATAGGTTAAATGTTGTGTTCTAATTAATCCATGTAAAAAGCCCATAGCTAGTCCAAGCCCATCGAAAAAGAAAACTATAAATAGCTCCCTTCCATTCACTTGGAAGGGTTGGATGTGTGTGTGGCTTCTAGGTGTTATCTCTTGTATCTCTCATTTCTATCTTAATCTAATACCTCACTTTCTCTCTCTAGAAGTTACTATATACATCTCCCTCCTTCTAATCTATCTTCTTTAATCTAGTGTGTGTGATAAAGTAGTGATTTTAGATTATTAACAAAGATTTTTTTTGGTGAGCTATGAATTTATCCGCTGCAGTTTTATTGATGTTGATTATATGATATGTTTTAATTTGCTATGTACTTCATTAGTGAATAGTTGTAACATTTGTTGATCCGAACAAAATTGCTTATTGTGCTAAAGAATGTATTTCCTATGCAGATATGTGGTGTGGTCGCGATTGGTAGATATTTGAATGTGACTGTTATAGTTTCTAAATTGGATAAAACGTTGTTTTCTGCTGATCCGAGGTATGTTGGATTTGTAGGATTTTTGAATTAACTCTTTCAATGGTAACAAGAAGTGTATTATAGTTTTTGTATCATTGACTTTTGCAGTGAAATAGGATGCGTCAGGCAAAGACGAGGAAGAAGAATAGGAGATTGGCGAGAATTTAGTATTCAAGGTATATTGCTATTCATCTGTTACTGAAAAAAAGAAATAAATAATCACAGGTAAATAAAATTGATGCGCGTGATGTGTCGTTGCGGTTTAGCAGTATTAATGTCTACTCAAGTTTTAAATTTATATTTAGCCGACTTATCAATAACACACACACTTAACGAGCAGTGTACCCGGTCAGTATGAATATAATGGTAAGCAGAGTGTCGATCACTAAGAGTGGAACGTATTATCTAGTTATTCTAATCAGTATTTTAATATCCTAAGTTAGTTATACAACCTAATCTAACGCAAGGGGGTTCAGCCTGAGAGACTGACACAGTTTGGTTATAATTAAATAGAAAACTAAACTAATGAGCACGAATCAGCAATTAGCACACACGTACAAAGATAGATACTCGAGACAATAAGAAGACCTGTCCTGATAATTAAATAGCTTGTCACTTGTTTTATTGCTAGTTTTATATGAAGTGTATATAATTAAACCTTTCTCGTTGGCTCTAATCTTATCGGCGAGTAAACCCTTAATGATTACTTATGTCTATCCTACTTTTCTAGAGACGCTAGAATAAATAGGCGAGGAAGGGGCATGGCGACCCAAACAAGACTCAGCTAGGCACAGAGGTTATCAATGCACTAATAAAAGTCACCAAAGACATCAACATATAAACTTTAATTAATGGGAAAGCAATATTAAGGGGAGTGCATGATTTTCCGTAGTCACATGACACAAGCCCATCAATCCTGATGAATTAAAGCGTACTTAAACAATAAAACAAAACTACTTAATGAATTGAATACATGCAGGACCTTCTTACAGCTCTTGTATCTTTGTTTGAGGTGTGTCTTGTGCTGCTTGGTCGTCTGAATTCGGCTCTAGGGTTATATGTCAAACCCCGAAAATCGGGTCCAGCGGAAGCATACATGTCACTGGGGCGCTACTCAATTGGTATCACAACACAAGGTACAAAGAACAGTTTTACATCAACCGTTTAGAAAGAATTTCATTATCAAAAGTATTAAATTTACATCATTCGAAAAAAAGTGCGGAAGTAAGGCCCATAAATAAATAAAGCGGTCCCAAATAAATATATCAGAGTCGTCTATGACCATGCCCCTTGCCAAGCGCCTTCAGAAACAAGTTATAACCTTAAACCTGAAAATACATGCTAAAAGTGTCAACACGAGGTTGGTGAGTTCATAGGTTTGTTAATTAAACCACGAAGCTGTGAACAATAAAGCGTAGGATAACAGTGAGCATGATATACTAATGTGAGCACATAACAACTAGCAACACTGAACCTCAAACTACATACACGCATAAATGATCCACACATAGTTTGGGTGCCACTTCCCAAAATGATATACTGGGTGCCACTTCCCAAAATGCATAGTGGGTGCTACTTCCCAAAATAATATACTGGGTGTCACTTCCCCAAATGTATACTATCAATGCATCACTAACAGTCTCACACGTTCAAGCCAAGTCACACAAATTAGGTTCACACAATAAAGCACATATTTCAATCGAAGCACATATATTGTCCAAAATCATAAAAACCAGTAGATCACAGCATTTAAGCATTCAAAAGCGTTGAGTTTAGTGAAAAACAACGAGCATGTATTCTCCCCCAAAATAGTTTAAAAACCAGTAAAAGTAGGGGCCATGAACTCACCTTAGCCACAGCAATGCAAGATCACAACTGACACGACTGGCATCTAGAGCATATCACAACGTTCTCAAAACATATGGCACGAGGTTACACGGAGGTACAAGCACGGCGGTACACAACGGTCTAGGATCGGCACAACCTAATACGTATACAATTATCTCAAGATATGTCTCGCACAATAATAAAGTCTATAAAAGACAAAGTGTCGTAGTTTTCGTGGATTACTCAGTTTTCAAAACTTATCAAAAGTTTAGTATCAACGTTTCGTGTGGTGTGGTAAGATAACATAGACTCGACGTACAACTCACGCCAAAGAGAAGAGACATCAACAAACTCGAGAGAATACTGACAAGAACTCAAACCAAGGAAGACAAACCTAGGAGTTAACGACAAAAAAACAGCTCAAATAAAATAACTTAGTTTGTACGTTTCGACATTTACCCCGTTATCCCCACATAATTTGTATAAAACATAAACGTTTTATAATAAAATAAGTTTAACTAATAAAACTAATTTTTCTCGAGTCGTCGCGACTTGGATTAACCAAAACTGAAATTACAATATTTAACAAGTTTATGTCTCGTTATTGTTCTGGTAAATATTAGTTTTGGTTTTATTGAAGATTTTGTGTCCGGTTCGTGTTTAATATATTAAGTTCATCTTGAAGTTAATATATTACACCGTCTCGAGTCAAAATGTTCAATAAGTCCGATATCTAATATTGTAAGTCCGATAACGATCCATATAATCTAAATCATAATCCGATATCCAAGTGTCCATCAAATATTTATACGTTCTCGAAATCAATGATCGTGTCCCCGATTGTCAATCCACAATTAACCGAAACGTACTACATATACTCGATAACAACCGCGTTAGTATTTTATGCAACATTCGAAATGTTGTTATAGCTAGACACCTTTTTAACACAACTAACAATCTGTCTTAACTTGTTGGGCTTTGGCCCAGATTTAATACCAAACGCACCCTAATGTGGGCTACTAGCCCCAAGTCCAATCCAACACAACACATTATCAATACCAAACTTTAACCAATACACATTTACTTGTTATGCCGAGACCAAGAGGTCTCGGCTCGAATCCGTTTACCGCGACCAAAATAAACAACACGCATATTCTAACTTTGTTATGCCGAGACCAACCATAACCTTGCCGAGACCACTATGGTCTCGGTCTCAACCCAAACTCAACCAATACCATACCGAACTCATTTCGACTGACAACGAGAAGCAACAACCGAACCATAGATTCAAACCAAAACCGGACCAACACTACTTTAACAGTAACAATAACGACAACATCAAGAAGAACACCAAGTTTAACAAATCTTACCACACGATATGATATATAACAAAAATGTTTTAATCTCGTTTTATAGTTTCAAAATTATATAAACGATTCAAACTCGTCTTAAATCCACGACAAACGAAAGCAATATAAATCGGTAATAATAAAAATTTATAAAAACGGGCTTCTCGGTTTTACCATGACGAGAAAATAGAGGAGAGTTAGCGGCGGTGGCGCGTAGTGGTGACAGCCATGGTGGCTGTGGTGGCTGCTAAGCGGCTGTGGTGCTACTCGAACCAAACAAACCAAAAACAAACACCCGATAAATACATACCCCTTCGATCTATACTCGTTACAGCAACTACTTGGGTAGCCGGATATATCACCGGAAAAACCTTCAGTTATCGGTAGAGAAAGGATAGATGGAAGCGGGTTGGAGGCGCGTGAGCCATATGAAAATAATGAGGAGACCACAAGGGTTATTTTGGTAGTGGTGGGGTAGTAGGGTGGCCGGCGGTGTGGCTCAGGTGGCCGGAGATGGCGCCGGAAAAATGAGAGGGAGAGAGAGTGATGGAGGAGTGCGGCTGGAAGTAGAAATAATGAAACATAACCCTAAAAGAATTATAACAGTAGTATATATAGAGTTAGGTTTAGGGTTAGGGTTAGATTAAAAATACCCTAGGGACCAAATCTGTAAATAACAAAGTTTAGAAATGGAAGTGAAACTTTAGTCCAGGGATCACTTTCGTAGTTTTAGCAATCTTTCACGAAATCAAGTCCGGGGCTCATTTAGATTATTAAACGAGCGATTCAAAGCACGGGAATTTCACCATTGCTCTGAAAATAATTTTTCCAATAAAAACGACTATTCATACGCCTCGATTCTCATGAAAAATAAAATAATCAAAACAAATCGTCGGTTGTGCCAGTACGCGTTGTGTACGAATTTCACGTTTCGCGAGATAACTTCACGTTTTCAAACCAAATAAGTTCAGAAAGGATCCGTTTATGAGGAACGGATAAAGTCTCGAATAAAAATATATTCGGAAAATTACGGGTGGTTACAGTCTCACCTCCTTAACGGAATCGCGACCTCGCGATTCAATTCGAGTTACTCGTTACGGTTGAAAAAGATGAGTATGTACACACGAGGATTCATCCTCACGTTCTCACGTGGATTCAGGACTTTTTCACGAGCTTCGACGAGCTTTGTCGACAGGGATGCGACTTTACTAAAGTCGTTCGATTTCACGGTTCATGATTTAGATAGGTTTCTCAACAAGGCTTAAACGTTCATCAAATCTAGATCTCTCCCGGAGGAATAGCGGTTGCCTCATCGGCAAGTCATTTCTTCACATTGCACATAAATATGTTGCGAACACTGCCGAGTCCCGACGGTAGCTCGAGCCTGTGTGTTACCGGTTCAACTCTATCAAGGATTTCAAAAGAATCAATATATAGATAGGATTAAGTTTTCCACGTTTACTAAACGTATCACACCTTCTCATGGTGAATTCTTAAGCATAATCTAGGCTTTAACTGGAAATTCAAGAGATTTACGTCACTTGTCAGCATAGTTGCTCTGACGATTCGTGAGCAGCTTGCAACTCAGTTTCGATCTGAACGATCTTTTCGGTAGTCTCATGAACAAGTTCGGAGTCAGTAAGTTGAGTATCTCCAACTCCTACCCATCAAGTCAGCGATCGGCACTTGCGGCCATAAAGTGCCTCGAACGGTGTCGTTAAAATACGGGAGTCGTAAGTATCGTTATAAGAGAATTTGGCTAACAGGAGGTGTCGATACCAACTATTGCCAAATTACGCAGGAACACAACATGTCCTCTAACATTTGAATGATTTTTCCACTTCGGCCATTAGTCTGGAGATGATACACAGTATTCATTTCCAAATCTGTTCTCATGGCTCTTGGAGTGATTGCCGGGAGTTTGATGTGAAACAACTATCCCGATCAGAGAATGGTAAGAGTCGACACTCTATACCGGGTAATGATTTCATATGATTATGGACAAACAAGTTTGCCAATACTGTCGTTTCATTGTTTAGAGAAGGTGAGTAGATTAGGTAGGATTATCAACAATTACTCTGGTAGTGGCGCGGGATTTATCTCCAAGGTTTCGTTTATGATATAGTTAATTATCTGGTAAGAAGGTAGCAAGGATCACTGGTACTTCCGAGGGACGAGTGAAAGTCAGGTGGTTGTCCCAAGGAATCGCGGTTTCAGTTACTCCTTAGAGTCTCAAGATTTCTGCTGGGCGTGGAATCTCTGCCAAATAGGGAGTTTAGCGAGTTCAAAGAAAAATTCTGCGGGAAGATGTTGATTGCCACAAGCAATCAGTTGGTTGAATCGGTAATGTACAAGGTACTCAAAATGGAAGGTACAACATTGATTGAACAGTTTCGATTAAACAATCCCGATCGGAAAGATGAACATCATCGATTGAGCACAAGGCTTAGAATAGAGGCGACTGTAACAAGGCCACAACAAAACGAGGCCGAATAACAAATCCATATCCAGGATGACGTCCAAAATCAAAAATCAAACAACTCGAATTAAATCAGAATCAAGACTAATCCAAACATAGTCGATATCGAATCGAAACGTAGTCAAGGTCAAAACCAAACGTGGCCAAAATCGAATCCAAACGGAGCTAAAATCAAATACAAACGTAGCCAAAATTCAAAACCAAACATGGTCAAAATCGAATCTAGACGTTCCAGTAAGCTCGGACGGCTTATAGCGCTCTTAAGAGGTTACAAATAAGTAACTCGGATTCAAACGGTGCCAATCGAGTCCAACTCGACCCGATGCAAAATACGGCCAGACGGCGGCAACAGGGTTTCCATATAATGGAGAAGTATAGCGATGCCAAAGGCATTACAGTTCATGCGGTGTTGTGATGCCAGTGTGTAGTGTGTGTGGAAGTAAAATTCCAATGTCTGTGTACCCACGCGAAACGGTACCATCCCAAAAATCAATGACCAATCCGGACATAATTCCATTATAACTACTCCCAGTATTGCAAAATTCACCTCTGAGTCGGACATAGGTGATCAGGCTATGTCCCACTGTCCCTGGTTGAATATAGGTGATCAGTCTATATTCACCCGAGGTTCAATGAATTTTGGAATACTAAGCCTAGTTATACTAGTAGTATGTCCATTTCATCAAAAATCACGACAAGTATACAAACACGACATTCAGTAGTGAAATTACGCAAGGAAATAGCGTAACTCAGTGATAGGTTTGGTGCGTGCATAAGCATATGCAAATGCTTATAGTGAACAGTTAAAACGAGCGGATATAAAATATCCAAGAGTCAGGCACACGTCTCAACAAATATAAAATCAAGTATCTCATCAAACAACTCGTCAAATATACCATGAACATCTCATCTAATATATCATCAATTATCTCGTCAAACAAAGTCATACGCGAGGCATCAGCTTGGCAGGCAGGCACGTGTCGGTCATAGGGTTAAGTTTTCGCCAAAAGTGGTTATAGTCCAGGTTTTTGAAAATAAACCCAGTTCTCTATAACCTGAGCTCTGATGCCAATCTGTCACACCCAGAAAATCGGGTCCAGCGGAAGCATACATGTCACTGGGGCGCTACTCAATTGGTATCACAACACAAGGTACAAAGAACAGTTTTACATCAACCGTTTAGAAAGAATTTCATTATCAAAAGTATTAAATTTACATCATTCGAAAAAAAGTGTGGAAGTAAGGCCCATAAATAAATAAAGCGGTCCCAAATAAATATATCAGAGTCGTCTATGACCATGCCCCTTGCCAAGCGCCTTCAGAAACAAGTTATAACCTTAAACCTGAAAATACATGCTAAAAGTGTCAACACGAGGTTGGTGAGTTCATAGGTTTGTTAATTAAACCACGAAGCTGTGAACAATAAAGCATAGGATAACAGTGAGCATGATATACTAATGTGAGCACATAACAACTAGCAACACTGAACCTCAAACTACATACACGCATAAATGATCCACACATAGTTTGGGTGCCACTTCCCAAAATGATATACTGGGTGCCACTTCCCAAAATGCATAGTGGGTGCTACTTCCCAAAATAATATACTGGGTGTCACTTCCCCAAATGTATACTATCAATGCATCACTAACAGTCTCACACGTTCAAGCCAAGTCACACAAATTAGGTTCACACAATAAAGCACATATTTCAATCGAAGCACATATATTGTCCAAAATCATAAAAACCAGTAGATCACAGCATTTAAGCATTCAAAAGCGTTGAGTTTAGTGAAAAACAACGAGCATGTATTCTCCCCCAAAATAGTTTAAAAACCAGTAAAAGTAGGGGCCATGAACTCACCTTAGCCACAGCAATGCAAGATCACAACTGACACGACTGGCATCTAGAGCATATCACAACGTTCTCAAAACATATGGCACGAGGTTACACGGAGGTACAAGCACGGCGGTACACAACGGTCTAGGATCGGCACAACCTAATACGTATACAATTATCTCAAGATATGTCTCGCACAATAATAAAGTCTATAAAAGACAAAGTGTCGTAGTTTTCGTGGATTACTCAGTTTTCAAAACTTATCAAAAGTTTAGTATCAACGTTTCGTGTGGTGTGGTAAGATAACATAGACTCGACATACAACTCACGCCAAAGAGAAGAGACATCAACAAACTCGAGAGAATACTGACAAGAACTCAAACCAAGGAAGACAAACCTAGGAGTTAACGACAAAAAAACAGCTCAAATAAAATAACTTAGTTTGTACGTTTCGACATTTACCCCGTTATCCCCACATAATTTGTATAAAACATAAACGTTTTATAATAAAATAAGTTTAACTAATAAAACTAATTTTTCTCGAGTCGTCGCGACTTGGATTAACCAAAACTGAAATTACAATATTTAACAAGTTTATGTCTCGTTATTGTTCTGGTAAATATTAGTTTTGGTTTTATTGAAGATTTTGTGTCCGGTTCGTGTTTAATATATTAAGTTCATCTTGAAGTTAATATATTACACCGTCTCGAGTCAAAATGTTCAATAAGTCCGATATCTAATATTGTAAGTCCGATAACGATCCATATAATCTAAATCATAATCCGATATCCAAGTGTCCATCAAATATTTATACGTTCTCGAAATCAATGATCGTGTCCCCGATTGTCAATCCACAATTAACCGAAACGTACTACATATACTCGATAACAACCGCGTTAGTATTTTATGCAACATTCGAAATGTTGTTATAGCTAGACACCTTTTTAACACAACTAACAATCTGTCTTAACTTGTTGGGCTTTGGCCCAGATTTAATACCAAACGCACCCTAATGTGGGCTACTAGCCCCAAGTCCAATCCAACACAACACATTATCAATACCAAACTTTAACCAATACACATTTACTTGTTATGCCGAGACCAAGAGGTCTCGGCTCGAATCCGTTTACCGCGACCAAAATAAACAACACGCATATTCTAACTTTGTTATGCCGAGACCAACCATAACCTTGCCGAGACCACTATGGTCTCGGTCTCAACCCAAACTCAACCAATACCATACCGAACTCATTTCGACTGACAACGAGAAGCAACAACCGAACCATAGATTCAAACCAAAACCGGACCAACACTACTTTAACAGTAACAATAACGACAACATCAAGAAGAACACCAAGTTTAACAAATCTTACCACACGATATGATATATAACAAAAATGTTTTAATCTCGTTTTATAGTTTCAAAATTATATAAACGATTCAAACTCGTCTTAAATCCACGACAAACGAAAGCAATATAAATCGGTAATAATAAAAATTTATAAAAACGGGCTTCTCGGTTTTACCATGACGAGAAAATAGAGGAGAGTTAGCGGCGGTGGCGCGTAGTGGTGACAGCCATGGTGGCTGTGGTGGCTGCTAAGCGGCTGTGGTGCTACTCGAACCAAACAAACCAAAAACAAACACCCGATAAATACATACCCCTTCGATCTATACTCATTACAGCAACAACTTGGGTAGCCGGAAATATCACTGGAAAAACCTTCAGTTATCGGTAGAGAAAGGATAGATGGAAGCGGGTTGGAGGCGCGTGAGCCATATGAAAATAATGAGGAGACCACAAGGGTTATTTTGGTAGTGGTGGGGTAGTAGGGTGGCCGGCGGTGTGGCTCAGGTGGCCGGAGATGGCGCCGGAAAAATGAGAGGGAGAGAGAGTGATGGAGGAGTGCGGCTGGAAGTAGAAATAATGAAACATAACCCTAAAAGAATTATAACAGTAGTATATATAGAGTTAGGTTTAGGGTTAGGGTTAGATTAAAAATACCCTAGGGACCAAATCTGTAAATAACAAAGTTTAGAAATGGAAGTGAAACTTTAGTCCAGGGATCACTTTTGTAGTTTTAGCAATCTTTCACGAAATCAAGTCCGGGGCTCATTTAGATTATTAAACGAGCGATTCAAAGCACGGGAATTTCACCATTGCTCTGAAAATAATTTTTCCAATAAAAACGACTATTCATACGCCTCGATTCTCACGAAAAATAAAATAATCAAAACAAATCGTCGGTTGTGCCAGTACGCGTTGTGTACGAATTTCACGTTTCGCAAGATAACTTCACGTTTTCAAACCAAATAAGTTCAGAAAGGATCCGTTTATGAGGAACGGATAAAGTCTCGAATAAAAATATATTCGGAAAATTACGGGTGGTTACAGTCTCACCTCCTTAACGGAATCGCGACCTCGCGATTCAATTCGAGTTACTCGTTACGGTTGAAAAAGATGAGTATGTACACACGAGGATTCATCCTCACGTTCTCACGTGGATTCAGGACTTTTTCACGAGCTTCGACGAGCTTTGTCGACAGGGATGCGACTTTACTAAAGTCGTTCGATTTCACGGTTCATGATTTAGATAGTTTTCTCAACAAGGCTTAAACGTTCATCAAATCTAGATCTCTCCCGGAGGAATAGCGGTTGCCTCATCGGCAAGTCATTTCTTCACATTGCACATAAATATGTTGCGAACACTGCCGAGTCCCGACGGTAGCTCGAGCCTGTGTGTTACCGGTTCAACTCTATCAAGGATTTCAAAAGAATCAATATATAGATAGGATTAATTTTTCCACGTTTACTAAACGTATCACACCTTCTCATGGTGAATTCTTAAGCATAATCTAGGCTTTAACTGGAAATTCAAGAGATTTACGTCACTTGTCAGCATAGTTGCTCTGACGATTCGTGAGCAGCTTGCAACTCAGTTTCGATCTGAACGATCTTTTCGGTAGTCTCATGAACAAGTTCGGAGTCAGTAAGTTGAGTATCTCCAACTCCTACCCATCAAGTCAGCGATCGGCACTTGCGGCCATAAAGTGCCTCGAACGGTGTCGTTAAAATACGGGAGTCGTAAGTATCGTTATAAGAGAATTTGGCTAACAGGAGGTGTCGATACCAACTATTGCCAAATTACGCAGGAACACAACATGTCCTCTAACATTTGAATGATTTTTCCACTTCGGCCATTAGTCTGGAGATGATACACAGTATTCATTTCCAAATCTGTTCTCATGGCTCTTGGAGTGATTGCCGGGAGTTTGATGTGAAACAACTATCCCGATCAGAGAATGGTAAGAGTCGACACTCTATACCGGGTAATGATTTCATATGAGTATGGACAAACAAGTTTGCCAATACTGTCGTTTCATTGTTTAGAGAAGGTGAGTAGATTAGGTAGGATTATCAATAATTACTCTGGTAGTGGCGCGGGATTTATCTCCAAGGTTTCGTTTATGATATAGTTAATTATCTGGTAAGAAGGTAGCAAGGATCACTGGTACTTCCGAGGGACGAGTGAAAGTCAGGTGGTTGTCCCAAGGAATCGCGGTTTCAGTTACTCCTTAGAGTCTCAAGATTTCTGCTGGGCGTGGAATCTCTGCCAAATAGGGAGTTTAGCGAGTTCAAAGAAAAATTCTGCGGGAAGATGTTGATTGCCACAAGCAATCAGTTGGTTGAATCGGTAATGTACAAGGTACTCAAAATGGAAGGTACAACATTGATTGAACAGTTTCGATTAAACAATCCCGATCGGAAAGATGAACATCATCGATTGAGCACAAGGCTTAGAATAGAGGCGACTGTAACAAGGCCACAACAAAACGAGGCCGAATAACAAATCCATATCCAGGATGACGTCCAAAATCAAAAATCAAACAACTCGAATTAAATCAGAATCAAGACTAATCCAAACATAGTCGATATCGAATCGAAACGTAGTCAAGGTCAAAACCAAACGTGGCCAAAATCGAATCCAAACGGAGCTAAAATCAAATACAAACGTAGCCAAAATTCAAAACCAAACATGGTCAAAATCGAATCTAGACGTTCCAGTAAGCTCGGACGGCTTATAGCGCTCTTAAGAGGTTACAAATAAGTAACTCGGATTCAAACGGTGCCAATCGAGTCCAACTCGACCCGATGCAAAATACGGCCAGACGGCGGCAACAGGGTTTCCATATAATGGAGAAGTATAGCGATGCCAAAGGCATTACGGTTCATGCGGTGTTGTGATGCCAGTGTGTAGTGTGTGTGTGGAAGTAAAATTCCAATGTCTGTGTACCCACGCGAAACGGTACCATCCCAAAAATCAATGACCAATCCGGACATAATTCCATTATAACTACTCCCAGTATTGCAAAATTCACCTCTGAGTCGGACATAGGTGATCAGGCTATGTCCCACTGTCCCTGGTTGAATATAGGTGATCAGTCTATATTCACCCGAGGTTCAATGAATTTTGGAAGACTAAGCCTAGTTATACTAGTAGTATGTCCATTTCATCAAAAATCACGACAAGTATACAAACACGACATTCAGTAGTGAAATTACGCAAGGAAATAACGTAACTCAGTGATAGGTTTGGTGCGTGCATAAGCATATGCAAATGCTTATAGTGAACAGTTAAAACGAGCGGATATAAAATATCCAAGAGTCAGGCACACGTCTCAACAAATATAAAATCAAGTATCTCATCAAACAACTTGTCAAATATACCATGAACATCTCATCTAATATATCATCAATTATCTCGTCAAACAAAGTCATACGCGAGGCATCAGCTTGGCAGGCAGGCACGTGTCGGTCATAGGGTTAAGTTTTCGCCAAAAGTGGTTATAGTCCAGGTTTTTGAAAATAAACCCAGTTCTCTATAACCTGGGCTCTGATGCCAATCTGTCACACCCTGAAAATCGGGTCCAGCGGAAGCATACATGTCACTGGGGCGCTACTCAATTGGTATCACAACACAAGGTACAAAGAACAGTTTTACATCAACCGTTTAGAAAGAATTTCATTATCAAAAGTATTAAATTTACATCATTCGAAAAAAAGTGCGGAAGTAAGGCCCATAAATAAATAAAGCGGTCCCAAATAAATATATCAGAGTCGTCTATGACCATGCCCCTTGCCAAGCGCCTTCAGAAACAAGTTATAACCTTAAACCTGAAAATACATGCTAAAAGTGTCAACACGAGGTTGGTGAGTTCATAGGTTTGTTAATTAAACCACGAAGCTGTGAACAATAAAGCATAGGATAACAGTGAGCATGATATACTAATGTGAGCACATAACAACTAGCAACACTGAACCTCAAACTACATACACGCATAAATGATCCACACATAGTTTGGGTGCCACTTCCCAAAATGATATACTGGGTGCCACTTCCCAAAATGCATAGTGGGTGCTACTTCCCAAAATAATATACTGGGTGTCACTTCCCCAAATGTATACTATCAATGCATCACTAACAGTCTCACACGTTCAAGCCAAGTCACACAAATTAGGTTCACACAATAAAGCACATATTTCAATCGAAGCACATATATTGTCCAAAATCATAAAAACCAGTAGATCACAGCATTTAATCATTCAAAAGCGTTGAGTTTAGTGAAAAACAACGAGCATGTATTCTCCCCCAAAATAGTTTAAAAACCAGTAAAACTAGGGGCCATGAACTCACCTTAGCCACAGCAATGCAAGATCACAACTGACACGACTGGCATCTAGAGCATATCACAACGTTCTCAAAACATATGGCACGAGGTTACACGGAGGTACAAGCACGGCGGTACACAACGGTCTAGGATCGGCACAACCTAATACGTATACAATTATCTCAAGATATGTCTCGCACAATAATAAAGTCTATAAAAGACAAAGTGTCGTAGTTTTCGTGGATTACTCAGTTTTCAAAACTTATCAAAAGTTTAGTATCAACGTTTCGTGTGGTGTGGTAAGATAACATAGACTCGACATACAACTCACGCCAAAGAGAAGAGACATCAACAAACTCGAGAGAATACTGACAAGAACTCAAACCAAGGAAGACAAACCTAGGAGTTAACGACAAAAAAACAGCTCAAATAAAATAACTTAGTTTGTACGTTTCGACATTTACCCGTTATCCCCACATAATTTGTATAAAACATAAACGTTTTATAATAAAATAAGTTTAACTAATAAAACTAATTTTTCTCGAGTCGTCGCGACTTGGATTAACCAAAACTGAAATTACAATATTTAACAAGTTTATGTCTCGTTATTGTTCTGGTAAATATTAGTTTTGGTTTTATTGAAGATTTTGTGTCCGGTTCGTGTTTAATATATTAAGTTCATCTTGAAGTTAATATATTACACCGTCTCGAGTCAAAATGTTCAATAAGTCCGATATCTAATATTGTAAGTCCGATAACGATCCATATAATCTAAATCATAATCCGATATCCAAGTGTCCATCAAATATTTATACGTTCTCGAAATCAATGATCGTGTCCCCGATTGTCAATCCACAATTAACCGAAACGTACTACATATACTCGATAACAACCGCGTTAGTATTTTATGCAACATTCGAAATGTTGTTATAGCTAGACACCTTTTTAACACAACTAACAATCTGTCTTAACTTGTTGGGCTTTGGCCCAGATTTAATACCAAACGCACCCTAATGTGGGCTACTAGCCCCAAGTCCAATCCAACACAACACATTATCAATACCAAACTTTAACCAATACACATTTACTTGTTATGCCGAGACCAAGAGGTCTCGGCTCGAATCCGTTTACCGCGACCAAAATAAACAACACGCATATTCTAACTTTGTTATGCCGAGACCAACCATAACCTTGCCGAGACCACTATGGTCTCGGTCTCAACCCAAACTCAACCAATACCATACCGAACTCATTTCGACTGACAACGAGAAGCAACAACCGAACCATAGATTCAAACCAAAACCGGACCAACACTACTTTAACAGTAACAATAACGACAACATCAAGAAGAACACCAAGTTTAACAAATCTTACCACACGATATGATATATAACAAAAATGTTTTAATCTCGTTTTATAGTTTCAAAATTATATAAACGATTCAAACTCGTCTTAAATCCACGACAAACGAAAGCAATATAAATCGGTAATAATAAAAATTTATAAAAACGGGCTTCTCGGTTTTACCATGACGAGAAAATAGAGGAGAGTTAGCGGCGGTGGCGCGTAGTGGTGACAACCATGGTGGCTGTGTGGTGGCTGCTAAGCGGCTGTGGTGCTACTCGAACCAAACAAACCAAAAACAAACACCCGATAAATACATACCCCTTCGATCTATACTCGTTACAGCAACAACTTGGGTAGCCGGAAATATCACCGGAAAACCTTCAGTTATCGGTAGAGAAAGGATAGATGGAAGCGGGTTGGAGGCGCGTGAGCCATATGAAAATAATGAGGAGACCACAAGGGTTATTTTGGTAGTGGTGGGGTAGTAGGGTGGCCGGCGGTGTGGCTCAGGTGGCCGGAGATGGCGCCGGAAAAATGAGAGGGAGAGAGAGTGATGGAGGAGTGCGGCTGGAAGTAGAAATAATGAAACATAACCCTAAAAGAATTATAACAGTAGTATATATAGAGTTAGGTTTAGGGTTAGGGTTAGATTAAAAATACCCTAGGGACCAAATCTGTAAATAACAAAGTTTAGAAATGGAAGTGAAACTTTAGTCCAGGGATCACTTTTGTAGTTTTAGCAATCTTTCACGAAATCAAGTCCGGGGCTCATTTAGATTATTAAACGAGCGATTCAAAGCACGGGAATTTCACCATTGCTCTGAAAATAATTTTTCCAATAAAAACGACTATTCATACGCCTCGATTCTCACGAAAAATAAAATAATCAAAACAAATCGTCGGTTGTGCCAGTACGCGTTGTGTACGAATTTCACGTTTCGCGAGATAACTTCACGTTTTCAAACCAAATAAGTTCAGAAAGGATCCGTTTATGAGGAACGGATAAAGTCTCGAATAAAAATATATTCGGAAAATTACGGGTGGTTACATTATACAAAAGGTCTCTTAAATTCGTCTGACCTTGGGGTATTTATAGTTTCTGTCTGAGGGATCGATGCGGCGCATTGAGTTGATAGATGCGGCGCATTGACTTAACTTCGCGTGGGGTCCAAGATTAATATATTCTGGAATATTCGTACACCATCTTCAGATGCGGCGTAACTTGATCTTTGTATGCGGCGCATGTACTCTAGCTGTCTTGGATTGTAACTGGTGAAATCTTGATAGTGATACGCCGTATGTTAGAAGTATATTGCGGCGTATCTGGAGTAGAACGAGCTTGATCTTCTTCTTTGACCAAAGTTTCATATGCGGCACATGACAGAATTTCATGCGGCGCATTCTTCAAAGTCAGGAAATGGTCTTCGAATTCATCTAAGTATGATATTGCGTCGTATCTATTGAGTGAGATACGGCACATCTTCTGGATTTCAGTAGACTTTTGACATCTCGCTTGTTTTGCTCCATAATTAGTCCAAAATCGTCAAGTTTCACATAATGCTTGTTTTTACCTGAGAATTACTAAAGTAAACATTAATGTATCGATTCTCATATATAATATAATAAAACAAGTCAAATAAATAGGATAAATGATGATAATAAAATGTACTTATTTGAGTTCATCAAATATCCCCCCACTTGAACTTTACTTGTCCCCAAGTAAACCTTAGAATTAATCATATGAAAATGTATCCTACAAGATATTAGGATTTATTTTTATATTTAAGCACGTATTAGTTTTGTCATAATCACACAACCAAACACTTAACGAAGTAGAAACCAAAATAATTTTTAATGTAAAACAATTCTAAATCGTTTAGTTGCTTAGTCGTGACGAATATTCTATCATAGGCTTGGCAAGTATACGCATCTCCCCACTAAAGCCAAGGAGTAACAAGTCTAAAGCGGTAAAAAGGGTTTGTTGGTTAAGGGTTGATCATCCTTTTTAATCTCTATACATCTCATATTCCAGAAAAGGCGACAAAATTACAAATATATGATCGAATCCACGACCACGATACTTGCAATTGCTCAATTCCTTAACTCGAATGGGCTAAAGATAAGACCAAGTAATCTTCACCAATAATATTATATCAAAAAGGGCGACAAAATCATAAATACATAGCCGAATCCACGACTACGATACTTAAGATTGCTCAAATCCCTAATCTCAATAAATCAAAGGTTTGGATGAAGAATGATATAGGGTATGGATAATATTTGGGATACAAATTGGTGTAAAATGAAAAATAAACAAAACAGATAAATTAAAATCCTAAGTGTGGTTAATCACTTTCCCAACCATCCCATGAATAAGACTCATATCATTGAATAACTCACGCCATAACATTTGAAACACACGCTTTAGGTAGACACGAATTATACTCAACAAAATCTCAATCAAAGAATAACCTTAGTTGGCGTTCCCATAACGGCCAACTCTCATTCAATCCATAAATATAATATAGAACAACAAATAGTGGTGATATCTCCCACTTAATACAAAACTTTACATAAGTTGGTTAAAACAAACTTCCAACTTTTCCTTTTTCTTTTTCTTTTCTATATATATATATATATATATATATATATATATATATATATATAAATATATATATATATATATATATATATATATATATATATATATATATATATATATATATATATATATATATATATATATATATATATATATATTATATAGGGGGACTTTCTTACGAGAACCATTTTATCTGCGAGAACTGAGAGAACCACAAAAAACATACATGCACGCCTTTTAAAATAAAATAAAAATACATGCAAATCATCAATAATCGTAAGTATCCACCTATGTTCTTCAATATCATCATGAACTCATCCTCTTTTTTCACAAAAACCTTACACAAGGCCGCAATATTGTCGTTGCACGCCTTATAAGAACATACATGCACACCTTCAAAGAAAAATGTTGTATTTCCAATTTCTTATCAAATTCTTTAGAACAACTATGTTTTTTTAAAAACATATATGTTGTTTTTAGAACATATGTGCAAAAATACAATTATTGAAAGCGTGCATGTATGTTTTTGGTGGTTCTCTCAGTTCTCGCAGATAAAATGGTTCTCGCAAGAAAGTCTCACTATATATATATATATATATATATATATATATATATATATATATATATATATATATATATATATATATATATATATATATATATATATATATTTTGACATCAACATATATGTGTAAAATTTCACAACTTTTCTATCACTATTTTTTCGGATAATTTTTCCATACTCTTCATACTTTTAGAAATAACTGTAATAGTGAAAGTAGCAAACACACGAAAAATAAACTAAAAGTTATACAATATTTACTTTCATACCAATTGCATTGTGCAATTTCCCGACCTAACCAAAGATAATGAATTACGCACGCGAACACAGGTAATGTAAGGAAACACACTTTGCCTAAAGCAATTAACCACGGATTTTAATCTACAGGGTAGGCTAAGGTGTAAGGGTGTATCGAAACATTATAACAAAGGTGTAAGAAACGAAAGGAATGGCTCTGAGGGTTTTTCTAGGGGTATCTTACTCTAAAAGTGAGAGTAAACAAAGGGTTTATACGGGGGTTAACTAACCAGTGTAGTTAGTTAATATTACATAACATATAAAGGCTATTTGGGTGTAATCCTAGAAATTTACCAATTTAGACAAGTCACTCCAATTATATAAATAATACTCATTATGGTGGTCTCGAATAGTATACAAGCCAAGTTCTAAAGTTTACAAGTCACCGGCACTCTAAAGTTTTAATATTTTTGAAAGAATAGAGTTATGTGTGCGGTTATGTAATTTAGACTTTAAACAAAAACATGCTAAAAAAATTTTAAATTTTGATATATTAAGCGCATTTTAAGCATATTTTGAAAAAGTTTAGGACAAGTAAGTGTTCTAATTCTTCATCCCCCCACTTAAGTTAAACAACGTCCTCGTTTGTGTCAAAGGTTAAAAACTGGAAAATAAAAGAATTAGAACAGAAAAACTCCCCTGAGATTTGCTCGGTATGATCCTCCATTATTCGTATAAGAGCAAAAATCAACTTTCTTGTGGATGAGAACGTTTAAGCTTCATAAATTATGTATCCACAAAAATGCAGGAATCTATAATACCATTTAGACTTTAACACACCTGAGTTAAGAAGGTTCAAACTTGCATAATACATTAGTAGTTAGTAAAAATAAAACCTAAAAAATTAAACTGTAAATCATCAGGTCAGTCGATACGCCGTATCTTATGGAAGAAGATACGTCATATCGAGCCTGGAATAAATACGAATCAGAATAAAAGATGCGTCGCATCCTTAACCAGGGATGCGCCGCATTAAATAAACTGACAGAAAGTTTTAAAGTCAAAAATAAAAATGCAGAAAATGAAATAAGATATGACCAGTGCAGGTGATGCGTCGCATCTTATGATGGAGATGCGCCGCATCTTCTGCAGGTCTGACAGACTCGACACAGAACAGAAAAGTAAAAAATTTTCCTTCGGGTTGTCTCCCGGTCAGCACTTGTCTTTATTCCAGAGTCTTCAAGTTAGACTCACGTTCAGCTCCTTATTTCACTTGTCTCCCGGTCTACTCTTTTCGTCTTATTACAACCTTCCAGTCATCGAAGGTTTGATCACTCCAGCTAGCATCTCTTGGTTAGGTTCAGAATGTAATCTTCCATAGTGATGCTTAAGCCATCATTTATTCTGAAAGTAAACTAACTTGTGCACGAGAGTAGTGAAACGATCAAAGTGAATATCAAAAATCAATTATATTTATTAAATTAAATGCGTCGTATTAACAAAAGCTAATGCGCCGTATTTTCGTTACGTTTCAAAATACAAGATTTTTGATTCAGTAGATACGCCGTATCGATAAAGATCGATGCGTCGCTTCTGTTTAATAATTCGAAAAACTGTTTTTAATTTAAATAGAAAATACGTCGTATCTGTTAAAACAGATGCGTCGTATGGCGTTAGCGTTTAGAAAAATTTCTTATTAAAAACAGAATACGCCGTATCTTAGGGAAAGATGCGTCGTACTCGAATTTATTAAACGCGTTGTATTTTATAAAAATTAAACGCAATACGCCGTATCTGTGAAAACAGATCCGCCGTATCGTTCGTATCAGCACAATACAACGACAGCAGAATGCAGAAAAATACAGAAAAAAGAAAAAAAAAAATAAAAACAAACAAAAAGAAACAAAAATTACAGAAAACAAAAACACACAAAAACAGTAAATATGCAAATTATACAATGAATGCAATCTATCTAATATACAACAGGGTTAGTGGTTAGAATCTAAAAAAAAAACTAAAAAGAAAAACCTAATTAAAATACTTAATCAAATTAACAGATAATAACAATTCACTCCCCGGCAGCGGCGCCAAAAACTTGATGCGCGTGATGTGTCGTTGCGGTTTAGCAGTATTAATGCCTACTCAAGTTTTAAATTTATATTTAGTCGACTTATCAATAACACACACACTTAACGAGCAGTGTACCCGGTCAGTATGAATATAATGGTAAGAAGAGTGTCGATCACTAAGAGTGGAACGTATTTTTCTAGTTATTCTAATCAGTATTTTAATATCCTATGTTAGTTATACAACCTAATCTAACGTAAGGGGGTTCAGCCTGAGAGACTGGCACAGTTTGGTTATAATTAAATAGAAAACTAAACTAATGAGCACGAATCAGCGATTAGCACACACGTACACAGATAGATACTCGAGACAATAAGAAGACCTGTCCTGATAATTAAATAGCTTGTCACTTGTTTTATTGCTAGTTTTATATGAAGTGTATATAATTAAACCTTTCTCGTTGGCTCTAATCTTATCGGCGAGTAAACCCTTAATGATTACTTATGTCTATCCTACTTTTCTAGAGACGCTAGAATAAATAGGCGAGGAAGGGGCATGGCGACCCAAGCAAGACTCAGCTAGATACAGAGGTTTATCAATTCACTAGTAAAAGTCACCAAAGACATCAACATATAAACTTTAATTAATGGAAAAGCAATATTAAGGGAG